>JARQOC010000001.1:397240940-397840940 GCA_033576535.1 Allobates femoralis
TTTGTTGGGTCTCACGATTTACAGACGGCTGCCATCTTCTGCTGCTCAGGCGACATTGCCTCTCGACTCCAATCTAGCAAGAGTCAACTGTTCTACCTCTTGCAGGTAGTTCACTCGGTACTCCATAAGCATTCATATATAAAAGAGATTTTCTTCCATTCCTACAGTGGAGAATGACACCATACCATCTTCATCAGGTATCCTCTCTTGGTGATTACGGGGACTGCTTACTTTCATGACACCAGACTTCTTTACCATCATTTGCATGGCTTGGCCATTTCTTCCAAAGAGCTTTCTCACCAGAGCATGAGGGACCCAGATGACTTTTTCCTGCAGACTTTGATCTTTCTTCATATGCTCCAATGTCTTGCGACTTTTTCAGTCTTCAACTGGATCATCCACTTCGTGCGAATACATCTCAAATGCAGGTCACCTGTAATAGTCAATCGCTTCACTGTGACACTGTGACATTGTGGACAGCACCACCAGCTGTTTGGCTTCCAAGGTCTAGTACACCTTACTGGCTCCCACGGCCTTCTTAAACTCTTCAAGCACTGACTTTCTGGTGCATTCTTCTCTCAAGTCTTTGACTACATCTACGAGGCACTTGTACATAGAGTTTCTGTCTCACTGGTGGTCTCCAAACGATAATTCAGAGTTTCTGTCTCACTGGTGGTCTCCAAACAATAATTCAGCACAGGTCACAGGGCCAACTCACTTTCAGGTTCTTAAACCCTGTTTCACCAAGAGGGACACTTGTCGCTCCACCTTCTTCAAGGCTGCCTCGTTCATCAACTGACACTTTGACAGGCGACCTTTGAGCTCCGAAACTTCCCACTTTAGTTCAGCTGCTTGCTTCTCAGTAGCCCATCTCAGAGGCTCTCCCAGGCTTTTCCATCTCCAATGCACATGTCATGATCTCCACTCTGCCCTTTTTTTTTAACTATTGTTGTGTGTCATGATCTCCACTCTGCCCTTGTTTGTTACTATGCTTATGGAAACTCTTAGTCTGTGTTGCAATCACCTGTCTTCACTTTTCCCTGATCAGGCCTCTACTTAAGGAGACTTGCTCCTTCATTCAGTGTCAATTGTACTCTTGCCTGTGCCTCTGTAGGTTTGATCTTCCTGTGCTCTGTGCCTGACTCAGTCTGATTTTATTTCCTAACCTGACTTTGACCATTTGCCTGTGACCTAACTACTCTTATTGCCTGCCCCTTGTGTTACCTTTTGTCCTGGTTTTCCTGACTTTGCCTTGTGAATTGAACTTCGTCTCCATTGCCCCTTGCTGTTACTGCGCTAATTCCTAGACCTGAGCTTGGATCGTTTTGACCTCCCTTAACTTCCAGTAAGTAATATTATTATATTTACTTTTTATTATTCTTGTCTGTTTGTTCACTTCTGAGAGTTAACTATTTCTGTAGTGACTCTCATCACAGCACCCACTCAATTCTCGAGAGCCTGTCTCTGAAGCTTCTCTTGCTTCTGTGCCATCCAAGGGTTCAAGTGCCACAGTGTCATTATCGCCCCCGGGTGGTAGTGTCACACTGGAGAGCAACAGAGGGTATCCACACCATACATAAACTGCACACAACACCTTTCTGCCTCCAGGCCTGAAGGGGGAGACCAAGACCAGGGCTCAGGTAGCTCCCATATAAATTCTGGTCTGGGGCAGAGTTAGTCAGTTCAGTTCCTAGGAGGGCTAAGGAATACATCCTGTGGACTAGGAGCAGTGCTAAACTCATCCCAGGACAGAGTAGTCTAGCGGAGGGACCCAAGTCAGGGGTCTGAGGAAGTGGAGGAAAGCCTGGAGAGTAGAGTGGTGTCGTGCTCACCCCAGAGGAGAAGCACAATAGAAATGGACACTGGAGTCCAAGGCTGTGCAGGGCCTAATGATCCGGCAGCCAATACCGGAAGGTGGGGAATTTCAGGTTCCCCAGCCACACTGTGCCCGGAGGCAAAGCAGCGTAAAGATCCCAGGAACAGCTGCCTGAGTCTTGGGGCTAGAGAAGGAAATGGGTTGCCTGCCATACCGACACCAAGCAGGAGAGAGAGAAGGCCAGCAGCTCAGCTTAAGCAGCAGGGAACTACCAACAAGGTGCAGCAAGGAGGCCTCAGAACCTGTTGGGTGAGGAGAACCCCGAGTTGTTCTGAGCTGCAAGGACTCCGTATACCATCATCTGTCAGTATTCCAGCTGCACCAGTAAAAGGACTGAGGAACCAACAAACCATGAGACTGTCTGTTGCTTTGCACCCTCCATCCTGTACCCTACACCCTTACCACATCCACTGCTCTGGGGATCTACCCAGCCTGTGCGGAGCCGCTCCATCCCAGCTGCCCGTCCATCATTACCAGAGGTTCTGCAGCAGTGGTGGCCACTAATAGCCACAAACCACGGGTGGTGTCACAAATAACCTCCCCTATCATCACCCCCTTCCCTATCAAGCCAAGAACTCCCTTAACAACTTAACCCAGGGTCACAGAAGCCGGGTCTCGACCCCTGTGACTCCCCAGAACTGCTTAACAACCCGGTTCCAAGTACCTCACGGCCATGGGGTGCATCACTTCAAATGGTCTTGTAGCATCTCCTTGAACTCACTTATCTCGGCTCTTCCACCGAATCAGCCAAGCTCGCATTAGTCGAGGAGGTATTTGCTTCATACCTTCCTTCTCCAGTGTTTTCTTCCACTTCTGCACTTTCAACTCGCTCTTAGGGCCTTAAATCACCCTTGGTAGCTTCTGCAGCATCACTTTCTGCCTTTCCTGGGGTCTCAGCTGTTTCACCCTCGACTTCTGCCACTTCACCATTCTCTTGGGCATCGGCAGCCTTATCTTCAACCCTCTCTTAGGTCTCAATGGTGTCACCTTCAGAACGTTTCACACCCTCCATCTCTCCAACCTCAGAGTTTTTGGATTCTTCAACCTTCTCGGCCGTGATACCGTAAACTTCAATGAGGTCCTCAGTTACCTGGTTAGACACAGGAGACGTCACACCTACCATCTTCTGGTCCGGCTCTTTCTACTGGTCTTCTTTGTTGTTTGTCACTACATCGGAGGTTGCTGCTGGCAACGTCACCTCTTCTTCCATCCTTATCTCCCTAGCCCCTGGAAGAGGTTTCATGTTTAAAGGGATCCTGTCACCTCCAGAACACCTCCTAAGCTAGCAAAACATGTCCCTGCAGCATCCCATCACTAATCTCACACTTCTTTTGTCTCTTAAAAGCATCCTTTGAAAGTGCATAAAAACGTTTTAATACTCACTCATTAGTGATTATAATTAGCAGGGGCTATATTCTTTAGTCACCAGAGCGTGCTGTTTCGCAGGCTCCATGTTCCACCCGCTCTCTGTCTGTGTTCCTCTGCTTGTGCAGACTTTACCCTCCCCCCTCTCTATCACTCACAGAATGCAAATCATTAGTCCTCCCTTCAGCTGCACATCACAGCAGCACAGACAAAGAGAGGGTGGATCCTCGAGGCTGCAAAACAACATGCCCTGGTGACTAAAGAATATAGCCCCTGCTAATTATAATCACTAATGAGTAAGTATTAAAACGTATTTATGCACTTTCACAGGATGCTTTTAGGAGACAAAAGAAGTGTGAGATTAGTGATTGAATGCTGCAGATACATGTTTTGCTAGCTTAGGAGGCATTTTGGAGGTGACAGGATCCCTTTAAAACAGAAGCAGATGACACAACATTCTATTTATTATTAGAGGGTGCAAGTGGTTCAGTCTCTTTGATTCCCTTACGTTTTCAGCGACGGGAGTATTTAGTGACTTGTTTGGCCCTTCCTTATTGTACTCACTAACTATCATCACAAAGTTACAGTTGCCCAAGGAGTCATGGTCATTCTCCCTGGTGTTGTGGACCAACAAGTCACCTCCCACTTTGATGTCAACCACTTCTTCTGGAGCTACCCCGTTATCAATGGTTAAATTGTAATTTTTCAATTTAACTGTCATGTCTCTAAGTTGGGGATTTCCAACCTGTTCCTTGGTCACACCTCACTCTTAATTGTCACCAATAGGCGGTACCAACACCTTATCTATTATATAAAACCCGAAGGCCACTTCCGGAGGAGGCCACGCCCACTTCCGTGATGGTCGTCGCCCAGGCTCATCCAGTGCACTGTAGCCAGGCTGCCCCCCGGCTACAGTCACCGACACACGGAACGTTCCGATCTCGGAAGTTCCGTGTGCCCTCCTGCCACTCCCCTCCACCCTCTGCCCTCCAGCCAGTACCTACATACCGGGGGGGCAGGGGGGCCCATTGCCCGCCACCTCGGAGGGCCACACACACCCTGGGGGTACCCGTGCTCCCTGCCGTGTGCCTGGAGAGGAGGAGGGCGGGACTTCCTCTCCTGCAGCTCTGCCCGCCCCTCCTCTCCTCCTACACCCGACCCCGGCCACCGGTAAGTCTGCAGCCATACACGCTGCTCTGCCCTCCAACCTGTGTGCCCCCTCTGCCCTCTGTCCTCTGCGTCCTCTGCCCCCTCTGTGTCCTCTGCCCCCTGTCCTCTGCCCCCTGTCCTCTCTGTCCTCTGCCCCCTGTCCTCTGTGTTCTCTGCCCCCGTCCTCTGTGTCCTCTGCCCCCTGTCCTCTGTGTCCTCTGCCTCCTCTGCCCCCTCTGTGTCCTCTGCCCCCTGTCCTCTGTGTCCCCCTGCCCCCTGTCCTCTGTGTCCTCTGCCCCCTGTCCTCTGTGTCCTCTGCCCCCTGTCCTCTGTGTCCTCTGCCCCCTGTCCTCTGTGTCCTCTAACCCCTGTCCTCTGTGTCCTCTAACCCCTGTCCTCTGTGTCCTCTGCCCCCTGTCCTCTGTGTCCTCTGCCCCCTGTCCTCTGTGTCCTCTGTCCCCTGTCCTCTGTGTCCTCTGCCCCCTGTCCTCTGCGTCCTCTGCCCCCTGTCCTCTGCCCCCTGTCCTCTGTGTCCTCTGCCCCCTGTCCTCTGCCCCCTGTCCTCTGTGTCCTCTGCCCCCTGTCCTCTGTGTCCTCTAACCCCTGTCCTCTGTGTCCTCTAACCCCTGTCCTCTGTGTCCTCTGCCCCCTGTCCTCTGTGTCCTCTGCCCCCTGTCCTCTGTGTCCTCTGCCCCCTGTCCTCTGCGTCCTCTGCCCCCTCTGTGTCCTCTTCCCCCTGTCCTCTGCCTCCTCTGCCCCCTGTCCTCTGCGTCCTCTGCCCCCTGTCCTCTGCGTCCTCTGCCCCCTGTCCTCTGCGTCCTCTGCCCCCTGTCCTCTGCGTCCTCTGCCCCCTGTCCTCTGCGTCCTCTGCCCCCTGTCCTCTGCCCCCTGTCCTCTGCCCCCTGTCCTCTGCCCCCTGTCCTCTGTGTCCTCTGTGTCCTCTGCCCCCTGTCCTCTGTGTCCTCTGCCCCCTGTCCTCTGTGTCCTCTGCCCCCTGTCCTCTGTGTCCTCTGCCCCCTGTCCTCTGTGTCCTCTGCCCCCTGTCCTCTGTGTCCTCTGCCTCCTCTGCCCCCTCTGTGTCCTCTGCCCCCTGTCCTCTGTGTCCTCTGCCCCCTGTCCTCTGTGTCCTCTGCCCCCTGTCCTCTGTGTCCTCTGCCCCCTGTCCTCTGTGTCCTCTGCCCCCTGTCCTCTGTGTCCTCTGCCCCCTGTCCTCTGTGTCCTCTGCCCCCTGTCCTCTGTGTCCTCTGCCCCCTGTCCTCTGTGTCCTCTGCCCCCTGTCCTCTGCCCCCTGTCCTCTGTGTCCTCAGCCCCCTGTCCTCTGTGTCCTCTGCCCCCTGTCCTCTGTGTCCTCTGCCCCCTGTCCTCTGTGTCCTCTGCCCCCTGTCCTCTGTGTCCTCTGCATCCTCTGCCCCCTCTGCGTCCTCTGCCCCCTCTGTGTCCTCTGCCCCCTGTCCTCTGCCCCCTGTCCTCTGCCCCCTGTCCTCTGCGTCCTCTGCCCCCTCTGTGTCCTCTTCCCCCCTGTCCTCTTCCCCCTGTCCTCTGCGTCCTCTGCCCCCTGTCCTCTGCGTCCTCTGCCCCCTGTCCTCTGCGTCCTCTGCCCCCTGTCCTCTGCGTCCTCTGCCCCCTGTCCTCTGCGTCCTCTGCCCCCTGTCCTCTGCCTCCTCTGCCCCCTGTCCTCTGCCTCCTCTGCCCCCTGTCCTCTGCGTCCTCTGCCCCCTGTCCTCTGCATCCTCTGCCCCCTCTGTGTCCTCTGCCCCCTGTCCTCTGCCCCCTGTCCTCTGCGTCCTCTGCCCCCTGTCCTCTGCGTCCTCTGCCCCCTGTCCTCTGCGTCCTCTGCCCCCTGTCCTCTGCGTCCTCTGCCCCCTGTCCTCTGCCCCCTGTCCTCTGCCCCCTGTCCTCTGTGTCCTCTGTGTCCTCTGCCCCCTGTCCTCTGTGTCCTCTGCCCCCTGTCCTCTGTGTCCTCTGCCCCCTGTCCTCTGTGTCCTCTGCCCCCTGTCCTCTGTGTCCTCTTCCCCCTGTCCTCTGTGTCCTCTGCCTCCTCTGCCCCCTCTGTGTCCTCTGCCCCCTGTCCTCTGTGTCCTCTGCCCCCTGTCCTCTGTGTCCTCTGCCCCCTGTCCTCTGTGTCCTCTGCCCCCTGTCCTCTGTGTCCTCTGCCCCCTGTCCTCTGTGTCCTCTGCCCCCTGTCCTCTGTGTCCTCTGCCCCCTGTCCTCTGTGTCCTCTGCCCCCTGTCCTCTGTGTCCTCTGCCCCCTGTCCTCTGCCCCCTGTCCTCTGTGTCCTCAGCCCCCTGTCCTCTGTGTCCTCTGCCCCCTGTCCTCTGTGTCCTCTGCCCCCTGTCCTCTGTGTCCTCTGCCCCCTGTCCTCTGTGTCCTCTGCATCCTCTGCCCCCTCTGCGTCCTCTGCCCCCTCTGTGTCCTCTGCCCCCTGTCCTCTGCCCCCTGTCCTCTGCCCCCTGTCCTCTGCGTCCTCTGCCCCCTCTGTGTCCTCTTCCCCCCTGTCCTCTTCCCCCTGTCCTCTGCGTCCTCTGCCCCCTGTCCTCTGCGTCCTCTGCCCCCTGTCCTCTGCGTCCTCTGCCCCCTGTCCTCTGCGTCCTCTGCCCCCTGTCCTCTGCGTCCTCTGCCCCCTGTCCTCTGCCTCCTCTGCCCCCTGTCCTCTGCCTCCTCTGCCCCCTGTCCTCTGCGTCCTCTGCCCCCTGTCCTCTGCGTCCTCTGCCCCCTCTGTGTCCTCTGCCCCCTGTCCTCTGCCCCCTGTCCTCTGCGTCCTCTGCCCCCTGTCCTCTGCGTCCTCTGCCCCCTCTGTGTCCTCTGCCCCCTGTCCTCTGCGTCCTCTGCCCCCTGTCCTCTGCCCCCTGTCCTCTGCCCCCTGTCCTCTGCCCCCTGTCCTCTGTCCCCTGTCATCTGCGTCCTCTGCCCACTCTGCGTCCTCTGCCCACTCTGTGTCCTCTGCCCCCTGTCCTCTGCCCCCTGTCCTCTGCCCCCTGTCCTCTGCGTCCTCTGCCCCCTCTGTGTCCTCTTCCCCCTGTCCTCTGCGTCCTCTGCCCCCTGTCCTCTGCGTCCTCTGCCCCCTCTGTGTCCTCTGCCCCCTCTGTGTCCTCTGCCCCCTCTGTGTCCTCTGCCCCCTCTGTGTCCTCTGCCCCCTCTGTGTCCTCTGCCCCCTCTGTATCCTCTGTGTCCTCTGCGTCCTCTTCACCCTGTCCTCTGCCCCCTGTCCTCTGCGTCCTCTGCCCCCTGTCCTCTGCGTCCTCTGCCCCCTGTCCTCTGCCCAGCCGCCTCTGCCCTCTGTCCTCTGCCCAGCCGCCTCTGCCCCCTGTCCTCTGCGCTGACCACTCTGCCCACGTCGCTGCGCTGACCAATCTCACCGCACTCACTGCTAACCACTGAGCCACCGCACTCACTGCTAACCACTGAGCCACCGCACTCACTGCTAACCACTGAGCCACCGTATACTCTGCTACCCACTGAGCCGCCTGTATACACACAATTCATTTCACCGCACTCCCGTAACTATTAGTAAATAAACTATATATGGATTCTAGACTACCCGATTCTTTAGAATCGGGCCGCCATCTAGTTACACATAAATAGCTGATCAGCAACCCATTTTGTTTTTGGATGCTCCACCCCCTTTGGGTCTCCGCCTCCTTTTGGGTAACCATCCCTTTTTGGGACTGCCCCCTTTTGGACAACCACACCTTTTTGGGTCTACACCCCCTTTTGGGCAAACTCACATGTAGGGGGTACATTCCATCGACACCCCACGGTAGTCTTAGGACCCAGTTCACAGTATATCTTGCTATCTTCCTGGGCACCCTGGGATAGTAGCGGCGCTACAGGAGAACTCACGAAATGGTCCACTGCCGCCATTCCGTAGTGTGCTCACAGCTCCTGCCGTTCCTGCACCATCTCCTGATGTTCCTGCAGCAACTCCTGTTGCCGTTTCCCATATGCCCATTGCTGCTTTTCATATGCCTGTTGCTGATTCTCAAATGCCTGCTGGTGTGATTGTAACAGGCACTTTAACCACTCAGCAGCTTCAGTTTCATTTGCTGCTCCCTTCAGGACACGCCATTTGGCTGAAGAGCGTTTGCAGCTGATCATCTAACCCCTTTTCCATTCCGTCTGGGGATACTGCTCCACTCATGGCCATTGCTGTACGCTGTACATCTTTCACACCTGGCAAAATTTTCGTGGCCCCGTGAGCCACAGCAGACCTGCTTTGAGTGCAATGAAAACTTTGCAACACCGTCTAGTTACAGCCAAATGCTTAATCTATGTTGTGCTCCAATGTTATTGCTGCTCGCAACCAGGCTGTAGGGTTGCAGAATCCTCACACATGCACCTCGTCTGTTGCCATTAACAACCAAGCTGCACTGCCCGCATTCTCCACCAAATGTGAGGTAGCGATCACTGAGCAGGTTGGGGTATACTCACTTGGTAGCGATATTTAAACATATAGCAGTGCTTTTCCATATAATAAGTCCATTTCTGGTTAATTACACAGCCATAAACCACTGTAAACCATGTAAACATCACAGAACTGACATACAGTCCAATCTATTCAGTGGATACAATCGCACACTTTACAGAAAGGTATCTGACCTATTAGTCTGTTTCAATTGTGGTCATGTCCGCATAGTTCAGTAACTGACACCCGACAGTGTACACCATGTCCCACTCTGGGTTTACCTGCTCTTGCAGCTTGGCAAAGTTCATACAGGCTTCTGCCAGTCTTGCCATCCAGAAGGTCACAACAGGTACCCTTCACTCTATCTCCAGACAGGGTATGGCTCCAGGAGCTACATTAGTCTCCAAACATCTGTAGCGTGTCACCAGTGTGTCTCCAGGAAGATGGTGTCCAAGCCACTCCTAAACACACAGAGCCTTTCCTTGCATGAGAGACCATGTGATCAGGAGGGAGTCAAACTATATGAGATGTGATACCCCCATGGGGAAGTATGTGGCCAGCCTGGATCCATCCCCAGCAGATATTTTGGCAATGCAGCAAGCCACTGCATCACAACTCATATAGCAAAAAGGTTTGCTTGAATTACTTTTGTTTCGTAATTTTACCTTTTTTTCTTCTATGAAATATAGCATATATATATATGTGGCCCAGTCTACAATTTTTTCTGAAAATAATAAGGCATCATCAGCATCTTATGCAATAAAAAATATAAACTTCTTAGCACTGCAATGATTAGCACTGCAATGATTAACTGCAGGTTAGAATATTACATAACGGGCTCAAACTTGAAATATTTGAACACCAAACAGGTGAATGTTTAAAGAGGACCTGGTAGCAGCATATTCGACCCCTAACTAAAATATAAATGTAAACAGCCATAATGCTTAATACATTCATATCTTTTTAGTAGAATTTCATTGTGGTATCATTTAAGGATAGGGTCACACATGCGGCAGGATTTTGAGATCCTGATCCAGTTTTGAGTTGTCAAAAAGCTCAAAGCCGGATCAGGAACCGCTGCTCATAGGAGCCCATTATAATAACCGAATTGCACTACATGCAATCTGGTTACCGGCTCCGATTTTGCAGCCTGCGTGAAAAATCATGCAGGCTGCATTTTTCGCAGCGATATTCCTGCCGCAGCCTTTTTGTTATAATGGGCTCCTATGGGAGCCAATGTGGCTGCCGCAAGGCATATGTGAATGCCTGCGGCAGCCGGCGGCTTTGTTCTTCCCTGCTGCCGCATAGATGAATAAAGAGTTAAATATTAATATTCAATGTGGGCAACATGTCTCTAGGGGTGTCCACCCCCCCTAGGGACATGCTGTCCACACAGGATGGCATGTCAGGGGTTAACTTAACTGTTCACCCCTTAGCCGCTATTGTCGGCTTTCATCTATTCTTTCTATTAAAATTCGCCGGCTCCTGCATCAGGACCAGTAGCCTACGCAATTTGCGTAAGCATTTTACAGAACAGCATCCTCAATGAGGAACTGTCTGTGGTGCTTACGCAATTTGCGTAGGATACTGGTCCTGAGCAGGAGGATGAGCAAAGTTAAATATATTAATGGATGTGGCAACATGGTCTGTAGGGCCCCACCCTCCCTACAGACATGCTGACCATATAGGTTGCATAGGAAGGGTTAATCACATTTTTACAGGCGGCGGCTATTGCCCGCTATTTAATTAAACTAAATTGTCGTGCGCGTCTCCTGTCAGTGAAGCAAGTAAATATTAATGTATGTACATGTTCTTGCTGCTCTCCAAGGTCCTAAGCCTAACAGTAATTCTATGGCAGTGCTGCTGCTAAAGACTATGGATAAGTTAGCAACATAACGGGCGAACAGTTTTAATTAAAACCGCAAAGCTGCCTGTATGATAAATGTGAATTAACCCTTCTCCTAAGCCGAATCATATGTGGTCACATGTCTCTAGGGAGGGTGGGCACAGTCCCTACAGACATGTTGCCCACATCGTTTAACTACATTAACCCTTTGTTTATCCCTGCGGTAGCAGGGATGAACAAAGAATCCGGCAACTGGATTGCACATTCAGACCAATCCAGTTGCCGGATTCCCGCTTAGGAACAAATTTTGTTCCTAAAATGTGTGAGTAATTGGGTACCGCATCCGAATGTGGATGCGGTAACGCAATTACACTTCACAGTGTGACCCCAGCCTAAGTTTTATTCTTGAAAGCCAAGGAACAAGCACTTTACTTCAATCACTCTTCCCTCAGTAGCCTGTCACCCTGCACAGGTGCTGAAATTGCACAGGTTCGTTTCACCACAAGAGAAGGGCTAGTGATGATGCTGTAAAAGGCCCGTCACACGCTACGATATCGTGAACGATATCGTTGAAACGTGATGGGTTTTGAGATGTTCAAACGATGTCGTAACAACGTCGTAGCGTGTGACACGTCAACACGACCAGTGATAAGTTGACATTACATGCAATCCGGTTACCACATCCGTCTCTGCAGCCTGCATGAAAAATCATGCAGGCTGCAGTTTTGGAGCAGTTCTAAGCCCCGCAATGCGGTAACCGGATTGCTCAGGATGTGCAATCCTGAGCAATGCGGTTACCGTATAGTTTGCTTATCCCGGCTGTGCAGCCCATAGATCTACTGTAAAAGCCTACAGGACCTCGGACAGCGCACATACTATATGTATATTACATATAGTATGTGCGCAGCTGTCAGTGGAGCCGCGGCTTCATTCACAAAATTGTACAGAGCCGACAGGAGTCGGCTTACTGTACAAGCAATATTAACCCATAACATACCCACCTGAGTAGGTAAAATGTCTCTAGCGAGGTGGGCACCCCCTAGAGATATGATGGGCACAATTATTATAAACATTAAAGCTTTTTTTACACTGTTAACAGTTTGCTCATCCCTGCGGCAACATCCGGAGCAATCCGGTTACCGGATAGTGGCTTCAGCCACACATTGTTCATGAAAAATGTGTGTGAAGCTACCGTATATACTCGAGTATAAGCTGACTTTTTCAGCCCTTGTTCTTGGCTGAAAAAGTCTCCCTCGGCTTATACTCGAGTCAGTCAGCAGCCTGCCGGTGTGCGCCTTCTCCCAGAACGCCCCTCACCCCCCCTGCCGTCTCCCTCTGTCCTCTTTTCATTGTATGACATGAGGGCTTGCTCCCAGACGGCCAGACCCCCTTCCTTCCCCCGCAGGTTACTTCCGTCGTCCTCCTCCTATTGCTGTTCATTAACTTGCAGCCTGGATGAGATCCCTGCGCCCAGTCTTCCCCCTCTCCGGTTACCTCTGCCCTCCTCCTCCTGTCACTGTTCAGTAATTTGCTGCACAGATTCCTGCATCCAGTCTCCCCCTCCCCTCCCCCAGTTACCTCCGTCCTCCTCCTCCTCCTGTCAGCCATTCATGAATTTGCAGCCCAGGACCCTGCAGCAAGTTCCCTCTGCTATATTCCTCCTGCTCCTTCCTCCTGTATGTGTGCTTCCCATTCAGGATCTCTGCACCGAGATCCCTCCACTGCACACAGTAAAGAAATCCCCTCCGACAAACTAATGCTGAGTATGGCCAGAGGGGATTTTAATCAGTCACACAGGAAAAAGGTGAGGAGCCATAATGGTATTCAGCAGAGGAAAGATAGATGGATAGGACAGGGGAAAGATGGATAGAGCAGAGGAAAGATGGATAGGACAGGGGAATGATGGATAGAGCAGAGGAAAGATGGATAGAGCAGAGGAAAGATGGATAGAGCAGAGGAAAGATTGAGCAGAGGAAAGAAGGATAGGACAAGGGAAAGATGGATAGAGCAGGGAAAGATAGAGCAGAGGAAAGATGGATAGAACAGGGAAAGATGGATAGGACAGGGGAAAGATGGATAGAGCAGGGCAAAGATGGATAGGACAGGGGAAAGATGGATAGAGCAGGGGAAAGATGGATAGGACAGGGGAAAGATGGATAGAGCAGGGCAAAGATGGATAGGACAAGGGAAAGATGGATAGAGCAGGGGAAAGATAGAGCAGAGGAAAGATGGATAGAACAGGGGAAAGATGGATAGGACAGGGGAAAGATGGATAGAGCAGAGGGAAGATGGATAGGACAGGGGAAAGATGGATAGAGCAGAGGAAAGATGGATAGAGCAGAGGAAAGATGGATAGAGCAGGGGAAAGATGGATAGAGCAGGTGAAAGATGGATAGAGCAGGGGAAAGATGGATAGAGCAGGGGAAAGAGGAATAGAGGAGGGGAAAGATGGATAGAGCAGGGAAAGGATGGATAGAGCAGGGGAAAGATGGATAGAGCAGGGGAAAGATGGATAGAGCAGGGGAAAGAGGAATAGAGGAGGGGAAAGATGGATAGGACAGGGGAAAGATGGATAGAGCAGAGGAAAGATGGATAGAGCAGAGGAAAGATGGATAGAGCAGGGGGAAGATAGAGCAGAGGAAAGATGGATAGAGCAGGGGAAAGATGGATAGAACAGGGGAAAGATGGATAGAGCAGGGAAAGATGGATAGAGCAGAGGAAAGATAGAGCAGAGGAAAGATGGATAGAGCAGAGGAAAGATAGAGCAGAGGAAAGAAGGATAGGACAGGGGAAAGATGGATAGAGCAGAGGAAAGATGGATAGAGCAGAGGAAATGACTCACCGTCAGCCCGTGGACTCCGGTTTAGACAGGCTGTAGCTCCTTCCTCCTTGTCACGGGTGGGCCGCGCCTGCCGGTAGTGGGGCCCGGTTGAGTGCAGATCAAAAGTTGAAGACGTCTTGTAGGAACAGATTAAAGGGGTTTTAATTTATTCGTGACGCCACCTATGAGTAGTTTCGGTAATCGTTACCGACGCTGCGGAACCTCCGGGGGATGGACAGCAGCAAGATGGAACGCTCCCCACAGGCTGAGCGGTGATCCCCGGAGGCTGGAGCTGCTTAAGATGTTGTGCGGCAGCTGCGGTTACCTTGTAGTGCGGACGGACAGTTCATAAGGAAGCACGGACACAGAAAGTCTCTGCAATGAGTCTTTACTGTAACCAGCAGGCAGTACATGGTATACAGTTCACAGGTAGTGGACCGGGTGGACTCAGCAGTGATGGTGTCCCTTAGAGATCCGCAAGTGTTCCTCCATTCTAGCTAAGTGTTTTGCCATTGTCGCCCAGGAATACCAGATCGGGTACGGGGAGGCTGCTTCAATGCCCTATCCAAGATGTACGTTATGGATGTTTTGGGGAGCCTTGGATCCCTCAGTGGGTACACCGCTGGTTAGATGACTGGAAGTTGGCTGGTGGTGGGGTGCTCCTGTGAAGCTGCTCCTCTACTCTTCTGGTTCGCGTAGCAGAGGTGACCTGCTGCCAGCTTCGGTACCAGTGAACCAGCTGTGAGTTGTGGGCACGGGAGTCTTTTGGAACCCGTGGTTAATGATGCCCGATCACGGTTGTTGAGGCCTCAGGTGCTGACACCCGACCGGTGACGGCCCGGGGGCTGCACGGGGTGCAGAGCCCCCGCTCCTACTTCAAGTTCTAGACTTCTCAGGTCAAGTTCTAGACTCCTTCTCTATGACTAAGGGTCTGTTCTCCCTACACACTTCCCTAGCACTCCGCCCACCAGGACCCTGGGTTGGTCCTCTGTTCTAGGTGATGCATGCAGGTTGGATCTCAAAGTTAACCAGATCACTGCTGTGTCAGAGAATATTGCGGCTGCATTTATGGCTGCAATACCCTCTTGTGACGCACTCGTTGCGGGGCGCCACACTCCCCCTTGGTTTAATACGCTTGTCCCCAAGCGTCACACTACCCACATTACAGAGGTTTTTATATTTTATAACAGGTAATACACTTTTATTAATGACAGGTCATTATGTTGCATAAAAGTGAGGCAGTAAAATAAACAGGTTAACACATTGCGCGGACCCGGCGGGCGGTCGGCTGTCCTTAGATAAAAGTTCAGGCTGTGGCCGCCAAGTCGCGGTGTTACTTGCAAACAGGAAGAAGTCTCTTGGTGAAAAGTTCAAACAACAAGTCACTTATGGAGGGCAGTGTTCCGGACTCGTATAGCGAACCACCCGTCACAGCATATATGTCGCTCATAGGTTACAATGTCCCCTCTATATAAGTCTCGGTTAGGATGCCCTCGCGGTAGGTGCGATTCCACATCACGGCGCCCCTCAAAAACACTTCAGTACTCACACCCTCCTCCCTTACGAATCCCCACCTGGTGGATAAGTTAAAGGTGCTCACCTGTCCGGTTTTACGGAACTCATCAGGCAATGGAGGTTGGCGGTGGGCTTCAGCGTGGGCCTGCATGTTGGCGTTCAGCCAAGCGTGCCACTCCTCCCTTCGGATGCGACGTACCTCTTCGTCGGAGTGGTGCGGCGTGTGGATACAGTCACTACGGCGTGATGGTTGTTGAACAGCTCGAGCTTGGTGGGCAGTCTGGAGCAAAGCCCGGTTTAACGGAACCGGAGAAGATGTTGCTGCGGCGGCACCCGACCAGTGTACCCGAGCAGATCGCCCGGCAGAAGGATCCTTGGTGTCTCCCCAGGCGAACCCGGTGTAGAGGTCCTTAGCTGGGCTGCAGGTCTCGTCGTCATCATCCTCGATCTCTCCTTCGATGACTACGTCGGGCTGCTCGGCTGACGGAGATGATGGAACGGAATCCTCTGGGTCGATGGGTGGCTGTGCTGCAAAGTTCTCCTCGGGGTCGTCTTGCAGGGCTTCCAGGCTGCCTGCCTTTTCTTCTGTAGCAGCGGGAAGTGGTGTTTCGATCCTGGTCACCAGGTAGGCCTTGGTAATTGCAGAGGAGGCCTCCGGTTCAGGGGAGAAACAGGCGACAGTCTCAGTAATGTGGAAACTAGTCGCAGGTTCCGCAAGTGGAACCAGGTATATGTCGGCTTCTTCGGTGGAGCGCATTGGAAGCTCCGGCTCAGGAATGGGGTCGGCTGCGGTTTCAATCGCTGGAATGAGCTGAGCTGTGGCCTCCACAGGAATGATACAGTCTATGGGCTCCGGTGATGAAGCAGGACAGGTGGTGGGCGACGGTGAGGCGGTTGAGAAGCTGGCGATGTCGTCTGGGCCTGGAGAAGCTGTACCCGGTCGGCTCTGCTGCATTGCATGATGGAGTCTTCTGCCTAGGGTCGCACTCCAGCTGCGAATTGTCCACTCCGCAGTCTCAAGTAACCGCACCCGGAGGTCTTGTAGAGCCTCTAGTAGGGATGGGCGAATCTACTCGCTAGGACTCGTTACTCGGCGAGTAGTAAGGGACTCGCAGGACTCGGTACTCGGCGAGTTTCCCAGTGATTACTCGCACGAGTCCAATGCAAATCAATATCAATCCTAGTTTTGTCAGAAACGCTGACAAAACTTGGATTGCCATTGTTTGCATTAGACTCTGCGAGTAATCACTGGCTACTGTGCCAGTGATAGCAGGGAAACTCGCAGATAACTGCTGTTTCATTGCGAGCCGAGTCCAGCTGTCTTCTCTGTGCAGCTCCAGGGTCCTAGAGCCTGCCTGCTGCCTGATGTAGCAGTGCTGAGATTGTTCTCAGTCTGCTCATTCCCTGTGTACAGACATGAATGTCTGTGCACAGAGATGATGTAGCAGTGCTGAGATTGTTCTCAGTCTGCTCATTCCCTGTGTACAGACATGAATGTCTGTGCACAGAGATGATGTAGCAGAGCTGAGATTGTTCTCAGTCTGCTCATTCCCTGTGTACAGACATGAATGTCTGTGCACAGAGATGATGTAGCAGAGCTGAGATTGTTCTCAGTCTGCTTATTCCCTGTGCGTAGACATCTATATTTATGCACAGGGGATGTAGCAGAGAGGACATCGCGTTTTGGACTGCGTCGGACGGAAGAGGATTTTTTAAATTAAAGATGGAGTCCCTAATGGCTTTTTTTTTTATTTCTAATAAAAAATTTTCCTTGTGTTGTGTTTTTTTTAAAACAATTTAATAGAAATTCATGGCGGTCATGTCTAATATTGGCGTGACCGCCATAAATTTCGGGCTTAGGGCCAGCTGATAATACAAAGCTGGCCCTAACCTCTTTATTACCCAGCGTGCCACCGCTACCAGGGCCGCTGGAAGAGCGGGGTTCAGCGCCAGAGGATGGCGCTTCAATGAACGCGCCATCTTCTGGGGTGGCTGCGGGCTGCAATTTGCAGCGGGGGGTGCCCAGAAAGCTTGGGCATCCCTGCGCTGCGGATTCCAGCCCCCAGCTGCTTAGCTGTACCTGGCTAGACATAGAAATTGCGCGGAGCCCCACGCATTTTTTTTTTATTATTTCATGAATTTCAGAGTCAGAGTCTCAGAGTCAGAGTCTCAGAGTCAGAATCTCAGAATTTCATGAAATAATTAAAAAAAAATGCGTGGGGATCCGCGCAATTTCTATGTCTAGCCAGGTACAGCTAAGCAGCTGGGGGCTGGAATCCGCAGCGCAGGGATGCCCAAGCTTTCTGGGCACCCCCCGCTGCAAATTGCAGCCCGCAGCCACCCCAGAAGATGGCGCGTTCATTGAAGCGCCATCCTCTGGCGCTGAACCCCGCTCTTCCAGCGGCCCTGGTAGCGATGGCACGCTGGGTAATAAAGAGGTTAGGGCCAGCTTTGTATTATCAGCTGGCCCTAAGCCTGAAATTTATGGCGGTCACGCCAATATTAGACATGACCGCCATGAATTTCTATTAAATTGTTTTAAAAAAAACACAACACAAGGAAAAATTTTTATTAGAAATAAAAAAAAAGCCATTAGGGACTCCATCTTTAATTAAAAAAATCCTCTTCCGTCCGACGCAGTCCAAAACGCGATGTCCTCTCTGCTACATCCCCTGTGCATAAATATAGATGTCTATGCACAGGGAATAAGCAGACTGAGAACAATGTCAGCTCTGCTACATCATCTCTGTGCACAGACATTCATGTCTGTACACAGGGAATGAGCAGACTGAGAACAATCTCAGCTCTGCTACATCATCTCTGTGCACAGACATTCATGTCTGTACACAGGAATGAGCAGACTGAGAACAATTTCAGCTCTGCTACATCATCTCTGTGCACAGACATTCATGTCTGTACACAGGGAATGAGCAGACTGAGAACAATCTCAGCACTGCTACATCATCTCTGTGCACAGACATTCATGTCTGTACACAGGGAATGAGCAGACTGAGAACAATCTCAGCTCTGCTACATCATCTCTGTGCACAGACATTCATGTCTGTACACAGGGAATGAGCAGACTGAGAACAATCTCAGCTCTGCTACATCATCTCTGTGCACAGACATTCATGTCTGTACACAGGGAATGAGCAGACTGAGAACAATCTCAGCTCTGCTACATCATCTCTGTGCACAGACATTCATGTCTGTACACAGGGAATGAGCAGACTGAGAACAATCTCAGCACTGCTACATCAGGCAGCAGGCGGGCTCTAGGACCCTGGAGCTGGGGCAGCCAGAACACAGAGAAGACAGGATCTTATCTGTGCGAGTCAGCGATTACTTACAAAGTAAACGAGCAATGCAAATAAATGACAAAACTAGGATTGCTTCAGGCTGAAGCTTCCGACACATCTGCGATTTGTAAATCTCACACTACTCGCTATTACTCGCTTCCCCATTCATTAACATTGGACTCGCTAGACTCGCAACGAGTAGCGAGTCCTGGGCTCGGACTCGCTAGAGTCAAGCGATTCCGAGTAATTTAGGATTCGCCCATCACTAGCCTCTAGCCAAAAGTCGGGGCTGCCGTCTACGGTAAGGGCAGGACCCGGACCCGGTTGGCCTATGGCTGCTCTGGCCTCCGCCTCGACCTCCCGCATTAGGTCTTGGAGTCTCGTGCTGGCCATTCTCTTCTTTGGAGGGAACCACACCTGTTCAACCGGTAACCGTTCTGGTAGAGAGCTGGTGAAGAAAGGTCTGCAACACTCCCATTTCCTCTGGGCTTTTGGAGTCCAATCGTGGGAAAAGTCTTTGGGGTCCGCCCCCATGGTTGATTCGAGCAATCAGGGCGGACAAAGAGTTTGGCGCCTTTGCCTTTAGCCCTCCCACGATGAGGGGCGGTGACTCACCCCTGGGCTTGCACGTGGCGGATTCTTGTGGCGGGAACGCCATCTTGGGCGCCATCTTGGCCCAACGGTGAAAAGGCGGGAAAGTTCTTTTAGGGACGAACAAAGTCCAGATTGTAGACTATAAAGTCATTTTTAAGCACATTATACCCGTTAGGGAACGGGCCTGCTCGTATCCTGTTCGTGACGCCATTTTCTGACTCACCGTCAGCCCGTGGACTCCGGTTTAGACAGGCTGTAGCCCCTTCCTCCTTGTCACGGGTGGGCCGCGCCTGCCGGTAGTGGGGCCCGGTTGAGTGCAGATCAAAAGTTGAAGACGTCTTGTAGGAACAGATTAAAGGGGTTTTAATTTATTCGTGACGCCACCTATGAGTAATCGTTACCGACGCTGCGGAACCTCCGGGGGATGGACAGCAGCAAGATGGAACGCTCCCCACAGGCTGAGCGGTGATCCCCGGAGGCTGGAACTGCTTAAGATGTTGTGCAGCAGCTGCGATTACCTTGTAGTGCGGACGGATAGTTCATAAGGAAGCACGGACACAGAAAGTCTCTGCAACGGGTCTTTACTGTAACCAGCAGGCAGTACATGGTATACAGTTCACGGGTAGTGGACCGGGTGGACTCAGCAGTGATGGTGTCCCTTAGAGATCCGCAAGTGTTCCTCCATTCTAGCTAAGTGTTTTGCCATTGTCGCCCAGGAATACCAGATCGGGTACGGGGAGGCTGCTTCAATGCCCTATCCAAGATGTACGTTATGGATGTTTTGGGGAGCCTTGGATCCCTCAGTGGGTACACCGCTGGTTAGACGACTGGAAGTTGGCTGGTGGTGGGGTGCTCCTGTGAAGCTGCTCCTCCACTCTTCTGGTTCGCGTAGCAGAGGTGAACTACTGCCAGCTTCGGTACCAGTGAACCGGCTGTGAGTTGTGGGCACGGGAGTCTTTTGGAACCCGTGGCTAATGATGCCCGATCACGGTTGTTGAGGCCTCAGGTGCTGACACCTGACCGGTGACGGCCCGGGGCTGCATGGGGTGCGGAGCCCCCGCTCCTACTCCAAGTTCTAGACTTCTCAGATCAAGTTCTAGACTCCTTCTCTATGACTAAGGGTCTGTTCTCCCTACACACTTCCCTAGCACTCCGCCCACCAGGACCCTGGGTTGGTCCTCTGTTCTAGGTGATGCATGCAGGGTTGGATCTCAAAGTTAACCAGATCACTGCTGTGTCAGAGAATATTGCGGCTGCATTTATGGCTGCGGGGCGCCACAGAAAGATAGAGCAGGGGAAAGATGGATAGAGCAGGGGAAAGAGGAATAGAGGAGGGGAAAGATGGATAGAGCAGGGGAAAGATGGATAGGACAGGGGAAAGATGGATAGAGCAGGGGAAAGATGGATAGAGCAGAGGAAAGATGGATAGAGCAGAGGAAAGATAGGACAGGGGAAAGATGAATAGAGCAGAGGAAAGATAGAGCAGAGGAAAGATGGATAGGGCAGGGAAAGATGGATAGAGCAGAGAAAGATGGATATAGCAGAGGAAAGATGGATAGAGCAGGGGAAAGATGGATAGAGCAGGAAAAAGATGGATAGAGCAGGGAAAGATGGATAGAGCAGAGGAAAGATGGATAGAGAAGGGGAAAGATGGATAGAGCAGGGGAAAGATGGATAGAGCAGGGGGGAGATGGATAGAGCAGGCGAGAGACGGATAGAGCAGGGGAGAGACGGATAGAGCAGGGGAGAGACGGATAGAGCAGGGGAGAGATGGATAGAGCAGGGGAGAGATGGATAAAGCAGGGGAAAGATGGATAGAGCAGGAGAAAGATGGATAGAGCAGGGGAAAGATGGATAGGACCGGGGAAAGATGGATAGAGCAGAGGAAAGATGGATAGAGCAGGGGAAAGATGGATAGAGCAGAGGAAAGATGGATAGGACAGGGGAAAGATGGATAGAGCAGAGGAAGGATGGATAGAGCAGAGGAAAGATAGAGCAGAGGAAAGATGGATAGGACAGGGGAAAGATGGATAGAGCAGAGGAAAGATGGATAGAGCAGTGGAAAGATAGAGCAGAGGAAAGATGGATAGGGCAGGGGAAAGATAGATAGGGCAGGGGAAAGATGGATAGAGCAGAGGAAAGATGGATAGAGCAGGGGAAAGATGGATAGAGCAGAGGAAAGATGGATAGGACAGGGGAAAGATGGATAGAGCAGGGGAAAGATGGATAGAGCAGAGGAAAGATAGAGCAGAGGAAAGATGGATAGGACAGGGGAAAGATGGATAGAGCAGAGGAAAGATGGAGAGAGCAGGGGAAAGATAGAGCAGAGGAAAGATGGATAGAGCAGGGGAAAGATGGATAGGACAGGGGAAAGATGGATAGAGCAGGGCAAAGATGGATAGAGCAGAGGAAAGATAGAGCAGAGGAAAGATGGATAGAGCAGAGGAAAGATAGAGCAGAGGAAAGATAGATAGGACAGGGGAAAGATGGATAGAGCAGTGAAAGATGGAAAGAGCAGGGGAAAGATGGATATAGCAGGGGAAAGAGGAATAGAGGAGGGGAAAGATGGATAGAGCAGGGAAAGGATGGATAGAGCAGGGGAAAGAGGATAGAGCAGGGGAAGATGGATAGAGCAGGGGAAAGAGGAATAGAGGAGGGAAAGATGGATAGAGCAGGGGAAAGATGGATAGGACAGGGAAAGATGGATAGAGCAGAGGAAAGATGGATAGAGCAGAGGAAAGATGGATAGAGCAGGGAAAGATGTATAGAGCAGGGGAAAGATGGATAGAGCAGGGGAAAGAGGATAGAGCAGGGAAAGCTGGATAGAGCAGGGGAAAGATGGATAGAGCAGGGGAAGATGATGAGCAGAGGAAAGATGGATAGAGCAGGGGAAAGATGGATAGAGCAGGGGAAAAGCTGGATAAGAGAAGGGGAAAGATGGATAGAGCAGAGGAAAGATGGATAGAGAAGGGGAAAGATGGATAGGACAGGGGAAAGATGGATAGAGAAAGCAGAGGGGAAAGATGGATAGAGCAGGGGAAAGAGGAATAGAGGAGGGGAAAGATGGATAGACCAGGGGAAAGATGGATAGAGCAGGGAAAGATGGATAGAGCAGGGAAAGCTGGATAGAGCAGGGGAAAGATGGATAGAGCAGGGGAAAGATGGATAGAGCAGGGGAAAAGAGGAAAGATAAGAGGAGGGGAAAGATGGATAGAACAGGGAAAAGATGGATAGAGCAGGGGAAAGATGGATAGAGCAGGGGAAAGATGGATAGAGCAGGGAAAGATGAATAGAGGAGGGGAAAGATGGATAGAGCAGGGAAAGATGATAGAGCAGGGGAGAGATGATAGAGCAGGGAAAGATGGATAGAGCAGGGAGGGAAAAGATGGATAGAGCAGGGGAAAGAGGATAGAGCAGGGAAAGATGGATAGAGCAGGGGGAGATGGATAAGAGCAAGGGAAAGATGGATAGAGCAGGGGAAAGATGGATAGAGCAGGGGAAAGATGGATAGAGCAGGGGAAAGATGGATTCTGAGGGAAAGTAATAAAAGAACAAGATTACAGTAACTTGATGGTGAGGGAAATATGAACACTGAGGTAAATTTAATCAGCCTTCATATCAGCGTTTATTTGCTGCATGTGCTGCATAGCGGCTCACTTGCGGCAAGACTGCAGCAAGCCTAAATCATTCCCTATGGGACTTGCGGTCACGTGCAGCAAGTGTCGGATCTACCGGATCTGGTCAAAACCGCAGCAAAACTGCACTTGCCGCATATGATTGCAAGTCCCATAGAGAATGATTTAGCCTTGCTTCAGTCTTGCCGCAAGTGAGCCGCTATGCAGCAGATGCGGCAAAGATGACGAATCTGCCGCAAACGGGCAGAAACGCTGATGTGAAAGGTGCCTTAGACTGCTTTCACATCAGCGCTTTCTGCCATTTGCTGCAGATCTGGCATCTTTGCCGCATCTGCTGCATAATGGCTCACTTGCGGCAAGACTGCAGCAAGGCTAAGTCATTCTCTATGGGACTTGCAATCATATGTGGCAAGTGCGGTTTTGCCGTTTTTGGAAATCCAGCCCTTTCCGGAAGCATTTTCCCCCCTAGGCTTATACTCAAGTCAATAAGTTTTCCCAGTTTTTGGAGGCAAAATTAGGGGCCTCGTCTTATACTCGGGTCGACTTATATTCGAGTATATACGGTAATTGCGTTCACCGCATCTGGATCTGGATTCGGTGAATGGAATTCTCTGAAAAAGTGTGACCCTAGCCTTAGAATGAAAAAAATAGACCAACACAAAAATGTTAGTTAGGCTGGGGTCACATTTGGCAAGGCACTTGCGTTGACTGCATCCAGATCTGGCTGCGGTAAACGCAATTGCTTTCAGACACATTTTTTTAAAAATGTGTTCTGTCAACCGCAATGCGGTAACCGGAATACTCCGATGTGAGCTTTTTGACAGCTCAAAACCAGATCAGGATTTCAAAATGTTGCTGCAAATGTGACCCTAGCCTAATTTACACTATAAAATGTGTTTATATTATGTCTTTTTTCTTTCTTCACAGTAACCGAGCTGGTGGGATCAAAACAGAGACGTATCGTTGGTATTGTGGTTCAGATGTTTTTTACTTTGGGAGTAATGATCATTCCTGGCAATTGCTTACTTGATTCCTACATGGCGGGGCATTCAGATCGCAATTTCACTGCCAAACTTCCTCTTCCTACTTTATTACTGGTAATTATTAATACTGATTAAAAAAAATAATAATAATAATTCAAACAATAGTAATGTCTTTCAATCGTTTTCAGCTGTATGTGTTTTCTATATTATTGATGAAATTGCTTTAATTGTCTGTGAAATAGACAGGAAAGTCATCAAAATCATATAGTATGCTTTTTGTTTTCCTGGTCATCATTATTGCCATTAATTTACTATACATCCAGCATTTGCACTTGAGTAGGCTATGGATAGTCTTAAGATATTGTATGGTTTCCAAGAGTCATCATCCTTCACCACCAAAAAGAAGAGTTTGTAAATAAAGTACATTTTTTTTATCATACAAAGAATTAACCCTTTCATGACCAGGAGTGTATATGTACGGCCTTGGCAGCCTCCCTTTCTTTAATATGAACCCATGCACTGAGCTCTTAACATTCCCTGCACGTCAGCTGATCTAATAATCTGCCATATGTAGGTAACGGCACCGATTGGATCAGCGATCCGATTGGAACTGTTAAACCTTTAGATCCTGCTGTTAATCACTGAAAGCACAGTGTAAAGCACCACAGCGGGGATCGCACCGTTTCCTGCTGGCATCAGCACCCCAATGATGGAATTGTGGGACCTCGATGCATTGCCATGACCGCCCATGGTAGTTGATGAGCCTGCATGCTGTCATGATGCACTCCTTCCTGTAATCTCAAGCAGTGTCACTGGCACAGAATGTGATCATTTGTCCTGTGCAGAGGGATAGTGAAGCATTTCTCTACATAAAAAAAGAAAAGTTTAAAAAAAAATGAAGTAAATTTAAAAAATAAAAGTTCAAATCACCCCATTGAATATAAAACTAATTAAAAACACACAAAACACATATTCGGTATTGCCACGTTCAGAAATGCTCGATCTATAAAAATATAAAATCAATTAATCAGATCTGTAAACTGCATAACAGTAAAAACAGTCCAAATGTCAAACTTATGTTTTTTTGGTCACTGCAACATTGCAATAAAATGCAATAGCAGGTGATCAATTCGTCACATCAACCCATAGATAGCATCAATTAAACATCAGCTCACCCTGCAAAAAATAAGCCATCACACAGCCCAGATCCCAAAAAATGAGAACGCTACAGGTCGCGGAAAATGGTGCCAAAGCCACAATTATTTTTCTTTAAAAACTTCAGAATTTTTTTTCCACTTAGATGAAAGTAAATGTATATATATTTGGTTTCTATGAACTCTTACCGACCTGAGGCACCATACCGACACATCAATTTTACTATATACCGAACATGATAAATAAAAAACACAAAACACAATTGTGTAATTGCACTTTTTTGCAATTTCAAGGCACTTATAATTTTTTACCATTTTCAAGTACACAATATGGTAAAAAAATGATGTCATTCAAAAGCACAACTCGTCCCGCAAAAGACACGCCATCATATACCTATCTTGATGGAAAAATAAAAAGTTTTGGCTCTTGGAAGCAGGTGGGGAAAAATGAAGATCTGAAAAATTGCACGGGGATGAAGAAGTTAAATCACTGCCCAATTTAATTTATGTGATATGGATTGTTGATAGATTGCTATTTGAATCTGCATTGAAATTCATATCACTTGCAATACCTCTGAACACAAAAGTTATCATGTTTAAACAGAAAACAAAAAGTTTTACAGCTAGATTGCTAGGTTTACCTTTATATTGGTAAAGCTTCATCTCACGCCCAATTCACATACAAAAGATATGGTTTGTCACCCAATTTCATGTTGACACGCATTCACATTCTAAAGCTTTATTCACAAGTCAATTGTTCATGTACATGTTCTTGCTGTATCTTCATATGGCCACTTTACACGTCCCAATGTCGGTCCGATATTGGATCCAACGCCGCGGGAGCACGCTTTTTCTGGGCAGAATTCCAAGATCGCATCGGAGATGTTACACAGCGCGATATCGCCAGGCAACGCTCCAACGATGTGTGCGTCCCCTTGTACGGCCGACCCAGGAACGACCATTTAACATGGGACAGGATAGGGGAAGTTGTACTCCACATCGTAGTTGGGCTTTTACACAGCACGATCCTGCCACATCGTCCATCCAATATTGGGCCGTTGGAGAGCAGGCTCATTTGATCCCCGATATCGTTTAGGCATCGTTTGTGCATCGTATTGTGCATTTATACCATACAACGCACGAACGATATCGGGGCCAACACACGAACCACGTGACTTTTGGTCGGAGTTGGACGCCGATATCGGGACGTGTAAAGTGGCCAATAGTCTATGGACATGTTCACATGACCGTTTTGCGCAGACTGATTAAACTGAACAGATCCGTGAAAGAACGACTAGCACGTATGTCATGCATTTTTCTTGTTCTGTCTAATGAATTGGAGAACTTTTGATTTTGTTTTATGTATATCACAAAAAAGATGACAACCCTATGGTAAAAACAGACCCAAGAATCAAAAATGGTTGAAAATCAATTCCAACATATTATAAAAACATGGTATATTTTTTTCATGGAAAAAGAAAAACACAGAAACATCAAAAGTCTGTATGAGGTCTCAGGGTCATCATATTTGGCCACTCATTCAAATAGTTTTACAGTTACACTTCACAGAGGAACAGTTTGAAATAG
This sequence comes from Allobates femoralis, assembly GCA_033576535.1. Classification (NCBI taxonomy): domain Eukaryota; kingdom Metazoa; phylum Chordata; class Amphibia; order Anura; family Aromobatidae; genus Allobates; species Allobates femoralis. The sequence goes on from JARQOC010000001.1 coordinate 397,267,168, forward strand.
CTTCCCTAGTCCTGTATCTAATTACCCAGGCGAAGGCAGAGAGGTTGTGTTTCTTGGCAACAAGCACCTATGACTTCTGAAAAAGAGACTAATAATTCAGTTAGCATTCTTATTGTCCTTTGCGACATGAAAGAATTTTACGTTCCCTGGTTTAATAATTTCCACAGCTGATTCTTGATATTTTGCTGCCTAAGGAAAAAATTGAAATGGCACAGCTCCCTCATTGTACAAAAAAGCACCCAGCAATAATAAAGCATAAATACAATATATCAACATGAAACTGAATACATATGTACAACATGTGAAATAAGTATTTAAAACTTCACCAATATTCTAAGTAAATATATTTCTAGAAGTAGTGTTGACATTTGACATGAATTTCTCACCAGATGTCCATACCAACCATCCAATCTACACAGGGAAGGAAATTAAACCATGAAAGACACCCCAGGAGCTCTGAGCAAAGGGATTAGTTCTGGGTGCATATCCGAAATCCATTTCTGATACTTCCAGAATCTAGCAGCATACATAAACAGATCTTTAAAAAAAGGAGTTCTAAAGATCATTTATGATATGCCAATGTGTCAGCAACTAGTCGACAGGACATTAGTTCCCCTACTAGCCAGCCCACATAGCATGTTATTCCACCCCTGTGGACATGATAACATGCTATGCATAGCATCGCGCGGCTGTGTATTACACTCACCATTGAATGTCTCTGTCACTGGTATATGCACCTCCTGCATCAGAGAGGCTCAGCGTGCATAATCAGAATCTGCCACGTTTCCAGTCATGCGCGCTAGAAGCCAGGATACATACACCCAGCTGTACTGTGTGTATGACTGGAAATGCAGTACCTCTCTGAAGCCAAAGGTGCATACAGCCAGCGACAGAGACGCTCAGTGTTGATTGTAATACACAGCCGTTGATGCTATGCGTAGCATGTTATCATGCCCACAGGGGTGGAATAGCATGCTATGTGGGCTGGCTAGTCAGGGAAACTAACATCTCCTCAACTTGTTGCTGCCACATTAGCATATCTTAAACAATCTTTAGAAATACTTTTTCTAAAGATCTGTTTATGTATACTGCTAGATGCTAGAACTATCTGAAAGGGTACCTTTACACACGCTACATTTGTAGCTTGTCACCAGGTAACTTACTGTTGCAGTGAAATCATGGATACATGATTCCATTGTACACAGCAACAAGATAGAACCATGTATCCATGATTTCACTGCAACCATAAGTTAACCTGGTGACAAGCTACAAATGTAGCCGTGTGTAAAGGTACCCAAAGAGATTCAGATACAGTATGCACCCAGAACTGCTTGTAGTACTGGATGTACAGTACAGACAAAAATCTGGACACACCTCATTCAAAGAGTTTTCTGTATTGTCATGACTATGAAAATTGTAGATTCACACTGAAGGCATCAAAACTATCAATTAACACATGTGGAATTATATACTTAACAAAAAAGTGTGAAACAACTGAAATTATGTCTTATATTCTAGGTTCTTCAAAGAAGCCACCTTTTGCTTTGATTGCTGCTTTGCACACTCTTGGCATTCTCTTGATGAGCTTCAAGAGGTGGTCACCAGAAATGGTCTTCCAACAGTCTTGAAGGAGTTCCCAGAGATGCTTAGCACTTGTTGGCCCTTTTGCCTTCACTCTGCGGTCCAGCTCACCCCAAACCTGGGTTCAGGTCTGGTGACTGTGAAGGCCAGTTCATCTGGCGTAGCACCCCATCACCATCACACCTCCTCCTCCATGCTTCACAGTAGGAACCAGGCATGTAGAGTCCATCCGTTCACCTTTTCTGCGTCTCACAAAGACACGGTGGTTGGAGTCAAAGATCTGAAATTTGGACTCATCAGACGAAAGCACAGATTTCCACTGGTCTAATGTCCATTCCTTGTGTTCTTTAGCTCAAACAAGTCTCTTCTGCTTGTTGCCTGTCCTTAGCAGTGGTTTCCTAGTAGTTATTTTATCATGAAGGCCTGCTGCACAAAGTCTCCTCTTAACAGTTGTTGTAAAGATGTGTCTGCTGCTAGAACTCTGTGTGGCATTGACCTGGCCACTCGTTTTTCTTTACTTAGCTGCTTTTTTCTTGCCATAATACAAATTCTAACAGTCATTTCCGGTGACTACCTTTTGAAGCTCATCAAGAGAATGCCAGGATGATATAAGTCTCTGTTCCATCTCTTTCACTCTCTTGCTCACGAGAAGAATTCAAGGAAGCATATCTGAAGTTTCAGGAAATATAACACTGGGGTTATCACCTCACATTACTGATTATATGACCACATTCACCTCAGACATCACGTACTAGTGTAGTATCGCTCCTACTTCATATATGGATTCAATATTACTCCAGAAATTCATGTGACCACCATGTCCCTCATGTGTTTGCTACAATTTACCTCACACACTGCAGATGCTGCTCCTTTGTGACCTCACTACAGTCATAGCTGATATACCACACAGATACAGGAACAATGGTGAGAGGAGCAGCGAGGGTCAGGACTGTTGTATGTATATGATGTGAGTCTGCACTTCATGTCAGTGTATGGCTATGGGCCCACATTCATTTTTACTGCATTTTATTGCTGTGCTTCTACACCAAAAATGCAGCACCCACAGCTTTGTAATGAAAGTCAGTGTGGTTTTCCAAAAACTGTGCCCACATGTGTGTTTTTGGGTGCTGCATTTTTGTAGCAGAAATTGTCAGGTTTTTTTTATGTTCCTGCAATTAACTTGCTCATTGTTGGGCTGCATTTTCCTCATAGACTCCATTCTAACGCCCCAAAAAGCACCACAAATGGATGGATATTCACACAGTCCATTTATGGTGCTTTTTTCCCCAAATTTTCAAAAGAAAAACTCTGCAATACTAACTCTCCCCAGCAACCCCCAGTGATCCCAAGTGAATCTTCCTTTGTGCAGCGGCGAGAGATGTCTTTATCTATCTGCCTGGACCTTTGCACCATGTGACTCAGCCTGTCACATAGTGCGCAGGTTTTTGCAGATAGATAAAGACATCGCTGCACAGAGGAAGAAGGGTGAGAAAGTGTACGTGTGTCTGTCTGTCTATGTCAGAGGAAGAAGGGTGAGAAAGTGTATGTGTGTCTGTCTGTCTATGTTTGTGTGTCTGACTCGCCCACCAGAGCCATTGGGTACTCGGAACTGGGCGGCAATTCTGCTGTGGGAGTCACGGGGGTCGAGACCCGGCTCCGTGGCCCTAGGCGGTCAATAAAAAGGGACAGTTTTTAGGAATGAATGTGATGCTGCCCATGGATTGTGACCAGCTGTAATCACTGCTGCAGTTAGGACCCCTGGGGATGATGAGGGTTGGCAGCCAGGATGTTGAGCCCTCCACAGGTAGGGCTATTCCCCAGAGCTGTAGTATTGGTAGTGTTGGTATAATGCTCTCAGCCCCTTCGGGCAGCCTCCAATGCCGGACTGCAAAACCAGTATGTGGCTCTGCAGGCGCAGGATGAGCAGTCTATGAAAGGAATAGTTTGTGGGGAGAGCAGAGTTCAGTGTGCTGAAGGAACAACAGACACGGGGTAACAGTCTCTTTACCTTTACTTGTTGTGAGACAGTGCGGGGGATCATATGCGAGGGGCGCTATGTCTCCCCCAGAATGCGCACTGTCACGTATTGAGCCCGGTATAGGGTGTGAGAGAAAGGGACGGTCCGCTCCCTCCGCTGCGGGTCTTGCAAGGTCCCGGAAGTAGACACGGAGTTAAAAGCCTGGTCAGGAGGCAGGGCGGGTTCCCTGTACACAGAATTGTGCCTTAGCTGCAGGAGCAGCAGAGATATACATCGGAGAGGTCTAGAGTTCCAGAGGACCGTGTGCTAGACTAACACGGCCTAGCCCAGGAGGGCTGGGAGCTCGGCGTGACCTATAACGGAGGCCTTTGGCCTGAAGGACCCGGGGTACGTTATATGAACTGTGTCTTGTGTACCCGGCTGCGACCCGGATTCCGGCTGACTGTGCCATCGCTGTGTGTGTACCAGCAATAAACACCGGGTCCTGTTTGAACCACTACCGGGCTCTACGTGTTTCCTGACTTGCAATCCAGGCGCTGCCCCACATTGTTCATTGCAATTACAGTCCAGGGCACCGATTCAGATGTTACTGTGGACCTGGGCAGCCTGGAAGCAATCAGGAGATCCACCTAGCCAGGTGTGTTGGAGGCCTCCCTTCTGTGCTTTCACTTGTGAGTCCCTGTTGCTGATGTAGCACTGTTGTGAAAACAGCTACACCTCCTGTCTTTACTAACCATTTTTTACTGCATCTAGCCAAGCAAATCCTTTTTGGCTGGTAGCAGTGTGTGCCAGGCACTGGTGTAGCACTGCTGTGAAGAAAGCTACACCTCCTATCTCTCCTAGCCATTTTTTTACTGCATCTATCCAAACAAATCCTTTTTGGCTAGTATCAGTGTGTGCCAAGCACTGGTGTAGCACTGTTGTGAAGAAAACTACACCTGTGTTTTCTAGCCTTTATTTTACTGCATCTAGCCAAGCAAATCCTTTTGGGCTAGTATCAGTGTGTGCCAGGCACTGGTGTAGCACTGTTATGAAGAAAGCTACACCTGTGTTTTCTAGCCTTTTTTTACTGCATCTAGCCAAGCAAATCCTTTTTGGCTATAAGCAGTATGTGCGAGGCACTGGTGCAGCACTGTTGTGAAGAAAGCTACACCTCCTGTCTTTACAAGTCATTTTTTACTGCCTCTAGCCAAGCAAATCCTTTTTGGCTAGTAGCAGTGTGTGCCAGGCACTGGTGTAACACTGTTGTGAAGAAAGCTACACCTCCTGTCTTTCCAAGTCATTTTTTACTGCATCTAGTCAAGCAAATCCTTTTTGGCTAGTACCACTGTTTGACTAGGTAGCTGTGGTCCAGTGTTCTGTTGAAATCTACCGCAACAAAGAAAACACTTTTGTATTGCATCTGTCCAAACCTACTTTCCAAAACCTATTTAGGGTAGTACCACTGTTTGACTAGATAGCTGTGGTCCAGTGTTCTGTTGAAATCTACTGTCACACAGGGCAAAAAACATTTTTGTATTGCATCTGCCCAAACCTACTGACCAAAACCTATTTAGGGTAGTACCACTGTTTGACTAGGTAGCTGTAGTCCAGTTTTCTGTTGAAATCTACCATCACACAGTGCAGAAAACACTTTTGTATTGCATCTGCCCAAACCTACTTACCAAAATCTATTTAGGGTAGTACCACTGTTTGGCCACTCAGCTCTGTTAGTTTTGCATCCATAGTTTTTTGTGCCAACAACTACAGAGTTGCCAATTAGTCACCTTCAAATATGAGTGGTAAAAGGTCTGCTGATGGTGGAAAGGGGAATAGGTGTGTTGGAAAGGGTAAAAATCTTTGTGTCCGTGGGATAAGTGCTAAAGTAACAGAAACATCTGCTGAACAAATACCGTCTTCAAGCTAAACTAAAATATCTACCTCTTTTCGTGGATGATCTGATATCATCCTTTCTTACACAGCAGAGCATCGATAAAACTTGTAGATGAGGCCCAAAAAGAGCAGGTGCTTCAATGGATATCAAGTGTCCATCAAGTGGGCTCTCCTCCACCTCAACTTCAGCATCACAAACACTCCAGTCCTCAAAGGTGTCACCCCAATCACACTTGCTTCCTCACAGCTCACAAGTCTCCAGCCGCCCTAGTGACTATGGGTTAACACAGATTGGTGAGTCTGCAGAAGTGTTCACTCATACTATAGCTGGGAATCAGGGGTCTGCTCCAAAGCTTCATTGAGTCAATGCAAGGAAATGATCTACACCGATGCCCAAAATCTTTTTGAGTCGGATCCAGGCCCAGATAAAGAAGGGTCCGAGCATAATGTAGACCCTCATTCCCAAACTGTAACCCCTGTTGGTGGAGACAATGAGGCAGATGAGACTCAGATGCCTGATTGGAATGGTTAGCTCTGAGGACGAGTGTGAGAACACACAGGGTGATGATGAGGTTAAGATCCCACTTACTGTCAACCCACAGACAGGCAGTTGATGCTCAGCAGAGAAGGTGGAGGAGGATGCTAGTGACAAGGTTAGGTTGTGGGTTCCTAGGCAGAGACGGAGTCTTGGAAGCACGTCGACAACTGTGTCCTCAGGCACAACTCTGCCTCTGTTCAGAAGCCGTGGTGGGTGCTAAGCCTTGCCTAGCCTGGGCCTTTATTCAGATCGCAAAATCTGCAAAATTTGTAAACAAAATCTGAGTAGAGGCCAAAAAAATCAATAGTTTGAGTACTTCATGCATGAACCGTCACATGGACATGAAACATGAGTCACAGTGGGAAGCTCGCTGTGCTATAATGCGGCCTAGTGCGCCTGGCCAACCACCATCTGGCCCATCAAGTGCATCTGCGGCTTTTTCATCCTCTGTGATTGTGGAGACAGCTGTCACACAGGCTTTCAGCTGCAGAACTTCCACCTCTTTACCCGCAACAGCCAGTGTGATTGACAGGTCATCAGCTGTTTTGGAAACATCTGCTGGTGTTGAGCACTGTCAGACATCGAGAGCACCACCTTTTTATGAATGCGACATAATATGTCAGCCTGCACCTCACAGACCAGCAGTTTGCCTGGGACACTCTACTCAAACCTGTCTCAGCACAACAGCCAGCCCTCGGTCCCTCAGATGAGGACAAGTGAAATACCATTTCATCCTACCCATGCCAAAGCTAAGAGATTGAATTTTACCATCTGCAAGCTGTTGGCTACGGAAATGCTGCCTTTCCGGCTGGTGGATACAGAGGACTTTCGAGACTTTATGGCCGTTGCAGTGCGCCAGTACCAGATGCCCACTTGACACTACTTCTCGAAGAAAGCTGTGCCTGCGCTACATCAGCATGTTGCACACAACATCACCACTTCCTTGAGAAACTGTGTGTGTGACAAGGTGCATTTCACCACAGACACCTGTACGAGTAAGCGTGGACAGGGGCGTTACATTTTGCTGACTGGGCACTGGGTGACTATGGTGACAGCAGAAGAAGGGGCTGCTGTACAAGTCTTGCAATCCCCATGTGATATGCGTCTCTGTATCTAGAAGTTCCTCCACTGCTTCTGCCTCCTACACCTCTTCCAGGTCCTCCACCTGCACTCAAAGCCTGTCTCGTAATGTGACTACGTTCAAACTGTACAGAAGGAATCCAGCACAGCTCTTTACTATGCTGGCAGCAGGGCTAAACACCATCAGGCAGTGTTTACATTAAAATGTTTGGGAAATGTGAGTCACACAGCTGAGGAGTAGGGATGAGCGAGTGTGCTTGTCACTACTCGGTACTCGCACGAATATCTCGGCGAGTACCGAGTAATCTCGCGATACTCTTGCTATGCTCGGGGTCCACCTCCCTGCATGTTGGCGCTCTTTACAGAGCCAGCCCACATGCAGGGATTGGCAGACAGACACTGTAATGCCACAGCCATGTTGGTTGTGGCATTACAGTGATTGGCTGGCCACACAGCGTCATCCGGTCTTTATAAGACCTGACCGCGCTGTGCTCGTCACTCTTCTCCACAGACAGTGTAGGGAAAGGTGCTGCTGATTAAGGGACAGATTTGTGGCCTTTCAGCTAGTGTAGGTGCAGGGCTGACAATCTAATTACCACAACAGTCCTTCTGAGGACTAATAGAGCTGTATACAGGAAGAAAGGGAGGCACGGTATATAGCAAACTTTGTTGTGCCAGTATACCAGCCTGCATCACATCTGGGGCTGGTGTACAGGCTGGAAATCTCTTCCATCCCAAAACAGTTCTTTTAGGGATTAATTTAGCTCTCTATAGGCAGGAGTGGTTTGTAGTGTAAATTAGGATACACCAAACACTCTGTATTCTCGTCAGCGTTTGTGTCTGACCAGTCCACCTGCTGGGCTTTAATCTCTAATCTCAGTGTCCAGCTAAAAAGCAACTCTTCTCTGCATTAATTTAGCATCTTAGTGCGGCAGTAGTAGGTTGTATCGTAAATTAGGATACGCCAAAACACTCTGTATTCTCGTCAGTGTTTGTGTCTGACCAGTCCACCTGCTGGGCTTTAATCTCTAATCTCAGTTTCCAGCTAAAAAACAACTCTTGTCTGCATTCATTTAGCATCTTAGTGCGTCAGGAGTAGGTTGTAGCATAAATTAGGATACGCCAAAACACTCTATATTCTTGTCAGCGTTTGTGTCTGACCAGTCACCTGCTGGGCTTTAATCTCTAATCTCAGTGTCCAGCTAAAAATCAACTTTGTCTGCATTAATTTAGCATCTTAGTGTGGCAAGAGTAGGTTGTAGCGCAAATTAGGATACACCAAAACACTCTGTATTCTTGTCAGCGTTTGTGTCTGACCAGTCCACCTTCTGGGCTTTAATCTCTAATCTCAGTGTCCAGCTAAAAATCAACTCTTGTCTGCATTAATTTAGCATCTTAGTGCGGCAAGAGTAGGTTGTAGCGCAAATTAGGATACACCAAAACACTCTGTATTCTTGTCAGCGTTTGTGTCTGACCAGTCCACCTGCTGGGCTTTAATCTCTAATCTCAGTGTCCAGCTAAAAATCAACTCTTGTCTGCATTAATTTAGCATCTTAGTGCGGCAAGAGTAGGTTGTAGCGCAAATTAGGATACACCAAAACACTCTGTATTCTTGTCAGCGTTTGTGTCTGACCAGTCCACCTGCTGGGCTTTAATCTCTAATCTCAGTGTCCAGCTAAAAATCAACTCTTGTCTGCATTAATTTAGCATCTTAGTGCGGCAAGAGTAGGTTGTAGCGCAAATTAGGATACACCAAAACACTCTGTATTCTTGTCAGCGTTTGTGTCTGACCAGTCCACCTGCTGGGCTTTAATCTCTAATCTCAGTGTCCAGCTAAAAATCAACACTTGTCTGCATTAATTTAGCATCTTAGTGCGGCAGGAGTGGCTTGTACCTCCAAGTAGTATACGCCAAAACACGGTATACGCGTCAGCATCTGACCGTTCCAGCTGCCCGGATTAAACCGCTGTAATCTGTAATCTCAGTGTGCAGCTAAAAACCATCTTTGGGACGCCTTCATTTAGTAACATAACATACACAGTAAGATAGTTTTAAGGTTGAAGGAAGACTTTAAGTCCATCTAGCTCAACCCATAGCCTAACATGTTGATCCAGAGGAAGGCAAAAACCATGTGGCAACACTAAGCTCCACATTGGGGGAAAAAATTCCTTCCTGATTCCAGATATGGCAATCAGACACCCTATCAAAGAATCTAGTATATATAACTGGTAATATTACAGTTTTCAAGAAAGGCATCCAGGCCCTTCTTAAATGTTAGTACTGAGTCATTCATTACTACATCATGTGGCAGAGAGTTCCATAGTCTCACTGCTCTTACAGTAAAGAATCCACGTCTGTGATTATAATTAAACCTTCTTTCCTCCAGACGTAGAGGATGCCCCCTTGTCCCCGTCTCAGGCCTAAGAGTAAAGAGATCATTAGAAAGGTCTCTGTACTGTCCCCTCATATATTTATACATTATTATAAGATCACCCCTAAGCCTTTGTTTTTCCAAGCTAAATAACCCCAAGTTTAATAACCTGTCTTGGTATTGCAGACACCTCAGTCCTCTAATAACCTTGGTCGCTCTTCTCTGCACCCGCTCTAGTTCAGCTATGTCATTCTTATACACCGGAGACCAGAATTGTACACAGTATTCTAAATGTGGTCGCACTAATGACTTGTATAGAGGTAAAATTATGTTCTCCTCATGAGCATCTATGCCTCTTTTAATGCATCCCATTATTTTATTTCCCTTTGCAGCAGCTGCCTGACACTGGCCACTAAATGTGAGCATCTACCCATACACCCAGGTCTTTTTCAGTGATAGTTTTGTCCAGTGTTTCACAATTAAGCACATAATTATACCTTTTGTTTCCTCTGCCCAAGTGCATGACCTTACATTTATCCACATTAATGCTCATTTGCCATTTATCAGCCCAAGCTTCTAGTTTACATACATTTAGCTGTATACAGGCAGCACAACATTGAAAATGTGCAAAGCATGTGGCAAGGGACAAGTTATATGGTTAATATTTCATAATAATATTAACAACAAGTTACTGCTCCTGTCCTATTTTATATAGACCAAGCACCGGCAATGAAAAGTAGTAGACACCAGACACACAGAGTCAGATGTACACCCTTCCTTGGTCAGACCCAAGCTCCAAGTGTCTGTTTATTTTAAGAGACCTCAGGTTTTGTTCAGTAAGGGGCTCGGCCAGCCCTACTCAGATGTATTCATTGGTCAGTGGGTTAGTCCATGGGCGGATCCATGAGGTCATCAGGGGGTGTGGTCTTGATCGAGTATGTCCAGGTGATGTGTCCATTCTATGATTGGTCAGTCCTTCTAGCTTCCTCCAGGAACTCCTTATTGTAGACAGGATGTAGTCATAGGTCCAGTCACCATCTTACATACCATGGCATGGTGTGATGAAACAGGAAATGGCAGCCATGTTTAAGTCACAATTAAGCTTATGCAATGTAAAATATTACACTCTATGGATCGTTTCTCCCATGCCCTTATGTCTTAAGGTTAATTAAGTATTTGATCCTATGGCTCTCCTCAACAGTCCCCCCTAAATACTTTATTAACCTGTCCCTACTAGAGCCTATCACATCTGACCAAAGTGCCTCCAACTCTGCCCGTTAGCTCAGAATTGCTGCCCATTAGACCCCCCTTGATACAGATTTCACAATTATGAACCATGTGACCCCCCTTGGTACAGACCTCGTATATATGAGCTATTTCATGTGTCTACCCTACCTATCATAACTTAGAGGAATAGGGGACCACCTAGTTGGAGACTATAAAAGACTGTAGAGGGCCTAGCTGTTCTATGTCTACAGTCTAACTAACCTCTTGAGCTAAGAAAGTGAGAACTGATGTTTCCCAATAATCTTCCTTACACAGGGAAGGACACAACAAACAATGATAGCTGCCATAATGAAAATGACAAGGATAACAATGCCTATCTAATCCAGCCATCTCTGCCATCCCTTCATCTACAGAAAGTATTGGTCCCATTGATCTTGTACACCTGAATTCCTTTATAATTCTTATTGTAGAGAATTCAGTTTCTGTATGGCTGCTGTAACCTTCCCGGTGGGACCTGTATTATCTGGAATATACGTACAATTTTACAAACCCCTCCTTATTATGATAATAACATGTCCAGGTCAATTCTATTTTGGAGCACCATTATCAATGTAGGGCCTAGTTGGTCTGCTAAACCTTGAAGAGCTTCTCTAGTATAATTGACAAATCTCTGTTAATCATAATAGATGTGATTGATCTAGACTATATTCTTACTTATGACCACTAGGAGTGAGATAAAGGATTCAAAACCTACTTTAACTTGATCTCTGGCTTTAAATGCATGCGATACCCTTTTCGTATGAACAATTCTGGGTACATCAGTAGGTATCATCACGCTATCCGCGTCCTCGGGCCTTTCCTACCTGCTTCACCTCAGTTCCCTGCCTGGATACCCAGAATTGTATCACAACACTCATGAATGGATATTTCTGTCTCAGGGCCATATTTACCACCAGAGATTATTTGGTAACATTTCCCTTTACACATTAACCCTATTACCGTATATACTCGTGTATAAGCCGAGTTTTTCAGCCCAAAAATTGGGCTGAAAAGTCACCCCCTCGGCTTATACACGGGTGAATACGGTAATATGTGGTGGGGGCTGTGTCCGAGTGCTGGGGAGGCTGGAGGAGGCGGGGGGGGGGCTGATGAGTGAGCGGCCCGTCACGTGGGGCCGCTCATTAGATATGCACGGCTCCCCCCGCCCATCACAGCGGCAGGGGGAGCCGTGCATACAGCCCCCCAGTGTATACAGCAGCCCCCCAATGGCACTAGCCCCCCCCATCATTGTAAGAGCCCCCCACACTTTGCAGAGCTCCCCCGCTGCTTTATCTTACCATCCGGGGTCTTCGCCGCGGGTCCTGCGCGCTGTGTTCAGGTCTCACGTGACCCGGCGCGATGACGTCATTCCACTGCGACCGCCGGGTCACATGAGACCGGGAACACAGCGCGCGAGGAAGGACTGGAGGACCCGCGGTGAAGAAGACCCCGGATGGTAAGATAAAGCAGCGGGGGGGGGCTCTGCAAGGTGTGGGGGGCTCTTACAATGATTGGGGGGCTAGTGCCATTGGGGGGCTGCTGTATACACTGGGGGGCTGAATATACCCTGGGGCCTGCTGTATACACTGGGGGGCTGTATATACCCTGGGGCCTGCTGTATACCCCTGGGGGCCTGCTGTATACCCCTGGGGGCCTGCTGTATACACTGGGAGGCTGTATATACCCTGGGGCCTGCTGTATACCTCTGGGGCCTGCTGTATACCCCTGGGGCCTGCTGTATACCCCTGGGGCCTGCTGTATACCCCTGGGGCCTGCTGTATACCTCTGGGGCCTGCCGTATACCTCTGGGGTCTGAAACCGTACCAGGTTTCCTAAGCCGAGACACCCATAGGGACAAGTGTTTGTTAAAAATTTGAACTTTTGAAAGACTTTTCACTTTTTTTTACCTGGAGCATACAGAAATGGACTGTAAGGTCTCTTTGAACTTTTTCCCCTTTGAACTTTTAAAACTTAAAAAAGACTACAGTTATTGGACTAATGTAGCCACAAACTCTTTAAAGCCTGCGGTGAGTGGACTAGCACCATATGGCCTTACCTGTTTTTCTATTTTTCAATATTTTTCAGTGCTTTTTGTAAATTTTTATATTTTAAGACCTTGTAAATATGTTACTTGTTATGCTGTTGATATTGTTATTCCTTTTGTTCAAACAAAAATTGCTCAGTCCAGGAGTACTGATGTTACCTAGGGGAGTATGTGGCGCCCTGCTCACGCAGGTAGCCACAGACTTCTCTAATGCACAGCTGGGTTTCCACAGCAGGTACCTACTACATGCAACACCTTTCACCCCGGCACAGTAGGGAGAGCCCAACTTGCTCACCTTATGCAAGATCCCCTATAAATACTGCTGCTGGGGGTGGAGTTAGTCAGAGTGTGCAGAGGCTAGGAGAACTGTGGAGACGTCCTGGTGGTTGGTGCCGCGGTTAGGCCCGAACCAGTGACCTGGAGTGGCCCTTCTACGTCCCGTGAGCCTAAGTGAGACTGAAGGCAAGGAGCAGTTAGCCAAGAGGGAGTGAGGAACTTGAGGAGGTTCACCCAGAGAAGAGCCGGATATTGGGGATCCGCACCTGTGGGATACTCTAGGACCACAGAAAACCCCGCTGCACCATGGAGGCTTCGGCTACCCGGTTTCCTATGTGGGTCAAGAGATGGTGCCAGACACAGCAGTGCAGCACCGCAGTGATCAGAGAGGGTAACCCGGAGACCGCACAGGAGGAGAGACAATCGCCAAAGTAAGGAAGAGAGAGAGAAGGCAAGTCTGGCTGCAAGCAGGCTGTGCTTCAATCATCACCAAAGAACAGAGGAGGCCTTATACCCACTTGCTGTGGGGACCCACTGTGCAACCTGTCCACCTGTCAGTGCCCTGGACATTTTTACCTGCCGAACATCAGTAAAAGGTAAAAGAGACTTGCAGTGTGCGTGTGTCATTGCTCTCCATTCCCGGCCCCTCTCATAGACTGCTCAAGCACTCCCCATCTCAGCCACAGCTCCACTACAAGGTGCCCCTTTCACACTACGCTGCCCCGGAGGTCCAGTCCTACCTGTGGAGGACTTCACCAACTTAGTCGCGATACCATCCACCTCCGGTGGACTGCGGCGGCGCTGGTGGCATTTCACCAGACACTACAGGTGGCGTAATGACAACAAACTTTGTACATACTCCCCTGTAAATATAACCCCCTTTTCAAAGATAGGCCCAGGACACGGGATCAGGCACGGCCGCCATTCCCCGTGACACCGTTAACCCCTTCGAGGCCTGATACCCGAGTACCCCAAAGCCTGGGCTCGACTCTAGCAGCACTGTTTGCCAGGCAGGTGTGTAGCACTGTTGTGTAGAAAGCTACACCTCCTCTGTTTGCAAGCCTTTTTTTACTGCATCTGGCCAAATCTAGCCAAGCATATCCTTTTTGACTAGCAGCACTGTTTGCCAGGCGGGTGTGTAGCACTGTTGTGTAGAAAGCTACACCTTCTGTGTTTGCAAGCCTTTTTTTACTGCATCTGGCCAAATCTAGCCAAGCAAATCCTTTAGGGCCCCTTTACACGCGGCTACATTTCTAGGGTGGCTACAGGTAACTTACTGGTTGCAGTGAAACCATGGAGACAAGGTTCTATCTTGTTGCTGTGTACAAATGGAATAATCTCTCCATGATTTCACTGCAACCAGTAAGTTATTTGTAGCCACCCTAGAAATGTAGCCGCGTGTAAAGGTACCCTTAAAGCTAGTAGCACTGTTTGGATAGGCAGCTGTGGTCCAGTGTTCTGTTAAAATCTACCACCATACAGTCCAGAAAACCCTTTTGTATTGCATATGCCCAAACCTAAATACCAAAATCTATTTAGGGTAGTACCACTGTTTGGCTAGGTAGCTGTGGTCCAGTGTTCTGTTGAAATCTACTGCCATATAGTGTAGAAAACCCTTTTGTATTGCATCTGCCCAAATCTAGTTACCAAAATCTATTTAGGGTAGTACCAGTGTTTGGCTAAGTAGCTGTGGTCTAGTGTTCATTTGAAATCTACCACCATACAGTGCAAAACCCCTTTTGTATTGCATCTGCCTAAACCTAGTTACCAAAATCTATGTAGGGTTAAGCCAGTGTTTGCCCACTCAGCTCTGCTGGTTTTACATCCACAGTTTTTCGTGCCTACAACAACTGAGTTGCCAATCCGTTACCCTCTAATAAGAGTGGCAAAATGTGTGCTGATGGTGGAAAGGGGAATAGGCATGTTGGAAAGGGTAAAAATCTTTGTGTCCGTGGGGTAGGGGCTAAAGTAACAGAAACAACTACTGAACAAATACCGTCTTCAAGCCAAAGAAAAATGTCTACTTCTTTTCGTGGACGATCTGCTATAATCCCTTTGTTACACAGCAGAACATCACTACAACTTGTAGATGAGGCCCAAAAAGAGCAGGTGCCGCAATGGATATTAAGCGCTCCATCAAGTGGCCTCTCCTCCACCTCAGCTTCAACATCACAAACACTCCAGTCCTCAGAGGTGTCACCCCAATCGTACTTGCTTCCTCAAAGCTCACGAGTCTCCAGCAGCCCTATTGATTATGGGTTAACACAGATGGGTGAGACTGCAGAGCTGTTCACTCATACTATAGCCTGGGAATCAGAGGTTTGCTCCAAATCTTCAGTGAGTCAAGTTGAGGAAATGATCTGCACCGATGCCCAAAATCTTTGTGAGTCTGATCCAGGCCCAGATGAAGAAGGGTCCAAGAATAATGTAGACCCTCATTCCCAATCTGTAACCCCTGTTGGTGGAGACAATGAGACATGATGATGAGACTCAGATACCTGATTGGAATGACAACTTGACTTTCGCTGAGGGCGGGAAGAGGCTGACTCTCAGAACGAGGAGTGTGAGAACACACAGGGGATGTGGTTAGAGATCCCACTTACTGTCAACCCACAGGCAGGCAGTTGATGAGCTCAGCAGAGGAGGTGGAGGAGGATGATGAAAGTGATGAGGTTAGGTTGCAGCTTCCTGGACAGACACGGAGTCCTGGAAGCACGTCAACAACTACGTCCTCAGCCACAATTTTGCCTCTGTTCAGAAACTGTGGTGGCTCTGCAGGTCGCATGGGCACTAAGCCTTGCCTAGCCTGGGCCTTTTTTCAGATCGCCCAACTCATGTTATCTGCAAAATTTGTAAACAAAATCTGAGTAGAGGCCAAAAAATCAATAATGGACATGAAGCATAAGTCACAGTGGGAATCTTACTGTGCTACAATGTGGCCTAGCAGGCCTGGCCAACCACTGTCAGCCCCATCAAGCGCATATGCGGCTTCATCGTCTGTGACTGTGAGGACAGCTGTTATACTGGATTTTGGCCACTGAACTTCCTCCTCTTTACCGGCAACAGCCAGTGTGTTTGACAGGTCATCAGCTGTTTTGGAAGTGGAAACGCCTGCTTGTGTTGAGTGCTGTCAGACATCGAGAGCACCATATTTGAATGAAGGTGACATAATATGTCTGCCTGCCCCTCCCTCACAGTACAGCAGTTTGTCTGGGACACCCTACTCCACCCTGTCTCAGCATACCAGCCAGCCCTCGGTCCCACAGATGTGGACAAATGAAAGACCATCTCCTCCTACACATGCCAAACCTAAGAGGTTGAATTTCACCATCTGCAAGCTGTTGGCTACAGAAATGCTGCCTTTCCGGCTGGTGGATACAGAGGATTTTCAAGACCTTATGGCCGTCGCAGTGCCCCAGTACCAGATGCCCAGTTGCCACTACTTCTCAAAGAAAGCTGTGCATGTGCTACACCCAGCATGTCGCACACAACATCACCACTTCCTTAAGAAATTCTGTGTGTGACAGGATGTATTTCACCAGAGACACCTGGACGAGTAAGCATGGACAGGGGCGTTACATGTCCCTGTCGCTGACAGGGCACTGGGTGACTATGGTGGCAGCAGAAGGGGCTGCTGTACAAGTCTTGCCATCCCCACACCTTGTGCATCAAACCTATGTATGTAGAAGTGCCTTCACTGCTTCTGCCTCATCCACCTCCTCAAGGTCCTCCACCAGTGCCCAAAACGTGTCTGATAATATGCCACGCGTTCAAACTGTGCAGAAGGAATCCAGCACACCTCTATACTATGCAGGCAGTAGGGTTCAACAGCATCAGGCGGTGTTTATGTTAAAATGTCTGGGAAACGTGAGTCACACAGCTAAGGAGTTGTGGTTAGCTCCGGAGTTTAATCTATGGTTGTCTCCACTGAACCTGCAGCCAGAGAAGGCAGTGGGCAACAATGCTGCAAACTTGGGCAAGGTTCCACGCGTGCCTTGCATGGCTCACGTCTTGAACCTGGCCGTCCAGCAATTTCTAGCTCACTATCCCCGCCTAGATGTGCTGCGGCAGAGGACATGGTAACAGCCAAACTCTTGATGGAGGTGCAGGAGCTGAGGAAGAAATGGAGGACGAACAGGCGATGGGCACAGAAGTCTCAGCAGATGAGGGAGATCTTGATCACATTTCTGTTGTGCGAGATTGGGGGGAGAGGGCAGAGGAAGCAAATATGAATGTTACACCGCCACCACCAACACAAAAAGAACTTGGGACTCCTGGATGCGCAAGACATATGAGTGCCTTCTTGCTAAACTACCTGCAACATAATCCTCCGATTGTTAGAACTCGAAGTAATGCCAACTACTGGGCTGCCACGCTGTTAAATCCCCAGTACAAGAGTAAATTTGCATTGTAACATAGTAAAATAGCATTTAAGGTTGAAGGAAGACCTTAAGTCCATCTAGTTCAACCCATAGCCTAACATGTTGATCCAGAGGAAGGCAAAACAAAACCATGTGGCAACACTAAGCTCCACATTGGGGAAAAAAAATTCCTTCCTGACTCCACGTGCGGCAATCAGACTAGTTCCCTGGATCAACACCCTATCAAAGAATCTAGTATATATAAGCAGTAATATTATATTTTTCAAGAAAGGTATCCAGGCCATTCTTAAATTTTAGTAGTGACTCACTCATTACAACATCATGTGGCAGAGAGGTCCACAGTCTCACTGCTCTTACAGTAAAGAATCCGCGTCTTTGATTATGATTAAACCTTCCTTCTTCCAGATGTAGAGGATGCCCCCTTGTCCCCATCTCAGCCCTAAGAGTAAAATGATTATTAAAAAGGTCTCTGTACTGTCCCCTCATATATTTATACATTATTATAATATCACCCCTAAGCCTTGGTTTTTCCAAACTAAATAACCCCAAGTTTAATAACCTGTCTTGGTATTGCAGACCCCTCAGTCCTCTAATAACCTTGGTCACTCTTCTATACACCTGCTCTAGTTCAGCTATGTCTTTCTTATACACCGGAGACCAGAACTGTACACAGTATTCAAAGTGTGGTCGCACTAGTGACTTGTATAGAGGTAGAATTATGTTCTCCTCATGAACATCTATGCCTCTTTTAATACATCCCATTATTTTATGCAGCAGCAGCTGCCTGACACTGAGCACTAAATGTGAGTTTTTCATCTACCCATACACCCAGGTCTTTTTCAGTGACCGTTTTTCCCAGTGTTGTACAATTAAGCACATAATTATACATTTTATGTCCTCTGCCCAAGTGCATGACCTTACATTTATCCACATTAAAGCTCATTTGCCATTTATCAGCCCAAGTTTCTAGTTTACATAAATCCTCCTATAATATAAAATTGTCCTCCTCTGTATTGATTACCCTGCAGAGTTTAGTGTCATCTGCAAATATTGTGATTATACTCTGTATGCCCCCTACAAGGTCATTAATAAATATGTTAAAAAAGAAGTAGGCCCAATACTGACCCCTGTGGTACCCCACTGTTAACTGTGACCCATTCTGAGTGTGTTCCATTAATAACCTTCCTTTGTTTCCTATCACTGAGCCACTTCTTAACCCACTTACAAATATTTTCCCCTATTCCCATTGATCTCACTTTATGTATCAACCTTTTGTGTGGCACCTTGTCAAAAGCTTTTGAAAAGTCCATATACACCACATCCACTGCATTACTTTGGTCCAGTCCAGAACTTACCTCTTCATAGAAGTTTATCAGCTTAGTTTGACAGGAACGGTCCCTTGTAACCCCATGTTGATATTGGGTCATGAGGTTATTTTTCTTTAGATACTCCAGTATAGAATCTCTTAGAAAACCCCTCTAGGATTTTACCCACAGTAGAGGTTAAGCTTACTGGCCTATAATTTCCAAGTTCAGTTTTTATCTCCTTTTTGAATATTGGCACCACATTTGCTATACACCAGTCCTGTGGTACAATGGAATCTTTAAAGATTAAAAATAATGGTTTATCTATGATGGTACTTAATTACTGCAGTACTCTGGGGTGTATCCCATCCAGGCCTGGGGATTTGTCAACTTTAGTGATTTTTAGACGGTGCCGTTTTGGCCAAATGCTTCCTGCCCTGGAAAGGGACGCACGCATGCAGGAGTATCAATAGAAGCTTTTAAACAATCTTACTACTGCTTTTCCCTAAAACACTAGTGGTGCACATAGTGAATATTGCAGTTCTAACTTTCCAACCTGGGAACGCCGAGTTGTCATCACTCAAACGTTAACAGTAACAGTGTCTCTGGTAACAGCAATTTCGTAGATTCTTTCACCTTTTTTTAGACCATCCTGAGCAACGCCAAAAGAGAGAACAAGTCTGACACATAGTGAACGCCTAGAGAGGATGGTAAAGGAGTATCTACAGCTGAATGCTGAATATCGATGCCATGACTGTGAAACTGGACCCTTGTGGGCTCCAGAACTGGAAAAGTGGCCTGAGCTTGCCACTCTTGCCTTGGAGATTTTGTTGTGCCCCGCAGCCAACGTTCTCATTTATCGTGTCTTCAGCTCTGCTGGTAGTGTCCTGACAGATGAGCGCACGTGGTTGTTCAGTGACAGTGTAGACAGACTAATGTTTATCAAGATGAACAAGTCATGGATTGGCAAGGACGTTTCCACCCCAGTGTCAGCCTGGGAGATTATACGCTTGTTTACTTTTCAATGTGTGGCATTAATCTCCCCATATCAATATCTCAACTCTGGGGCAATTGATGCCACTTTAGTGGTGGCTGTACCTAATTTTTTTTTAAAAAGGGAGAACTGTTACATAGTAACATAGTAACACAGTTTTCAAGGTTGAAGAAAGACTTTAAGTCCATCTTGTTCAACCCATAGCCTAACATGTTGATCCAGAGGAAGGCAAACCTTCAAATATCGGGCCCACGCCTATGACCTTTTTGCCATTGTAGCCCAATACAAAACCTATAAGATGGATACCACTTTAATGTGTTGTGACACCAATTTTTGGAAAAGTGGGAAATGTAGTTACAGTCTCCCAGCTGTTTGATGCATGACTTGACCAGGGCTCTCTGAGCTCAATACCTATCCCTGACAATCCTGCACCTGTTTCTGAATATTGAACCTTTTAACCAGTGATTAGCAAATTTGCTGTTTTCACATCCACCATATTTGGGTGCTTAAAAGCAGTGATCGTTACATCTTCCTTAATGTTTGCGTAGACTGTTTTGGGGGATCAAACCAGGTTTTGGCAAATGTGCTGTATACACATCAACAGTTTTTTAGCCATTAAAATCCTTGTTTGGTCAATCTCACCTATCCACCTATCCACTAAACCTATACAGGTCACTGACCTAGCTGAATAATTTTTCTATAGTATTCCACACAACGTATCGTTGTTCCACGTGTGTAAGGCGGGCATAACATTGAAGGGAGCGCTTGCATGAGCTTTGAGGGTATCTGGCCCACTAGGCCTATAGAGGTCACTGACCTACATGACTAGTTTTTCCTATAATACTCTACAAAACGTATAGCTGTATGACCTGTGTGTGTGTCGAGGCATAACATTGACGGGAGCGTTTGCATGAGGTTTGAGGATATCCGGCCCACTAGGCTTATACAGTTTACTGACCTACCTGACTAGTTTTTCCTACAATATTCCATGAAAAGCATAGTTGCACCACCTGTGTGTGGTGGGGCATAACATTGACAGTAGCGCTTGCATGAGCTTTGAGGGTATCTGTCCTGCTAAGCCTATACAGATCACTGATCTACCTGACTAAGTTTTCTTATAAAACTCCACGAAACGTATAGTTGTGCCACCTGTGTATGGCGGGTCATAACATTGACGGGAGCGCTTGCTGTTTAATAAGCGTGCACCCGGGCACATGAACCTGCTTTACTCGCACCCTTACATGTGTAAGTAGCACCGGTCCCTGCAGCACAGCAGTGCCCAGTATATATCTGCAAAAAATTTTTTTACCATTAATATTGTTTCTTTATGCAGAAACTCTGACATCCGTCTCTGTGAGGTGACTGTTAGGGCCACTTTACACACACCAACTTCTGTGACCAACTTCTGAACAGATCTCTGGTTGCAGTGAAATCATGGACACATTGTTCCATTTTGTGGCTGTGTACAAATGTAACAATGTGTCCATGATTTCACTGCAGCCAGAGATCTGTTCAGAAGTTGGTCACAGAAGTTGGTGTGTGTAAAGCGGCCCTTAAGCTGTGTGCTGACGCTGAGTATTCAGTGCAGACATTTTCTGCAGCAAAAAAGCTGCTAAACTACACCCTGTGCTACAAAATCGCACCAAATATGCAATGCATTTCTAGTCTGTTCTTACCGCGTTTTTGGTGCAGATTTTGGTCTTGTGTTTTGTTCACTATTGTCAATGGCAGGTAGGGCTGAAAAATGCATCAAGAATTTACACTCCTTTTTTTTTCTCTGGACAAAAATAATGCTGGAAATCTGCAAGGAAGAAACAGCATCATTTGGCACAGCAATTCAGAATTCTCATAGCCTTTGCTGGGGGATGGTTATGCAAATATTTTTGAGACTAAGGGTGACAAGAAACGCAGCAAAAATGCACCATAGGCACATGGCCTTAACATGTTTATTTTCCTCATTTACTTGCCATGTAACCAGGATTGCTGTGGAGACGCAACTCCTTTAGCCCCTTCACCCCCAGGCAATTTTCCATTTTCGTTTTTTCCTCCCCTTATTCCAAGAGCCATACATTTTTTATTTTTGATTCAATATAGCTACATGAGAGCTTGTTTTTTGCACAATGAGTTGTATTTTTGAATTACATCATTTATTTTACCATATAGTCTACTGGAAAATGGGAAGCAAATTCCAAGTGCGGTGAAATTGCAAAAAAAGGGAAATTCCACAATGGTTTTTCATTTTTTTTTTCACCAAGTTCACTATATGGAACCTAACCTGTCAGTATGATGCTTCAGGTCAGCATGAGTTTATATTACCAAACATGTATACCGTATATACTCGTGTATAAGCCGACTCGTGTATAAGCCGACCCCCCTACTTTTGCCCCCAAAACCTTGGAAAGCCTATTGACTCGTGTATAAGCCGAGGGTGGACCCCAGCACAGGTATACAGCCCCCAGCAGTGTGGTATAGAGCAACCCCAGAGGTATATACAGCAGCCCCAGTGGTAGTATACAGCAGCCCCAGAGGTATATACAGCCCCAGTGGTAGTATACAGCAGCCCCAGTGGTAGTATAAAGCAGCCCCAGAGGTAGTATACAGCAGCCCCAGAGGTAGTATACAGCAGCCCCAGAGGAGGTATATACAGCCCCAATAGTAGTATACAG
The DNA here is from genome assembly GCA_033576535.1 of Allobates femoralis. NCBI lineage: Eukaryota > Metazoa > Chordata > Amphibia > Anura > Aromobatidae > Allobates > Allobates femoralis. The sequence continues at coordinate 397,289,520 of JARQOC010000001.1, forward strand.
GCCCCCCAGTGGTGGTATACTGGCCCCCACCAGTAACACACAGCCCCCCCTCCTTAGTATGCCCCCCCTCCTTTGTATTTTTCCCCCCAGGCTGCGGAACCTGTTAAAATAACAAACTTTCATACATCACCTTTTCGGCGCAGCTCCTCCGCTCCCGGCTTCTTCTTCTTGCTTCCGGTGTCATGTGACCGGGCGCAGGAGATGACGTCACCTCCTGCGCCCGGTCACATGACACCGGAAGCAAGAAGAGGAAGCCGGGAGCGGAGGAGTGGAGGAGCTGCGCCGGAAAGGTGATGTATGAAAGTTTGTTATTTTAACAGGTGCCGCAGCCTGGGGGGGACATACTAAGGAGGGGGGGACATACTAAGGAAGGGGGGCTGTGTGTTACTGGTGGGGGCCTGTGTAGTGCAATTGCACGGCATCCCCCCGCCGTTGATGGACGGGGGGATGCCGTGCATATTCATTGCACTAATGAGGCGGCCCCACGTGACCGCCTGCGGTCACCACGGCCCCCTCCTGCCTCCTCCAGCCACCGGTGCTGCCCCCTTCCCCCACACATACCGAGTGACTCGCGTATAAGCCGAGGGGGGGACTTTTCAGCCCAATTTTTGGGCTGAAAAACTCGGCTTATACGCGAGTATATACGGTACTTTTATTTTTATTGAAGTGGTGAAAAAACATTCAGAAGTTCGTCAAAAAAATTGCGCCTTTTGTGCCATATTCCGACACCCGTAGCGTTCTTATTTTCCAGGGATATGGGGCTGCGTGATGGCTTATTTTTTGTGTCTTGAGTTGCTGTTTTTAATTGTACCATGTTTAGGTAAATGCAATGTTTTGATCTCCTGTTATTGTGTTTTATTGCAGTGTTGCTACGCCCAATAAAAAGTAATTGTGGCGTTTTGCCTTTTTTCCATAACGTAGTTTATTGCTCAGGTTAATTTTATATTTTGATAGATTCAGCATTTCTGAACCCGGCAATACCAAATATGTGTTTGCTTGTTTTTTTCATACTTTTATTTTCAATGGGGCAAAGGGGGGTGATTTGAACTTTTATGTGTTTTTTTTTTTTCATATTTTTAAAAACTTCTTTACTTTATTTTACTTAGCCCCTTAGGGCTCCTCAGCACTGCAGTGTCCAATGTCACAGGATTGCTGATGGTAGCAGGGAGTAGGGTGATCTCTACCATCTTAGATCGCACTGTCATTGTTTGACATTTTGATGTAAGTAAGGGGTTAACAGCGATGCTCAGATCTCTGATCCATCTTGATCTGTTAGGGCTCGGACACATTTCCGTGAAACTCGTCCGAGTGTACTGTGTGGAAAAATAGCATTGCTCCCGTAGCAATGTTAAGTAATGAGCACATTACTGAGTCTCATACGCTTTTTCCGCATCCGATTCTTGGATTGCGAGTCAATCGCAACATGTTGCGATTCTATGTGAGTCACGGACGAGACTCACCAATGCAAGTCTATGGGTCCGACAAAAAAAACGGATTGCACTCGCACCATCCGAGTCTACTGCGAGTTTTAATTGCTACATTACCATTCTGTAGCTCAGACAACTGTACAAAATGCACCTGTAAATGATTATACAGTAATTAGCTGCTGAGGAAAAAACAGATTGCACTGGGACAGCACTCGCAAGCCACACTGATCAAAAGTCAGATGACACTCGTCCAACTCTCGGGTCCGAGAATCGGACCATTATTTCACTCGGATATATGTCCATACCCTAAGGCTAGGTGCACACTGGCCGGCGGGTTGGTCGGCGGCGGCTGGGCGGACCCGCCAGGAAGCTCCGGAGCCATCCACCGGCATCCTGGCGAGTATGTGCGGCGGGTGACGGGCGGGTGGCCAGCGGGTTAGCGCCGGCGGTGTTGCGGCGGCTGGAAGCAGTACATGATTCTGCTTGCAGCCGCTGCAGAAACGGCCGGTTTATAGAACATGCACATTCGTTGCTAACCCGCTGGGAACCCAGCGGGTTAGCAACGGATGAGCATGTGTAAACCGCCGGTGTGTGGACACCGGGTGTCGGTTTACATAGGTTTTAATGTTAATCCAAACGCCGGTTTGGATTAACATAAATGTACATGAAATTTATGTAAACCGACCGGCGGTTTACACACCTAAACCGACCCTAACCCGGCCAGTGTGCACATACCTTTAGGCTGGTTTCACGCTGCAGTTTTTTCCCTGATCAGGTTTGGTCAGGTTCGATCAAGTTTGTGTGCCAAAACAAGGAAAGGAATCAGGAGAGGAACTTGCAGAGAAAAATTATAATTGAAAGATTGACACCTGTTCTGAGTTTTGGAGACACTCCTGGTTTTGACACACAAACCTGATCGACCCTGATTAGGGAAAAAACTTCAGTGTGAAACCAGCCTTAGGTGCACATGTCAGCTGATCATATCAGCCGGTATGTGCAGGGAATGATGCAAGTTCATCGCGTGAGCTTGCATCTAAGGGAGGGAGGTGACCAATGATGTACCTTGATTGTAAAGAGGTTAAATCATTTCCGTATCCACATTTGTTTGAAGAGTAATTGTCCAACTCCTATCCCCATTTTGCTTCCCTTTGGCTAGGGTCACACATAAGCCCTTGGTCCGTTTTTGGCTTCATTTTTGGCATTTTTTTTTTCTAAGTCCAAAAACTGATAGAAAAACGGATTGGATGTAATAAACACATTGCTAGGAACGTTTTCGGCATCAGTTAAAAAACGCATGCGTTTTTTTAACATGGGGCCCTATGGGAAACGCATGCGTTAACACATATCCGTTTTTAATGAAAAAAAAAAAAAAAATTGACTAAGTCTAAAAAACGTCCAGGGGTGTAGGAGGCTCAAAAAGCATCCCAAAAAAAACGGATTGGTCATGGAAATCACTTCCAAAAACAGATTTCTATGTGTGACCCCAGCCTTTGCAGCCCATTTGTTCTAACTATGACCATTTTACAGCCATTTTGCTACACTGAAATTTGGGTCCTTGTTGACTTGTATGAGGATTTATTCTATAATGTCAAGTTTCGGTTAAGTCCAATCCTCGAACCAAACTTTTGTTTTAGTTCAGTTGAACCCAGTGAAGTCGGACAACCACTGTTATGTTCATCTCTAGTCAGAAATATATACAGAGCATACTGTAAATCACCTGCATAAAGCAAACTTTCAAGGTACAAAATCCTAACATCATTTATCACTTGATTTATGTTTGAATTCGTGATTAAAGCTTGCGGCTAGGTTGTTTAGACTACAGTTTACTATAAATCAGGAGCAGTGATCATTTCTCAGAAACAAACCCAAAGATCCATTATTACTATTTAAACTACATTATATTATTATATACAACATAGTCATTATCTAAACTGCAACATGGAAAATGGTAAAACATCTGTTACTATTACAAAATGTCTTAATCACCTCAATACAGGATCATGTTACCCTTACTTTATTACTAAGCCTATTTTGGCTGAAGTTTTCTTTTTCTGCATTTAGAGAGCTGAGCAATTTTTTTTTTTTAATCGACAGCTCTATGAAGCTTTGTTTTTTGCAGGTTAACTAAAAAATGTTTTCAGTGGCACCAATTTAGGGTGGATATAACATATTGATTATCTTTCAATGACTTGAAAGGGTGGGGAAATGTAAACACATTACATTTCTGTTGTTTTTTCATTGTTTTTTTAATTAAATTATGTGATTTAAAATGTGTTAAAGGCCACTTTACACACACAGATATCTGTGACCAACTTCTGAACAGATCTCTGGTTGCAGTGAAATCATGGACACATTGTTACATTTGTACACAGCAACAAAATGGAGCAATGTGTCCATGATTTCACTGCAACCAGAGATCTGTTCAGAAGTTGGTCACAGATATCTGTGTGTGTAAAGTGGCCTTTACATTTATTATAACTTAATGTATTAACATATATAATACTATTTATTTATATAGTGCTATTAATTCCATAGCACTTTACATACATTCACAACACTGTCCTCGTTGGGGCTCACAATCAGTATGTCTTTGAAGTGTGGGAGAAAATCGGAGTGAACCCACGCAAACACAAGGAGAATATCCAAACTCCTTGCAGATGTTGTCCTTGGTGGGAATTGCACCCATGGACGTCTGGGTTATGCTAACCACTAAGCCACTCCTCTGCCCATATGCTGTGTTTTTCACACTTTTAGAAAACAAAAACCTTTTTTATGGCAACTGTTTTTCCATAAAAAACTTTGTTGCTTTTTAATGTTGTGTCACTCACACAGGCATCCAATGTTTTATTGGAAAGCACTCAGATCCATGTTATACTAGGTGGCGGTGCAGTTGTTTTTCTCATGCTGATTCAGCAAAATAAAACAATTGCAGCATGCTGAGATTTGCCTCCACAAATCAGACGATGCGCACCCATACAACTCTATGACTCCAAATGTAGAACAATGTACGCCGAGACATACACTCGAAAGACAAAGAAATTAAACTGTCCATCTTCTCCATGCCTGTGCTCCGTTTTTTCGTATGTGAGAGAATAGGAGCACAGTAAATAACACTCACCTCATGCTTGAAGCAGAGTTTGAGGTGAGTGTAATTAGCATATAGCACCCGAGGCTCTAATATGGGAAAATCATCAGGTGCTATTCACCGGCCTAATAGACATAGACATGGCAGAGCTGAGAGCCTCCCGTCTGTCTAATCACCTACAGTATATGCTGTGGTCGCCAACCTTTGAATGTAAGATGCTAATATAGCAGCGCTATGCTGCTGTGGGATCCCTATGACAGCTCCCATATAGCAATAATAGTATGCACAAGACCTTTCAGAGCCATTAGGCATTTAACTGTTTTTATCTCTTTATGGAAATGGAAAAATACCTGAAAAAAACACATGAAAAATGCACAAAAAAACAGGTGTCAAAAAATGCTAACAAAGGTCTATCCAGGGTTATAACACTCCAGAGAAAAATAATTTTCTGAAGCTTCTTCTGATTGAAAAAATGGTTGGTCATTTTTAAACTGTGGTAAAATCCAAAGTCCAAACATGAACTCTGAATCAGTCTGCTTCCCACCTGGCTAAGGGCCACGTCACACACACAGATATCTGTGCAGATATTGTTTGCAGATCTCTGGTTGCAGTGAAGTCATGGACACAATGTTCCATTTTGTGGTTGAGTACAAATGGAGCAATGTGTCCATGATTTCACTGCAACCAGCAAGTTGGTCAGAAGTTGGACAGAAAAGTTGGTGTGTGTGACGTGGCCCTTATTGATCTCTATGTTATCAGTATATGTGCTTTTAAGGGAACGTATCAGGTCGTTTATGCCCCCAAACCTATCACTACCTGTCCCTACAGCTTTCTACTACATCCCTAATCAACCCTGTCTGAGCTAAATGTGGTTACGGTTGTAAAAAAGCTTTCTATTGCTTATATTTTCCCCCATTGTATAGACCCATGGGACTCGTGTGGGCAGTCTCTCCGGGTCCATGTTTGTCCTCGCTCTATGGTATCACGCCCAGGCATAAGAATTAATTCAGAAGCGCGAACCTGGCTTTCAAATCCATGGGCTGCTCCATCCAGGTATGACTCCGCGGTCGCATCATTTCCTGTCCGTTGCATTGTGGGCGATTATTGACAGTACTAGTCAGCTTCAGAATGCACACTATGCATGCTCCTTAGCCGGCCAGTATTTCCAATACACCCTCACACTGTACAGAACCAGAAATTATGCTACTGCGGCGTCATATCCAGAAGGAGCAGTCCATGGATTTGAAAATTGGGACCGTGCTTGCGAATTTATTATGTTTCTGTGCTATGGAATTATTGACGCTATATAAGTTCATGGTTTTTTGAATGTTTGTTACACTGTATTGTCTCATATTGTCTGTACATGTCCCCTCCGAATTGTAAAGTGCTGCATAATATGTTGGCGCTATATAAATAAAAAATAAAATTATTATTATTATTAATAAACTAAATGAATATTATCATTTTTATTATTACATTTTAGGAAGAACATCCAGTCTTTGTACATGCTTTTCCTGATTTATGATTCACAGATATTTTCCACATATTTTTGGATAGCTCATTTAATATACAGGTGGATTGGCCCGGACTGACAAGCGGGCATAGCAGGCATTTGCCTGGTGGGCTTGTTGTTATTTAGGCTGCTGACCCTTTACAACTTCTGCTTTGAGTTCTGTGCGTGCACATGCTCTCTCTGACAAAGGCCACTGTGGAGCTCACAGGGTTCTTTCGGTCTGGCGCCCTCCACTCACCAATCCCTGGAATCCTGCTCCTTTGTGCATTCACCCGTAGCATGCTTCAGAAGAAGCTGCTGTGTTCTTCCAGCTCTTTGATTGGAGGAACATCAATCACTAGAATTTGCAATGTCTTATTGGTGGGACAGCTGTCACTAGAGGTTGCATTATGCAGCTGCAACTTCACCAATCCAGGAAGAAAACATTGCGGCACCGCTGAGGAGGCTGCAGGTTGCCACATACCATCTGTACAAACTCCATGCAGAACAGTGAGCAGTAGCCTGCAGTCATGGAGGCTGATAACAACATCTATCTGCTTCTTAGAGGTTTGGGAGGGGGTAGATAGGGGTGAAACTTACCTGACTAGTTTTTCCTTTAGTACTCCACAAAACATAATTAACCCACCTGTGTGTGGTGAACCATAACATTGATGGGAGCATTTGCATGAGCTTTTAGTTTATCCGGTCCACTAGGCCTAAACAGGTCACTGACCTGCCTCTCTATTATTTTCTGTAATGCTCCACAAAACCTATAGTTGTCCCACCTGTGTGTGGCATGGCATAACATTGAAGGGTGCACTTGCATGAGCTTTGAGGGTATCTGGCCCGCTAGGCCTATACCAGTCACTAACCTACCTGACTAGTTTTTCATGCAATACTCCACGAAACTTATAGTTGTCCCACCTGTGATTGGCGTGGCATAGCATTGTTTGGAGCGCTTGCATGAGCTTTCAGTTTATCCGGCCCATCAGGTCTATACAGGTTACTGACCTATGTGACTAGTTTTTCCTGTCATACTCCACAAAACTTAGTTGTCCCACCTGTGTGTAGTGGGGCATAACATTGAAGGGAGCACTTGCATGAGCTTTGAGGGTATTTTGCGTACTAGGCCTATACAGGTCACTGACCTACCTGACTAGTTTTTCATGTAATACTCCACGAAACTTATAGCTGTCCCACCTGTGTGGTGGGGCTTAACATTGATGAGAGCGCTTGCATGATCTTTCAGTTTATCCGGCCCACTAGGCCTATACAAGTCACTGACATACCTGACTATTTTATCCTCTAATACTCCACAAAACGCTTGCATGAGCTTTGAGGGTATCCGGCCCACTAGACCTATTCAGGTCACTGACCTACCTGACTAGATTTTCCTGTAATATTCCATGAAACTTATAGTTGTCCCACCTGTGTGTGGAGGTGCATAACATTGATGGGAGCGCTTGCATGAGCTTTGAGGGTATCTGGCCCACTAGGCCTATACAGGCCACTGACCTACCTGACTAGTTTTTCTGTAATACTCCATGAAACTTCTAGTTGCCCCACCTGTCTTTGGCGGGGCATAACATTGTTTGGAGCGCTTGCATGAGCTTTCAGTTTATCCAGCCCACTAGGCCTAAGCAGGTCACTGACCCACCTCTCTATTATTTTCTGTCATACTTCACAAAACTGACAGTTGTCCCATTGGTGTGTGGCAGGACATAAAATTGAAGGAAGCACTTGCATGAGCTTTGAGGGTATCTGGCCCACTAGGCCTATACAAGTCACTGACCTACCTGACTAGTTTTTCCTGTAATCCTCCACGAAACATATAGTTAACCCATGTGTGTGTGTGGTGAAGCATAACATTGATGGGAGCACTTGCATGAGCTTTCAGTTTATCCGGCCCACTAGGCCTAAATCGGTCACTGACCTGCCTCTATTATTTCCTGCAATGCTCTACAAAATCTATAGTTGTGTGTGGCATGGCATAACATTAAAGGGAGCGCTTGCTTGAGCTTTGAGTTTATCTGGCCCACTAACCTTATACAGGTCATTAACCTACCTGACTAATTTTTCTGTAATACTCCATGAAACTTATAGTTGTCCCACCTGTGTGTGGCGGGGCATAACACTGATAAGAGCGCTTGCAGGAGCTTTCAGTTAATCCAGCCCACTAGGCCTATACAGGTCAAGTGGCAAGTGGCAAGTGGAACTATAACTGTGGGTCATGCAAGAATAGGAGAGGAAATATCAGTATGTCTCATGTGTGATTAAATACAGCCTCAGATCTTCAACTGCAGTGTATTCCTGTGTATGTACATATCTGTGTACATAGTGACATGTTTGTGCATCTATGTGCATGCTAACGTATGTGTATGTGAATGTCCAAGGTGATGTGTGTGTGCAATTGCGGCGCCCCTGCGGTTTAATTGCCACTATGGCACTGCACCTATCTAACAGATGTGGTATCATGTTAACAGGTAAGAAGGGAAAGCTTTGCTGAGACTCCCAACACATCCAACACTATCCAAACTCCAGGCCAGGTAGATGCTGGGAGGAAGAGACTCACATTCAGAGCAGTCCCCATCTGCTGGCTACAGGGAGGAGTTGAGTTAGGGGTGGGAGGCAAAGAAAGAGGAGAGAGTTCTAGGAGATGTCAGGAGCTGGGGAGAGAGCAGGACACACGTGGGTCATCTGTGAACCCCAGGCCCGAGGACCCGAATCTGCAGCCGGCCATGTGGGCCGGGCAGAGGAAATAGCTGCAAATGGGTACCAGCTCCAATTCTGTCTGGATATCTTCAGGACCAGCCAAGAAACTGGAGGTCACTAAGATGCATGTACAATGACTACCATCATGGACTTTCCCAAGGCTAAGGAACTAGATAGGGTCACAAGGACTTGCAAGGCAGTCAGAAGAACCATGGTCACCTGCCTTTTGGGACTTGCAGCCACAGGACACTAAGAGGACAAGGAGTAGCACTGTCAGAGAGCAAAGGCCAGCAAGGAAGGCCATATTCCCTGTGTCTCAGCAGAGTGGATCCGGACTATTTGTGAGCTGGCCAGGCTGTAATCTTGGTGAAGATACAGTCCCTGACAAAATTTAAGTCGCTTATCCATGTTGTTATTATTATTTATTTATATAGCGCCATTGGTTCCATGGCGCTTTACATGTGTAAGGGCAGAACAAGGGCGAGAACATAAATAATGATGAATAAATCATACAGGTACATTAGGGCAGAGATCCAGTCCACAAGGGCTCGCTGTCTATAGGGGATGGGTGGGAGACAGTAGGAGGGGGAGAGGTGAGATAAATAAAAGCTTATAACCTGATGTTAAATTCATCCATTGGTTTTATAAATTGCTCTTTTGAAAGCTGAAACCCTCCCAATTGTTGTTTAGGTTAAGAAAATAAATTGGCATCAATGCTGAAATATTGATCATTTCATGAACACAGAATAGTCAGATTTTGGCAAGACAAATGTTTTGTCGCCTGGTCATATAATGCACCCAATCCTAGTTTACATCCTCACCTGTGCTCAGTAAATGATCGGTTAATTAGTGGGTGTGTATAAAGAGAAACCCAGCACCCCAGACCTTCACTTGAACTGCAACCTGAGCTCTGACAACATGCCAAAAATCCACCCTGCGACCAAAGCCTTGATTATCAAGAGGTTGAAGACCAGATCCACTGCAGAGGTGGCTGGCACCTTTAATGTGTCTCAGCGTCAAGTACAAAGAATTGAAAAAAAGATTTGAACAGACTGGAGATGTGTTTGACAAGCCGAGGTCCGGCAGACCACGCAAGACAACTGCTCTGGAGGAACGTTTGTTGGTTAGAAAGTCCAAAGCAAGCACCTCTTCAACTGCAGCAGAGCTCCAACAGGCCTGCTGGTCACCTCAAGTCCCTAGTGTCAACTAGAACAGTATGTAGGATTCTGTCTCGAAAGGGCCTCCATGGTCAAATCAGTGCCCAGAAGCCAGCACTAAATTAAAGGCAAATAAAAAAAAGTCTGGTATTTGCAAAGTCCCGCAGCCTGCTAAACGCTGGAAAACTGGCAGAAGGTGGATTTCTTTGATGACTCTTCAGTAGAATTACACCACCGCCTCTGCAAATACTGCAGGAGACCTACTGGAGCTTGTGTGGATCTGAAGTACTCCCAGAAAACAGTTAAATTTTCTGGTGGAAGGATCATGGTCTGGGGTTACATTCAGTATGGGGGTGTCAAAACATTTGCAAGGTGGAAGGCAATATCAATAGCCTAAAATATCAAGAAGCATTAGCTACCTGTTACATTTCAATTCATAAAAGGGGTCAAATTCTGCAGCAGGATGGTGCTCCATCTCATACATCCATCTCTACAACAAAGTTCCTCCAGGCAAAAAAGATCAAGGTGCTCAAGGACTGGCCAGCCCAGTCACCAGACATGAACATCATTACACATGTTTGGGGTAGGATGAAAGTGGAAGATTGGAAGACAAAACCAAAGAATCTAGATGAACTCTGGGAGGCATTCAAGACTGCATTCTTTGCTATTCCTGATGACTTCATTAATAAATTGTATGAATCAGTGTTGAACCGCATGGATGCAGTCCTTCAAGCTCATGGAAGTCACACAAAATATTAAATATGACTAATAGCACCTCGACTTCATTCACCAATGTTATGCAACATATATTTGTATTTTAAGTTAATTATTTGTTTGAATATGACATTACTTTTTGTGGCGACAGAACTTTTGTCTTGCCAAAATCTGACCATTCTGTGTTTATTAAATGATCAATATTTCAGCATTGATGCCAATTTGTTTTCTTAACCTAAACCAAATTTGGGAGGGTTTCAGCTTTCAAAAGGGTAATTTATACAACGAATGGATGAATTTAACATCAGGTTATAAGCTTTTATTGACATAAGTTATGTCACTTATCCATGTTATGTCAGGGACTGTAGTACCCCAGCTGGGTTGTGTCTGCACTGAACTACAGTTAAGGTGCCTGGTAAGAACTATAAAAACCTTGTGTCTGTGTACTTTTTGCTGTGCCTCTTTGCACCTTCAGCTACTACAACCACCATCGCCTTCACTTCACCATCACTACACCTCAGGAGCCCGATCCGTCTGAGGGGAGTGCTCCAAATAGCTGAAAACCACTTACCCACTGGGGACCAGCACTGATCATCCCTGAGCAGAAACCTCAGCTACTACAATAACCATCATCTTCACTTCACCACCACTACACCTCAGGGACCCGCTCCGTCTGAGGGGAGTGCTCCAACTAGCTGCCTAACCACCTATCTCCTGGAGACCATCCCTGAGCAGAAACCTCAGATGGCATCATGACAAACAACCCCCCCTTCACATTCCCCTTTTTCAATGATCGGTTGCGGCCATGACTTTCAAGAACCACCACCGTGATATCTCCTAAACTGTTAACCCCTGGAGAGTCAAGTATCCTGGCCCTATGACCGCTGCACAATCATGAGCATGCTGAGGTGTGTGCGGGCATCTGTGTATGTGTTGTGTATGTGCATTTGTGTGCATTGTGTGTGTGCATCCATGTGCATGGTGATGTGTGTGAATACATGTGAGCGATGATGTGTGTATGCATCCATCTGTATGGTGATGTGTGTGTGCATTCATGTATGTGGTGATTTTTGTGCTTGGTGATGTGAGTGCATTCGTGTGCATGGCAGTGTGTGTGCAATAGTTTGCATGGTGATGTGTGTGCATCTGTGTTCATGGCAACATGTGTGCAGTCATGTGCATGGTGATGTGTGTGTATATCCGTGTGCATGTTGATGTGTGTGCATCTGTGTGCATGGTCATGTGTGTGCAATCATGAACATGGTGGTGTGTGTGTGTCCATCCATGTACCTGGTGATTTATGTGTGTGTAATCTTGTACATGGCAATGTGTGTGCATCCATGTATGTGGTGATGTGTGTGTGCAATCGTGTACTTGGTGATGTGTGTGTGTCTGCATGCATCCGTGTGCGTGGTGACATGTGATGACGTAAGTAGTAAGGAGTCTGTATGATCCGTCAAACGAAATCTGACAGGTGCCCCGCCCCCTATCAAAGTGTATTAAACACGCCCCTTTTTATATCAAATTGATATCAAATTGATCTATAAGGGACGTATTTAATACATTTTGTTATCAAATTTTATATTAATTTGATATAAAAAAGGAATTGTTTCATAAGGCTTATTATTTATTTGCTCGTTGATTCCCTTTTTTATAACCTTTTTAAAAAATCCGTATTATTTAATTGGGAATATTATTTTATATATCCAATAATTATTCCCTGGTATTAAAGGTGTACCATTATAGATTTTGATACAGCCTATTAGCTTTGAATCATAGTAATGGCTTTTTATAGCATAGGATTTTTATACTTTAATCAGGTTTGATTCATTGGGCCTATTATTTATAAAAAAGGTATTGTTTCATAGGGCTTATTATTAGGGATAATGATTCCCTTTTATAACCTTTTTAATAAAACAGTATTATTTAATTGGGAATATTATTTTATATGGCCTATAAGAATTCACAGGTATCAAATATATAACCAATAATTATTCCTTGGTATTAAAAGTGTACCATTATAGAATTTGATACAGCCTAGCAGCTTTTTATAACCTTTTTAATAAAACAGTATTATTTAATTGGGAATATTATTTTATATGGCCTATAAGAATTCACAGGTATCAAATATATAACCAATAATTATTCCTTGGTATTAAAAGTGTACCATTATAGAATTTGATACAGCCTAGCAGCTTGGAAACATAGTAATGACTTTTATAGCATAGGATTTTTATACTTTAACCAGATTTGATTCATAGGTCATAATATTTATGTGCCCCAAAAAGAATTCACTGGTATTAAATATATAACCAATAATTATTCCCTTGTATTAAAAGTGTACTTATATTGTTTATTAATCAACAATCAAATACATGTTATAATGCATTACATTTTACAAATGACATTTACTTAGGTATTTTAGAATGAGACACAAAAATATGTTATTGAAAACAAAAATCAATTACAATTTATAAAACAGCATATTAACTTGTCATTTTCACAACGAATTTTCATTACGAAGCAAGTTAGGTTTTTTAGTTGTGTAGCTTGCACATTTGTAAGATCAGAGAATACCATGGCTCTCAGAAGTAGTACAGGAGATAAGGACTCTGCCTAGCTTTGGGTTTACAGAATACAGTGGAAGATAAGATCAAAGCAGCAGCCACAGATGTTGAGCAGTACTGACAGATAATGTTGCTCTTAGTTTTTTTGTTTACATCACAGTTTTTTCATCACATAAGCACTATTGTGTAACACGAACAAACATATCAGGTTTTCTTATACTTTGCATTTTTTTGCATCAGATCACTTCTTTTTAATGAAATAGACATTTGAAACTGTATGTCATGACATGTTATTTTACTGTATCAAAAACATAACATAGGGAAAGACAACACTGGTTAAACATAAAAGAATTCTTGCAATAGCAGTTTGATTCAAGTAAATCTTGCTTTACAGATTTATATACTAAATTATCATTATGATTTAAGTCATCAGTAAATGGTTGCAAAATCTCACTGAATGCCAAGCCCCTTGCAAGAAGCTTTAGAATATACACGCAATAATGCCCACACACAGTACTATAAGTATTTTGAATTTGCTTGTCTTGATAGCAGAATATTTCACAATTTCTCTTCAGGAAGTTTATAAATTCAGCCGGAAAAAGTACGCTGTCCGGGGAGATGCCATAACTGTCAAAGAATATTGCATTTTTTTCAGTACAAAGGACAATTAATATCCAATGTTTGCCGCTCTGATTGGCCCGGTCTGTATTTATGATGTACGCTGCAGGCCTCTGAGTAACTCTACTTAATGGTAACAAGTCACATGGATACACCCCAGAAAATATGGCATCTGTATAGTGATCGGCCTTCAATACTGTAGTGAGTTGCAGGGAATCCATCATCAGTAGAAGTCATACAATACTTCACGGCGATTGTTAATTTCTAGAATAGACGAATTTACTGAGTATACCAGCATGCTTAGCGTATGGGGGGTGGGGTTGGAAAAACGTACTTCAGAACGCAGGTTCCCCGTTTTAATGAGAGAAAAGTGGCCTCCAGGTTCTTGATCCGCTGATAAATCAAAGGCGAAAAGACTAAAACCCTCTAGGAATTCTTCGCGATTGATACTGAGTGCTGAGTCAGCTTTCTGTTTACCGGCAATGTGGGCTAATGATAAATACTCTCTGACGGCTAAATTATCATTGAAATTAGGTTGGAATGGTTGGGAGGGTATCTGCTGGCCATCCAAATATAAAGCCGCATGGTTTACATTGTAATGATGAAACTGCAGTGGGTTTTTATGATACGCTCCGCTAAAGGTCTCATTATCTACAAAGCCTAATATAATAGTACGCGGAACAGCCCCCAAAAAGAGATTTTCAACATTTGATATTCTCGTCCCTGCAGGGATGCTGTACACTTTCATACAGACCCTATCAATAGCATATTTTGCTGTAGCGGATAGTAAGGCCTGAGAATGACCGATCCTCACAGCCGGCGAGACTTGGACTCTCTTTACATAGAGACAAGCGTTCATGATTTGTACTTTAAGAGGATCGGCTTCAGCAGACATCAAACAGAAAGTGTCTTTATTTCGTGTCAACTTGATTTTTAGGTCGAGGCCATTCAATATAAGCTTCGGTTGATTAAATATATCACCAAAAATCGGTCCAAGCAAATCCACTGGCTTAGAGTGAGCAGTGGCATGGGCCCGCTTGTTGAAGCCTGCATTCGCACCATCCAGGACGCGAATATTAAACTGCGCGGAAGTATCCTTATAAAACAAACCTGAGGTGAATTGGGAGGCTAAAGTCTGTGAACTGTAATTTTATAGAGTTTCAATGTAGGCCCTATAGCTATACAGATTGTCTGATTGGGAGATGAGTCGGTCACCCAGGGTGATATCAACTTGATTAAAAAGAGTCGCTAGAGGATAGTTTATGAGCGCAACACGAGCACCATCAGCGATAGCTGAATTATCTTGTTTTACAATGCGGCAGTTTATGTAGATTAGCGTATTATTCAAATCGTAATAATATTCCCCTCTACCCGAAACAAAAAATTTCAGTGGAGCGTTGTCCGCCAGAGCTGCAATAGGCTGGACTTCCACAAATATTGATTTCTCTATAGACACCTGGTTGGAGCAATTTGGAATATATCCAGTTCTGATTTGGTGCACTCAGCAGAAGAATCATGTATGAAGGCCATGTTGCTTGTTTTTGTTTGCTTAGAAGATGTCTTCAACAGAGCGTCTTACTCTTTTCTGGCGGGGGCGTCTTGCGGGAGTAATTTTATTCATGAGCATTGGCGGAGGCGAATAGCGAACACGCCTTTTTTTCTGTTTTTTAGTAACATAAACAATACCAGATCCTTACTGAGGTGGGGTGCTTAGCCTATTCATAGCAGCTGTTGAGAAAGAGGTAATCGCATCCTTAGCAATATTTGAAACAGCGGTCTTTACATGGGGTTTTACTAATTCGAGGCCTTTTCTCAATAGAGGAACCACTTTTCTAAATAATCCTCTAAATATTCCTGCAAGTCCTGCCCCATACATGTACTCATCACCGCGAAAGCCCTCTAAACCGTTACCCGTCTGAGCAATATAGTAGCGGGCATAAATGGTCGGATCTCCGTAAACACGTTGTGACACCATTTTGGGGTGTCAATCACGTTGAGGCCTAAAATGTAATCGCAAAATAGTTTTTCCGTACTTGAATTTAACGGGAGTCCCCTGATCAGTCAGGATAGAGACGTTTACAGAATCAAAGTGCTGTTTGCATAGAGGCACATAATCAGGTCTTGTGTATTGAAGTGTGATGATATCTCCACTTTTACCGGTCACCTGAGCGGTTCGCAGAAGCTGGACATAAGCGTCTCCGACCAGCTGATGGCTAACAATGTCCGAGTAAACAAATAACGTATAAAAACCGCTCATGATATCGGCGAAATTCTTCTCCTTGGCTCTATTCACACTATTATCATAGGCCTCAATATAAGCTGGTAATCCTAAAATATGAGCCAATTTTGGTCCTGGAGCAAATTGTATCGTGGGGGAATCTGATAGAGTAACACTTCTCTTCACTTCATCGTAATGAAGTTTAAATCCTTCGGATGCAATCTTCAAGTTATCGATACGCTCATTAATGGCCCTTATGAGCTCCAAAATATTTAAATAATATCCTGCTTTTATGAAATATTCCCTTGGCACATCGCCTTGTTTTCCAAGAAAAAACGAACCTTCTCTATTTTCGAAAGGAAACCAGGTGTGTGGATACTGAAATTCTGTGAGGGCAACTTCATATGATCCTGCTAGATGTACAGGTTTTGCCAGTTTAGTTGTAAAAGTTGAAATCGTGTTGTCAGGGAATAGCTTACTTGACGCATTACAAGCAAGGGTGATATAAAATGATCCAGAATCCATGATTAGAGGTCCTTCAGCTGATTTTCTTTAATCCAACTGTTAAATTTTGTTGGGTAGCCGAGCCATTTGACGAGATAAACGGTGGACCCTCTAACGCGCTTTTTTCTTAATATCTTCTCTATTTTGTATATACGTTTTTCATCCAATGAGACTTTTTGCAATTCTTCTGAATAAAATGTTCCTTGTACAGTTTCTCCGTACAAATCTGCAATTTTGTAGAGAGGAAATTGGAATTTTGTGTTAATTTCGGTTATGATAAATATTTCATCGGTATAGGATTGCTCATACCCTTTGGTAAAAATACGTTTATACTGGGCCAAACGTACATTATCACCAATTTTAAAAGAAGGATTAATACGTTTATTTTTCATGCTAGAGCAGTAAATATTTTTCCATATTTGTAGTGAATTTTTGTTTGTAACATCAATCGGTCTACATCGAATGGTAGAATGATAGGTGCGATTGTAGCTATCAACCAAATCTGGTAAAATATCAATATATCTATTAGTGTTTTTTTCCGTAAAATATCTCCACATTCGGGTTTTTAATGTACGATTAAAGCGCTCCACAATAGACGCCTTAATGCGGGCTTCAACAAGCGGGCCCATGCCACTGCTCACTCTAAGCCCGTGGATTTGCTTGGACCGATTTTTGGTGATATATTTACTCAACCGAAGCTTATATTGAATGGCCTCGACCTAAAAATCAAGTTGACACGAAATAAAGACACTTTCTGTTTGATGTCTGCTGAAGCCGATCCTCTTAAAGTACAAATCATGAACGCTTGTCTCTATGTAAAGAGAGTCCAAGTCTCGCCGGCTGTGAGGATCGGTCATTCTCAGGCCTTACTATCCGCTACAGCAAAATATGCTATTGATAGGGTCTGTATGAAAGTGTACAGCATCCCTGCAGGGACGAGAATATCAAATGTTGAAAATCTCTTTTTGGGGGCTGTTCCGCGTACTATTATATTAGGCTTTGTAGATAATGAGGCCTTTAGCGGAGCGTATCATAAAAACCCACTGCAGTTTCATCATTACAATGTAAACCATGCGGCTTTATATTTGGATGGCCAGCAGATACCCTCCCAACCATTCCAACCTAATTTCAATGATAATTTAGCCGTCAGAGAGTATTTATCATTAGCCCACATTGCCGGTAAACAGAAAGCTGACTCAGCACTCAGTATCAATCGCGAAGAATTCCTAGAGGGTTTTAGTCTTTTCGCCTTTGATTTATCAGCGGATCAAGAACCTGGAGGCCACTTTTCTCTCATTAAAACGGGGAACCTGCGTTCTGAAGTACGTTTTTCCAACCCCACCCCCCATACGCTAAGCATGCTGGTATACTCAGTAAATTCGTCTATTCTAGAAATTAACAATCGCCGTGAAGTATTGTATGACTTCTACTGATGATGGATTCCCTGCAACTCACTACAGTATTGAAGGCCGATCACTATACAGATGCCATATTTTCTGGGGTGTATCCATGTGACTTGTTACCATTAAGTAGAGTTACTCAGAGGCCTGCAGCGTACATCATAAATACAGACCGGGCCAATCAGAGCGGCAAACATTGGATATTAATTGTCCTTTGTACTGAAAAAAATGCAATATTCTTTGACAGTTATGGCATCTCCCCGGACAGCGTACTTTTTCCGGCTGAATTTATAAACTTCCTGAAGAGAAATTGTGAAATATTCTGCTATCAAGACAAGCAAATTCAAAATACTTATAGTACTGTGTGTGGGCATTATTGCGTGTATATTCTAAAGCTTCTTGCAAGGGGCTTGGCATTCAGTGAGATTTTGCAACCATTTACTGATGACTTAAATCATAATGATAATTTAGTATATAAATCTGTAAAGCAAGATTTACTTGAATCAAACTGCTATTGCAAGAATTCTTTTATGTTTAACCAGTGTTGTCTTTCCCTATGTAATGTTTTTGATACAGTAAAATAACATGTCATGACATACAGTTTCAAATGTCTATTTCATTAAAAAGAAGTGATCTGATGCAAAAAAATGCAAAGTATAAGAAAACCTGATATGTTTGTTCGTGTTACACAATAGTGCTTATGTGATGAAAAAACTGTGATGTAAACAAAAAAACTAAGAGCAACATTATCTGTCAGTACTGCTCAACATCTGTGGCTGCTGCTTTGATCTTATCTTCCACTGTATTCTGTAAACCCAAAGCTAGGCAGAGTCCTTATCTCCTGTACTACTTCTGAGAGCCATGGTATTCTCTGATCTTACAAATGTGCAAGCTACACAACTAAAAAACCTAACTTGCTTCGTAATGAAAATTCGTTGTGAAAATGACAAGTTAATATGCTGTTTTATAAATTGTAATTGATTTTTGTTTTCAATAACATATTTTTGTGTCTCATTCTAAAATACCTAAGTAAATGTCATTTGTAAAATGTAATGCATTATAACATGTATTTGATTGTTGATTAATAAACAATATACCGTATATACTCGTGTATAAGCCGAGTTTTTCAGCCCAAAATTTGGGCTGAAAAGTCCCCCCCTCGGCTTATACACGAGTCATATACGGGGGGGCTGTGTCCCGGGGGCTGTGGAGGCTGGAGGAAGCGGGGGGGGCTGCTGTATGAGCGGCCCCGTCACGTGGGGCCGCTCATTATATATGCACTGCTTCCCCCTGTCAATCAGCGGGGGAAGCAGTGCATATGGCCCCCCCAAAAGCTGGCACTGTCCCCCCTTGTAAGGGCCCCCCCCGCTGCTTATACATTACCATCCCGGTGTTCTGATCGGCGCCGCTCCTCGGTGCTGCGTCTTCATCCTCCCGTCCGCGCTCGCTGCATCCATCCGGGTTCTCCGGCTGTCGCAGCGATATGACGTCATCGCGCGACCGCTGGAGATCCTGGATGCAGCGAGCGAGGACGGGAGGATGAAGACGCAGCACCGAGGAGCGGGGCCGATCAGAACACCGGGATGGTAATGTATAAGCAGCGGGGGGGAGGCCTTACAAGGGGGGACAGTGCCAGCTTTTGGGGGCTGTTGGTACCCCCAGGGGGCTGCTGGTACCCCCTGGGGGCTGCTGGGTACCCCCAGGGGGCTGTTGGAACCCCCAGGGGGCTGCTGGGTACCCCCTGGGGGCTGTTGGTCCCCCTGGGGGCTGTTGGTACCCCCTGGGGGCTGTTGGTACCCCCTGGGGGCTGCTGGGTACCCCCTGGGGGCTGCTGGGTACCCCCTGGGGGCTGTTGGTACCCCCTGGGGGCTGTTGGTACCCCCAGGGGGCTGTTGGTACCCCCAGGGGGCTGTTGGTACCCCCAGGGGGCTGTTGGTACCCCCAGGGGGCTGTTGGTACCCCCAGGGGGCTGCTGGGTACCCCCTGGGGGCTGTTGGTACCCCCAGGGGGCTGCTGGTACCCCCAGGGGGCTGTTGGTCCCCCCTGGGGGCTGTTGGTACCCCCAGGGGGCTGAGGGTACCCCCAGGGGGCTGCTGGGTACCCCCTGGGGGCTGCTATATACCACTGGGGCTGCTGTATACTACCACTGGGGCTGCTGGGGCTCCTGTATACTACCACTGGGGCTGCTGTATACTACTGCTGGGGCTCCTGTATACTACCACTGGGGCTGCTGGGGCTCCTGTATACTACCACTGGGGCTGCTGGGACTCCTGTATACTACCACTGGGGCTGCTGGGGCTCCTGTATACTACCACTGGGGCTGCTGTATACTACCACTGGGGCTGCTGGGGCTCCTGTATACTACCACTGGGGCTGCTGGGGAATCTGTATACTACCACTGGGGCTGCTGGGGCTCCTGTATACTACCACTGGGGCTGCTGGGGAATCTGTATACTACCACTGGGGCTGCTGGGGAATCTGTATACTACCACTGGGGCTGCTGTATACTACCACTGGGGGGCCTGTATACCACACTGCTGGGGGCTGTATACCTGTGCTGGGGTCCACCCTCGGCTTATACACGAGTCAATAGGTTTTTTCCAGATTTTTGGGGCAAAAGTAGGGGGGTCGGCTTATACACGGGTCGGCTTATACACGAGTATATACGGTAAGTACACTTTTAATACAAGGGAATAATTATTGGTTATATATTTAATACCAGTGAATTCTTTTTGGGGCACATAAATATTATGACCTATGAATCAAATCTGGTTAAAGTATAAAAATCCTATGCTATAAAAGTCATTACTATGTTTCCAAGCTGCTAGGCTGTATCAAATTCTATAATGGTACACTTTTAATACCAAGGAATAATTATTGGTTATATATTTGATACCTGTGAATTCTTATAGGCCATATAAAATAATATTCCCAATTAAATAATACTGTTTTATTAAAAAGGTTATAAAAAGCTGCTAGGCTGTATCAAATTCTATAATGGTACACTTTTAATACCAAGGAATAATTATTGGGGTTCCATGACAATTGTGTACAAGATAATTGTGTACGGACAATTGTGTACAGACAATTGTGTACAGGCCAATTGTGTCCAAGGACAATTGTGTACAAGGACAATTGTGTACAGGGCAATTGTGTACAAGGCAATTGTGTACAAGGCAATTGTGTACGGACAATAGTGTACAAGGCAATTGTGTACGGACAATTGTGTACAAGGCAATTGTGTACGGACAATTGTGTACAAGGCAATTGTGTACGGACAATTGTGTACAAGGCAATTGTGTACGGACAATTGTGTACAAGGCAATTGTGTACGGACAATTGTGTACGGACAATTGTGTACAGACAATTGTGTACAAGTGTGTACAAGGCAATTGTGTACGGACAATTGTGTACAAGGCAATTGTGTACGGACAATTGTGTACAAGGCAATTGTGTACGGACAATTGTGTACAAGGCAATTGTGTACGGACAATTGTGTACAAGGCAATTGTGTACGGACAATTGTGTACAAGGCAATTATTTGTGTACAGGCCACTTGTACAGGCCACTTTCACAATGACGCTTACTTTCAGTTTCATTACTCACCCCTTGCAACTTTCACCATGACTTTTACTATGAGCAAGTCTGAAAAAGACAAAGATGTCCTTAGGCTTGGGGGACACGAGTATATCCTGCACAGGACACGTGATGACAGCATCAAAGAATGGCGGTGCAGGCAAGTCAACAAATTCAAGTGTCCCGCACGCATGCACACATCTGGAGCCGCGATTGTTAAACAGCCGACTGAGCACAGTCACTCTGCAGATCCAGTTCAAGCTGAAGCCAGAGCTACAATGGCTGCTCTGAGGCAAGAAGCAATCAGCTCTCAAGCATCTACTAGAAGCATTGTTGGACAGGTTCTTCGAGACAGGTCTGATGACGTGTTGTCTCGAATGCCCAAGCGAAGTGACGTTGAGCGAAATACACGTCGGGTCAGGCAGCGAGCAAACACCATGCTGACTCCTCCTCAAAGCATCAATTTTGCTATCCCCCAGGAATACAGCGACATCATTTTATATGACTCTGCAAGAGATGACCCCCACAGGATTCTTGCCATTGGTAGCAATGAACTGTTGCCTTATTTCGAAAGAGGAGAGACATGGTTTGGCGATGGAACGTTCAAGGTGGTGCCAACCATGTTCTTTCAGCTGTATTCTCTCCATGCAAAAGTCGGCAACTCCTATCCTCCCCTGATCTACTGCCTGCTGCCAAACAAGACTGGTCCAACCTATCGTCGAATGATCACGGCGCTCAAAGGGTTGATGCCAGGTGCAAATCCCCAGAAAATTCTTCTTGACTTTGAGATGGCAGCAATGTCAGCTTTCCAAGATGAGTTTCCAGCTGCAGCGATTTCTGGCTGCTTCTTTCATCTGAGCCAGTCCATTATTCGAAAGGTCAATGAGCTGGGCCTAAAGGCTGAATTTGAGGCTGAGGATGGAGAGTTCAATCTCAAGGTAAAATCTTTGGCCTCCTTGGCGTTTGTCCCACCAGCCGAAGTAAGTGCAAGGTATGACGAACTAGCCCAAATCTTCCCTGATGATGATGCTACCAATCAGCTCCTCTCCTACTTTGAGCATACCTACGTTAGGGGGCCAGGAGTAGGTGGACGCTTTCGAAACGCAAGGTTTACTCCAGAGGTCTGGAATCATTATGCTGACGCTTTGGCCTCTGCCCCCAAGACCACGAATTGCTGCGAGGGTTTCATAACGCCTTACAAGCACTCTTTCTTTGTGCTCATCCTACCGTGTGGAAACTGTTCAACGGACTCATTAGTGACATGGCAATTCATAGACTTACAGCCCAGAATGCTGAGGTACTGAATGTTGAGCATCCACGAAGCAAGTATGTCCAGCTAGCTGAACGACTGCGTGTGAAAGTGGCTGATTATCACAATCAAGGAGACAAGCTGCGGTATCTACGAGCGATCAGCAACATGCAGGCACGATAGACAAGACCAGCAATATTTGTAGAATAAGAATAGAAGAAGCTTTGAAACTGTTATTCAATAAGCAATCTTACGTTAAAATCAATGATGAATAAAGTATTTCCTTTTTTTGGACGTTTAATTTTTTGTTTTCCCTATACTTGTCTGTAAATAATCGTCCGTACACAATTGTCCGTACACAATTGCGTTGTACACAATTGTCCGTACACAATTGCCTTGTACACAATTGTCCGTACACAATTGCCTTCTACACAATTGTCCGTACACAATTGCGTTGTACACAATTGTCCGTACACAATTGCCTTGTACACACTTGTACACAATTGTCTGTACACAATTGTCCGTACACAATTGCCTTGTACACAATTGACCGTACACAATTGCCTTGTACACAATTGTCCGTACACAATTGCCTTGTACACAATTGTCCGTACACAATTGCGTTGTACACAATTGTCCGTACACAATTGCCTTCTACACAATTGTCCGTACACAATTGCCTTGTACACAATTGTCCGTACACAATTGCCTTCTACACAATTGTCCGTACACAATTGCGTTGTACACAATTGTCCGTACACAATTGCCTTGTACACACTTGTACACAATTGTCTGTACACAATTGTCCGTACACAATTGCCTTGTACACAATTGTCCGTACACAATTGCCTTGTACACAATTGTCCGAACACAATTGCCTTGTACACAATTGTCCGTACACAATTGCGTTGTACACAATTGTCCGTACACAATTGCCTTGTACACAATTGTCCGTACACAATTGCCTTCTACACAATTGTCCGTACACAATTGCGTTGTACACAATTGTCCGTACACAATTGCCTTGTACACACTTGTACACAATTGTCTGTACACAATTGTCCGTACACAATTGCCTTGTACACAATTGTCCGTACACAATTGCCTTGTACACAATTGTCCGTACACAATTGCCTTGTACACAATTGCCTTGTACACAATTGCCCTGTACACAATTGTCCTTGTACACAATTGTCCTTGGACACAATTGCCCTGTACACAATTGTCTGTACACAATTGTCCGTACACAATTATCTTGTACACAATTGTCCTCTGTCACCAATTATTGGTTATATATTTGATACCTGTGAATTCTTATAGGCCATATAAAATAATATTCCCAATTAAATAATACTGTTTTATTAAAAAGGTTATAAAAGGGAATCATTATCCCTAATAATAAGCCCTATGAAACAATACCTTTTTTATAAATAATAGGCCCAATGAATCAAACCTGATTAAAGTATAAAAATCCTATGCTATAAAAAGCCATTACTATGATTCAAAGCTAATAGGCTGTATCAAAATCTATAATGGTACACCTTTAATACCAGGGAATAATTATTGGATATATAAAATAATATTCCCAATTAAATAATACGGATTTTTTAAAAAGGTTATAAAAAAGGGAATCAACGAGCAAATAAATAATAAGCCTTATGAAACAATTCCTTTTTTATATCAAATTAATATAAAATTTGATAACAAAATGTATTAAATACGTCCCTTATAGATCAATTTGATATCAATTTGATATAAAAAGGGGCGTGTTTAATACACTTTGATAGGGGGCGGGGCACCTGTCAGATGATGGTTAGCATAGTATGGGGCTCAGTGATTAGCACTGTATATGATGGCTCAGTGGTTAGCACTGTATATGGTGGCTAAGTGGTTAGCACAGTACGGTGGCTCAGTGGTTAGCACTGTATGGTGGCTCAGTGGTTAGAACTGTATGGTGGCTCAGTGGTTAGCACTGTACGGTGGCTCAGTGGTTAGCACTGTATGGTGGCTCAATGGTTAGCACTGCACGGTGGCTCAGTGTTTAGCAAAGTATGGTGGCTCAGTGGTTAGCACAGTATATAGTCGCTCAGTGGTTAGCACTGTACGGTGGTTCAGTGTTTAGCACAGTATGGTGGCTCAGTGGTTAGCACTATATGGAGGCAGAGTGGTTAACTCTGTACGGAGGCTTCGTGATTAGCGCACTATGGTGGCTGAATGGTTAGCACTGTTGATGGTGGATAAGTGGTTAGCACTGTATACGGTGGCTCAGTGGTTAGCACAGTATACGCAGGCTCAGTGGTTAGCACTGTATACGGTGACTCAGTGGTTAGCACTTTATGGTGGCTCAGTGGTTGGCAATGTATATGGTGGCTCAGTGGTTAGCACAGTATGGTAGCTCAGTAGTTAGCAGTGTATATGGTTAGCACAGTATGAGGGCTCAATGGTTGGCAATGTATACGGTGGCTTAGTGGTTAGCACTGTATACGGTGGCTCAGTGGTTAGCACAGTATGGTGGCTCAGTGGTTAGGACAGTATGATGGCTCAGTGGTTAGCAGTGTATTTGGTGGCTCAGTGGTTTGCAGAGTGCGGTGGCTCAGTGGTTAGCACTGCGTGGTGGCTCAGTGGATAGCGCAGCATGGAGGCAGAGTGATCAGCGCAAGATGGAGGCAGAGTGGTCAGCGCAAGATGGAGGCAGAGTGGTCACTGCAGGATGGGGGCAGAGTGGTCAGTGCAGGATGGGGGCAGAGTGGTCAGCGCAGGATGGGGCAGAGTGGTCAGCGCAGGATGGGGCAGAGTGGTCAGCGCAGGATGGGGGCAGAGTGGTCAGCACAGGATGGAGGGCCAGTGGGTGGTCAGCCCAGGATGGAGGCTCAGTGGTCAGCACAGGATGGAGGGCCAGTGCGTGGTCAGCGCAGGATGGAGGCTCAGTGGTCAGCACAGGATGGAGGGTCAGTGGTCAGCGCAGGATGGAGGGCCAGTGGGTGGTCAGCGCAGGATGGAGGCTCAGTTGTCAGCGCAGGATGGAGGCTCAGTGGTCAGAGCAGGATGGAGGGCCAGTGGGTGGTCAGTGCAGGATGGAGGCTCAGTGGTCAGTGCAGGATGGAGGGCCAGTGGGTGGTCAGCACAGGATGGAGGCTCAGTGGTCAGCGCAGGATGGAGGGCCAGTGGGTGGTCAGCGCAGTATGGAGGGGCAGTGGTCAGCGCAGTATGGAGGGGCAGTGGTCAGCGCAGGATGGATCTACCCTGCCATCCGGTCTGAGCCGCAGCCGGTGTTGAAAACGCAGCAAGTAATGAGCGGTCATGTGATAGGTGGGCTGAAGAGCCTGTCACATGACCGCTGATTACCGGGTGCGGGTGAGACGGAGCGGTGGGTGAGACGGGGACGGGGAGGGGTAATGGATCGGTGGGGGGGGCCGCAATGGAGCTGTGGGGGCGCAATGGAGCGTTTGGGGGGGGCGAGCAATGGAGCGGGGTGAGGCAATGGAGCGGGGAGAGGGCGATGGAGCGAGGAGGGGAGGGAATGGAGCAGCGGGTGGCGGTGGGATACCGAAGTCCCTGCAGTGACATGTAATATCCAAGATGGCGCCGAAATCTCGCGAGATTTTGGACGCCATCTTGGAAATTACATGTCGCTGCAAGGACACCGCTACTGCAGGTGCATGGCGTCACCGAGGCCCCCTCGGTGATAGAGCAGCGAGGGGCAGCGGAGACCTCGCGGAGGCGGGGCGGACGGGTGGGCAGCGAAGACGGCCTATCGCGTCATCGCTCGCAGTGCCGCAAAGGATTTTGGGATTCGGCTACAACGCCCGAATCCCAAACTCCCGATTATATAAGTAGATTGAACAACTTAAGGTATCGTTACATCGCACGACATTGAAGCGATGTCGTCCGCGATTTCGCGTGAGCGCGCATGTTTTTGACAATTTGCCAAGATCACTTTTGAGATATCACACGTAGAGATATTGTGTGCAACCACCAAGGATTCGGCGATTCTGAAATCACCTGAAGAACACCAGAAGCGATGTTGCCGGTCGTGATCATCATGTCACACAGCACAAGTACATCATCAATGTGGGCGTACTGTTTGACATAGCTTAGGAGATGGGCATCCCCGAGTTTGTTTTATCATGCCCCTACCACTAGTCGCAACAACTGCGTTACCATTGGTCATCCTTGTCTGGCAAGATGGCTACCTTAACGCCTTTTTCCTTTGTACCATCTCGCTATTGAAGTCTGTTGGCATTTGTTGAGGCTTCTGAGTCGCCGACGTGTCACACAGAACGCTCCTGTGTAGGGCATGGCCTTATTGAGGGGTATCAGATGTGTGTAGTGATTTCAATATAGGACACATGTTTTGTCAGACATTTCTGCTACCATAATGAAAATTGAACATGACCACATATATGTTTTTTTAGGCGTCACTAAACCACTCGTTAGGCCGCGAGGTTTTTAGTTTCGTCAACATGCGCCAAGCTACACGCCATATGAAAAGGATGCTGACTTCAGTGACACTCCTTGTTTGAAGGTCTTTAATGACACTTGAGAAGAAGAAGTCAAAGAGTCTACTGATGAACGCACGGATAATCAAATATGGCACCTTTGCCACAGCCAGCCAGTCGGAACACAGTACTGTCCACCAATTGCCGCAGATGGGGCGCGGAAAACACAACGCCCAGGCATGCCTACAGCCTTGGTTGTGAAACCACTGAAATCGCAAACAACATCAATATCACGGTGTCACACTGCACGATCCTGCCAAATTGCTTGTGCAACATCGCCAGGTTTCTGGACAATGTCAGTAAACCTGTCAACTTGCAACCAGTGATTTATCGTGGTTGAATCATCCTGTTACACGGCACAAGGCACTTGCGATGTACATCAACATCGCACAACCAGCGACTTTTCGGCGATGTTGCTGGCGATATCATGCCGTGTAATGGTACCTTTATGTGCATGAGTCCATATAACTTTGCACTTTCTACTTAACATTTTGTGCTGCTCGAGTCGTACTATACAAACAATAGATATACATTGTACAGAACCATTGTACAGTCTATGTATTATTCTGTACACAGTACATACACTGCACAATACCAATTCTCCTGTCCTGTATACTGGGTGTAATCCTTAGTATCTGTATTATTCTGTATATACACTGCACAGTATCATTTCTCCTGTCCTGTATACTAGGTGTAATTTTCAGGGAAAAACAAAGTGCCAGCACTGCCAGAAAAAATATAAACGATTGTGTAAATAAACATATTGTTTCCACACTGTAAAAATGAGACATTTCGCAAAAGATTAAAACATCTTTTGAACCAGTTCAGTTTTTGCTCCATTCACCTGAACCTAACCTTCTGTTATCCATAAAGGCTGGGTCGGTGCGGTGGGAGTTAACTGTGAAAAGCCCTGACATTTGTAGTGGAAGCTGCAGGTGTGGGGGCCTGAGTTACCTTATATCACTTGCACTGATCTGGCACCTTGGAAGCAGGTCTGATATGTGAAGGTGAGTGATAGCTTTGTATGGTCAACTTTATATACATTATTGAGGTCTTTTGACACAGTGTAAATTAAAAATTGTAGAGTAGGACCACTCTATCTGAGATATGCCTTGTCGCGGCAGAGTGGCTTAAAAGATGTTTTAATCTTTTGCAAAATGTCTCATTTTTACAGTGTGGAAACAATATGTGTATTTACATAATCTTTATATTTTTTCTGGCAGTGCTGGCACTTTGTTTTTCCTTGGGTGTAATTTTCTGTATCTGTATTATTTTGTATATATATATATATGAGTTGGGCTGGCAGGGAAGGGGTTACTTGGATACCAGGACGGAGGCTTCAGTGGGGATCACGGCTGGTCGGTCCCGGTTCCGTGCCCTGGGCACTCAATGGCTGATGGGGATGATGATTGGGGGATTATATGTGACGCCACCTGTGGTGTCTGGTAAGCGGTTACCAGTGCTGCAGCCTGGCGCTGAGGTGATGGTGTGGCACAGCAGAGGTAGTACAGCTCCCCACAAGTGGAGCTTTTCCTCAGCGCGGTGTGGTGTATGATAGGAGCTATAGTTGCGGTCCTGCTGTAAGCGCTGCAGGGAATCAGATTCACACACACACAACAGTCTCTGTAATGCTGCAGAGTCCTTTCGGGCGACGGATTAAATGAAACCAGAGATCAGATCAGCTCAAACAGTTCTTTTACTAGTACCAGATGGATAAGGTACACGGTACAATCTGGCTCACCAGGGATTATAGCCACAGATTTTAGGATTCCCCACAGAGTCCACCAGAGGTGTCTTTTGATTATTTTCTCGGTCTCTGTTCACAATGGCTCTCTGCCCTCCCACGCTGAAGTCTGGTTACTAGTCCCCAGGTCCGTTGCCTTAAGTCACTGTTACCTCTTGATGTCTTGGACCTAGCTGTGGGACAGAGGTTAGGCTTCTTGGTGGGTGTCGTGGCTCCCTTATGAAGGCCCACAACGCTCTGGTCTGCGGTTTGGGATAAACCTGTTCAAAACTGCCTCGGTTCCAGTTTACCGGTGTGACCTGGGCACACCAGATGGCTCTGACCAGACCTGGAGTGTCCCCTTTTCGTCCGGGTCACCTCTGCCCCTTAGAGGTGCCCTCTCCTCAGGACAGCAGGGTCCGCTGCATCGTCCGTTCTCTCCCTCTCTCACCGTCTCCCTAGGCTGTCTCCCAACTGTCACTCATGTCTTCCGCTCACCTAAGCTCCACCCCCCTGGGATCTACTGAAATACATTCCCCTGTGCTAGGGTGTCTGTGGGTGGGTTTTGTGTAAAGACTCTGTAGTCACAGGTGGAGGGGGGGAAACTACAGAGATACTACACCTTTTTGGGGTGCAGTACCTCCCTGTGGCATCCCGCCAGAGGAGCGCCACATATACACTACACAGTACCACTTTTCCTGTCCTGTATACTGGGTATAATCCTCAGTATCTGTAATATTCTGTGTATATACACTGCACAGTAACACTTTTCTTATCCTGTGTAATTCTCAGTATCTGTATTATTCTGTATATACTTTGTACAGTACCACTTCTCCTGTCCTGTATATTGGGTGTAATCATCATTATCAGAGATGAATGAGATACTCCACCACCTAATTAATCACATGGCTCCCAGGCTTCCGGAAAGTGGATGGCAACCACTTTTTCAATATGAAAAGGAAAAGAAAATCCGGTGCCACTTGCGGTTAATTCTTTCTTGTCCAAGTTTTTAAAACATCACAGATGCCCACCAAGGAGCCCTGGACGCGTTTTGGAGAGTAGCGTCTCCTTACTCGTCAGTACATTTATTATAAAAAACACACATATATACACCAATAAAAAATACTACTTGTGACATCTGGGAATAATGAATCATTAAAGATCAGAATATTAACTATTTCCTTATCAATTCAGAACCATCAAACAAGAAACCCAATTTAACTTCCTTATATATAAATTTGTGTATACACATTATTAATACAGCTGAATATCGATATACACATATTATCAACATATGTATGTAACAGTATATGTATGTAATAATAAAGATATAGCGATCTCCATGTATCATGTGAAACAATCAATGCAGCCGAGACATTGGTCTCAAAAGCTGCAAAGACTGAAAAAATTCTTATATATGATAGAATAAGAACCACAATTATCCATATACCGATACATGACGTTTATCCCATTCAATAAATCAGCATGCGACATATACCATCCCTTGAAAATGAAAACAAGTGCATACATATATATCTTTATCATAATAAAAAGAAGAAAGTAGAAAAGGAAGGGGGGTGGTTTGAGGGGCAGAGAGAGAGGAAGGAAGAAAAACATCAAAGGGAACGAAGATGGAAGAAATGTAAAAATTGTAATTTAGATCACCTGGTATACGGATGTCGGCCGCATTATCCAAATCTTTTCCCTATTATGTGTTCAAATAATTTTTATTCGAGTTTCAATAAATCAAGTACAAAGTATAATAATCAAATACAGTCGTACATCAAACTGATAAGTAGAGAAGTCAAAGGTATAATATGAAGAGATTACCTTATTACAATCAATTTCATCAAATACAGAACACCAAAAGAGAACAATGAAAGTAAACAGGGAAACAAAGAATTACACATCTCCAAATAATACTTTGGGAAGTACCGTATATACTCGTGTATAAGCCGAGTTTTTCAGCACAAAAAATGTGCTGAAAAGTCCCCCCTCGGCTTATACACGGGTATATACGGTAAAAAAAAAAAAAAAAAAAAAAATATATACCGGGCAGCCCCCCCCGTGGTATACCGGGCCCCCCCTGTGGCCACCTGTAAAGGAAGCGATGATTATACTTATCGGGTGGCTGTCGCCGACGCCGCCGCTCTGTCACCGTCCGTCACCGCGCTCCTCCTGGTCTTCATGCTTCCTTCACCGTCGCACAGGAAATGACGTCATTTTCTGTGCGCCGATGAAGGAAGCATGAAGACGGGAAGGAGCGCGGTGACGGACGGTGACAGAGCGGCGGCGTCGGCGACAGCCACCCGATAAGTATAATCATCGCTTCCTTTACAGGTGGCCACAGGGGGGGCCCGGTATACCACGGGGGGGGGCTGTATACAGCCGGGTACCGCTGTATACAGCGGGGGCTGCTGTATACAGCGGGGGCTGCTGTATACCCCTCTGGGGCTGCTAAATACCCCTCTGGGGCTGCTGTATACCCCTCTGGGGCTGCTGTATACCCCTCTGGGGCTGCTGTATACCCCTCTGGGGCTGCTGTATACCCCTCTGGGGCTGCTGTATACCGCTCTGGGGCTGCTGTATACCGCTCTGGGGCTGCTATATACCCCTCTGGGGCTGCTGTATACAGCTCTGGGGCTGCTGTATACCCCTCTGGGGCTGCTGTATACCCCTCTGGGGCTGCTGTATACCCCTCTGGGGCTGCTGTATACCGCTCTGGGGCTGCTGTATACAGCTCTGGGGCTGCTGTATACAGCTCTGGGGCTGCTGTATACCCCTCTGGGGCTGCTCTATACCCCTCTGGGGCTGCTCTATACCCCTCTGGGGCTGCTGTATACCCCTCTGGGGCTGCTGTATACCCCTCTGGGGCTGCTATATACCCCTCTGGGGCTGCTGTATACCCCTCTGGGGCTGCTGTATACAGCTCTGGGGCTGCTATATACCCCTCTGGGGCTGCTGTATACCCCTCTGGGGCTGCTGTATATACCACTGGGGAGGCTACTGTATACTACCACTGGGGAGGCTGCTGTATACTACCACTGGGGAGGCTGCTGTATACCACTGAGGGGGCCTGTATACCACACTGCTGGGGGCTGTATACCTGTGCTGGGGTCCACCCTCGGCTTATACACGAGTCAATAGGTTTTCCCAGGTTTTGGGGGCAAAAGTAGGGGGGTCGGCTTATACACGGGTCGGCTTATACACGAGTATATACGGTAATTATGAAATAGTATAACTAAAGGCAATCAATACTAAGGACCAAGAATCTCAAGCTAAGTCAAGTTATGAAGAACTGCTCTTCAGCAGATAAACATAAGGGAGAGAGGAAAGGAAATGAAGGGGGGGAAAGGTAGCTATAGACACTTACTATAGTACAAGCTATAGACAATGAGTCCATCATACAGTCCAGTGGTGAAGCCTAGAGAAAGTTATTTGGGGGGATTTTGGCTGACTTTAAGAACGGAGATGGAAATTTTATATTCCACAATGCCCATTTCTTCTGATATTTGGTTTGTAGGCCATTTCTAATAGCGAATGAATATTCAAAAGAATTATGAAATGCAATTCTGTCTATGACATCCTGTATAGATGGGACTGTAGACTCTCTCCAAAGTGAGGCAATCATAGTTTTTGCTGTTAAAAGAATATGAATCGTAAGTGGCCTTATACGTTTTGGAAGAGAATCCAACCCAACCAAAAGCAACACTAACTCAGGAGATAGAAGAACCTCAACTCCAGAAATATCTTTAATTAGATGCCTTATGTCTCTCCAAAATTTTTTAAGGAATTGACATCCCCAGAACACATGAGTCAGATCAGCAGTTTGGTTACAGTTCCTCCAGCACATCGGGGAGTTGAGTGAATTAAACTTATTTAGCTTCAACGGAGTAAGATACCATCTTGAATACAATTTAAATTGGGTCTCAATAAGGGAGATGCACGGTACCTGTGTATACATAAGATCAAAGGACTTTCCAAGTTGTTCAGTATTTATAGAGATGTTCAGGTCTTTCTTCCATGCTACTACATTTGAAGATTTCACATAGACCGAATCTAGGTTAATGTCCTGATATATGTTTTTCAACTTCCAAAAAAAGGTACTCTGCGGGAACTTCAAAAGTTGTGTCACATTGTGAGGAAGAGAGAATACCAGTTTATGGCTCAACAGAATGCGATGAATCTCCTCCCAGGTTTTAACTTCTATGTCTTCCAGACCATAAGTATTTAGTAGGACCGCAAAGGGAATCAACCCTCCTCTGCCATCCAAGATGTTAGATATAAAACCAATCCCATGGTCTTTCCAGGATTTAAGTTTCAGGTTTGCAGAAATATAGTCTAATATATCAATTGGGATCCAAGTAGGTGGATGAGGTTGAAAGCTTTTCAATGATTTGGAAACAAACAATCTCCAGGATTGAATAGAGGCTTTCACTAACGTTTCTTTCGGAAGAGGTTTGTTTTTATCACAAAGGAAGGAAAGAAGCTGTGGACCAAGGCCTCCCTTTAGCATATTTTTATCTTCAAGAGTAAGCCAACTTGGTCTATCGCCTGTCTCCCACCATGATTGACTCAGTTTTATGATAGTGGAGTGATGATATGCGATGAGGTTGGGAACAGCCAGACCTCCTCTAGACCTCCCTTTCTCCAGGGTAGTCTTAGCCACTCTGGGTTTTTTCTTATCCCAAATGAATCTCGTCAGTTGAGTTTGTAATTTTGCCATCCATTGTCTGGACACAGGTAGGGGTACAGAACGAAAAATATAGAGAAGTTTCGGTTAGATAAACATTTTAAATGAGTTTATTCTTCCCAACCATGAAATATCAATTTTGGAAATCTGAAGAACATCATCCTGAATGACTTTGTAGATATAATTAAGATTAACGTCTACAATCTTAGATAGGGATTTGGTCAAATAAATACCTAAATATTTTATAGATTCTTTTTCCCACGAGAGAGAGTGTTCGCGTTTTAACAAGTCAAGGAGGTCCTGATCTATATTTAAGTGTAACACCTGAGTCTTTTTCAAATTGATCTTATAATGGGAAATTCGAGAAAATTTATCAATTGTGTCAAGGAGATATCGTAAAGAATTTATGGGATCAGTCAAAGTTACCAGGATATCGTCAGCGAATAAACTAATCTTAAATTGTCTCATAGAAATGGGAATGCCTTTTATCAAAGGATGAGTACGTATTTTTTCCGCTAACGGCTCAATAAAGAGAAATTCACTTATTGGGGCTGATGGGTGTTATAATATGTGGGCTGTTGGAGTGTGTGTGCAGGGCTGCTTTTTGGTCTCAGTCCGGCCGTGCAGATGGATGACTTAGCAGAAAAATAGATATGTGATATCATGTTTAGTCTGGACTCAGTGAAGAAATGGATCATATTTTTGTTAATGTTTTGGCAATACTCATCTCAAATTTAGATAAAAAAATAACATTTCTATGTGATGTATTTACAGGTTCATCCCAGAATCTCCTCGATGGCTGCTAATACGGAAAGAGAAAGACAAGGCTTTACATATAATGGGTGATATTGCTAGACACAATGGAAAGTATCTCACCCCAAACTACTGCCAGGTACCCCAAGGGAATAATTTAGTCAGCGTTTATATATTAATGTATTTTATTATATTAATTATTATTATGTATATAATACATAAAAATACATATATTATTAATTATTATGTATTTTATTATATTAATATTATATTAATGTGCTGTTTACTGTTTCTCCACCATCTCTCTTTTTGCTGTTGACTTCACAGTCATTAGCTTACAGTCAATATATTTCCTTCACATTAAGATTCAGACTGTTGCTTCCTTGGACTGAACCTCTTTCATGTAGATGCTATGTCACTTTATCCTGCATCACATTAGATCTGAGGCATGGCTGCAAAGTTGAGCCGGATAAAAGCAGGATGAAGGTTTTTGATGCTCCTCCAATGACTCATTGGCATAAAGCAACAGCTCATTCAGCCCAGTGTAGCATTCTTCTACAATTAAGAGAATTCATTGCCTTTCAAATGTGCCAAGAAAGATCAATGGGGACTTTGGTTATTTGTGTTTTTACAGAGAAAATGCAGAAAAGTTTATCACCTTGTCAATCTCTTTCTTTTATATTAAGCAACCTAGAAAAGCAATTCCTTATCAACCGAAGTCTGTTCACCCACTTACCATTTCCTCTACAAACAATGCATAGTTTTTATTAGGGGTTAATTTGCTGTTATACATGATTAAAATGCTGGATTTAGGGCAACATTACTGCACATAGTAGGGATTGTTTATTCACATCTGATCTTTGCTGAATGAATTAACAAGGCTACTTAGTAGGAGCTGGAGAAGCTTCTTTATAGAGATATGAATACAGTGCAACAGTGTAGAGCTGGCTGTCAGTCAGGACTGAGGGCTCGGTTACAGCAGTCGCCGCTCACTGTGTGCTAAGCAGTGATGAAGCTGCGCCGACCGAACCTCTATGGCTGGGATCTGGGAGCTGCCAGAAGGAATAAATTTGATTTATTTCTGGTAGCCAAGCCAGTGACTGCACAGCTTGAAACACCATTAACCTGCTGATTAACCCTATTTGTGCAGGTTAATGTCATTTTCTGACATGACACGTTTCCTTTGACTTGATTATCTGGTCCACTATGATAATATTATTAAATGTATATTCTTATTATGTACTACTACTTTTGTAAAATAAAGACACTTAAAAAATATGTTGCCACATTCGAAGCATTTTGAGGCTGGCTTCACACCACGGCAGAGTCCCGTCCGGGGCTGTCTGGTTTACACCGGAACGGATTTTGCCCCATAGTATCCTATCTGCCATCTGGTTTCCATCTCTCCGGAAGAATCCGGGAGAAATCAGAAATCTCCCCAAATTGCCAATCCCGAATTCTCCCGGATTCGGGGCAATCCGGTGCTCCATAACATGGGAGCCGGATTTCCCTTGTCCGGGAGGATCGGGGAACCGGATACCGGCGGCTGAACTTCACTGTTAATTCAGGACCACGCCTAGCTTCCCGTGAGCCACGGTCCTGATTCAGCAGCAGCTGCAGCTGCGTCCGACTGCACACTGGCCCTCCAGTTCTGTGTGCTGATCCGGTCCGGGGCTGACAGCCGGACACTGCTGTGGTGTGAAGCCAGCCTTATTTTTCTGCCGACCATGTTAATGTTTGTTTTTGTAAGTTGAGCTTTACTCTTCTTAGTATTGACATACTTGAGGCGAAATAAAGAAAAACAGCAATTTTGACATTTTTTTATGGTTTATAACAAATGTGTGAGACATACTCTTGCACCCATAATGCACAAATCCATTATACCTAAATGTGTGAAAAAAAGAGTAAATACAATGGATTAGTTGGCCACTCTCAAAATGTTAAAATGGAAAGATTATTCAGAAATTCTTGACAGTAAATATATGTGTAATATTAAATGGAGCTACCTCTGCCAATAAAATATATTAGATGTTAAGTGAAAAAACATTCAAATAAAAATAGTCCAGTCTAAGTATATATTCCTAAAAATGTCATTGTTAGTATATTGTGGGGCCCTTGCAATAGAAAAACAAACCAATATCCCAACATGAACAGAATGTTTCAATCCTAATGTGTGGTAATAATAATAATCATTTTATTTATATAGCGCCAACATATTCTGCAGCATTTTACAAGTCAGGGGGGACATATGCAAACAATATGAGACAATACAAAAAAAAATTCAGATACCATGAGGAGTGAGGTCCCTGCTGGCAAGCTTACAGTCTATGAGGAAATAGGGGAGGTACAAAAGGTAAATGGGAAAAATGCCATCAATATATGGTCCAGTCATCAATATAATAAATAAGGGATTCACTCAAGGCTGCATGAACCAGTCACCAGCCGCTCTCAGCAAATTTAAAGTGCCAGTACACCCTTTTCTGACACCACCTCTCAGCCAATTGCTGAGAGGCTGGTGGGTACTTATGTATCTAAAGGGTTGAGAATGCGCAAAAATAGGGTCTTATCCTTGATAGACAGATATAAGTTGTCAATACTGGTATTGCTCACCTGATATGGTTGTGTGGCACACAACCAGAGTAATCGCTCAGGAAAAAACCAGCTGCTGCAGGGACCGTACTTCCACGAGATGCGGTGCTCAAATCACAGGTTATTTTTCAGACGAAGTACCTTTATGTCCGCGCTGCTGTCAGAAAACATATACCACCGACACGGGACGTCTAGGTATTAGTGATGATTTATTGCCTTATTTCCAACGCGTTTCGGAGCCACTTGCCGAGCTCCTTCCTCAGGATATTCCCTGAGGAAGGAGCTCGGCAAGTGGCTCCGAAACGCATTGGAAATAAGGCAATAAATCATCACTAATACCTAGACGTCCCGTGTCGGTGGTATATGTTTTCTGACAGCAGCGCGGACATAAAGGTACTTCGTCCGAAAAATAACCTGTGGTGGGTACTTATGGCCTTCTCTTCCTATGGGAGATGCCTGGGCAACTTCATTGTCACTATTTGCCAGCTCAGATCCCTAAGCAGTGCATGCGGTTTTTTGTGTCCTCTGACATCCTAACGTGTGTTCTCTTGATTTCAATGCCGGATCCCTCTGCCTAACTCGCCCACAGATCTGTACCACTCTCACTGGTCCCTGGCTACATCCAGGATCCCTTCTGCTGCACAAAGTTTCATCCTTGCCTTCTCCTCCGGTACCTTGGTTTCCGTGTCCTGTTCCGCCT
This sequence comes from Allobates femoralis, assembly GCA_033576535.1. NCBI lineage: Eukaryota > Metazoa > Chordata > Amphibia > Anura > Aromobatidae > Allobates > Allobates femoralis. Next base: position 397,327,196 of record JARQOC010000001.1, read on the forward strand.
TGGGTTGGACCTACAGGTTCGACTGGTTAATTGGATCCTCTCTGGTTGCGCTTGGAGGAATCCCTGTCTATGTGGTACGCCTCCTTGTTACTCCCTTAGGGTAACCCCGGTGCTATGGCCCTGTGTACTTCCCTTGGGGATCTATCCCTAATTGTACTCAATAAACTGTTCCTTATTTGATGTTCTTGTCCGGCTCATTTCTGGTATAAGCCTCCACGGTATCTCCATGGTCTAGTGGGTCCACTATTCAGTTCCGCCTGTGGTGGCGTGACAGTTTTTGCCCAGGCCATGGACCCCACTGATACCAGATTCTCTGCTCAAAGAGAGCTAGTCGGCCTCCGACAGAGTCAGGATCAACTTGTTACATTTATGTAGACCCTGGCCGAACCCACTAATCCCAATTAATTTGCAGGATTACACCAGGAACTTGATCGTCAACGGGAGATGCAGACCCTGATGTTGAACTACTTGATGTCAGTGGATGAACATTTAACCGCATGCAAATAGCAGCCACTCCTCCTGTACAGGTCCCAGCTCTCGAGCCAGTGGTTGCAGCAGCTCCAGGGCCCTCCCCTCGTCTCTGCAAACCCACAAGATACTCTGGGGATCCCAAATTGTGCAGGGGGTTTCATAATCAATGCCAGCTGCATTTCCATTTGTTGCTTCAGCAGTATCCCACAGACGTAGCCAAAGGGGCATTCCTTGCTTCACATTTGGAGGGAGAGGCCCTGTCATGGTTTAATCCACTCCTGGAAAGGAATGATCCCATCTTGTCCCCTCTCCAGAACTTCCTGGACACCTTCCGCAATATCTTCGATGAACCAGGTCGAGTGGTGTCATCGATGAAGGCTTTCTTCAACTTACAGCTAGGTGCCTTCTCTGTTGAGCAGTATGCTATTCAGTTCCGTACTCTGGCTTCTGAGCTCCAGTGGTCTGATGAGCCCCTGATCGGTGTCTTCCAGCGTGGACTATCTGGGAGGCTAAAAGATGAATTGGTGGCTCGAGACCTACCCAATACCCTGGATGACTTCATCTCTCTCGCCATCCGGATCGAACTCCCCCTACAAGAGCGATCCAAGGAGAGGACCCATGAGAGGTGACTTCCTCGTTTGGCCCCTTCATATCAAAGATCATTCATGCGGTTCCAGCTCCAACTCCTGTCCATGAGCCCATGGAGGTTCACCGTCTCAAGCTGAGTGACCAGGAATGTGAATAGAGGTTTGCCAACCATTTTTGCCGCAGATGTCCCAAGAAGTCGGAATGTCCACCAGGTTCTTCAACGGTTGTGAGAGAATGGGGTATATCAGCTCTGATACAGGTCTTGAAATGGATCCTGAGAAGGTGTCTGCTGTCCTCAAGTGGCCACGTTCTGTCGAAGTCAAGGCCACCCAGCGATTCTTAGGATCTGCCAATTACTATCGGCAGTTTATCCCTCACTTTTCGGAACTAACCAAACCACTCACGACTTTGACTCGAAAGGGATCTGACCCCAAGGAATGGACCCATGAGGTGAAGACTTCCTTTCAGTCCCTCAAACAAGCCTGCTCCTGCTCTTCATAGGCTAATGATGAATAAACAGTTCTTTGTGGATGTCAACCCTTCCTCTTCTGGGGCCGGAGCCATACTCTTGCAGAAGCTTAATTCCGGAAGAATGGTGACCTGTGGGTTCTTCTCTAAGGCATTCTCACCCTGTGAGCGCAATTATTCCATTGGCTACAGAGAGTTGTTGGCCTTAGAAGAGTGGCGCTACCTCCTGGAGGGTGCAGTTCATCCAGTTGTGATCTACACGGATCATAAGAACCTGTCCTACCTGCACATGTTAATTAGGAAGGGGGTTGGGAAAGCTGCTCACCTCATAACACTCTTAAATTCCCAGGCTTCTGATGAGATGGCTGGCAGCCACCATGGAAACACAATTCGCAGAAAGGATATCAGTCCCACTCGTCCATAGATTTTTTGGTTCCTTTATTTGGTGCTCAATAAAAACATGTGCATCCTGCCTGGACACGTTTCAGACACGAGATCCTTACTCATCGGCTTGTGACAACAATTAAAAACAAACCTTATAAAATAACCCACAATACACAGACTTAAATGATTGTATTGTTACCCGGTGCGTAGTTAACCCTCAACAGAGTGGACAGCTTCAATACACCTGCTGAACCAAAATTACTATGTATCAAACTAAACAGAAACATACATGGGACAAATTAAAAATTTACCATCCAAGCACAAGTAATAATTATACAGCAGGCACAATATAAATCTTCATTGACATATATACATTGTCTGAAAATTATTGTGTCCTCTGACATCCTGGACATGTATGTTCTCTTGATTTCAGTGCCGGATCCCTCCTGCCTAACTCGCCCGCAGATCCATACCACTCTTGTTGGTCCCTGGCTACCTCCTGGATCTCTTCTGCTGCACCAAGTTTCGTCCTTGCCTTCTCCTCCGGTTCCCTGGTTTCCGTGTCCTGTCCTGCCTTGGGTCTGACCCACAGGTTTGACTGGTTCATTGGATCCTCTCTGGTTGTGGCATGCTGGGAGGGATCGGGATAGCCAGGAACTGGACAAAGGGGATCAAGGGATCCTGCTCTGGCCCTCATACTGGGGTCCCTGGCTCGCCCTGTTCTCAAAGTTACCTCTATAGGTGAGGAGGTTCGAACCACCAGCCTAAGTTCCTAAAGCTCCTGAGAAGCCCTAGGCCTAAGCCCCTACCTCCACCCACGGACCACGGAGCCCAGCAACTTCCAAGGGAAAAAAAAAACAGCAGCTTCAGATCAGCGTCTGCTCACACCAGGTCACATTCCAGAAGTGAGCTGAATCAGCAATAACAGGTGGATGTGATCTGACCCATTTATGGCCGAGAGGTGGGGGAGCAGTCAGCCCAGACACACCCCTCAGCTCCCCTAATCATGAGTCATATTCATCACACACACCTGCTACAACCTGCTCTCGCTCATGAGCTTCCTCTCTCCATACTGGGCAGGGAAAAAAAAGGCTTCATTTAAAGGGAACCTGACCCCTCCAAATCGCCCCCAACCCTATTAATACCTGTCCCTGCACCCTCAGACATCCTTTCTAGCGGTCCTTTTGTGTAAAAAATGAGTCTGGTAACATTGACAAAAAGACCATTACACACTTACAATTCTATGACTTCTTCTCCCTGAATAAGTCGCACAGGGTGTTCCCTGTGCGGTCCTAAGCCCGCCTGAGCCACTCATTATCATGCCCCGATGGGCGTGATAAATAATCCTACTCCTCCTCGGCCTCCTGTATGGGCGTAATAGCTGGCGTGACGCTATTTGCGTCACATCCGGTCATGGTGACGTCGGTACACCCTTTAGGTGTACCGCCGACCTCAGCATGCACATTGCGGTACACCTAAAGGGTGTACTGACATCACCATGACCAGATGTGGCACAAATAGCGTCACACCGGCTATTATGAGGCGAAGAGGAGTAGGATTATTTATCATGCCCATCGGGGCGTGATAATGAGCGGCTCAGGTGGGCTTAGGATCGCACAGGGACCGTGCAGTGCGACTTATTCAGGGAGAAGAAGTCGTAGAATTGTAAGTGTGTAATGGTCTTTTTGTCAATGTTACCCCACTCATTTTTTACACAAAAGGACTGCTAGAAAGGATGTCTGAGGGTGCAGGGACAGGTATTCATAGGGTTGGGGGTGATTTGGAGGGGTCAGGTTCCCTTTAAATCACAGCAGCAACTTCAATACTACAAGTAGTGATGAGCCATCACCTCAATGTTCGAATTTGGTTCGATTTGTGAATTAATGATTTGTTCGTTGAACACCGCGAACCCCATTGAAATCAATGGCAGGCTACAGCAAACACATAGAAAACACCTTCAAAGGTCTCCAAAAGCTGCCAAACTAGTCAGAATGGACAACAAACTCCAGGAAAAGTGATGACAATTCAAACACAGTGCAAATAGTCAGAGGCAAAGTGGCATTAGTTTTCTACATTAAGTAAAAAGAGGTGTAAGAGGAAAAGGAGGATGAGACACAGGTATGGGCATGTCACTCCCTTCTTAAATCATGTAAAACATAGCAAGGATACTCCAACAAGAATCCTCACTCTTTCCAAAGTGTCACACCTACAGCAAAATGGCATCAATTGTCCCAGACCAAAAATTACTGAATGGCCCAGCCTGCATGCATGGCACAGGGTCTGGAACAGGACCTGGCCTAGCATTTCAAGGTTAAACATTGCTCAGCAACTATAAGTTTTGAGGAGTATTACAGTAAAAACTAGAGAGGTAGGTCAGTGACCTGAATAGGCTTAATGGGACGGATCCCCTCGAAGCTCATGCAAGCGCTCCCATCAATGTTATGTCCCACCACACACAGGTGGTACCACCATCAGTTTCGTGGAATATTACAGGAAATAATAGGGAGGTCAGAGACCTGTTTGGGCCTAGTAGGCCGGATAAACTAAAAGCCCATGCAAGCGCTCCCATCAATGATATACCCCACCACACAGGTGTGACCACTATCAATTTTGTGGATTACTACAGGAAATAAAAGAAGTAGATAAGTGACCTCTTTGGGTCTTAGAGGGCCACATAAACTCTAAGCTCATGCAAGCGTTCCCATTAATGATATGCCCCGCTATACAGAGGTGGGACCACCATTAGTTTTGTGGAGTAGTCGAGGAAATAATAGAGAGGTAGATCAGAGACCTGTTTAGGCCTAGAGAGCCACATAAAGTCAAAGCTCATGCAAATGTTCCCATCAATGATATGCACCACCACACACAGGTGGGACCACCATTAGTTTTGTGCAGTACTACATGAAATAATTGAGAGGTAGGTCAGAGAACTGTTTGGGCCTAGAGGGCCAAATAAAGTCAAAGCTCTTGCAAGCATTCCCATTAATGATATGCCCTGCTATACACAAGTGGGACCACTATTAATTTTGTGGAATACAACACAAAATAATGGAGAGGTAGTTAAGTGACCTGTTTGGGTCTAGAGCGCCACATGAACTCAAAGCTCTTGCAAGCGTTCCCATTAATGATATGCCCCGCTATACACAGGTGGGACCACCAATAGTTTTGTGGATTACTACATGAAATAATGGAGAGGTAGGTCAGAGACCTGTTTGGGCCTAGAGGGCCACATAAAGTCAAAGCTCATGCAAGCATTCCCATTAATGATATGCCCCGCTATACAGAGGTGGGACCACCATTAGTTTTGTGGAGTACTAGAGGAAATAATGGACAGGTAGGTCAGAGACCTGTTTGGGCCTAGAGGGCCACATAAAGTCAAAGCTCATGCAAGCGTTCTGATTAATGATATGCCCCACAACCCACAGGTGGGACCACTATCAGTTTCATGGATTACTACAGGAAGAACTAGTGACGTAGGTCAGGGACTTGATTAGGCCTTGTGGACAGGGGACATTGACCAAACAATGCTTTTAAGCACCCAAAAATGGTGGATATGAATACAGCTAATTTGTTCATCACTGGTTCGATGGACAAAAATTTAATATTCAGAAACAGGGGCAGGAGTGTCAAGGATAGGTATTGAGCTCAGAGGGCCCTACTCAAGTCAAGCAACAAACAGCAAGGAGACCCAACAACAGTCTCCATTTTTTAAATAAAATTAGGAACAGCCACCACTTAAGTGGCATCAATTACCCCAGAGTAGAAATATGGAAATGTGGAGTTTAATGCAGCACATTGTAAAGTACACAACCATTCAGTCTCCCCAGGCTGACACTGGGGTGGCAAAGTCCTTGCAGATCCATGACTTGTTCATTTTGATAAACGTTAGTCTGTCATTGGACAGACGCGTGCGCTTGTCCGTCAGCATACTACCAGCAGCGCTGAAGACATGTTCAGAGAGAACGCTGGCTGCCGGGCACGACAAAATCTTCAAGGCATGAGTGGCAAGCTCAGGCCAATTTTCCAGTTTGGAAGCCCAAAATGAACAAGGGTCTAGTTGCCCAGTCGTGGCATCGATATTGAGCTGTAGATACTCCTGTACCATCCTCTCTAGGCATTCACTATGTGTCAGACTTGTTCTCTCTTCTGGCGTTGCAAAGGATGGTGTAAAAAATTGGTGAAACGATTCCACTAAATTGCTGTTACTAGATAGACTGTTACTGTTAACGTTTGAGTAATGATTATAGATGAGCGATGTTCAATTCAAAATGTTCACCAATCTCAAATTTGACCTGTTTTGGGCGATGTTCGAGTCTTTCGTCGAATTAGAACAATTAGCTTCAAATTCGGCAGATCAAGGTTATGTTCGATAACGCTTCAGGCACCAAAAGCATACCTGGCTTTTCACACTAATACTGATCTTCAATCTTAATATCCATTTTCAGTGTATAGTGTGCGGGGAAAGGGGGGGGGGCGGGGTTCAGATCAGTGTTGCTGAAGTGATGGAGCTCTTTTTTTTTTTTCTCCAGACCGCATGTAGAGTTGGACAGTGCAGGCTTTGAGCCAATCACAGTGAAACACAGTAAAGGGCATGTTTTGCACAAGCAAGGTCCAGCATCATTGGCTGTGTATGTCGCATGTCCTTACCCTATAACACCCGGCCATTTTCTTCATCGCCACCATTTGTTCATTGCTGTAGCTGTGTGTCAGATGGCACCGCTGCGGCTGTGGGCGCCATACAGTCAAAACTCACAATTCTGCTATCCCATTCATCTACAGATCTAATACATAGTTAGATAGATAGGTTTAGGGAGTATGGGCTGGGGGAGGGTGCGAATTTTAGCAGAATCAGCTCTTGTAAGAGCTGCATTATAGGAGTAGGGAGTACGGACTAGGGACTAGGTCTGTAACAGCCATTTTTCAGATCTACTCCATAGAAGCAGGGACTAGTTTTAATTACAGCCCTTTGGGCTAGGTTACACCGCCAGTGTACTTCCTACTAATTTTTAACTGCGCCTTGGCCACATCTGACTTCTGGTCAAGTTGCAGCATGCCAAAAACTATTACTGTACACCACTTGTAATACAATCTACTACACTGCCAGTGTAGTTCCTACTAATTTTCAACTGCACCTTGGCCACATCTGACTTCTGGTCAAGTCGCAGCGTGCCAAAAACTATTAGGGCACCTATACACGCGGCTACATTTCTAGGGTGGCTACAGGTAACTTACTGGTTGCAGTGAAATCATGGAGAGATTATTCCATTTGTACACAGCAACAAAATAGAACCTTGTCTCCATGATTTCACTGCAACCAGTAAGTTACCTGTAGCCACCCTAGAAATGTAGCCGCGTGTAAAGGTATTCTTAGTGTGGGGGGCGTGACCTGGACATGGCAGGGACAAGTCGCACTTGAGGAGAGCTCCCGTGCCTGATCCTTTTACACAGCCTGCATTTGCAATTACAAGCCTGCCCGGTGGATCCCTGTACAGCTACAGATTCCTGACCCGGGGTGGACAGCTGCATTTCATCAGATGCCCGGTAAACGAGACATAACCCAGTTTTTTATCCCGCCCGGTGCCTGCTACCACTCATCCAGCCCCACTGCAATGGCTTCCAGCACTTCAGCAGGGGCTAGACGCTCCAGGAATCCGACACCTAGCTCAAAGCAGACATCAGCTCCGTCCTCCCGGCGGACCACCAGGAGTGTGTCTGCATCCCTCACATCAGCACTTAAGGTACCGAGCGGGGGAGAAAGGGGCTCAGGAAAAGGCGCAAATGCCGCCATTATTGGAGACAGAGGGCGGGATGGACGAGCGTCTCACTCCCCCTCCCTCCTCCCCGAGGGGAGAGACGCTGCTGCAGCTCAGACTCTTAACACGGGAACAGCATGCCTGGGACAGTCTGGTGCCAGTGCTCATACATCTAGCCCGGGCCCCAGCGCCTCACATGAACCCTCTGCCACTGCCTCAGAATATGGTCAAGCCTCTCCTCATAGCCTCTGTGACCCTCGGCCTGCGGACGCTTCCTTCCCTGGCTCCCCTGCAGGGCCTCATCATAATGATCCCCCTCCCTCCCAGGCAGATGACCTACATGACATAAGATCTGGGATGCAGTGTCTGCCTACTAAAGATGATATGGAGGTGTACATAAGAAGACTAGACGCTGTTTGTAGGTCAGAGATCGGGTCCCTTAGGGATGATACCACAAAGCTTCAGAGCTCGGTCCAGACAGTGACCCAGGAATTGCTGATCTCTCCTTCTTAGTGAAACAACAACAATGCCTTGACCTGCATGAGCAAAACTTCCACACTGTGCTGGATATGTTGGAAGATTCCGAAAACCGTAATAGACGGAATAATATACGGCTCCGGGGTATCCCTGAGACAGTGGCGCCCCGTGATATCACCCCAGTTTTGCTACGTGTGTTCAATTTCCTACTAGACAGATCCCAAGATGAGCATATTAAGATGGACAGGGCACATAGGTCCTTGGGCCCTAAGCGAGTTGACTCATCCCGTCCCAGGGACATTTTTTGCAGAATACACTTCTATCAATTGAAGGATGACATCATGAGGAGAGCGAGAGAGTCTGAATCCATTGACTTCAATGGTGAATCCATCCAGCTTTTGGCAGATCTCTCACCCATCATGTTGGCCAAACGCAGAGCCCTCCGCCCCCTGCTGAACATTCACCGGGAACGGGCAATTCCTTACTCTTGGGGCTTTCCCTATGAGCTCCAAGTTCGCAGGGACTCTGGGATACACGTCCTCAGATCTCCAACTGACTCTCCTGAGTTCTGCTCAGCGCTCGGGTTGCCCCTGGTGCCCATCCTCAATTGGCCTCAACTGTCCACCTTCCTCCATGGGGGCCCTATACCTGCTCTGCGGTTGCCCTCCACTGAGATCCGGAAGAGGAAGAGAGGCCCCAAACATCAACCTGCGTCTCCTGCAGCTACCACTTGAACTCCTGCGTTGGGACCTTTCTTGTTCTTTTTCTCTAGATGGGGTCCTGTCGGGGGTCCGCTGTTGGACCTTGCCTCTTCGCTGAGGTGTTTTGTTCTCGAAGACCGTTGTCCTTCAGCGGGGGCCTTCCCCTTGGCCGCTGTTGTTCCTGGGGGGTGGTCCTTGCTGACCAGATTGTCCCTCCTGGAGGACAGTTGATTACACCCCACCTCATATGTGCCTCCCAAATCTGACCTCCCCTCCCCACATACCCCCAGCACCTTCCCCCTATCCCCTTTCTCTCCTACCTCCGCCCTCCCTTCCCTTCCCCCTTCCTCCCTATCAATCCTCTTCCCACCCTCCTTACCTCACTTTCCCCTCCCACTTCTCTCCTTTTGACCCTCCCCACCCTCCCTTCCCTCCTGAGGCTTCATAAGTGACAATTTTGGGATGTTTGGCTGCACTAACTCGCCGACTTGTTTATTACTGCTATTTGCTCTTTGTGTTTTATTATTGCTGTGTTTACTTGCTGATCTTTTACATTTGCCTTTTACCTGTTAGGGACACCGCATTTAGTAAGGGCAGTGGTCGGGACTCGGGTGCGCACGATCTTTGTCACGTTCTGGTTACCCCACACATAGGGAGTGTCTCTGACACACTTTACAGAGTTTACTCTGTTTACTCTCTTGGTCTGACGGTCCTTCACTCTCAGACCTCCGGGACCGGAATCAGATTCCTGGTCCGATTCACTTATTTAGTTCTCTGTTTCTCTTCTCTCTTTTCTCTTTCACCCTCTTTTACTCCTTTTCCCTCTCTCCCTTTCTGCTTTGCCGCAAGTCCGCTTTCCTCTCTTCTTCCCTTCTCTCTCCTGAACTCACCTCCTCACCCTCCCCAGGCTTCATCATGTCCAGGCTTAACATGTGTTCTTTAAACATTAGGGCTTTAATGTCCCTGAAAAACGTTCCCAGGTTCTCTCTCATATGCACAAAAATCACGTACATATTAGAGATGGGCGAATCCTAAATTACTCGACTCGCTAGACTGTAATGAGTCTGAGTCCAGGACTCGCTACTCATTGCGAGTCTAGCGAGTCCAATGTAAATGAATGGGGAGGCGAGTATTGCAGCGATTCCTCTGCTGCCGGACCCTATAAGGGGTCTGGCAGCAGAGGAAAAACCTGCAAATCCCCATGTTATTCTTTTAAAGCCAGCGGCAAAAAGCCGCTGGCTTTTAAAGAATAATAAAAAAAAAAAAAAAAAGATTGAAGGGGGGAGGGGGGTCAGGGGGGGGTGAGTGGGGAGAGGGGGGGTGCACCGGCCCGGCCGGCTACTTACCCCTGCCTCCGCCGCCGCTGCCGCCTCAGCCGCAGACTCGCTCCCCGAGTCTCTCTTCTTCTGTTTCCGGAGATTCACGAATGGTGACAGGAGCAGTGAATAAATTAACTTGCGTCACTGCTCGGGAATCTCCGGAGCAGAGCGAGTCTGGCTGACAGCAGAGTTCAGCTCAGGTCCTAATGCCCTGAGCTGAACCCTGACTGTTAAGTCAGTTCAGCTCTGCTACATCCCTGTCTGTCTAAGCACAGACAGGGAAGTAGCAGAGCTGAGATTGCGTTTTGGACTACGTCGGACGGAAGAGGATTTTTAAATAAAGATGGAGTCCCTAATGGCTTTTTTGTTTTATGTTTAATAAAAAAATTTTCTCTGTGTTTTTTTTTATATTGATTACTGGAAATTCATGGCGGTCATGTCTAATATTGGCGTGACCGCCATAAATTTCGGGCTTAGGGCCAGCTGATAATACAAAGCTGGCCCTAACCACTTTATTACCCAGTGAGCCACCCGGCACCAGGGCCACTGGAAGAGCGGGGTTCAGCGCCAGAAGATGCTTAGCTGTACCTGGCTAGACATAGAAATTGCGCGGAGCCCTACGCATTTTTTTTTAATTATTTCATGATATTCATGAAATAATAAAAAAGGGGGCTCTCCTATATTCTTGTGTCTGGCCAGGTACAAATAGGTACCTGGGGGTTGGGGGCAGCCCGTCGCTGCCTGCTGGATCTGGCTGGTTACAAAAATACGGCGAAGCCCACGTCAAATTTTTCTGAAAAATCTATAAAACAATATAAATAAAAGGGACTGCATCTTTATTAACCCCTCCACCATGGTCGAGGGGTTAGTAAAGATGCAATCCTTTTTTAGGATTGTTTTATAGATTTTTCAAAAAAAAAAAATTACGTGGGCTTCGCCGTATTTTTGTAACCAGCCGGATTCAGCAGGCAGCGACGGGCTGCCCCCAACCCCCAGGTGCCTATTTGTACCTGGCCGGACACAAGAATATAGGCGAGCCCCCTTTTTTTATTATTTCATGAATTTCATGAAATAATTCAAAAAAAATGCGTGGGACTCCGCGCAATTTCTATGTCTAGCCAGGTACAGCTAAGCAGCTGGGGGCTGGAATCCGCAGCGCAGGGATGTACAAGTTTTCTGGGCACCCCCCGCTGCAAATTGCAGCCCGCAGCCACCCCAGAAGATGGCGCGTTCATTGAAGCGCCTTCTTGTGCTGAACCCTGCTCTCCAGCGGCCCTGGTGGCGGTGGCACGCTGGGTAATAAAGAGGTTAGGGCCAGCTTTGTATTATCAGCTGGCCCTAAGCCCGAAATTTATGGCGGTCACGCCAATATTAGACATGACCGCCATGAATTTCCAGTACTCAATATAAAAAAAAAACAACCAGAGAAAAATGTTTTATTAAAAATAAAACAAAAAAGACATTAGAGACTCCATCTTTACTCCAAAAATCCTCTTCCTTCCAACGCAGTCCAAAAACGACATCTTCACTGCCACAACCCTGTGCATAGATATACATATCTATGCACAGGGAGTGAGCAGGCTGAGAACTATCTCAGCTCTGCTACATCTCTGTGTAGGCGGGCTCTAGGACCCTGGAGCTGCCGCAGCCCGCAAGTCCCAGAGCCCAGCGCACAGCACATAGCAGAAGCTGGAAGAGAGGTAAGGAGCATTTCTCCCCCCTCTCTTCCTTCACTCCCTGCGGACTCGTTACTGTGCGAGTAATCCCTGAGATTACGCGCAGAGTAACGAGTCGGGCAAATCCCTTACTACTCGGCGAGTACCGAGTAGTAACGAGTATATTCGCCAATCCCTAGTACATATTCTTCTCTTACAAGAAACTCATTTCAGAGCAGATAGAATCCCCTTGATAAAACATAAGCAGTACAATAGATGGTACCACAGTTCAAACCCGGACGCTAAATCCAAAAGAGTCAGTGTGGCTCTCCATAGATCCTTACAGGCATGTGTCCTTGACTCCAGAATCGACCCGCAGGGTAGATTCGTTCTCCTGAAGCTGCAGATAGCGAATTACATCCTCACGATCGCCAACCTATACCTTCCAAATCAGGACCCGGCCCGTAGACTTCTGTCTTACCTACGTACCCTGGCGGACTTCGTGGAGGGTTCGGTGATACTGGGGGGTGACCTTAATTTTGTTTTTGATCGTGACCTGGACTCCTCTACTTGTAGATCCTCTGTGCCTGTTACTCACCTGGAGTCTTTAAGGGCAAAGCTCCTTGAGGTTAGAATGGTCGATGTCTGGCGGCTTCTGTCAGGGATTACACCTACTACTCGGCTGTACATGATATGTACAGTCGACTTGATCTTTTTCTGATCAGCCATAAACTTTTACTAGCTGATCCCGTCGTGGACATTGGTTCCATGATCTGGTCGGATCATGCTCCGATTTTTCTGTCCCTTGGCATCTCGGGTTTGGCGCCGACGGAGTGGACCTGGTCACTCAATCCCAGACTCTTGAGGCAACCGTCTTGCGTGTCAGCGGTCCGCTCTGCGATCACGGACTTCTTGGCTGATCACGAGGCAGACCCCACAGCCCTCCCCTTTCGGTGGGAAGCTCTAAAAGGTGTAATTCGGGGGATTCTCATTCAGCAGGGGCTAGATTGAAGCGCGAGCGAACGCGTGAGGTCTCGGATCTGATGACTTCCATATATCAGTTGGAGACCAGACATAAGCAGTCACAATCCTCGCAGCTTCTGGCGGACCTAACTAAAGCTCGATCGGACCTACGTACGGCTCATTCCATGTCAAGTGATCCAAAAATGAATATTTTTTTTCCCTGACGTCCTCAGATTTTTTACATTTTTTTTCTATATGAAGAACAACTTTAGTTAATTACAAAAAAAAAGTTTTGAATTTTTTTCTTTATCAGTTAATTTTTTACAGATTTTTACAGTTTTAAAAAAGTGCGAATTTTGGCCTGGTATGGCTTTACATTTTCTATCATATCTCGGGCTAGAAATAAGATAGAGAAACAAAATAAACACCAATCTACTCAGAACTGTGCAGGCTTTCACCAGATATGTCACAAGAGGATCTTTGTTAATATTTTACCCATGTGATCGCAAGCACAAAACTTTAAAACACATTTCCGAAACATCGGCGCGCTTTAAATATTTCAAAAACTGCCCATGTGTCTGCTATGCTCTTAGCCACATCTGTACCAAATTTCAAGTTGGGATCGCGATGGGATCATATTTTAAAATATTTTAATATTAATAGCGTCAATGGGTCATTCTATATCAAGTGATCTAAATATGAATATTTTTTTTTACCTGACGTCTTTAGATTTTTTTTATTCTTTTTCTTTATGAAGTACTACTTTAGTTAATTACAAATTAAAAGTTTAGAATTTTTTTCTTCATCAGTTAATTTTTTACAGATTTTTAAAGTTTAAAAAAAGGGTGAATTTTGGCCTGGTATGACTTTACATTTTTTTTTATCTCGGGCTAGAAATAAGATAATGAAGTGGGAGAGGCATCATTTTACTCAGAACGGTAACAGCTTTTATTTGATGTTCCAAGACTATGTTTCTTTATATCAAATTCAAACTATTGACGGGCAATTGTGAAAAAATGACTGATTGTGTTCTTGGTTATATTTGTGCAGAGATTCAACTTGGGACCTGTCAAATTTATATATTTTTTATTTTATGGTTGTATGAGTTATCACAACTTATTGAATAAAACATTTATATGCAACAAAAAAGAAACACAAAAAACAAATCCCATAAGTGCCAGGATAAATACATCTTAATCATCAGAACACAACGCTCAGCATTTTCAACTTGAATGTATTGAACAAACCAAAAGAAGAAAGGTGATCATATCCTCAAGTTTGATTAAACAAGATTAAAAGAACCAAAAATGTTAACCCCTATTTATACATAAAATTTGTTTTCTATTCTATCACTAAACATGTGATTTATGAAGTGTTTAATAAGAATAGTACAGTAGTTAAATCATCGTTCTATAAATTATGAACTAATCAAACAATTAAAGTGGCATTTTATCAATTCGTCCCTTCTAGTGGGTGAAATGTAATCTTGTCCATAAACGCTTACTAGCAATCGCCATTTCCTTGTGTGTCAAAGAGTATGTCTGGCCTGTCACGGTGTTAGGCTCCGCCTGAGTTAATATCTGATTTTTGTGCACTTTTAAAATGTCTGGCTTTCTTGGATACACAAAGGATGGCGCTGGATCAGAAGGATGCAATAAAGTCAATTCTACTTCTTCATTTTCACAATCTTTGGAGAGTACAGTAGCCAGCCACCAGCGCCAATTATATTCATATTTTTTCAAAAGGATTGCAACAGTGTCTATGATGAAATGCTGTTTCTTGAGAAGTAGCAGCCATTGTTATGTGGGAAAAATACAGTTAATATTAAGTAAGGAAGATAGGTAATAAAAATAAAGATTTACAGTACACTTGAGATAGAACTGTATTACTATAAAGTGAGTTTTAGGGCTAGCGCGCACAGTTTTTTCTGTCTGCAGATACACGCTGCAGTTTTGGCAGCTTGTTTTTCTACCAAGTTTTTACCACATATGCGTTAGTTTTTTTAATCGCTAGTGAAAAAAATGGCAGCTTTTTTTATATAAATGATAAATGCTGCGTTTATTGCAGCAATTAAAAAGTAGTTCAAGCAGTGATTTACTCACTCAAGTGTTTCCAAAAACACTGCATGTGGTGAACCCCATAGAAATCAATGGGGCTGTTTTTCTGAATGATGATCCCTAAGAATAGCACTGTGTGTATTGGCCCTTAATAATAAAAGCATTAAACTATTAATATATTTACTCACCCATATTTTAGTACACAGCCTTGATGGCTTTGTACAGACTATTGTTTGTTCAGGAGTGAAGATGTCCAGACATGTCAGGACATGAAAGGTCTGAACGAGCTGTCTTACTTCCTGAATGCAGTGGGTAGACACTTAACATGATTGACAGAGCTGCTGGCCTATCATCTGCTCTGCATTCACTGTCTATCCCTGTGCTTTCTCAGGTTGAGCCCTAACAAAGCTTTTTCCTATATGTCCTCTCCTGCTTCTAAGCTGTAACATATCAAAATAATACAGTAATGTCTAAAAATAATGGATTTGATAAATATAGACCCCACGCTTTTAGACCACAGGTTGAACAGATCTGAATTCAAGATTTTTGAATTGACACCATAATAGTTAAATATTTTAAAATATGATCCCATCACGATCCCAACTTGAAATTTGGTACAGATGTGGCTAAGAGCATAAAAGACACATGGGCAGTTTTGGAAAATTTTTATTAAAACGTTTTTTCGGAAATACGTTTCAAAATGTTGCGTTTGCGTTCGCATGGGTAAAAAATTAAAATTTACAAATATACTCTTGTGACATATCTGGTGAAAGCCTGGACAGCTCTGAGTAGAATGGTGTTTATTTTATTTCTCTATCTTATTTCTAGCCCAAGATAAAAAAATGTAAAGTCATACCAGGCCAAAATTCACACTTTTTTTAAACTTTAAAAATCTGTAAAAAATTAACTGATGAAGAAAAAAAATTCTAAACTTTTAATTTGTAATTAACTAAAGTAGTACTTCATAAAGGAAAAAAAATAAAAAAAATCTAAAGACGTCAGGTAAAAAAAATATATTCATATTTAGATCACTTGATATGGAATGACCCATTGACGCTATTAATAGTAAAATATTTTAAAATATGATCCCATCGCGATCCCAACTTGAAATTTGGTACAGATGTGGCTAAGAGCAAAGCAGACACAGGGGCAGTTTTTGAAATATTTAAAGCACGCTAATTTTTCGGAAATGCGTTTTAAAGTTTTGCGCTTGCGATCACATGGGTAAAATATTAACAAAGATCCTCTTGTGACATATCTGGTGAAAGCCTGTATAGTTCTGAGTAGAATGGTGTTTATTTTGTCTCTCTATCTTATTCTTAGCCTTAGTTATGAGGAGAAACGTAAAAGCAGGCAACAGCGAAATTCGCACTTTTTCCGAACTTTGAAAATCATTTTTAAAAAAAATAAATTTTTTTAAAAATTTTTCTCTTCACATTTTGCATTGTCTGACATGCTATTATCAAATAACAAAATCTCAAAAGAATTAAAAATATAGAGGTAATAATCATTGGTTCACTTGACATGGAATGACCCGTACAATCATGGACACGACGTCTAGTCGCCAACAAGACCGCTTCCGTAAGTATTTGTATGAGTTCTCAAACAAGCCGGGGAGAGCGTTGGCTAGATTCTTGCACCCCCGACTCCCCTCCACCTTCATTCCTTCTATTAAGTCGAGACTGGGAGGTCTTCTCCACGGGCCACGCGACATAGTGATGGCGTTTGGGGACTATTACAAATCTTTATACAACCTTAGAGGTCCCTTAGCTAACATGCCCACCGATGACTTCCGACGCCGGGTGTCAGACAATATTGCGGACACGCCGCTGCCACCCATCGTTGAGGGAGACTCCGAGACTTTGGAGCTGCCCTTTACGGACCAGGAGGTGTCTGATACTATCGCTGCACTCCCTAACGGGAAGAGCCCAGGCCCCGACGGTTTCTCAGCAAACTTTTATAAATTATTCGCGCGTGAACTGGCCCCGCAACTAACCACCCTTTATTATTTCCGACTCATGCCCTTTCGCTCCCCAGACAATAGCAGCCATGATAACAGTCATACCAAAGCCAGGGAAGGACCCCCTATCCTGCGCTAGCTATCGTCCTATCTCCCTATTAAATCTTGATGTAAAGATCCTTGCCAAGATTCTTGCCTCCAGACTTGGCCCATTATTGCCGGCTTCTATCCACTATGACCAGACTGGGTTTATCCTACGCCATTAAGACGTTACTCATCTCAGACTACGTTCATGACAATAATATCCCTGCATGCTTTCTCTCGGTCGATGCCGAAAAGGCATTTGACCATCTAGGTTGGGAGTTTCTTTTTGCTTCTTTGAGGCAATTGGGCTTAGGACCGGTCATCATGGGGAAGATACAGGCACTCTATCATGGCCCCACTGCTCGGTTGAGGGTCAATGGGCTCCTTTCCTCGGCCTTTGGGGTCTCTAATGGGACTCGGCAGGGGTGCCCTTTGTCACCCCTGTTATATGCCATCGCGATGGAGCACCTGGCGTGCGCACTCAGGGGATCCGCGGATATTAGAGGCATCCAGATACATGGGGAACATTTCAAACTGGCCCTCTATGCAGACGATCTATTGGTCTATATTGCTAATCCCTTGGTCGCATTCCCGGTGCTCATGCGGGAATTTACGAGGTTTGGTGAGGTTTCTAATTTCAAAGTTAATTATTCCAAGACAAAAGTGATGAACCTCACGCTTCCAGGCACATTGGTCGCTCAGCTCCAGTCCTCCTTTTCTTTCCGATGGGTAGACAGGGGCTTGAAATACTTGGGTATCTCTATTCCTGGAGACCCCAAGGACTTATTTGCTCTTAATTATACCCTACTCTTGCACTCCATACTTCTTGAACTCATGAGACTTCACAGTACCCAGCTTTCCTGGTTTGGCTGTATTAATGCCATAAAAATGGACATCCTACCTAAATTCCTCTACTTGTTCCAAACGGTCCCTACAGACGTCCCTCCCTCTTTCTTTTGCTGCCTGCACTCTGCATTGCGCAAATTTATATGGAATATGGCGAGACCCCGAGTTCGCTTCTCGACCCTGACCGACTCGAAGCGGAGGGGTGGGGCGGGCTTACCTAACTTTCAACGTTACTACCATTCCTTTCTCTTATCTCGAATTATAGACTGGAGGTATAATCAATGTCATAAGCAGTGGGTGAGGGTCGAGAACCTCCTTTCGCCCTTCCCGCTGCGGTGGCTACCATGGATTTGGAAAAGTTCCCGCCCCCCGGTTTCGATGTTTCCTCAACTTACGCGTGTAGTACTGGGCTTTTGGGATTCGTGGCGGGGGGGGGACATGACGGCGATCATCCATCCCTTCTTGGGCCTCTGTTCAATAATCCTGACTTTCCCCCGGCGCTTGGGAGGCGGGTCTTCTTGGGTTGGCGTGTTAGTGACGACCCCTGTCTGACTCGGGTGGTGGAGCAGCGCGGGGAGGTTGCGGGAGGGGGGGGGCCTCATTGGGAGTGCCGGGGTCCTGGTTGGAGGTCTCTCAGTTGGACGCGTTTATCCGGTCCCTACGGGGGAAGTCACTCTCAGGATTAGAAGCATTGTTTCTCCTAACTGAGCCTCCTGCTCACGTCATCTCCCTCTTATATGGCGTGCTCTCAGACGCAAGCCCATCTGCCGTCCCCTCATTTATAGGGGCCTGGCAATCTGACCTGCGGGTGACGTTCTCTGACTCTGACCGGGCTAAGATTTTTACACTGACACATAAGTTGTCGGTGTCTTGCGGCTTTCAGGAGACGAATTATAAGATATTTTAATTAGGTGGTATAGGTGCCCAGCGCTCCTTCATAAAATGTTTCCCTCAGTGCCCGATCTGTCCTGGAGGTGTGGCGAAGGGCCGGGTACTATGTTACACATTTGGTGGCTATGTAGCCCCATCCAAGCCTATTGGCTTTCAATATTCTCGATTTATGAGTCTATCTCAGGCAAATGTCATCCACCATCTCCACAGATCGCGCTTCTGTCTCTTATCCCCGGTTCACTCAAATCGTGCAAATGTGGTCTGTTCCGTTTCTGCCTGATGGCGGCCAGGGTCTTGATCCTGCGACACTGGAAATCAACAGTCACCCCCTCCATTGGAGAATGGGTAAAGGAAATGGGTAGGGTATGTCGCATTGAGGGACTTATGGCCCACGATCATGAGACCTGGGAAAAGCACAAGCAGCTCTGGTCTCCTTGGTGGTATTACCGGGACGGCCCTCTGCCCGAGCCTCTTCTGCGAAATGCGTTGACATAACCTGGACATTTTGACTACCGCCCCCCCCCCCCCCCCCCTGCTTATTCCTCCTCCTTTGATTTCCTTTTACTCCCTCCTGCCCCTCTTGGTCCTTTCTTCTATCTACATCTCTACTTAGCACTATCCTGATTATTCTGCTTGCCAGAGCACTAGGAGGTTCACAGGGATTATGCTACCATCTGCCCCGGCCTCCTCTGATGTTTGCCCTTTCTAAGGCCTCAAAGGGGCGGGTCGCTTGCTATCTCTATTGTGTGCCTCCATGTATTTTTGCTCTCTCATTGCTGGATATTCTCATGTGTTATTTCTAATTTTTTTTTTTATTTTACTATGTCTTATCTTTCTTTATTGTTTGATGTTTGTTATGTTAAACTTAAATAAACAATATTTTCTGGAAAAAAACACTACTACACCGCCAGTGTACTTCCTACTAATTTTTAACTGCACTGAGGCCACATCTGACTTCTGGTCAAGTCGGAGCGTGACAAAAACTATTACTGTACGCCACTTGTAATACAATGTACTACACCGCCAGTGTACTTCCTACTAATTTTCAACTGCACCTTGGCCACATCTGACTTTTGGTCAAGTTGCAGCGTGACAAAAACTATTAGGGCCCCTTTACACACGGCTACATTTGTAGCTTGTCACCAGGTAACTTACTGGTTGCAGTGAAATCATGGATACATGATTCCATTTGTACACAGCAACAAGATAGAACCATGTATCCATGATTTCACTGCAACCAGTAAGTTACCTGGTGACAAGCTACAAATGTAGCCGTGTGTAAAGGTACCCTTATTGTACGCCACTTGTAATACAATCTACTACAGCGCCAGTGTACTTCTTACTAATTTTTAACTGCACCTTGCCCAGGTCTCACTTTGGGCCTAGTAGCAGTGTTGGTTCAGTCACCTCTGCTTGATTGACATTCACCTTTTTTTTGTAAAACAACTGTACTGCTCCCAATTTTTTCACATACAAAATGAGTGGCAAAAGGCCTGCTGCTGGTGGAAATGGGAGTAGGCATGGTGGAAAGGGAAAAAAAGTTTGTGTCCGTGGGGTAGATGCTAAAGCTACATTAACATCTGCTGAAAAAAGACAATCTTCCAGCCAAAGTAAGTGTCTACTTCTTTCTGTGGCCAATCGGATATGATCCCTTTCTTACTGACACGACCATCGATACCACTTGGAAGTGAGGCACAAAAACAGCAGGTGCTTGAATGGATCTCAAGTGCTCCATCAAGTGGCCTCTCCTCCACCTCAACTTCTACATCACAAACCTTCCAGTCATCTGAGTTGTCAGACCAATCACACTTGATTTCTCTAAGCTCCCAAGTGTCCAGCCGACCTACTCAGTCTGGGTAACAGACATGTTTGAGTCTGCAGAGTTGTTCAGCCACACAATAGCCTGGGAATCAAAGGTCTGCACCAAAGCTGCAGTGAGTCCAGACGAGTTAATGATGTGCCCTGATGCCCAGAAGCTTTGTGAGTCAGACCCAGGCCCAGATGAAGAAGCGTCTGAGCTTTATGCAGACCCTCACTTTCTAACAGTACATACTGTTGGTGTACACCAGGAGGATGATGCTGATGAGGCTCAGATACCGGATTTGATTGACAAATTAAGTTATCGGTCAAGGCAGGAAGAGGTTGTCTCTGAGGATGAGGGGTGTGAGAACACAGAGGATGATGAGGTTGGAGATCCTATTAACTGTCAATCCACAGTCAGCCAGTCGATGAGGTCACCACAGGAGGTGGAGGAGTATGCTACTGATGACGAGGTTAGGTTGCGCCTTCCTGGACATAGAAGGAGCACTGGAAGCAAGCCAACAACTGCATCCGCAGCCACAACTCTGCCTCTGAGCGGAAGTAGTGCTGGCTCTGCAGTTCGCATGGGCTCTAAGCCTTGTCTAGCCTGGGCCTTTTTTTTGTAAATATGTGTTTATTAAACTTTTTGCATCAAGAAAACCAAAAGAATACATTGCAAATAATAAGAAACAAAAAAAACAAAAAACAAAATATGATGTACCTCCACATACAGAGGTATCACTAAATACAGAAGAGTAGAGGTTATACTTCGTAACCTACTACAGAACTATAAAAACAGAGCAACTTTGGTCTTACGTATTACCACATAGATTGATAGAGACAGGTTACCTTCCGATAGGAGGACCTGATCCAATTAAACTTCCTTCTCACAGTTCAGGGAGGCAAGGACTTGCCAACATATAAACCCACTTTCGTCCAGGGGAGGGGGGGTGGGGAAACAGGGAGGGGGGGTGGAAAAAGTAAAAATAAAATGGCTTATCCCCAGAAGTAGGACAATTCTCCCCCAGAGTAGATGTCCAGCCTAGGAGAACAGGGCGGAAAATTAGGCACATCCCTGAGGAGGATCCAATCCGACCAGGTAGTTGTGAAGGCGGCCAGAGTCTGCGAGAGCCTAGCTGAAGTTTCCTCCAATTACAAACCGCCTCCATTTCAGAATACCACTCGAATATCGAACAGGGATTTTGATCATTACAATGGCGGGGAAACGCAGACCTCGCAGCAGAAAGGCAGAATCGGAGAATATCCTTTTTTGGGGATTTAACAGATCCCAGGAGCATAGATAACAAAGCCATTTCAGGTGTGCCGTCAACGTGCTTACCCGTTACAAAGTCGTAATTTCGGAACACTTGACTCCAAAATCCTTTGATCAGGGAGCAGTCCCACCAGATCTGGAGAATTGTGCCTACTTCGGACCCGCACCTCCAACAGCAGTCAGACGCTGACGGAAAACACCGACGTAACCTGTCAGGGGTAAGATACCAGCGGAATCGCAGCTTAAAGCATTTCTCTCGAGCGTCACATGTACCCGACAGCTTCTGAACCATTTGAAAGCTTCTTTCCCACTCGCCAGTAAGTATGGACCTACCCAAATCCCTTTCCCAAGCTCTTGTATATGTTGGTACATCCACCTTCGCTACCGAGGAAAAAAATCCGGTATAGAGTAGAGATCCCCCTAGTGGGCGAGTACTCTGCCTTAAATACAGTTTCAATAGGTAGCAAGCAAATGTTAGGGCCTCTAGGAAAATCTCTAGACTGAAGGAAGGACCTCAACTGTAGATATTCCCACCACTTCAAGTGAAAATCAGGAAAGGCTCTCTGTAGGTCCGCAAAGGAAGGGAAATCCCCTGTTTTTAAAATGTCTGCCACACGCACATCGTCATCTAACTTCCAGCCTCAGGAAGGCCTGGGCATTTAGACCAGGGGGAAAGGCCGGGTTATGAAACAGAGGGGTCAAAGAACTCTCTTTCCCTGCTCCAGGCTCTGTTCCCAAACAGACCCTCCAAGCCCTGAGCGTCTCTAAAGTGAGGAGTGAAAGGCCCCCAAGAGAACCAACAGACTGTTGGGGGATCCATTGAAGGTAGTGCAGGGGATGTGCAGATTCGCCTGTTCAATTTGTATTTGTTGTTTGGAATTGACCTTATACTTCCAATCCAAAATCCTCACCAACACTGCCGCCAAACATTATTTCTGGAAATCCGGGAGCCCTGCACCCCCTTCACTACGAGGGGCTGAGAGAGTCTTAAAACTCACCCTTGGCTTCATTCCCTTTCAGATAAATCTAGAGATCAGAGAGCGAAGTTTATGTAAAGACGCTTACACCAAATAGGCAGCCTGAAAATGTAGAAAAATTTGGCAGGATGTATTGTAATGACATGGTCCTACAGCCAGGGACGTTTCAAGGCTGTACAAGTCAAGAGACCCATTATATAAATAACCTGATTGTTAAGATGAAATATTTAGTGGTCGTCAGGAAGGCACACCTAGATAGGAAATGTGGGCCTGTTTCCAACGAATGGAAAGTCCTGCATCAAAGGGGCAACTACTGACGGGTCGAGAGCGTTCATTGGCTCGTTTCGAGAGTTAACTTGCAAGTTGCTAATGCACCAAATGCTCAAATTCCTCAATAAAGCTGGAAACGAATAGTGAGAAACATAAAGGAGCACATCATCGGCAATAAGAGTGCTGAGCTGAAGGGTTAATAGCAACTGGTGTTGACACCATGTATTGATGAGTGTCTCACTCTCTGGCAGACAGGTGTATAGCCATTGTGGTAAGGGTAAATTTTTATAATTTGGTAAAAGAATTGCCGGGAGCCGCTATGTTAACTGCCTATGGTGCGGTGTGCTTCACACCATGAAGGACGCTCCCATAGACATGACATAGGTTCCGACATTCTTTTAACATATACATAAAATTTAACCTTAAACACATGGTGTAATGACACCATGCGCAGAGAGTGAGGACACTCTCCACATACATGGTGTCACTACACCAGCTGCATATTAACCCCTTCAGCACTGGGTTTACAGCCTCTCAGCATCCTCTGCGCACACATGCGGTCCAGAGGATGCTGAAGGGGTTAATCAGTAAAATAACCCCAGACTACATTATTTTACTACAATCAGCATTGTCTTAGCTAAACATCTTGTACTGCTGCTGTCACAGTGGTACAAGATGATAGCTTACTGTACAGCACAGCGGGAAATTTAAACTTGCCGGCTTTGACAGCCAGCGAGTTTCTATTCCCGACAAATGCTGTCTGCGGTCCTTAAGGACCGTGGACAGCATCACAATCACAATCACGCAGCACACACGCACTCACACCTCACAATCACAGCACACTAACATACATTCACCAGCCACACTCATCACACGCACCATACTCGCACCATACACACCCACAAACACGCATAGCACTCGCATCACTGTCATGCATCAAAAACGCGGCGTTTTTGATGCATGATAGTGTGCCTCCACCCTTAGATCCCCGTAAAAGAGCATATTTGCTGAAATAATTCCTGCCATACAAAGGGATCTGCATGCAACTTTCAGCAGAGTGAACATATCTCAGACCAGCTTTTCACAAACCACCGTGTATTGCGCCCACGATGTCAAAGGGTATTGCAGCCACAATGCGCCGCAATATCCTCTGACTCAGCATATCGTAACATAATCCAACCCACAGCAACACTAAACAGGACCAATCATAGCTGGGTGGTGTTGGGTGTGTAGTAGAACATCAGACATAACTAGACAGTTGAGAAAGAAGGATCTAGAACTACAAGAGAGACTAGAACTTGGAGAGGACGGGTCCGCACCGTGCGGCCGGCGCACGTCGTGTGCACCTAGGCCTAACCGGTTGGCATTTCTACCGGTCCTAAGACCCCTGCCCACACTCACAGCCGTCAGGTACGACTGCAGCAGTTCTGCCACGCGAACCAATGGAGGTCACTTTACAGAGCACCACACCACCAGTTTCAGCGTCTACAGCGTGTACCCACTGAGGGGTCAAGCTCCCAAGCCAGAACGTACAGCATGGATAGGCATTGAAGCAGCTCCCGTACACTGTTCTGGCGACGCTGCAAGAAACTAAGTAGGTAGAATGGAGGAACATGCGGATCTCTAAGGGACACACACTGCTGAGTCCACTGGTTACATCAACCACTGTATCCATGTCTGCTACTGTACAGTAAAGACCTATAGGACTTCGTGTCTTGCCTCTAGAATGTCTCGCACAACAAGTAACCGCAGCTGCGCACACTTTGACAGCTCAGCCCCCGGGACCACGCTCCTGGGAGCGTAACATTGCTCGTCCATCCCCGGGGTCCGCAACATCGTACCTACGAATCTCCATAGTGCGTCACAATAATTAAAAACCTAACGTTCCACCAAGACTCTCACTTTGATGCACACGCCCCATAGCAGCGCGCACCTGACAAAGGAAGAACATGCCTGTCTAACGGAGTCCGCCACGTGTCAGTTATACAAGTGAATCTCCATTCACTTGACATGGGACTGTCATCATCACTACACTGTACCAGTACACCGATGTGGTAAGCAATTTGTGGCCGTCAAGATTTTCAGACATCATTCAAGGCTAGACAAAGTCTCACACATGTCAACGCTGAAGTGTACAAGTCAAACTTAACATTGATGCAATGACTGGAAAGGCTGCTCTTTTGGCTTCCAAATGAGAATGCCTGAGCTCGCACTCATGCCTGAATCTGTCGCCCCGCAGCCAGTGTTCTCTCATAACGTGTCTTCAGCGCTGCTGGTGGTGTGCTGACAGAAAAGCGCACGCGTCTGTCCACCCAGAATGTGGACAGACTAACATTCATAAAGATGAACAAGGCATGGATCCGCAAGGACATTTCTACACCTGTGTGATGCTGGGGAGACTAAAGCCTTGTTGATTTTTGCCTAAAAGTAACCATTTAAAGTTTGCAACTGTGGTGCAATTGATGCCACTTATGTGGTGCCTGGGAGACTCTTCTTGTAGTCCCCTAAATGTGATACAATAATCATCATCTGCACGAGGCCTTACATATAGTGAGGAAAAACATCACAAAATACTCAGTCTGAACGTGGCGTTGCACATACTAAAGTAAAAATCAAGAAATACTCATCGTCTGAACGTGTCCTTATAGATACTGAAGTAAAAATCAAGCAATGCTAATTGTCTGCATGATGCCTATATCTGTGTCTCCTCCTCGTTTTACTCATCCATCTCTTTTCTTTTCGCGTTTTTATATGTACTTGTCACTTTTCCATGTGTTTGTTGTATCTTCTGAGACGTTTGTCACCTTTTGGACATCTAAGAAATTGTTTTCTATGTGTTTTCTATATGTTTGTATATGTTTGTTTTTTCCTGCCATTGTTTTCAATGATATTCGACGGTGTTTGACGAACATTCGAAGAATATTCGACAAACAACCCCCCCCCCAATTTGACAAACCGAATCGAATTCGACCACTAGGGTGGTGGATCATCTCTAATATTCAGTGACAGGTTCCCTTTGACTTTATCCGGCCTACTAGGCACAAACAGGTCTCTGACGTATCTCTCTGTTTTTTCTATAGTATTCCACAAAACTAATTGTGGTCCCACCTGTGTGTGGCAGGGCATGACTTTATGGGAACTCTTGCACGAACTTTGACTTCATGTGGCCTTCTATGCCTAAACAGGTCTCTGACGTATCTCTGTTTTTCCTATTGTATTCTACAAAACTAATTGTGGTCCCACCTGTGTGTGGCAGGGCATGACTTTTATGGGAACGCTTGCACAAGCTTTGACTTCATGTGGCCTTCTAGGTCTAAACAGGTCTCTGACCTACCTCTCTGTGAATTCATGTAGTACTCCACAAAACTAATTGTGGACCGACCTGTGTGTGGCGGGGCATGACTTTATGGGAACGCTTCCACGAGCTTTGACTTCATGTGGCCTTCTAGGCCTAAACAGGTCTCTGATGTATCTCTCAGTTTTTTCTATAGTACTCCACAAAAACTAATGGTGGTCCCACCTGTGTGTGGCGGGGAATGACTTTATGGGAACGCTTGCACGAGCTTTGACTTCATGTGGCCTTCTAGGCCTAAACAGGTCTCTGATGTATCTCTCTGTTTTTTCTATAGTATTTCACAAAACTAATTGTGGTCCCACCTGTGTGTGGCGGGCATGACTTTTTTTTTTTTTTATAATTCTTTATTTTTGTTTTAAAGTTAGAAAGGAAAAAGCAAACTTACAACTTCAATCATCTTGCAGGTACAAAAACTGATCATACCAAATGTACATCTCTTTGATAAAATCGCATGACGGTTACTGATAATACTTTGAGCTTAAAGAGCTTGTTTAATTTACTATAACAATATTAGAACTAACCCTGGCAAGAGAATCAACCCGTCTGATATAACAAATCAGAGTTGTTTGCCATTCAAAGTATAAATCAAGCTTTACCTACTCCATAGGCACCCGTCCATTCCTAATAATAGAGAGAAATAAAAGGTAAAAAAGAAAGGTAGAAAGCAAAGAGAGAAAGAAAAGTCTATATCAGCGCAGGGAGCGGGCATGACTTTTATGGGAACGCTTCCACGAGCTTTGACTTCATGTGGCCTTCTAGGCCTAAACAGGTCTCTGACCTACCTCTCTGTGAATTCATGTAGTACTCCACAAAACTAATGGTAGTCCCACCTGTGTGTGGCAAGGCATAACATTGAGGAGAGCGCATTCATGAACTTCGAGGGGATCCGGCCCACTAGGCCTATTCAGGTCACTGACCTACCTCTCTAGTTTTTACTTTAATACTCCTCAAAACGTTTAGTTGCTGAGTAAGGTTTAACCTTGAAATGCTAGGCCAGGTCCTGTTCCAGACCCTGTGCCATGCATGCAAGCTGGGCCATTCAGCAATTTTGGGTCTGGGAGAATTGATGCCACTTTACTGTAGGTGTGACCCTTTGAAAGGAGTAAGGATTCTTGTTGGATTCTTGTTGGAGTCCCCTTGCTATGTTTTACATGATTTAAGAAGGGTGTGACATGCCCATACCTGTGTCTCATTCTCCTTTTACTCTTCCATCTCTTTTTACTTAATGTAGAAAACTTATGCCACTTAGGCTGTGACTATTTGTACTGTGTTTGAATTGTTGTCACTTTTTGTGGTGTTTGTTGTCTATTCTGAGTAGTTTGGCAGATTTTGGAGCCCTTTGAAGGTGTTTTCTATGTGTTTTCTGTAGCCTGCCATTGATTTCAATGGGGTTCACGTTGTTCGTCGAACAATCGACCAACATTCGACGAACAAATATCAAATTCATCAAATCGAATGCAAACATTAGGGTGGTGGCTCATCTCTAGTGATGTTCCCAGGGTTGGAAAGTTAGAACTACGATATTTACTAGGTGCTCCACTGGTGTTTTAGGGAAAAGCAGATCTAAGATTAAGTAAAAGTTTCTGTTGATACTCCTGCATGCGTGAATCCCTTTCCAGGGCAGGAATCATTTGACCAAATTTACTCTTGTACTGGGGATCTAAGAGTGTGGCAACCCAGTAGTCGGCATTACTTTGGATTCTAACCATCCTAGGATCATGTTGCAGGTAGTGCAGCAAGAAGTTGCTCATGTGTCTTGCATATCAGGAGGACAAAGTCCTTGTTGTGTTGTGGTAATATTCACGCATCCTTCCTCTGCCCTCTCCCCCCAACCTCGCACAACAGAAATATGATCCAGATCTCCTTCATCTGCTGAGTCTTCCTTGCCCATCGCCTATTCGTACGCCATTTCTTCCTCGGCTCCTGCACCTCCATCAACAGTTTGGCTGCTACCATAGGCCCTTGTTAATCCATCTCACCCACCCTCCCTTGCCAGCCGCCTTGGTGCTGCCAACCTTCTGGACCTTTGAGATCTTTTTATCCCTTTTGCATACACCTCCTCCTGTACTTCCTCCCCTTCCTCTTGGCCCACCACCTGACTCCGAATACCGATTAAAGAATGCTCCAGCATGTAGATGACCGGAATTGTCATGCTGATAATGGCTTCGTCAGCGCTAAACATCTTAGTAGCCATTTCAAAACTCTGCAGAAGGGTGCAGAGGTCCTTGATCTGAGACCACTCCAGCAGCGTGATTTGCCCCATCTGTGGATCGCGTTGGCCTAGGCTATATGTCATTACATACTGCACCAGGGCTCATCACTGCTGCCACAGGCGCTGCAACATGTGCAGAGTGGAATTCCATCGTGTCGGCACATTGCATTTCAGTCGTGAACTGGGACGCCAAACAACTTCTGTAGAGATGCAAGTCATTGAGGATGCGAATGGCGGAAGTCAGCACACAGCGACCGTGCCCTGTTCAGAAGCGCATCTAGGCCAGGATACTGGGCTAGAAACTGCTGGACCACTAGGTTCAAGACATGAGCCATACAAGGCACATGTGTCACCTTGCCCCGGCGAAGTGCTGTGCCCTGGTTTGCAGCATTGTCGCCCACGGCCTTCCCTGGCTGCAGGTTCAGTAGAGACAACCATTCATTAAACTCTGTCTCCAGAGCTGACCACAGCTCCTCAGCTGTGTGACTCACATTCTCCATACATTTTAATGTAAACACCGCCTGATGGTGTTGAGCCCTGCTACCAGCATAGTAAGGAGGTGTGCTGGATTCCGTCTGAGCAGTTTGAACGCGGGTCACATTACCAGACAGGTTTTGGGCGCAGGTGGAGGACCTAGAAGAGATGGAGGAGGCAGAAGCAGTGGAGGAACATCTAGATACAGAGGTTTGATGCGCAACCCGTGGGGATGGCAAGACTTGTAGAGCAGCCCCTTCTCCTGCTGTCACCATAGTCACCCATTGCCCAGTCAGCGACATGTAACATACATAGTAACATAGTAACATAGTTTTTAAGGTTGAAGGAAGACTTTAAGTCCATCTAGTTCAACCCATAGCCTAATATGTTGATCCAGAGGAAGGCAAAAAAAAACCATGTAACGCCCCGGTGCATGCTTACTCATTCAAGTGTCAGTGGTGAAATGCATCCTGTCACACAGAGTCTCTCAAGGAAGCCGTGATGTTGATGTTGACATGATGGTGTAGCGCAGGCACAGCTTTCTTTGAGAAGTAGTGGCGACTGGGCATCTGGTACTGGGGGACTACGACGGACATAAGGCCTCGAAAATCCTCTGTTTCCACCAGACGGAAAGGCAGCATTTCCGTAGACAACAGCTTGCAGATGGTGAGATTCAATCTCTTAGCTTTGACATGGGTAGGAGGAAATGGTCTTTTACTTGTCCACATTTGAGTGACCGAGGGCTGCCTGCTGTGCTAAGACAGGGTTGAGTAGGGTGTCCCAGACAAACTGCTCATCTGTGAGGGAGGTGCAGGTGGACTTATTACATCGCATTCATGAAAAGGTGGTGCTATCGATGTGTGACAGCTCTTAACACCACCAGGTGTTTCCACTTCCAAAACAGCTGACGACCTGTCAATCACACTGGCTGTCGCGGGTAAAGAGGTGGAAGTTCTGCGTCTGAAAGCCTGTCTGACAGCTGTCTCCAGAGTCACAAAGGATGAAGAGGCCGCAGATGCACTTGATGGGGCAGATAGTGGTTGGCCAGGCTCGCTCGGCCGCATTGTAGCACAGTGAGCTTCCCACTGTGACTTATGCTTCATGTCCATGTGACGGTTCATTCATGAAGTACTCAAACTATTGATTTTTTCACCTCTACTCAGTTTTTGTTTACAAATTTGGCAGATACCATGAGTTGGGTCATCCTTTGCGATCTGAAAAAAGGCCCAGGCTAGGCAAGGCTTAGCACCCATGCAACCTGCAGAGCCACCACGACTTCTGCACAGAGGCAGAGTTGTGGCTGAGGATGCAGTTGTTGATGTGCTTCCAAGACTCCGTCTCTGTCCAGGAAGCCGCAACCTAACTTCCTCACTAGCATCCTTCTCCACCTCATCTGATGAGCTCATCAACTGCCTGCCTATGGGTTGACACTAAGTGGGATCTCCAACCTCATCATCATCCTGTGGGTTCTCACACTCTTCGTCCTCACAGCCAACCTCTTCCTGCCCTGAACGCAAAGTCAAGTTGTCAGTAGGGATGAGCGAGTCTACTCGTTACTACTCGGTACTCGCCGAATAGTAGGGTACTCGCACTACTCATTACTCTGCGAGTTTTCTAGCGATTGCTCGCAGAGTAATGAGCCCAATGTAAATCAAGGGAAATGCAATTCCTCTGCTGCTGGACCCTATAATATAGGTCTTGCAGCAGAGGAAAAACCTGCAAATCCCCATTTCATTGTTTAAAATCCAGCGGTAAAAAGCCGCCGGCTTTTAAACAATGCTGACAGCCGCTGACAGCTTCCCCGCCACCTGACAGCGGGATCCTCCGCTCCCCGCCCCACCACCACCCCACCCTATCCTAACTTAGGATCAGGTGGGGAGGCTGTGGGGGGAGCCATGGATCCTGCTGTCAGGCAGCGGGGAGCGCAGAACTGACCACGGCCAGCAGGGAGCTGGCCGCTGCCATGCATTAAGTAAAAACCAGTTCAGACTTGCTTGCTTGCTTGCTTGCATGAACTCACATGAAGTTTCCCATGGGTGCACAGCTCTGCTACACCTCTGGTGGAGGTTCTCTACCAGAGATGTAGCAGAGCTAAAGAAGAACCCTGGATTGGACTACGTCGGACGGAAGAGGATTTTTTTTTAATAAAGATGGAGTCCTTAAGTGAGTTTTTGTTTTTTTGTTTTTTTCTATGTGTTCTGTTTTTTTAAAAAATTCACTAGAAATTCATGGCGGTAATGTCTACTATTGGCGTGACTGCCATGAATTTCGGGCTTAGGGCCAGCTGATAATACAAAGCTGGCCCTAACCCCTTTATTACCCAGTGAGCCACAGCACCAGGGCCCTGGAAGAGTTGGGTTCAGCTCCAGAATATGGCGCTTCAATGAACGCGCCATTTTCTGGGGTGGCTGCGGGCTGCCATTCGCAGCGGGGGGTGCCTAGAAGGCTTGGGCCTCCCTGCGCTGCGGATTCCAGCCCCCAACTGCCTAGCTGGACCTGGCTGGACATAACAGTCGTGCGGAGCCCTACACATTTTTTTTATTATTTCAATGTGTTTTCATGAATTTTTAAACAAAAAAAACACAACACATAGAAAAAGTATTTTATTAGAAATAAAACAAAAAACACACTTAGACTCCATCTTTAATTATTAAAAAATCCTCTTCCGTCTGCCGTAGTCCCAAAAGGCAATTTCAGCACTGCTACATCACTCTGCATAGACACACACGTCTATGCAGAGTGATTGCAGGCTGACAAGTGGCTATGACAGTCAGGGTTCACCTCAGATCATAGCTCAGGCTATGACCCGAGGTGAACCCTGCTGTCAAAGCTGAACTCTGCCGCCGGCCGCCGGAGATTGTGGACCGCCGGCAGAGCAGTGAATAAACCGGAAGTTAATGACTTCCGGTTTATTCACTACTCTGCCGGCGGTCGGTAATCTCCGGCGGCCGGCAGCAGCAGTATGGCTCTGACAGCAGGGTTCACCTCAGGTCATAGCCTAAGCTATGACCTGAGGTGAACCCTGATTGTTGTCATGTCTCAGCCTGCAATCACTCTGCATAGACATGTGTGTCTATGCAGAGCAATGTAGCAGTGCTGAGATTGCGTTTATGGACTACATCAGACGGAAGAGGATTTTTTTTAATAAAGATGGAGTCACTAAATGTCTTTTTTGTTTTATTTCTAATAAAAAAAAAATTTCTCTGTGTTGTGGTTTTTTTTTTTTACATAATTTACTAGAAATTCATGGCGGTAATGTCTACTATTGGCGTGATTGCCATGAATTTCGGGCTTAGGGCCAGCTGATAATACAAAGCTGGCCCTAACCCCTTTATTACCCAGTGAGCCACAGCACCAGGGCCCTGGAAGAGTTGGGTTCAGCGACAGAATATGGTGCTTCAATGAACGCGCCATTTTCTGGGGCGGCTTCGGGCTGCGCTACGAAAGCTTGGGCCTCCCTGCGCTACGGATTCCAGCCCCCAGCTGCTTAGCTGTACCTGGCTGGACATAGAAATAGCGCGGAGCCCTACACATTTTTTTTTATTATTTCATGAAATTCATGAAACAATAAAAAAAAAGAGGCTCCCCTATATTATTGTGTCCGGTCAGGTACAAATAGGCACTTAGGGGTTGTTAGCAGCCCGTCGCTGCCTTCTGTATGCGGCTGGATACAAATATACGGCGAAGCTCACGTCAAATTTTTTTTCTGAAAAATCCAAAAAGCAATATGAATGAAAGGGACTGAATCTTTATTAACCCCCTCGACCATGGTCAATGGGTTAATAAAGATGCAGTCCCTTTTTATAGGATTGTTTAATGGATTTTTCAGAAAAATGTTGACGTGGGCTTTGCCGTCTTTTTGTATGCCAGCTGGATACAGCAGGCGGCAACTGGCTGCCCCCAATCCCCAGCTGAAAAAAAAAAAAAATAACACATAAAAATATTTTTATTTGAAAAAAAAAAACAAAAACTCACTTAGGAACTCCATCTTTATTTAAAAAATCCTCTTCAATCGAACGTAGTCCAATCCAGGGTTCTTCTGTGGCTCTGCTACATCCCTGTTAGAGAACCTCCACCAGAGGTGTAGCAGAGCTGTGCATCCATGGGAAAGTTTATGTGAGTGCATGCAGGCAAGCATGAACTCACATGAACCCTGCCAGTACTGCTACTTCAAATGAACAGCTGACCTGAGTCAGCTGTTCATTTGAAAATCCAGGCAGGAAGGTAAAAAATAGAAAACCGGTTTGAAAACTGGATTGAAAACCGGATTGCCCCGGTCCGGAGCAATCCGGGACCATAGAGCCCCATGTTATGGGGCGCCGGATTGCACTGCACCGGTACAATCCGAGAGAATCCGGTTTTGAAAACCGGATTCTCCCGGATTGCACCTGTCAGGTGCAATCCGGCAACTCATAACAGGGGGCTTTGTGGTCCTGGATTGCACCGGACCGCGGCAATCTGGGAGAATCCAGTTTTTACTTAATGCATGACCAGGGAGCCTGACAGCAGGATCCATCGCTCCCCCCACAGCCTCCCCACCCGATCCTAAGTTAGGATAGGGTGGGGAGGCGGTGGGGGGAGCGGAGAATCCCGCTGTCAGGCAGCGGGGAAGCTGGCTTTTAAACAATGAAATGGGATTGGCAGGTTTTTCCTCTGCTGCAAGACCTCTTTATACGGTCCAGCAGCAGGGGAATTACTGGCAATATTCGCTTCCCCATTGGCTTACGTTGGACTCACTAGACTTGTAATGAGTACCCGAGTATTGGGACTTACTCATTACGAGTCTAGAGAGTCCGAGTCTTTTAGTACTCGCTCATCCCTAGTTGTCAGTCCAATCAGGTATCTGAGTCTCATCATCATCTGCCTCATTATCTCCACCAACAGGGGTTACAGTTTGGGAATGAGGGTCTATATTATGCTTGGACCTTCTTTATCTGGGTCTGGATGACAAAGATTTTGGGCATCGGTGCAGATCATTTTGCCATCTTGACTCAATGAAGATTTGGGGCAGACCTCTGATTCCAGGCTATAGGATGAGTGAACAGCTCTGCAGACTCAATAATCTGTGTTTCCCCATAGTCAATAGGGCGGCTGGAGACTTGCGAGCTGTGAGGAAGCAAGTGCTATTGGGGTGACACCTCTGAGGACTGCAGTGTTTGTGATGTTTAAGTTGAGGTGGAGGAGAGCCCACTTAATGGAGCGCATTCAAGCAACGGCTGTTTTTGGGCCTCATCTACAAATTTTAGTGATGCTCTGCTGCGTAACAAAGGAAGGATATCAGATCATACACAAAAAGAAGTAGACATTTTAGCTTTGCTTGAAGATGGTCTTTGTTCACCAGATGTTTATGTTACTTTAGCACCTACCCCACGGACACAAAGATTTTTACCCTTTCCAACACGCCTATTCCTCTTTCCACCATCAGCAGACCTTTTACCACTCATTTTGGAGGGTAAGTAATTGGCAACTTTGTAGTTGTTGGCACAAAAAACAATGGATGCAAAACTAGCAGAGCTGAGTGGCCAAACAGTGGTAGTAGCCTAAACAGGTTTTGGTAAGTAGTTTTTTGCAGATGCAAAACAGTGGTACTAGCGTAAGTACTTTTGGTAACTAGTTTTAGGCTGATGCAATACAAAAGTGTTGTCTGCGCTGTGTGGCGATACTTTTCAAAAGAACACTGAAGTACAGCTACGTAGTAAAACAGTGGTACTAGCGTATATAGTTTTGGTAACTAGTTTTAGGCTGATGCAATACAAAAGTGTTGTCTGCGCTGCGTGGCGATACTTTTCAAAAGAACACTGAAGTACAGCTACGTAGTAAAACAGTGGTACTAGCGTATATAGTTTTGGTAAGTAGTTTTGGTCACATGCAATACAAAAGTGTTTCTACACTGTGTGGCGGTTCTTTTCAAAGGAACAGTGAATTACTGATAGCTAGTAAAACTGTGGTACTAGCCTAAATAGTTTTGGTAAGTAGTTTTTGGCAGATGCAATCCAAAAGTGTTTTCTGTGCTGTGTGGATTTACTTTTCAAAAGAAGCTACCCAGTTAAACTGTGTTAGTAACCTAAAAGGATTTGCTTGGCTACATGCACTAAAACATGGCAATTACAGACAGGCGGTGTAGCTTTCTTCACAACAGTGCTACGCCAATGCCTGCCACACACTGCTACTAGCCAATATGGATTGACTGGGCTAGATGCAGTAAAAAGTGGTTATTAAAGACAGGCTGTGTAGCTTTCTTCACAACAGTGCTACACCAATGCCTGTCACACTGCTACTAGCCAAAATGGATTTCTTGGCTAGATGCAGTAAAAATGGCTATTACTGACAGGTGGTGTAGCTTTCTTCACAACAATGCTCCACCAATGCCTGGCATGCACTGCTACTAGCCAAAATGGATTTGCTTTGCTAGATGCAGTAAAAAAAGGCTAGTACTGACAGGCGGTGTAGCTTTCTTCACAACAGTGCTCCACCAATGCCTGGCATACACTGTTACTAGCCAAAATGGATTTGCATGGCTAGATGCAGTAAAAAATGGCTATTACTGGCAGGCGGTGTAGCTTTCTTCACAACAGTGCTACACCAATGCCCGACATACACCTACTAGCCAAAATGATTTACTGGGCTAGATTTTGCCAGATGCTGTAAAAAAAACGCTTGCACAGCACTGGACCAGACCTGCCTGGCAAAAACTGCTTTTAAGCCCTGAATGGGCTGCTTTTGGAAGTAGTCCCTAAATCTGTCAACTATCTAACTTGCAATTGAATCGCTGTCTAACTAGCTTTCTCTATAGAGACCTGCCTGGCGAAAACTGTCTTTCAGCTCTCAAAAGGGCTGTTCTTCAAAGTAGTCCCTAAACCTATCAACTATCTCTCTATCTGAAATTGCAATTGAATCGCTATCTATCTAACTAGCTTGGTCTGTAATTCACACTGCAGCACCAGCACCGATGCCGTCTGACACTGAGCTGCAGCACTGAGAAAATGGCGAGCAGGGTAAAATGGCCGGGTTTTATATGGCAAGTGCATGTGACATGGCCAGCCAATGACACAGATCCTTGTGTGAAAAAAGTGCACTTTCCTCTATGTGTGCTGATAGGCTGACACATCGGACCACCCACAGTAAGTAAGCGGCAAAGAAAAAAAAAATGAAGATCTGCATTATTTCAGCATACACGTCTCCACAGCCCTCCTCCCGCCTACTATTCATTCCTAGACACTAAAACTCATAATTACGTTCACCAAAATCATTACTGTGAAAAGTCAGTAACGCTTTTGGTGAACAAAGCATTATTGAACAGAAACTCAAATTACCGGATTTTAGCAAATTGTTCGAATTCGTCGAAAGACTCGAACATAGCCCAAAACAAGTCGAATTTGAAATTGGCGAACAATTGTAATCTAACAACGCTCATCTCTAACTACAAGGCAGTCAATACGTAACAGGTTGCGTTTGGAAGAAACTCTGTTTATGGGGAACCCCTCCTTGTTGCTCCCTTAGGGGAACCTCGATGCTCTAAGGGTACCTTTACACGCCGCTACTGGATGGTGGCAACAACCGGGTACATGAGAGAAATGTATCTTGCAAAGCCAAATCAACCCGAGGTAGTGGCGTGTGAAGACGGTTGTAGCCACACGCCAGTGGCGGCACCTGTTTCAGAGCACTGCCCTAAAACAGGTGTTTACCAGCCGATGGTAGCGACCTGTATCGGCGTGTAAAGAAGAACAGAAGGGTTGTTTCGACACCAGGCTATGTACCTGGTATGTAGCTGGGGCGTGACACAAGCTCCGGGTTACCGCCCCCATCAGCGATCATTGGAGGAAGCTCCTGCGTTACGATTGGTAGTCGCTGCATAGGGAGGCATATTTAAGGAGCTGACCAGTCACACTACACAATTGCTCGAGCGTCATGTATTAATCAGCCTCCTGCGCTGGCTGGCCAATCATAATGTTATTGCATTGTCCTATCAGCGTACGAGCGTCTCATAATCCACAATTGTGGCACGCCTATGTGTTGTCCCTGCTGCACCAGGTCCGCCCATATTAGCTTGTTGTAGCGGTGTGTAAATGAGGTAAGGTGCTCTGCAGAAGGTAACTTGAGACACCCGGTGGTGTATCCAGAGATAGATGTAACCTACCGTAGCGCACCTTGTTGTGGCGTGTAAAGGTGGTGCGATTACCGTTTGCAACCGTTTGTGCGTGCTCGTGCTCGTAAAGTAGCAGGTTGTTGCCACCATCCAGTAGCGGCGTGTAAAGGTACCCTAAATCTGTGGACTTCCCTTGAAGATCTATCCCTAATTGTCCTCAATAAACTCTGTTCCTTATCTGACGTTCTTGTCCGGCTCATTTCTGGTATCAGCCTCCACGGTATCTCCGTGGTCTAGTGGGTCCACTATTCAGTTCCGCCTGTGGTGGCGTGACAATTATGAGGCTGGGAGGAAATTTCCTGTCGTATGTGGTCAATTTTCTCTTTAAAATAGTTGGCCAGATTGTCAGAGCTGAGGTTAGTGGTTGGGGTCTGCATTCGTTTAGGATTGTTGGCTAGTGATGTGATAAGGGTGTTGAAGTAAGCTTGTTTGAAGTGGTTAAGGGCAACGTTGTATGTTTTTAGCATAAACTTATAATGGATAATTTTTTCAGCCAGATTGGATTTCCTCCACAGACGTTCAGTACACCTGGAACACCGCTGGAGTAACCATGTTTGCAGCATGTGCCAAGGTTGCCACTGTGCTGAAGTGTAGGAGTTGCAGCTTCATTCAGGGCATTTTGCAGTGCTTCATTATAGAGTTTCAGAGCAGAGTCGGGACATGAAAGGAAAGAGTTTATGGCCAATGAAGACTGTAAACCCTTTATAAAATTCTGGGTGTTAATGGCACATATATTCCTGTAGGTGTTGGAATTGGGGGGTGTCCTTGAAGGGTTGACAGTTCTTGACTGAGAATGAAAGAAGATTGTGGTCAGAGAGCAGATAAGGGGAATTAGTAAAATCTTGAACTGAGCAGAGCCGGAAGAGTATTTCTGTCGTTATTTGTGGCAGAGTTAGTAAATTGTGAAGGGCTGTGAGAGAGGAGGTTAGGGATAAAAGATGAGCTGCTGTTGAGGCGATGGGATTGTCAATTGGAATGCTAAAGTCCCTCATGATGAGAGGGTGAAGGTCACAGGCTAGAAAGTGGGAAGCCACATGGCAAAGTGATCAAGGAACTGACGTGGCGTGCCTGTAAGGTGATACACCACTGTGATTTGCAGGGAGAAGGGTCTGTAGAGTCTGACATTGTGGACTTCAAAAAAAGGGAAGATAAGTGAGGGAAGAGGTGGGATAACCTGAAAAGCACAATTTGTTGAAAGGAGTAGGCCAACACCTCCTCCTGGTCTACTCTCAGGCCTGGGGGTATGAGAAAATTGGAAGCCACCATATGAGAGAGCAGTAGCGGCAGTAGTGTCCTATTGCTTAATCCATGTCTCACTAAGAGCTAGAAGGTTAAGACAATGTGAAAGGAAAAGGTTGTGGATGTAGGAGAGTTTGTTACATACTGAGGGAGGGTTCCAAAGGGCACAGTTAAAGGAGATAGAACGCATGCAAATATTTTTGAGATTCCAGGAGCTTCTGGATGTAGCAGGGAAAGAGTAATTCTTACTATAATGAGAAGGACCTGGATTAGGTTCAATATCTCCTGCGACTAGGAGAAGGAGAATTAGGAAAGTGAGTAGATGCCTATGGTGAATGTTGCAGCTGTAGGTGCTTATTAGATGGTTGTAAACCTATAGGACGTCATGAAGGCAAGATAACTTAGGCTGGTTTCACAATGCAGTATTTTCCCTGATCAGGTTTCATCCGGTTTGTGTGCCAAAACCAGGAGAGGGACTTGCAGAGAAAAAGTATAATTGGTAGATTGACACTTGTTCTAAGTTTTGGGAGACACTCCTGGTTTTGGCACACAAACCAGATGAAACCTGATCAGGGAAAAATGCAGTGTAAAACCAGTTTGAGGTAGCGCCCCGGGGTACTCGCTTGCTGCATAATGACACCAACACGTGCTTTTAATTTAACAAATAACTACCTGTTTATTTCTCACATACATATTTTAACCCGGGTAGCACATCAACCATTGATCATAAGCACATCACATAATACATTACACTAGAATACAACACATAATACATTACAGTACACATTACATATAACATAGAAGCCTATTGCACATATGCGCCTAACAGTAACCGGGACCTGTAACCACATCTCCTTCCAACCCTCGGAGCACTAATTACAGCTCCCATGGTGGTCACAGCTACCGGCCTATCTAAACTGTACACATACATTTACAATAAATACCTCCCTTATGCATGGGCCCTGTGGGTCCCAATGACGGTACCAGCCACCTGGCTTTATTTACCCAGCAAAAAGCTTTAACACTGACCCATAGTACAGGTCCAGCCTGACCGGGCTTTACACACCGCATTTGATCCATCATAACACATCCATCGATCACACACATCCTCACACATGCTCACAGCCCATCATAATACATCCATGGACTGTGGCTCACCTGGGTCCATAACAGGGATTGGCAAACCTGAGTACCCGGGTAAGCCATGCGTCACCAAGGCCTCCTCACCACGTGTCCAGGCCACCAGCTGCCACCAAACCTCCATACTCAGGCAGGTCTCCAGGTCGACGACTGTGCCCCACGCCTGAGTCAAGCACCCTCCAGGATCAGCCCTGGTTCCCCATTCCAGGAGCCCTCTTAACCCCTGCATCTGGCCACAGGCACACACACACTGTTAGAGGGACAGGTAAATGCAGCATGCCAAACCTCCCCCTCGTCCCAACGGGACGGATCGCCTCCAATATAGCATCACACTGGCTGGGTCTCTCCCACAGACTAAACCGAACTCCCATTGTCCTCTCTCGCCACTTGGCATTGCACATAGCACTCAGTCCACCATTACATACATGGACCGCTAGCTTACCAGGGCACCGAACTGGGTCTAGCAACCTGAGTTACCGGGTACACCATGCATCCTCAAGGGCTCTTTCCTGGACGTGTTTCGCCCCACGTCCGTACTAGCATCCACCTGGTTCAGCCACGTTTCCCCACTCTAGGAGCCATAACAAGCCATTCCCGCCACCGGTATGGAGCTGACAGGCTCCCTTCACGTCCTCACACCGCAGAGCTCAAGACTGCTCTGCTTCCCCTGCATCTTAGTCTCTGGTCTGTCTGGTCTCTCTGGTCTCTGTTCTGTTCTCATTCACACAGACACCTGGCTAGCTCTTATCGTAGCTGCCACACCCACCTGACACACCCACCTAACACATCCACACTGGGCTGTTAGCATTTAGCACACATTGCTCTTTCGGCCACTCATTGGTCTAACAACGCTGGGATATGTTGGCTATACAAAAGTTTATTATTATATTGAATACTTCACTATTACTCACTGTGTACTGGACAGGATTAACACAACACTTATACACAGGAAAACAGGCTCATGTGAACAGGTTCCCAAGCCAATAACCCATGTGATGCACCCTGGCCATGGGACCATGCCAGCTGTGCCTCACACCAGCCTAACATTCTGTTCAAGATATGCTGGGACAATAATTAGCTTTTTGATAGCCAATCAAGATAATAACAATTCTACTTTTAGTAATGTATACTTGCACTGGTCTGCTGCAGAAATAAAAGTGAGATTCTTCGGGTGTAAACAGAGGGTGCAGGACAGCATAAGAGACTTTGCCTTAAACCTTCAAGAAGTGCTGAGGGCAATGAAACAAGTAGACCCTAATGGCGTACTGGAAGAAAGTAAGCTGTTGATTGAACAGTTTATTGAGGTGCTTCTGTCCCCTGCTCACAGAAGTCAGCTACGCATGATGGCCTTACAGAACCCCGACCTAGACTGCAATATAAGGGCAGTGCCATTCGGATACTGGGAGAAACAACAGCCAGTAGCCCAGAATCTGCCAGTGCCTGCTAACATAAAACCCAGAGGGGGTGCAAATCCCACAGGCCATGGTCAGGGCCAGTGCACAAACTTTGAACTTCATCTGAAGCCCTACAATTACAGGTACAGGCACTGACTAAGGGAATGGCTGAGCTGGCCAAAGCTATGCAAGCGATGCAAGGATCAAGCCAGCGGAGAAGATTGAATTGGCTTCCAGTCGAGATGACATTCCTTGGCTGCAACAAGAAAGAACCCATCGACCAAAGGACAATCCAGTGATCGCTACGACCCTGAAGTAAAGCCTTCAGTCTGCGACAAGGCGAGTCATATCCCCAGATTTTGTACTATAAAGAAAAATCCCCTGGGGCAGCGGGCCACCCCTCAGGAATAAGACAACCTGGCCTACAGAACTGGCGTGACAGACGTGGGAGGACGGCCAGTCATGCCTGTCATACTAGATGGCATTCCCATGTACGCTTTACTGGACACCGGTTCGCAGGTGACATCAATGCCATATATCCTTTACCAGAGACACTGGACAGACTATGACATCCTACGCCACCGAGGTAAACGTTTTAGTATATATGCTAGTAATGGTCGGCCTGTGCCACAGATAGGGTCCAAAGAGGTGAACATAAAGGTGGGGTGGGTAGAATTGAAAGCCCAGCGAATGATAATTGTTGATGTTGATCGATAAGAATGTAACCCAATGATGACCTTAGGCACTAATGTAATTGAGAATTGTCTAGGGGAAATTATTACTCTGTTACAACAGGTAGCTGAGTCTGCCAACCTCGGGCAGCAACAAATCCTGCAGAAGGAAATAAAAGCCCTGATGATAAGACAGCAGGTAGATTTGTCTGGAGGAGAAATCGGCAGTGTACGGGTGAGTGACCCGATTCCCATTGTAATTCCCCCAAAAAGTGAAATGTTGATCTGGTGTAGGGCAGCAATAGGTCTCAGAGGTCAAGATTATCAGGCCCTGGTATAACCAGTGTACTCAGACAGTAGGCCCACTGTCCTGACAGCCAGGGGGATAGTTGATGTCCATAAGGGAAGGGATACCCATCTGCATTTTAAATTGTGTGGAGGAAGAAACCAAACTATCCACCATTGCCACCATTGCTAAGCTGTATACTGTCAACAATAACTCCATAAAGGCTAGTGGAACCCTTGATTCCATCAGACCAGGCGGAGGACATCGGCTTCGAGGATGCAGCTGGAGGATTGGTGTCAGAAGCTACACATAGAAATTGATTCCATCCCTTCCCATCAAAAGCATGGAGTCTACAGGGTAGTGCATGAGTATGAAAGGGTCTTTTGTAAACATCCTTTGGGCTTTGGGCAGGTAAAAGGGGTTCAACATCATATCCCTCAGGTGACCATCCACCCATTAAGGAGAGGTACCGGCCTGTACCGCCAGCTCACTATCAATGTGCCAAAGATGTTACGGGAGATGAAGGAGGCTGGGGTGATCAGAGATTGTTGTAGGCCCTGGGCAGCTCCTGTAGTCCTAGTAAGAAAGAAAGATGGTACAATGAGAATGTATGTTGATTACAGGCAGATTAACCACATTACTCATAAGGAGGGCTTACCCATTTCCCAGAATTGAAGAGTCACTGGCTGCATTGAGAACTGCTATCTACTTTTTCACCTTAGTTCTCACCAGTGGGTATTGGCAGGTTCCTGTAGCAGAGGCGAACCGGGAGAAGACAACGTTTGCCACACCAATGGGCCTCTGTGAGTTCAACTGCATGCCGTTAGGACTCTGTAATGCATCAGGAGCATTCAGAGGTTGAAGGACTGCTGCCTGGGGCACAGGAACTTTGAAACCGAATTACTGTACTAAGATGATGTCATAGTCTATTTAGGTCTGGCAAGTCTGGGCAGTCACAGAACATTTCAAACATTACCTGGCTGCCGCAAAATTTACCATCTTCACGAACAACAATCCGTTGACTGACTTGCAGACAGCGACGCTAGGTGCGCCGGAGCAGCGATGGATGTCCCAATTGTCCAATTACAACTTTACCATCAGGTACCGGGCAGGCCACAAGAACGCCAATGCTGACGCGCTGTCCAGAATACCCCATTTGCCAGATGCAGGAGAAGACCCGAGGAGCTGGAAGATAGAGAGACACCGGCTTTTCACCACTCCAGTGTGTCCCAGTGTTCCCATGGTGTGAAAATAAGCGTCAAGAGGCTATGTTTAACCCGTTACCCCACCATGATGGGCAGAAATGCAAGACAGTGACAAAGCTGTTCGCTTAGTCAACGAACTGTTGATGCAGGCAGACTCACATCCTTGTCATGATGCTCCACAGGAGACACAACAGCTGTGGAAAGATAAAAGTAAGTTGTTCATTTATGGGGGTAAATTGTGCAGACGCTACACTAATCCACAAACCCATGAGCTTGTCTGGCAGATAGTAGTCCTGACGAGAGATGTCCAGATGGTCCTTAGAGGCGTACCACGATGGAGCAGGTCATTTCGGGTGGAAGAAGCTGGAGGTTCTGCTGCGAGAAAGATTCTACTGGGTTGGCATGAGGCCATCGAAAAATGGTGCAGAGACTGTGGCCAAGGCAACTGAGGCAGAAGGATCGAGTTAGCCAGAAAGCCCCACTACAGCCAATCGTCATCAGGTAACCACTTGAACTTGTGGTCTTAGATCATGTGAAACTGACTCAGTCAGTCAGGCTACATCTACGCCCTCACCATTGTAGATCATTACTCCCATTTCCTGGTGGTAGTACCAGTGAAAGACCTAACAGCCAAAACAGCAGCCAAACCTTTCAAACCAATTTTTGCAGACCCCAAGGTTATCCTGCACAGGTGTTAACAGATCAAGGTCTAGCATTTGAAGCGGAAATATTCCAGGAATTTTGCAACATGTATGGGTGCAAGAAAATAAGAACCACACCATATCACCCACAGACTAATGGCATGTGTGAGAAAATTAATCAGGTGGTGATAGACCTGTTGAAGACCTTGCCGTTAGAAGAAAAAAAACTGTGGCTAGAAAAGTTGCCAGACTTAGTGGACTTATACAATCATGTCCCTGTCAGTTCTGTTGTGAATTCTGCATGTGGGCTCCCTCCTGTGGTTGTGGCTGCTAATGCAGTTGATCCTGTTTTGCAGTCTTGGTCAGGTGAATTGGATAATTGGAATTTAGACTGGGGTATTTAGGTTTGCAGGATTTCCTCAGTCCTTTTCCAGTTGTCAATTGTTCCTGGAGGTGTTTCACCTCTGCCTGGTCTTTTCCTGCCCTGCTGCAAAACTTCCAAGCTAAGTGAATGGTTTTGTTTTCTTGTGGCACACATGCTGTGTGCTTGTTTTGGAATGTTTATTTCTGCTCAGAGTTGCGGGTTGATATTTATTCTGCATGTCTGTCTTAACCTGCCCTCTGTGACGAGGTTTTCTTGCTAGGATTTAAGTGCTATTCATTTATTGTTGGCTTGTACAGCTTCTGATTGTGTCATCATAGTTGGATTCACAGGAGTTTCACAGATTTAGAGGGCGCCGAGTCTTGAGTAGACTCAGGGGTATTTTTGAATTATCTGCTGTGGATATTTTTGAAAGGATTTTTATACTGACTACAATAGTATTCTGTCCTGTCTTTATCTAGCTAGAGTGGCCTCATTTGCTAGATTCTGTTTTCTGCCTGAGTGTGTACTTTTCCTCTCTTACACACAGTCAATATTTGTAGGGGGCTTTATATCTTTAGGGGTAGCCAGTTCTCTGGTCGTGTTGAGGTGTCTGGGGTATGGTTAGTCACATCCCACAGCTACTTCTAGTTGCGGGGTTAGGTCAGGAACTGCGGTCAGTATAGGTACCACTTACTCCTGTGAAACATATTCATGTGGCTCCAAAGTCACCGGAAACATAACAGTACAACTGGCCAACAATGAGTTACATTCATCTCAGAAGAAGGGAAGAAAGGTGTTTAGGCATTTTTTTTCCTGCAGAATGCTTTGTCTTTTCTTCCCTCTTTTTCTCTGGGTGGCTGCGGTGTCTTGTGCTAGCATGGATGCTCAGGAAT
The DNA here is from genome assembly GCA_033576535.1 of Allobates femoralis. NCBI lineage: Eukaryota > Metazoa > Chordata > Amphibia > Anura > Aromobatidae > Allobates > Allobates femoralis. Next base: position 397,372,153 of record JARQOC010000001.1, read on the forward strand.
TAGCTTCTTGTGTAGACCAGCTTGCTGCTAGGGTACAGGGAATTTCAGATTATATTGTTCAGACTCCAGTTTTGGAGCCTAAAATTCCCACTCCTTATTAGTTTTTTGGTGACAGGTCCAAATTTTTGAGTTTTAAAAACAACTGTAAACTGTTTTTTGCCCTGAGACCTCGATCCTCTGGTAATTCTATTCAGCAGGTTAAAATTGTCATCTCCCTGCTGCGTGGTGATCCGCAGGATTGGGCGTTTTCTCTTGAATCTGGAAATCCGGTGTTGCTTAATGTTGACTCCTTTTTCAGGCATTAGGACTATTATATGATGAACCTAATTCTGTGGATCAAGCTGAAAAGATGTTGTTGGCCCTATCTCAGGGTCAAGAGCCAACCGAAGTATATTGTGAAAAATTCAGAAAATGGTCTGTGTTAACTAAGTGGAATGATGATGCTTTGGCGGCAATTTTCAGAAAGGGTCTTTCTGAATCGGTTAAAGGGATCCTGTCACCCCCAAAACACCTCAAAACCTATTAAAAGCTGTCCCTACAGCATAGTAACACTTACCCTACACTCCTTTTACCTCCTAAAAGCACCAAGTGAAATAGGAGAAAAATGTTATTATAGTACCTCATTATGGATGATAATGAGTGACTATGCTATTCATAGTCACTCATCCAGGCTCTCCCACTGCATGATATCACGCCTCCATAGGCGTGATCTTGGAATCTGATTAAAATGCGCGCCTCCCCGCCGCTCTCCTGTGTCTCGGCCGGCCTGTAATGGGGCTTGGTGACGCGATACGCGTCATTTCCGGCGCCGGGTGACGTATACACCCGCGCCGCTCTGTGAGCTTCAAAACGCGCACTGCGCATGTATACGTCACCCGGCGCCGGAAATGACGCGTATCGCGTCACCAAGCCCCATTACAGGCCAGCCGAGACACAGGAGAGCGGCGGGGAGGCGCGCATTTTAATCAGATTCCAAGATCACGCCTATGGAGGCGTGATATCATGCAGTGGGAGAGCCTGGATGAGTGACTATGAATAGCATAGTCACTCATTATCATCCATAATGAGGTACTATAATAACATTTTTCTCCTATTTCACTTGGTGCTTTTAGGAGGTAAAAGGAGTGTAGGGTAAGTGTTACTATGCTGTAGGGACAGCTTTTAATAGGTTTTGAGGTGTTTTGGGGGTGACAGGATCCCTTTAAGGATGTAATGGTGGGGTTTCCCACACCTCCCGGTCTGAGTGATTCTATGTTTCTGGCCATTGAGATTGATCGGTGTTTGCGGGAGCGCAGAACTGTGCGCTCTGTAGCGTTGTCCTCAGAGCAGAATCCTGAGCCAATGCAGTGTGATAGGATTCTATCCAGAAATGAATGGCAAGGATTTAGACGTCAGAATAGGTTGTGTCATTATTGTGGCGAAGCTTCTCATGTAATTTCTGTCTTCCCTAAGCGGACCAAGAGGGTCGCTAGTTCATTTACCACCAGTAATGTACAACCTAAATTTTTATTATCTGTGTCCTTGATTTGTTCATTGTCATCATTTTCTGTTATGGCGTTTGTGGATTCAGGCGCCGCCTTGAACTTAATGGATTTTGAGTTCGCCAGGCGTTGTGGCTTTGCTTTGCAGCCTTTGCAGAATCCTATTCCTCTATGGGGCATCGATGCTACACCCTTGGCTAAAAATAAGCCCCAGTTTTGGACACAGGTGACCATGCGCATGGCGCCAGCTCAATGGGAAGTTTGTCGATTTCTAGTCTTGCCTAATTTGCACGATGCGATCGTGCTGGGTTTTCCGTGATTGCAAGTACATAATCCTGTTTTAGATTAGTCTGTCTGTGACTAGTTGGGGTTGTCAGGGGGTACATGATGATGTTCCTTTGATGTCAATCTCCTCTTCTGAGATTCCGGAGTTTTTGTCTGATTTTCAGGATGTATTCGCTGAGCCCAAGTCCAGTTTTCTTCCACCACACAGGGAGTGCGATTGTGCGATTGACTTGTTTCCGGCATGTAAGTTTCCTAAGGGTCGACTTTTCAACTTGTCTGTGCCTGAACATGCTGCATGCGGAGTTATATTAAGGAGTCTTTGAGAAAGGCATATTCGGCCTCTTCTTCACGTTGGAGCGGGATTTTTTTTGTGCTAAGAAAGATGGCTCCTTGAGACCCTGTTTGTTATAAAATTGCCTCTTGAATAAGATCACGACCAAGTTTCAATACCCTTTACCTTTGATTTCCGACTTGTTTTCTAGGATCAAGGGGGCAAGTTGGTTTACTAAGATTGACCTTCGGTGGGCATATAATCTTGTGCGTATTAAGCAGGGTCACGAATGGAAGACGGCGTTCAACACGCCCGAAGGCCATTTTGAATATCTTGTGATGCCATTCGGGCTCACTAAGGCTCCATCCGTTTTTCAGTCCTTTATGCATGATATCTTTAGGAATTATATTGATATAAGTTCTTGATTGTTTATTTGGATGATATTTTGATTTTTTCCAATGATTGGGATTCTCATGTGGAACAGGTCAGGACGGTATTTCAGATCCTTCGTGACATTGCTTTGTATGTTAATGGGGCTAAGTGTCTCTTTGGGGTTCAGAAGGTTTTTTTTTTGGGCTTCAGTTTTTCTCCCTCGTCTATGGAGATGGATCTGGTTAAGGTTCAGGCCATTCATGATTGGATTCGGCCTGAAGAGCCTTCAGACATTTTTGGGTTTTGCAAATTCTTATCGCCGAATCATTGCCAATTTTTCCAGTGTTGTTAAACCATTAAACGATTTTGACGAAGAAAGGCTGATATGGAAGAACTGGTCCCATGCGGCTGTTTCTGCCTTTCAGGAGCTTAAATGACGGTTTACTTCTGCTCTTGTGTTGCGCCAACCAGATGTCTCTCTTCCGTTTCAGGTTGAGATTGATGCTTCTGAAATTGGGGCGGGGGCCGTTTTTTCTCAGCGGGATCCTGTCAGTTCCTCCATGAAATCGTGTGTATTCTTTTCCCATAAATTTTTGCCTGCTGAACGCAATTATGATGTCGGCAATCGGGAGCTGTTGGCTATGAAGTGGGCGTTTGAGGAGTGGCAACATTGGCTTGAGGAGGCTACGCATCGTATTGTGGTCTTTACCGATCACAAGAATCTGGTTTACCTCGAGCTGCCAAGAGACTCAATCCTAGACAGGCTAGATGGTCCTTGTTTTTTTACCGTTTTGATTTTGTGGTCTCGTACCTTCCTGGTTCTAAGAATGTTAAGGCTGATGCACTCTCTAGAAATTTTTTGACTGATTCTCCTGAGGTCTTGGAGCCGGTCAGCATTTTGAAGGAAGGGGTGGTTCTTTCTGCCATTTCACCTGATTTACGACGGGGTCTTCAGGAATTTCAGGCTGACAGGGCTGAGCGATGTCCACTAGAGAAGTTGTTTGTTCCTGACAGATGGACTAGTGGAGTGATTTCTGAGGTTCACTGCTCTGTGTTGGCCAGTCATCCTGGATTTTTGGTACCAGGGACTTGGCAGTAGATCTTTTTGGTGGCCTTCCTTATCCCGTGATGTGCGTTCTTTTGTGCAGTCCTGTGCGACTTATGCGCGGGCCAAGCCATGTTGTTCCGCTCTAGTAGGTCGCTTTTGCCCTTGCCAGTACCTGAGAGGCCTTGGACGCAAATTTCTATGGATTTTATTTCAGATCTTCCGGTCTCCCAGAGGATGTCGGTTATCGAGGTTGTTTGTGACAGGTTCTCTAAGATGGTTCATTTGGTGTCTTTGCCTAATTGCCTTCCTCTTCAGAATTGGATTCCGTTGTTTTTTCAACATGTTGTTTGTTTGCATGGTATTCCAAAGAATATTGTGTCTGACAGAGGTTCCCAATTTGTTTCTAGGTTTTGGTGGGCCTTTTGTACTAAGCTGGGTATTGATTTGTCCTTTGCGTCTGCATTTCATCCACAGTCCAATGGTCAGACGAGAGGACTAATCAAACAAGATTATTGAAATAAGTTTGTTCTCTCGATACGATGATGGGGTGGCTTTCACACCCTTGGCCGAGTTTGCACTTAACAATAGGGCTAGTTCTGCTACCTTGGTTTCCCCTTCTTTTGTAACTTTGCTTTCATCCTCGTTTTTCTTCAGGGCAAGTCGAGCCTTCTGCCTGTCCAGGTGTGGATTCGGTGGTGAAACTGCTGCAGCAGATTTGGGCTCATGTGGTGGACAATTTGGTGTTGTCTCAGAAGACTGCTCAACGTTTTTCTAACCGTCGTCGGTGTGTTGGTTCCCGGCTTCGGGTTGGCGATTTGGTCTAGTTGTCTTCCACATATGTTCCTAAGAAAGTTTCCTCTCCTAAATTCAAGCCTCGATTTATTCGTCCTCACAGGATTTCTGAGATTATTAATCCTGTGTCTTTTCGATTGGCGCTTCCGACCTCTTTTGCGATCCATAATGTCTTCTATAGATCTTTATTGCGGAAGTATGTTGAGCCCATGGTTCCCCACTGTTGCTCCTCCAGACCCTGTGTTGGTCGATGGGGACTTGGAGTATGTGGTTGAGAAGATTTTGGATTCTCGTTTTACGCAGCGGAGGCTACAGTACCTTGTCAAATGGAAGGGTTATGGTCAGGAGGATAATTGATGGGTTTTTGCCTCTGATGTCCATGCCTCTGATTTGGTTCGTGCTTTTTCTCTGGTCATCCTGATAGGCCTGGGGGTTCTGTGACGGTTCAGTGTCCCCTCCTCAAAGGGGGGTACTGTTGTGAATTCTGCTTGTGGGCTCCCTCCTGTGGTTGTGGCTGGTAATGCAGTTGATCCTGTTTTGCAGTTTTGGTCAAGTGAATTGGATAATTGGAATTTAGACTGGAGTATTTAGGTTTGCAGGATTTCCTCAGTCCTTGCCAGTTGTCAATTGTTCCTGGAGGTGTTTTACCTCTGCCTGGTCTCTTCCTGCCCTGCTGCAAAACTTCCAAGCTAAGTGAATGGTTTTGTTTTCTTGTGGCACACATGCTGTGTGTTTGTTTTGAATTGTTTATTTCTGCTCAGAGTTGATATTTATTCTGCATGTCTGTCTTAACCTGCTCTCTGTTAGGAAGTTTTCTTCCTAGGATTTAAGTGCTATTCATTTGTTGTTGGCTTGTACAGCTTTTGATTGTGTCATCACAGTTGATTCACAGGAGTTTCACAGATTTAGAGGGCGCCGAGTCTTGAGTAGACTCAGGGGTATTTTTGTATTATCTGCTGTGGATATTTTTGAAAGGATTTTTATACTGACTGCAATAGTATTCTGTCCTGTCTTTATCTATCTAGATTATGTTTTCGCCTGAGTATGTCTTTTCCTCTCTTACTCACAGTCAATATTTGTAGGGGGCTTTCTATCTTTAGGGGTAGCTAGTTCAATGGCCGTGTTGAGGTGTCTAGGGTATGGTTAGTCACATCCCACGGCTACTTCTAGTTGCGAGGTTAGGTCAGGAACTGCAGTCAGTATAGGTACCACTTACTCCTGTGAGACATACAGTTGTAGCCAAAATTATTGACACCCCTGTAATTCTGTCAGATAATACTCAGTTTCTTCCTGAAAATGATTGCAATCACAAATTCATTGGTATTATTATCATCATTTAATTTGTATTCAATGAAAAAACACAAAAAGAATTGTCCTAAAGCCAAATTGGATATAATTCCATACCAAACATAAAAAAGGGGGTGGACAAAAGTATTGGCACTGTTAGAAAAATCATGTGATGCTTCTCTAATTTGTGTAATTAACAGCACCTGTAACTTACCTGTGGCACCTAACAGGTGTTGGCAATAACTAAATCACACTTGCAGCCAGTTGACATGGATTAAAGTTGACTCAACCTCTGTCCTGTGTCCTTGTGTGTACCACATTGAGCATGGAGAAAAGAAAGAAGACCAGAGAACTGTCTGAGGACTTGAGAAACCAAATTGTGAGGAAGCATGAGCAATCTCAAGGCTACAAGTCCATCTCCAAAGACCTGAATGTTCCTGTGTCTACCGAGCACAGTGTCATCAAGCAGTTTAAAACCCATGGCACTGTGGCTAACCTCCCTAGATGTGCACGGAAAAAAAAAATTGAAGAGAGATTTCAATGCAAGATTGTGTGGATGGTGGATAAAGAATCTAGACTAACATCCAAAAAAGTTCAAGCTGCCCTGCAGTCCGAGGGTACAACAGTGTCAACCCGTACTAGCCGTCGGCGTCTGAATGAAAAGGGACTGTATGGTAGGATACCCAGGAAGACCCCACTTCTTACCCCGAGACATAAAAAAGCCAGGCTGGAGTTTGCCAAAACTTACCTGAGAAAGCCTAAAACGTTTTGGAAGAATGTTTTCTGGTCAGATGAGACAAAAGTAGAGCTTTTTGGGCAAAGGCATCAACATGGAGTGTACAGGAGAAAAAAAGAGGCATTCAAAGAAAAGAACATGGTCCCTACAGTCAAACATGGCGGAGGTTCCCTGATGTTTTGGGGTTGCTTTGCTGCCTCTGGCACTGGTCTGCTTGCCTGTGTGCATGGCATTATGAAGTCTGAAGACTACCAACAAATTTTGCAGCATAATATAGGGCCCAGTGTGAGAAAGCTGGGTCTCCCTCAAAGGTCATGGGTCTTCCAGCAGGACAATGACCCAAAACACACTTCAAAAAGCACTAGAAAATGGTTTGAGAGAAAGCACTGGAGACTTCTAAGGTGGCCAGCAATGAGTCCAGACCTGAATCCCATAGAACACCTGTGGAGAGATCTAAAAATGGCAGTTTGGAGATGGCACCCTTCAAATATCATGGACCTGGAGCAGTTTGCCAAAGAAGAATGGTCTAAAATTCCAGCAGAGCATTGTAAGAAACTCATTGATGGTTACGGGAAGCGGTTGATCGCAGTTATTTTGGCTAAAGGTTGTGCAACCAAGAATTAGGCTGAGGGTGCCAATACTTTTGTCTTGTCCATTTTTGGAGTTTTGTGTGAAATGATCAATGTTTTGCTTTTTGCTTCATTCTCTTTTGTGTTTTTTCAATGAAGACAAATTAAATGAAGATAATAATACCAAAAAATTTGTGATTGCAATCATTTTCAGGAAGAAACTGAGTATTATCTGACAGACTTGCAGGGGTGTCAATACTTTTGGCGACAACTGTATCACCCAAGCATTATGGTTGTACTAATGGGTGCTCGTACAAAGTGTATTGGGAAGTGATGTTGTGCACCACCGCGTGCAGGCATGGGATAGAGGTAAAACTATCAATCAGTGCCCAATTTGTCCCATCCGCTTAGTCTGAATTTGGTTATCTACATAACAAACATGAAAGGATGGGAGAAATGTGGGGGTGAGCGTCTCTTGGAGGCCTATTCGCTGACCCTTGATATTAGTACAGAAAAGGAGCTGAATACCTATTTCGTGTAACAGGATGAGGCGGGACTCGCCATCATACATACCAATACCTGGTGGGACTCACCATCAACCGGCTTGGTGTACGGTGTACATGCAACTGTACCGACCTTTACCTGTGGCATTCCATGGAAACTGGTAGTTATATGATGTTGACAACGAAAACTACTGAGAAAGAAATCTACAGAATGAAGTGTACATGCAATGGACACGATGTTAATTAGTTTCCATCCTGTACGTGTTGTACTTGTACATACCTAGCTGTCATTGCAATGTGTTCAAAGCACACCTGTTGCATGGCTGAAGCTGTGTATATAACCGTATTTACATGGCTGAATTGTGTATCAGTTTCCATGATCTCATTACCCTGTGTGGTAACCTTTGCAGAATAAGCTTACATGTAATCCTAAAAGGAGATGTTGTTACTTGCACTTGGGACATGCCCTTGACGCGCCCCAGGGGTTTGGGGTACTCGGCTTTTGGGTTGATTCAGTCAGGGAAGTCACAGGTGGCCATCCCGAAGCCGTGGCTCTGGGGGTCAACTGAAAATGGTGGGGAAATATTTACAGGGGATTATTTACAAGATTGTTGTCTTCGTGACGCCACCTGCTGAGTCTGGTGATGACCACCAGCTCCGCCACAGTCCTCCGGTGGTCGGTGGTATTGCGGCTTGGATGTAATGGTCCCCTCAGGCGGGACTGGACCACCGGGGCAGTGATACTATAAGGCAAACAGTTTATGTAGAAAGGATGCAGCAGAGTCTAAGCTTCACTTCACCGGGTAACTTTACTTGAACACTTCTTTCAGCTTACAGTTCAACAGTTCATTAGATGGTATACTGGCGAATGCTCCAGGCTGCAATTAGGATGTCTGGCTTAAGATGGGACCCTCCTTTGTGTTCCTTTCCTTCTTTTCTGTTGCCAGTGTTTGAAGCCTGATCTCCTGTAGATAATCTGGCCTCCTGCTACTTCTTACTCTCTTCACCTCCCTTGTAAACGTCGGGTCAACCTTCTGTCTGGACTGCAGCGCCCTGCTAGTCCTGGCTTCCCTAATGTGGGATCTTTGGGAGTCAGGGCTGTATTTGCAATATCCCTGTTGTACAGATTTTCTGTGAGACTTAGAGAACTCACAGGTGCGGGCTCCGGTACAAACTCTATCCGTTACTCGCTCCCCACTCAAGTTAACTCTGCGCTTCTGAGTCTCCTTGCTTTCTTTCTCTGTTTCTTTTTGGGATCTTTTCCTTCTCAGGGCCCCTCAGCCGAGATGGCCCTCTTTGTCCTTTCAGGCTGGCTGACTGGTTCCACTTTCCACCTCTTCTCCCTCTGCTTTGCTCTGCTCACTAGCCTAACTAGTTCCCCCTAGAGGCCACTATATCTCCTCCCAGGGTTCCTTCCTACCTACTGTTCTAGTGTGTGGGTGTCAGCTCTAGGGCTCCATCTTGTGACCATTGTCCCAATTGCAGTGGAGTACTGCACCGCTTTTCTGGGTGCAGTACCCCTTTTGTGGCACCTATGTAGTGGGGCGCCACACCCTTGTGCGTACAATCCTGAAAGGAGAAGTTGTTACTTGCAATATATGAAAGTCTCCTCCTCTGTAAAAGGGACTGAGGATTAGCATCCGCCTTGGTGTGATGAGGCTGTCTCTATAAATCTAAGGAGGGAGAATCCGGCAGCTATGAAGCTTCGTTTATCTGTGCGCTGCCCCAGCATCTGTTACTCTGTTACTTTAACTGGTTGTTGTGAGTTGCATAACTTAATGTATTTATCGAAATTGTTTAACTTTTGGGGAAACATCTCCAATGTCCAAGTGGCGATGTGTGAACTATGGGTCCCGTATGAAAATACCCTCTATGTTTGCTGCACTTGGTTGTGTGTGTACAGGTATTTATTAAACACACAGCTATTCTTTTTTTTTTTTTGTATATGTGCATATATGCCACCTGCAATTTTGATGCAGCGATCTATACCTCGCATGCAGTGTGTGTACGAAGGTCCCGAAATCAGGCGCCTACGCCTTCATATAGCGTGCGAGCAGCACCGCCTTGATATGTGCAAAGCTGCAATAAAGGCACCTGTGTGCACAGGGTCTTATGGACTTCGGCTGTAAAGCCCCGTATGTGCAGTGTATTTGAGGATGTCATGTAACAAGTTGTATGAAGCAATGCGACGTCCGCTGTGACAATGGTGAAAGGCAATACCATGTGGAGCTATGCATCATAATTATACCATAATTGGACTCTCATGTAATTAAGGAAATGTACTTTGTCGCCCCCACCTCTTTGTTCGATTGTAAGCTTTCACAAGCAGGGTCGTCACTATTTTATTAAATTATGGTATTTTTTGTTTTTTTTTACTTTTTGTATACAAGCATGTAAATTGTGAAGCGCTGCGGAATATGTTGGCGCTGTATAAAGATTATTATTATAGTGTGTTTATGTTTCCGTTGTCACTTTGTGAGAAAGGTGTTCCTACGTATCTAATGTCTGTCTGTGCATAGCTGGCGGCTGTCATGTTCCCTGCATAACTCTCCTGGGGTGCGCTCATGAGGTCGCTCACACCTCCGGACAGACAGTGCAAACCCATTGTGTTTATTGCTGCAAGGCAAAGCACAGAATCCTGAGGTGGTCTCTGGAGTCCGCTGGGAAATCTGTGACCCAGGCCATTTGTCACCCCCACCTCATTGTTGGATTGTAAGCTCTCACAAGGGGTCGTTCCTATTTTTTTAAATTATTGTGTATTTTTTTTTTTAACTCTTTGTATACAAGCCTGTGAATTGTAAAGCACTGCGGAATATGTTGGTGCTATCTAAATAAAGATTATTATTATAAAGTGTTTGTTTCCCTTGTCCCATTGTGAGAAGGGTGTTTCTTTGTGTCTAATAGTTGTATGAGCGGAGCTTGCAGCTGTCATGTTTTTTTCATAACTCTCCTGGGGTGCGCTCACAGGGTCGCTCGCACCTCAGGGGAGACTGTGCAAACCCATTGTGTTTATTACAAGGCAAAGCACATAGTCAGGGGCTGTTCTCCTCTGAAGTCCTCTGGGGAAATCTGTAACCCAGGCCTGATGTTATGTTATGCAGGCAGCAACCACAGCCGCCTTGCCCCGCACACCACTCCACTGTTGAGGAACACATGCTCCGTGTGATCACCGCTGGAGCAGTGGCCGCACATCTGCAGTGATTCCCTCTGACAAACACTGTGCGTTATACACCATGTGCACTGTCTGCTCTGTGATCCCTGCTATTACAATTGGCCATGTGTGCTCTGCAGGTGAAACAACTGTTTTACAAATTAGCAATGAAAGAGAAAATGTGCAGCTACATGCCCTGCAGTTGTTGCCTTAATGCAATATTGTTAACTTATGGCTGCGTTGGTGGCCTTGGGGGAGCACTCCCCATTCTAAGAGGTGGAGGTCTCATCTAGGGAAGCCAGAGGCGCAAAGCGGTGGGGAGCTTTGTGGTTGCCGTGGCAAGCGGGGAGCATGTTGAGCGGTGAACGCTTTGTGTGGTAGCGCTGTGTTGTGTGCAGCTGACCGCCCCTGGATGTGACGTAAGTCACGTGAGGCAGAAGCCGCAGGACCGGAAGTGACGCGGCTCCATTGATGCTGAGTGGATGGAGCCCGCGCCGCTTCTCTGCATGCTCGGAAGCCCGGGTCTTCAGACTCCACTTTCGGCAATGAGCGGTCCCGCCCCCCGGAGCCTGCATCGCTCTCCGCGATCTCCGGGAGACCGGAGCACTGTGCTGTGAGGCTGAGGCGGTCGGGAAATCTCTGACCGCCACTAGCCTGTGGGGCAGAATAATAGGGGCTCCGCTCACATCCATGGGAGACCCCGTGCTCTGGCCATCCACACAGCCAAGCACCTCATGCTGCGACCACCTAGGAATACATGTGCAGCTAACTACATAGCCGGCAATGTGATGGGTATAGCTTATATTAATGCCTGAACAGTTTCATACTTGCCTAAGATTTTCTGTTGCAAGAACAGGGTATTGGGAGGGAAAAAACTGTGAGCAAACAATTGTGCTTTCCCTGTGCCATCTGCGGGCCGACCGACAGGGAGCTGGTGCCCACAAGGGGAGCAAGCCATTTGGCTCCCTCCCGGCCGGTCCTCTCTTACCTCTACCCCAGGGTCCATCATCGGTTTGTCGATGCTCACCCTGTGAGCAGTATGGTCAAGAGGAAGAGGATGTAAATGGACAAAGCTTTTAAGGCCCGGGGGAGGGGCTGCAGAGTGATGAGGAGAGGGGCATTTACCCATTACTCATTACTCGAGGGGGAGGAGCAGGAGGTTGCTTAGAAACAGGGCTCAGCAGTCAGGGGCAGCGGGCAGCATACACAGCCGCAGTGCCCTTCAACCTCTCTTTTTGATCTGGTATCTTTCCCTCTTCATTAAAACACGCAATAATAACTCCACTACTCAAAAAAAATCCCTCGACCAGAACCATGCTGCTAACTACAGGTCTGTCTCTAATCTTACCTTTATCTTTAAACTCCTGGAGAGCTTGGTCCACTCCCTTCTGATCCACTATCTCTCATATCACTGTCTCCTCAATCCTTTACAATCTGGATTCCCCTCTTTACACTCAACTGATACTGCCCTCACCATAGTCTCCAATGACTTACTAATGGCTAAATCCAATGGCCACTATTCCCTACTGTTCCTCCTAGATCTCTCTGCCACCTTCAACACCATGGATCACCAGCTCCTCCTCTCTATGCTCTGCTCATTTGGCTTTACAGACACTGCTCTCTCCTGGTTCTCCTCCTACTTCTCTAACTGCTCCTTTGATATATCTTTTGCTGGCTCCTCTTGCCCTCCTATTCCTCTCAATGTTGTGGTTTCTCAGGGTTCAGTCCTGGGCCCCCTGCTCTTCTCTCTATACACTGCCCCTATTGGTCAAATAATCAGCGTATATTTGGCTTTCAATATCATCTTCATGCTGATAACACCCAATTATACACTTCATGCCCCAACATCATGCCCACATTAATACAAAATACCAAGAACTGTCTGCTTTCTCTCACACCATGTCCTCCTTCTTTCTGAATCAGAATCTCCCCAAAAACAAATTTCTTATCTTTCCACCCTCTATTGGCCATCTGACACCCAACATCTCCATTACCTTTGATGGTCAGCCATAAATCCAAAGCAGCAGGCTCGTTGCCTTGGGATCATATTTGACATTGAGCTATCCTTTATTCCCTATATCCCAATCACTTACTCGCTTGTTACCTGCACCTAAAAAATCTCTAGAATTCAAGTATTTCTCACCCTTGAAACTACAAACACACTGTCACTCTTATTCATTCTTATTTGGACTACTGCAATGTCTTACTGATCTATATGTCCTTATAGTTTGTAAGCTTTCGAGCAGGGCCCTCACCTCTCGTCTCTGTAACTGGTGAACTATGTATTACTTTGTATTGTCATTATTGCCCCACTTAATTGTAATGTGCGCTGAATATGTTGGCTCTATATAAATAAAAATGTATATTATTATTATTATTATTATTATGATTATTATTACTACTATTTTCTTTTGTGTGTATTGGAAAAACACACACATAAAAAAAACTGAAATAAATGCAAATTGGACATAATTTCACACAAAACTCCAAAAATGGGTTTGACAAAATTGTTGTCACCCTCAGCTTAATATTTGGTTGCACACCCTTTCGAATAAGTAACTGCAATCAATGATCCCTATGACTATCAGCAAGCGTAGACCTCTCAGCTTGAATTTTGGACCAGTCTTCTTTTGCAAACTGTCTGTTGCAACCTTTCATCAATGTTTTTTTTACATTTTAAAAGAGAGTGGCAGTCAGTTATTTCTTTGTGGAATTTATTCCATTGTTGAGTTAAAGGGTGCAAGGAGGGAGGGGGTGCAGGGTCGGACAACTGTTAACCGTTTCATGCAGTTGCATTTCAACGGGTCCAGTTGAAGCGTAACTGCGTGAAATGGTTAACCGTTGTCCGACCCTGCACCCACGAAGAAATAACCGGTGAGTGCCGCTCTTTCTTTTAACATGTCATAAGGACCTTGTGCTTTGAGCTCAGCAACACCGTGTATTTGCCATAGACTACAGCAGACCTTTACCGTACGGACTGACTGGTGCCCGGATTCCTTCTACCGTCTTTCATCATTTTCTCTCTGTTGTCCATCACCAGGGAGATTTGCTACAGTGCCTTGGGTTGTAAACCTTCTGATTTTGTTGCACACCATGAACAACGGAACATCAAGATCCCTGGAGATGGACTTGTAAGAGATTGTTGCTATTTTTCAACAATTTTTGTTCTGAGTCCTCTCTTCCTCTTTCTGTTCTGCATGCTTAGTGTGGCACACACATACAAACAATGCAAATACTGCGTCAATTTGTCCCCTTTTTATGTGGTTTCAGGTGTGATTTTTATACTGTATTACTCATACTTATATGCCACAGGTAAGTTTGAATGAGCATCACATGCTTGAGACAAACTTATTTACTCACAATTTTGGAAAGGTGACATTTTTGGGTTTTCAGTGAAATTACCATAGTTCAAATTTTCCTTTTTCCCCTCTGTTTTCTTTGTGTTGTTCTTATACACATAAAGGAAATAAATGTGTATAACAAAACGTGTAATTGCAATAATTTTCTGAGAGAGATACTTGAAAGGCTGAAACAATTTCAAGAGTGCCAACACTTTCGTACATGATTGTATAATGATACAAAACATGTTATAGGTAGTCACTAAATGCCATATATGCACCCCCTTGTATATCAGTATTTTGATGTGTATACATTTTATTGCATTCTTCATCCATCACCCTAGCTGAAGGTTGGATGTATTTACACAGAACGCACATTGTTTATGCAGTACTAATTTTATAATATTTTTCAGTATTTGAGTGTAACGTGCCATAAATTTGCATTTCCTTTAGATAACCGTTTCTGATGAGAATGTCACAAATCCCGCATGCATGGATTTGGTCAGGACACCACAAATGAGGAAGTGCACTATAATTTTGATGTATGCCTGGTAAGATAAAATTCTAATAAAATGCTTCAACCTGACTTTTCTTATATAATTATTTAGCATTAGTAAAAGCATTGAATACCTCTGCTGGGCGGGAAGATTTGCTGCATTTTCATTTAGTATAGATTCATACCTCTATTTGCTCTTTTTTTTTTACTTAGCAGCATATGCAAGTACAGTATATAATTTTTGGAACACCAAGTATTGAAAACTAGCTGTGAGCCCGATGCAAATGCATCGGGATTCTAGAATGTGCATTAATTTGATTATAGTAGTTATAGCTGTTAGCCTGATGCAAATGCATCGGGTATCTAAAATATGTTTATTGTTTTTTTAAAGATTTTTAAATAATAATCGCATCATCAATAGCAATAATATAAGCCATAGCATTATTATTAGCAGTAATAGCAGTATTAATAGCATTATTAGCAGTATTATGAGCATTAATAACAGTATTAATAGCATTATTATTAGCATTAATAGCATTATTAGCATTAATAATAGCATTAATAACATTATTAATAGCATTAATAGCATTATTATTAGCATTAATAGCATTAATAATAGCATTATTAGCATTAATAATAGCATTAATAACATTATGAATAGCATTAATAGCATTATTATTAGCATTAATAGCATTAATAATAGCATTATTAGCATTAATAATAGCATTAATAACATTATTAATAGCATTAATAGCATTATTATTAGCATTAATAGCATTATTAATAGCATTAATAGGATACATATTAGCATTAATAGCATTAATAGCATAATTAATAGCATTAATAGCATTATTAATAGCATTAATAGCATTATTATTAGCATTAATAATGGCATTATTAGCATTAATAATAGCATTAATAACATTAATAGCATTAATAGCATTATTTTTAGCATTAATAGCATTATTATTAGCATTAATAGCATTAATAATGCCATTAATAGGATAAATATTAGCATTAATAGCATTAATAGCATAATTAATAGCATTATTAATAGCATTATTATTAGCATTAATAGCATTAATAGGATAAATATTAGCATTAATAGCATAATTAATAGCATTAATAGCATTATTAATAGCATTAATAACATTATTATTAGCATTAATAGCATTAATAATAGCATTATTAGCATTAATAATAGCATTAATAACATTATTAATAGCATTAATAGCATTATTATTAGCATTAATAGCATTAATAGCATTATTATTAGCATTAATAGCATTAATATACCATGAATAGGATAAATATTAGCATTAATAGCAATAATAGCATAATTAATAGCATTAATAGCATTATTAATAGCATTAATAGCATTAATAGGATAAATATTAGCATTAATAGCATAATTAATAGCATTAATAGCATTATTAATAGCATTAATAGCATTATTATTAGCATTAATAGCTATTATTAGCATTAATAATAGCATTAATAACATTATTAATAGCATTAATAGCATTATTATTAGCATTAATAGCATTATTATTAGCATTAATAGCATTAATAATACCATGAATAGAATAAATATTAGCATTAATAGCATTAATAGCATAATTAATAGCATAATTAATAGCATTAATAGCATTATTAATAGCATTAATAGCATTATTATTAGCATTAATAGCATTAATAGGATAAATATTAGCATTAATAGCATTATTAATAGCATTAATAACATTATTATTAGCATTAGTAGCATTAATAATAGCATTATTAGCATTAATAATAGCATTAATAACATTATTAATAGCATTAATAGCATTATTATTAGCATTAATAGCATTAATAGCATTATTATTAGCATTAATAGGATAAATATTAGCATTAATAGCATAATTAATAGCATTAATAGCATTATTAATAGCATTAATAACATTATTATTAGCATTAATAGCATTAATAATAGCATTATTAGCATTAATAATAGCATTAATAACATTATTAATAGCATTAATAGCATTATTATTAGCATTAATAGCATTAATAGCATTATTATTAGCATTAATAGCATTAATAATACCATGAATAGGATAAATATTAGCATTAATAGCAATAATAGCATAATTAATAGCATTAATAGCATTATTAATAGCATTAATAGCATTAATAGGATAAATATTAGCATTAATAGCATAATATAATAGCATTAATAGCATTATTATAATAGCATTAATAGCATTATTATTAGCATAATAGCATTATAGCATTAATAATAGCATTAATAACATTATTAATAGCATTAATAGCATTATTATTAGCATTAATAGCATTAATAGCATTATATTAGCATTAATAGCATTAATAATACCATGAATAGGATAAATATTAGCATTAATAGCATTAATAGCATAATTAATAGCATTAATAGATTAATAGCATTTAATTAGCATTAATAGCATTATTATTAGCATTAATAGCATTAATAGAGAAATATTAGCATTAATAACATAATTAATAGCATTAATAGCATTATTAATAGCATTAATAACATTATTATTAGCATTAATAGCATTAATAATAGCATTATTAGCATTAATAATAGCATTAATAAACATTATTAATAGCATTAATAGCATTATTATTAGCATTAATAGCATTATTATTGCATTAATAGCATTAATAATACCATGAATAGGATAAATATTAGCATTAATAGCATAATTAATAGCATTATTATAGCATTAATAGCATTATTTTAGCATTAATAGCATTAATAATAGCCTTATTAGCATTAATAATAGCATTATTAGCATTAATAATAGCATTATTAACATTATTAATAGCATTAATAGCATTATTATTAGCATTAATAGCATTAATAATACCATGAATAGATAAATATTAGCATTAATAGCATTAATAGCATAATTAATAGCATTAATAGCATATTAATAGCATTAGCATATAGCATTAATAGCATTAATAGCATAATAGGATAAATATTAGCATTAATAGCATATAATATTAATAGCAATTAATAGCATTATTAATAGCATTAAATAGCATTATTATTAGCATTAATTAGCATTAATAATAGCATTATAATTAAATAGCATTAATACATTAATTAGCATTAATAGCATTATTATTAGCATTAATAGCATTAAGCATTATTATTAGCATTAATAGCATTATTAATACATTAATAGGATAAAATTAGCATTAATAGCATTAATAGCATAATTAATAGCATTAATAGCATTATTAATAGCATTAATAGCATTATTATTAGCATTAATAGCATTAATAATAGCATTATTAGCATTAATAATAGCATTAATAACATTATTAATAGCATTAATAGCATTATTATTAGCATTAATAGCATTAATAATAGCATTATTAGCATTAATAATAGCATTAATAACATTATTATTAGCATTAATAGCATAATTATTAGCATTAATAGAATTATTATTAGCAGTAATATCATTATTATTAGCATTTTATTTTTTAATTATTATTTTTTATTAAATTATTTATTATTTTTTATTTATTTTTTTATTATATTTTAATTATTTTTTTTATTATTAAATTTATTATTTAGGCTGAGACCCAGTTCTCTTTCAGGTCTGCTGAAAGGGCTGATATAATTAGCATATATTTAATTTTTTTATTATTATTTTTATTTAATTATTTAATATTTTTAATTTATTTTTTTATTATTTTTTAATTATTTTTAAATTATTTTTTATATTATTTAATTTATTTATTTTTTTAAGTGAGAGTGAGAGACAGTTCCCATTCAGGTCCGCATTTTTTTTATTTTTTTATTATTATTTTTATTTAATTATTTAATATTTTTTATTTATTTTTTTATTATTTTTTAATTATTTTTAAATTATTTTTTTTATTATTTAATTAATTTATTTTTTTAAGTGAGAGTGAGACACAGTTCTCATTCAGGTCCGCATTTTTTTTTTTTTAATTATTATTTTATTTAATTATTTAATATTTTTTATTTATTTTTTTATTATTTTTTAATTATTTTTAAATTATTTTTTTTATTATTTAATTTATTTATTTTTTTAAGTGAGAGTGAGACACAGTTCTCATTCAGGTCCGCATTTTTTTTTTTTTTAAATTATTATTTTTATTTAATTATTTATTATTTTTAATTTAATTTTTTATTATTTTTAAATTATTTTTTAATTATTATTTTTATTATTAAATTTATTTATTTTTTTAAGTCAGAGTGAGACGCAGTTCTCATTCAGGTCCGCCTTTTTTTTTCCCCATTGACATACATTACCGGTGTGTCGGCGATTTTATGGCCGGCCACCTGGTTCTATTTGTCGGCCCTAAAATCGCGGACACACCGCTAATGCATGTCTATGGGCAGTCAGCTCGAATTCTGATTGGTCGGCGTTCAATCCGAAATCGGGCTGACTGCCCATAGAGATGCATTAGCGGTGTGTCCGCGATTTTAGGGCCGACAAATAGAACCAGGTGGGCGGCCATAAAATCGCCGACACACCGGTAATGTATGTCAATGGGGAAAAAAAGGCGGACCTGAATGAGAACTGCGTCTCAGTTTTGAGGGGCTCTTCTGATTGGCTGAGGGCAGTATACAGCGACCAATCAGAAGAGGGCCTCAGATCTCATTAAGGTAGAATGGCGGATTTTTCGTCCATTCTATCTTAATGAGAAGGAAGAGGACGTCGGAGGTGGAAGTTAGCGAAAAGAAGACAGAAGATCCCCGGGTCCGGACGAAGAGGCGGAGATGGCGGAAAGAAGAGAGAAGACCCCCGGGGCCGGAGGAAGAGGACGCCTGGCCGGACGGAGGATCAGATGACAAAGAAGACATGTAAGTATGTGCGGACATGGGGGGGCTGTGTGGACATTAGTGGGGGTTGTGTTTTTGCGGGGTGGCTGTGCGGACATGGGGGTGGGCTGTGCGGACATAGGGGTGGGCTGTGCGGACATAGGGGATGGGCTGTGCGGACATAGGGGGTGGGCTGTGCGGACATAGGGGGTGGGCTGTGCGGACATAGGGGTCGGGCTGTGCGGACATAGGGGTCGGGCTGTGCGGACATAGGGGTCGGGCTGTGCGGACATAGGGGTCGGGCTGTGCGGACATAGGGGTCGGGCTGTGCGGACATAGGGGGCGGGCTGTGCGGACATAGGGGCGGGCTGTGCGGACATAGGGGTCGGGCTGTGCGGACATAGGGGTCGGGCTGTGCGGACATAGGGGTCGGGCTGTGCGGACATAGGGGTCGGGCTGTGCGGACATAGGGGTCGGGCTGTGCGGACATAGGGGTCGGGCTGTGCGGACATAGGGGTCGGGCTGTGCGGACATAGGGGGCGGGCTGTGCGGACATAGGGGGCGGGCTGTGCGGACATAGGGGGCGGGCTGTGCGGACATTGCTGGGGGCGGGCTGTGCGGACATAGGGGGCGGGCTGTGCGGACATTGCTGGGGGCGGGCTGTGCGGACATTGCTGGGGGCGGGCTGTGCGGACATTGCTGGGGGCGGGCTGTGCGGACATTGCTGGGGGCGGGCTGTGCGGACATGGGGCGGGGGGTGGCGAATTGTGGGTAGCGGGGAGCGGAGGCGGCAGTGCTTCGCGCCCAATGTTAAATTCGTATCCACATGACGACATCGGAAAGTGCGCGCGAAGGGGCGCTTTTCCGATTCGCGATTATATAATAGATTCTTAGCAATTGTTATTTATATATTCTGTCCATCGATTTTATTTTGTCATGTATTGCTAATACAACTAGGAGATTCATAACACATTATTTGGTACATGTCCCAGGAAATCAGTGACACAGCTGTCTGCAGCAGGAGCCTCCCCATACTAAAGGTACCGTTACACGGGGCAACATTGCCGGCAACTCACGGGAGCGCGCACGTTTTGGACATTTAGCCAAGATTGCTATGGAGATGTTACACGCAGAGACATCGCCGGTAACGCAGCTGCGATGTTGAAAGCAACTTTCGCTGCCAGGGTTAAACTCAACCCAGCGAGCGATCATTAACCCCTTCATGACCCGGGAATTTTTCGTTTTTCATTTTCATTTTTTGCTCCCCTGCTTCCAAGAGCCATAACTTTTTTATTTTTCCGTCAATATAGACATATTACAGCTTGTTTTTTGCGGGACGAGTTGTACTTTCATGTGCAATCATTTATTTTACCATATAGGGTACAGGGAAATTGCAAAAAAATTCTAAATGCAGTGAAATTGCAAAAAAAGTGCAATGACATGTTTGTTTTTTGGGTATTTTAGTCGCCATGTTAACTATATGGTAAAACCGACATGACGGGTGATGCCTCAGATCAGTACGAGTTCATAGACACCCAACATGTATACCTTTATTGGTATCTAGGTGCTGAAAAAAAAAAAGAAGTTTGAAAAAAAAACAAAAACTGACTTTTTGCGCCATGTTCTGCAACCTGTAGCGTCCTCATTTTTCGGGATCTAAGGCTGTGTGATGGCTTATTATTTGCGTCTTGAGCTAATGATTCTAATGATACCATTTTTGGGGGGATCTGCAGTTTTGATCGGCCGTTATTGCATTTTATAGCAATGTTGCGGCGACCAAAAAAACAGATTTTTTTCCGTTATGGAGTTTACGGCTCTCATTAACAGATTTAATAGGATGATAGATCGGGCGATTCTAAACGCGGCGATACCAAATGTGTGTTTTTTTTCTTTTTTTAATACTTTTATTGTGAATGGGGGAAAAGGGGGGTGATTTGAACTTTTATATTTTTTTTTTTTACAGGTTTTTAAAACCTTTAATTTTTCATTGATTCTTATTTTTACACTGCCCCTTTAAGAGGCACCTTCCTGTCCGCGATCGCTTCTAGGAGATACACATGATCTGCAGATCATAGCAGATCACCTGAGCAACATCGCCAGGTTTACCAACATGTTGGTAACCTGGCAACTCCACTCAAGCAACTTATCGCTGTTGAAATCACCTTGTTATACGTAGCAACGCACTAGCGATGTTGCTTCAACTTCGCCACGCCACTGAGTTGCCGGCGATGTTGCCCCGTGTAACGGTACCTTTACTCTAGACCACAATCACTACTACCTATACTACTCAACTACTCAGAGGTAAAATACTGCACAACATCATGACAATACATTATCACTACAAGGTTTCTGAATATAACCACCATTTTTAAACTGAACAAAACCATTATAGGAAGACCAGCAAATGAATAATAACACATACAAGGAACAAACACCATGACCAAATGTTACATCATGACCACAAATTAATTGCATATATAGTGGTGAACAAATAATACCACTATACTGTTCATTAACAAAAACACTGTGCTAATTCTGATATTTATTATTTATGCATTGCTTATATAGCACCATAATATTCCACAGCACTTTATAGAGATTATCATCACTGTCACATTGGCGCTCACAATCTAAATTTCATACCAGTATGTATTTGGAGTGTGGGAGGAAACTGGAGACCCCAGAGGGAACCTACACAAACTCAGGCAAAACATACAAACTCCTTGCAGATGTTGTCCTTGGTGGGATTTGAACCCAGGACCTCAGCACAGTGAAAATACAGTGCTAACCAGTGAACCAACATGCTGCTCAATAGTGACATTTATACACATAATTGTGGCACCCCTGCGGCTAGGCGCGACAAGGAAGTATTACACTGTGACTATAATGTGTTCTTTCTTTTTCTCTGTAAGTTGCTAGTTCAGGGTTAAACCTGTGGAGTCTGCACTCACACCCACTTAGGACCACACCACTTAGAATAGGGGGGCCGGTAATTTAGTAGGTCCCAGGAGAGTGGGGGTGGAGCCTTAGGATAGGATAGCTGGAGGGAAAGATTAGTTATTCAGATGGTACTGGGAAGGCAGTCATGAAGGACAGGCCTGACAGCCCAGTTGACAGGAGGGAGCCCCATCTTCAAGTGGGGGCCCGGGACAGCAGGCAACAGACCAGGACTGGTTGGAGGCAGCTGGTCGTGTTGGGGGAGCACCGGCAATGCAGGAAGCCGAGGCAGATAGAAGTTCAGCTTTATCTGCAGACTGACAAGCTGCAGGCCCATAGAAACCGGGTTGCTGACAGCACCACAAGGTACCTTGCCCCTCAGGACCGAGAACCGGTTCAAGACACTACAGGAGAAGGGCCATAAATTGTGGTGCCGGAAGAAGGCTTTACTAGCTCTGGCTTCCTATCCGGACCGGTGGGGCACAACCTTGCCTGATAGATACACACCGTGGGACTGGCGGGAGAGCTCTGCGAGGGTGGTAGAAGTGAGGAAGAAAGGAAACCCTGAAAGACACAGAACGCGAACATCTAGAGACTCCATAAGGGGGACCCTCAGCTGGCAACATCCACCCTGTAAACCAAACTGTACCATGTCTCGTTTTGCCATATACCAGTACCCAGTAAAGTGGAGTTAAACTTGAACTGGTTTCCGTTATTCTTCCCGCTGGTGCCCGGAGGGCTCAGCACCACCAGCAGCTCAGCAGAGGGGTAAGAACTGCAACACCATCCAGCACTACAACTCCCCTCATCCACATTTTCTATCACCACTGCCCTGAGGTAATAGCTCCACCTGTAGGGACCAGGACTACTCTCTGCTGCACCCACCATCATCTCAGCGGCCGGCTTGCAGTGCCGGTACCATTTTACCGGGAACTACAGGTGGCGTCACGATCCCATGTAAATACCCCTTCTTCCCCACCATCATCCACTCAAATGATCACCAGGGCACGGCACCGGGATCCCGTCCACCCGTGACTCCCAAGTCATCAGCCCCGGTGTCCAAGTACCCCTAGCTCTGGCCGCATCATAATCCCTGTAGATAGTATATAGTGTAAATCCTGGATTAGTTATGGGTAACAGTCAATGAGACTCCCCATTATTACATGTGTGAGTAAAAACAAATAAAGACAAAACATGCAGAAAAATCCTATATTTAAAAAAGGAAAAAAAATCCTTTCTCTAACTAACCCTCAAAACACCCCTGTAGATCAGACATATTCCAAAGACATAACGTTTCACGACAAATCCGCTCTGCTACATCTGAACTTGCAGTGCGTGGTCACATTAGAAAACATGACCTATCACTGCGACCTCAGGAACACACTGATGGAGCCGCAGCTGTGAGAACGATGACGTCAGTGAGTTCACCTGAGGTCACAGCTAGCAGTGTTCTCACAGAACACCAGCTGTGACTTCAGGTGAACTCACCTAAAGTGAATTCATTTAACTGAATTCCATTAATCCAGCATTGAGTTCAGTGTGCCAGGTTACCCAATTATCTGGCACTATTGAAGTCAATAATTCGGCAATCCAGCACCATTAGGGTATGTGCACACAGTGCGTTTTTGCTGCGGTTTTGCTGCGGTTTCTGCCTGCGGTTTACCATTGGGTTTTATGGTAATGTATGCTAATTTTTCCTGCGGTTTTGATTCCCAGCAAAAACGCTGTGCACACACATTGCTTTTGCAAGTGTCGAGAACTGTCAAATCTTGCGTTTTTGCTGTGGATGGGAAAGAATTGACATGCTCTATTTTTCCTGCATTTTTGGTGCAGTCAATGGAAAAAACGCAGGAAAAACGCAGCAAAAACGCACAAGAAACGCGCAAAAAACGCAGGACCTGAAATCAGCAAATCTCCTGGCAAGGATTCTAGGATCCTTGAAACACGTTCAGGTTTTGCTGCGTTCAGGACTGCTCAAAAAACGTCCTGTGGGCACATACCCTTAAACTCAATGCTGGATTACTGGATTAGGTTATGTACGCACACTGAGTTTTGGTTGCAGAAATTTCTGCATCAAAACTGCCTCTCCTAGCAGAAAAAAAAATCGCATTAAAACCACGACATGGTTTTTGTTGCATCTTTTATTGCAGTTTTGTCACAACAAAAGTTCATGCGTTCATCTGCATCTCCTGCAAAAAACGCAATTCAATTTTTATGTATTTTTCTGTCAGGAGATGCAGATTTGGTCCAGAAATTTTATGCATTGTGACAAAAGCACACAAAAAAAGCGTCACTTTTTGGTGTGTTTTTGTGTCAGGAGATGCAGATGAACGCATTGAACTCAATGCTGCAGTTTTGTGACAAAACTGCATGAAAAACATAAAAAATGTGTCAAAATCGCATTGCGACTTTGGTGCTTTTCCTGTCAGGAGATGCAGTTGAATACATTGAACTCAGTGCATGCAGGTTTGTGAAAAAAGTACACCAAAAACGCTTGAAAAACATCTTGAAGTGAGGAAAGGGGAAGGGGAGTGTTTCTCTCACATATCTCGAGGATCCTGGTCAGCTGGCAGGATGGCTGGTGTCCATCTGGATAATAGTGATATAAGAAGGAATTGCCAGAGACCTGTACTTCTATTTCATCTTATATTTAAGACGTGCTTAAAATGGACAGGGCTGCACGCTGGACGCGTTTCGGTGAGGCACCCCCTTAGTACTCAGCATGACAAATAAAACCATTTCACATGTATTTAAACATAAAAACTGCCCATATAGCTAATCTATATGTAGAACTTTGGGAAAATAACTACATATATAACGTTCAATTTCCTTTCCTGTATAACATATGGTGGTACGGGAGATACATCGATGACCTCATCCTCACTTGGGCCGATCGATGTGTCTCCTGTGCCCACCTCACAATGTGAACTGGTCACACCGAATGATTTGTTGGAATTTCTCAATAAGAACAACTGCAACCTCGCATTTACTATGCAAGAACATGAGAATAAAGCTCCATTCCTAGATTTGGAGCTTATGGGAGACCCCCAAAACAGTAACATAGGTTCCAAACTATATACGAAGGATATTCAGTCTTACGAGCTGATAGCTGCCATACCCGCCACGTAGTAAAAAATCTGCCAGTGAGAGAAATGATTCGTGCAAGGAGGAATTGTAGCAAAAATAGTGATTATATTCGTGAGGCAGGGATAGTTTCAGACCGATTGAGTAAATGTGGATACAAACAATGGTCAATTAAAAGAGCTTGCAAAATAGTAGATTCTAAAAATAGAAAGGAATTGTTGGCTGACAATCCAAATAACAACAAAATGGGAACTAGATATAATTCTATAGAAATTCCAACATTTATAACCTCTTTCAGCACGGATTTTAAAGAGATAAAAGCAGTGATAGATAAACATCTACCTATACTATACCAAGATTACAAATTACGTCATATTTTATCAAAGGGATGGAGGTCAGTTGCTAGAAGATCTTGCACTATTGGGAACATGATATCACCTAGTATTTATTGTAGTGAACCTGCAAAGAAACCGATTTGGTTAACGTGCAGCGGTTCCTACAAATGTGCGGGCAAAAAATGCAATCTTTGTCACCATATTGAAGTTACAAATGAATTCCAAAAAGATTAACAGGTAAAAAGTTCAATATTTCATCATATATCAATTGTAATATCTCTTATATTGTATATCTGGCTACTTGCAATTCATGTAATAAAGATTACGTGGCTGCACCAGTCGCCCATTGAAAAATAAACTTTCTGAACACATTACCACTGCTAACCCCAATTCTGGCACATATAGAACAGACATATCTGGACTATCACGTCATTTCAAAGATATACACTGTGGAGATTTGACATCTCTTAGCAGTGGCGTAACTTCAGGCCCAGGGGCCCCAATGCGAGGGCTCCAACGGGGCCACCAATTATTGCAAATCTTTAATAGTATTAGTCTTTTTCTATAGGCCAAAGGGAATTTGGGGCCCCCCTAGGCTTCAGGGTCGGGGTGCGATTGCAACCCCTGCACCTTTCGTAGTTACGCCCCTGTCTCTTAGTGTAAAGGGTATAGAACGTGTCACCCGCCTGTATATTGGCGGAGATTGGGGTAGATTACTCCATAATAGGGAACTTCATTGGATTCTACGTCTGGACACTCCACACACCCAATGGGTTAAACTACAGAAACGATCTGTCCTATTTCTATTAATCCTCTACACTCCGTTTTTCTGGTAACTACACACACATATGCATATACATTCAAATGAAATCAGATCTATACATATAACACTAATTAATTTGTACTAAAAAAAAAAGGGAAAACACACAAGTTTGTATCATATGTGGACAGTCAGTTATACAACATGTATGTGATCCTTATAGAGGATTTGTAATATATCTTTTTGTTTTTGTATGTTCTCATAATTGAGTGTATACAGAGCAAATAAGGTATAATATATATATATAAATAAATAAAAACAAGAAAGAATAATAAATACACTGTAATGAAACAAATAAAGGTAAAAAAAAATATATAAAAAAAATAATAAAACAATACTAAATTCTCTACACCACATAACAACTTGTATATATACTCTTTCTCCTTTTACATATTTTTATATATTATGTGTTGTATGTTATGGATCTGACATATGTTCTATTGCTCTGAATCCAGCATCATAAGGGTTAAAATGAATCCTAATTTTATTTGTATCACCTGTAAACAAATGGACAGTTTTTATGTTTAAATACCGTATATACTCGTGTATAAGCCGACCCGTGTATAAGCCGACCCCCCTACTTTTGCCCCAAAAATCTGGAAAAACCTATTGACTCGTGTATAAGCCGAGGGTGGACCCCAGCACAGGTATACAGCCCCCAGCAGTGTGGTATACAGGTCCCCCCCCAGTGGTATACAGGCCTCCCCAGTGGTAGTATACAGCAGCCCCAATGGTAGTATATAGCATCCCCAGCAGCCCCAGTGGTAGTATACAGCAGCCGCAGTGGTAGTATATAGCAGCCCCAGCAGCCCCAGTGGTAGTATATAGCAGCCCCAGCAGTAGTATACAGCAGCCCCAGTGGTAGTATATAGCAGCCCCAGTGGTAGTATATAGCAGCCCCAGTGGTAGTATATAGCAGCCCCAGTGGTAGTATATAGCAGCCCCAGCAGTAGTATACAGCAGCCCCAGTGGTAGTATATAGCAGCCCCAGTGGTAGTATATAGCAGCCCCAGTGGTAGTATATAGCAGCCCCAGTGGTAGTATATAGCAGCCCCAGTGGTAGTATACAGCAGCCCCAGTGGTAGTATACAGGAGCCCCAGCAGCCCCAGTGGTAGTATACAGGAGCCCCAGCAGCCCCAGTGGTATATACAGCAGCCCCAGTGGTATATACAGCAGCCCCAGTGGTATACAGGCCTCAGCAGTATATACAGCAGCCCCCAGAGGTTATACAGCACCCCCCAGGGGTTATACAGCACCCCCCAGGGGTTATACAGCACCCCCCAGGGGTTATACAGCGGCCCCCTGGGGGTACCCAGCAGCCCCCAGGGGGTACCCAGCAGCCCCCTGGGGGTACCAACATACCCCTAGGGGTACCAACAGCCCCCAGGGGGTACCCAGCAGCCCCCTGGGGGTACCAACATCCCCCTGGGGGTACCAACAGCCCCCAGGGGGTACCCAGCAGCCCCCAGGGGGTACCAACAGCCCCCTGGGGGTACCAACAGCCCCCAGGGGGTACCCAGCAGCCCCCTGGGGGTACCAACATCCCCCTGGGGGTACCAACAGCCCCCAGGGGGTACCCAGCAGCCCCCAGGGGGTACCAACAGCCCCCTGGGGGTACCAACAGCCCCCAGGGGGTACCCAGCAGCCCCCTGGGGGTATCAACATCCCCCTGGGGGTACCAACATCCCCCTGGGGGTACCAACAGCCCCCAGGGGGTACCCAGCAGCCCCCAGGGGGTACCAACAGCCCCTTGGGGGTATCAACAGCCCCCAGGGGGTACCCAGCAGCCCCCTGGGGGTATCAACATCCCCCTGGGGGTACCAACAGCCCCCAGGGGGTACCCAGCAGCCCCCTGGGGGTACCAACAGCCCCCTGGGGGTACCAACAGCCCCCTGGGGGTACCCAGCAGCCCCCTGGGGGTACCAACAGCCCCCAGGGGGTACCAACAGCCCCCACAAGCTGGCACTGTCCCCCCTTGTAAGTGCCCCCCCCCCCGGTGCTTATACATTACCATCCCGGTGTTCTGATCGGCGCCGTTCCTCCGTGCTGCGTCTTCATCCTCCCGCGCTGGCTGCATCCGGGTTCTGAGTTCTCCAGCGGTCGCGCGATGACGTCACATCGCTGCGACAGCCGGAGATCACGGATGGAGCCAGCGCGGGAGGATGAAGAAGCACCGAGGAGCGGCGCCGATCAGAACACCGGGATGGTAATGTATAAGCACCGGGGGGGGGGCCCTTACAAGGGGGGACAGTGCCAGCTTTTGGGGGGGCCATATGCACTGCTTCCCCCTGCCGCTGATTGACAGGGGGATGCAGTGCATATTTAATGAGCGGCCCCACGTGACGGGGCCGCTCATACAGCAGCCCCCCCCGCCTCCTCCAGCCTCCACAGCCCCCACCACACAGCCCCCACCACACGGGTCTACCGTATAGACCCGTGTATAAGCCGGGGGGGGACTTTTCAGCCCAAATTTTGGGCTGAAAAACTCGGCTTATACACGAGTATATACGGTACATGTGAAATGGTTTTATTTGTCATGCTGAGGACTAAGGGGGTGCCTCCTCGAAACGCGTCCTGTCCATTTTAAACACGTCTTAAATAAAGGATGAAATAGAAGTACAGGTCTCTGGCATGAAAAACATGTCAAAAATTGTTTTGGTGAATTCTTCTGCCAGGAAAATAATAATATTATTTATTCATTTATTTAGCGCTATTAATTCCATAGTGCTTTACATACATTTTGCAACACTGTCCCTCTTGGGGATTACAATCTAAGCATCC
Source organism: Allobates femoralis (assembly GCA_033576535.1). Lineage (NCBI taxonomy): Eukaryota > Metazoa > Chordata > Amphibia > Anura > Aromobatidae > Allobates > Allobates femoralis. Next base: position 397,401,271 of record JARQOC010000001.1, read on the forward strand.
TATCAGTATGTCTTTGAATTGTGGGAGGAAACCCACAGAAATACAGGGAGAACATACAGACTCCTTGCAGATGTTGTCCATGGTGGAAATTGAAACCAGGACCCCAGTGCTGCAAGTCTGCAATGCTAACCACTGAGCCACCATGCAGGTTGATGCTGAAATTTCAGCAATCAAATACTCAGTGTGCACACATATCTGGTGATGAGCGAGTATGAGTGTAATCGTTACTATTCATTACTCGCACGGTTAGTACAGTATTCTTCGTACTAGTTAACGCTGGTGCTCGTGAGTGATGTGTCGCTCTTGAGCAATCTGACACATATTGACAGTTCCCTTCAGTACACAAAGGTAGTCGGCCCCCTAGTGAGAGCTGCTTGAATGGAAGTCTCTCACTGGGTGTAACAGCAAGGTGTTTTATGCACTGAAAACTCAAAAAAGCCCACCCTACTCATTCTACGGCAGGCTATGCATGGGCAGAGCCTATCACTAATTGACCATTGGACTCACTATTCGGACGATTATACAAGTATTACAAAGTACTCATTACAAGTATAGTGATTATGAATATTTTGCTACTCGCTCAACCCTACGCTTACCCTAATCTGGCATTCCGTTCAGTGGTAATCATGCCCAGTTACCGGAATTTAAGCTCAATAAATTCACCTGAGGTGAGTTCAGTGAGTTCACTGAGTTTACCTCAGGTGAGATCACCTGAGATCACAGCTGGGGAACCATGGCAATTTAGCCAGCCGTGACCTCAGGTGAACTCACTTAAATAACCACTCTCACAGCTGCAACTTTGCTGGTTCGTTCCTAAGGTCACAGTGATCGGTCATGTTTTCTAATGTGACCGTGTTCTGCAACCTCAGATGTTTGTCATGGGACATTGTGTTTTTTGATTAATGGGCTACATCGTTATCTGGCACCATTGAAATCAGTAATTCCTCAATCTGGCACAATTGAAATTAATGCTGGATTACTGGATTAGGCTGTGTGCGCACGGTGAGTATTCGGTTACAGAAATGTCTGCACCAAACCTGCATCTCCTGGCAGAAAAACGCACCAAAAAAGCAATGTGTTTTTGATGGGTTTTTTTAGTGCAGTTTTGTCACTAAATTGCATGCATTGAGCTCAATGCATTCATCTGCATCGCCTTGCAGAAAAACGCACCAAAATGTAACGCATTTTTTCTGCAATTTTCTGCCAGGAGATGAAGATTTAGTCCAGAAATTTGGTGCATTGTGACAAAACTGCACAAAAAAAAAACACATCAAAAACTGCATTGCAGATGTAGTGCATTTTTATGACAGGAGATGAAGATGAATGCATCAAACTCAATGTATGCAGTTTTGTGTCAAAACTGCACAAAAAAAACACACATTAAAAACGTGTCAAAACCATGTCACGATTTTGATGTGTTTTTCTACCAGTAGATGCAGCTGAAAACAGTTTTGTGACAAAATTGCACTAAAAAAACGCATCCAAAATGTGTCAAAACCTTGTTGCAGTTTTGGTGCATTTTTATGCTAGTAGAAGTAATTTTGGTGCAGAAATTTCTGCAATCAAATACTCAGTATGCACACTGTCTAATTCAGTAATCTGACATTGAGTACAATGGTGCCGGATTGCCAAGTTATTGATTTTGGTGGTGCCAGATAATCAGGTAATCCAACACCATTAAACTCAGTGTCGGATTACCGAGTTCAATGAGTTCAACTGAGGTGAGTTAATTGAGTTCAATGAGTTTAGTCAGTTGAGTTCACCTGATATCCTGATATCACATCGGGGGAACCATGGGAACCGTGCCTGCTGAGACCTCAGGTGAACTCACTGACATTACTACTCTCACAGCTGTGCTTCCATCAGTGTGTTCCTGAGGCTGCAATGATCTGTCATGTTTTCTAATGTGCGTGGACACAACAAGCTCAAGTGTAGCAGAGTAGGATTCCTCATGGGACGTTGTGTCTTTGGATTGTGTTTTTTTTGGGGGGCCTAAAAAATTGGAGAAAGAGGGTGTTTTTATAAAGGATTTTTCTGAGTTGTGTGATTATTCCTTTTTACTTACAGGATTAGTAATGGGGAGTCTATAGACCCCTAACCATTACTAATCCAGCGTTTTGTGGCAGCTGTGATTTTTTTGACAAATCTCAGCTGTCAGTAACCCCTTATATAACCCTGATTGACATAGCACCAGCACAATTAGAATGAGCTGGGTAAAGGGCCAGGATTTGGTGCATTTAATGGCTGTGCTAATTATGGGGTGGCTTCAAGCTGCTTTGGGAGCCTCAATAACTGGGCCTCTCCATGTTGAGAATACAAGCCATAGCTGCCTACTTTATTTTGGCTAGGTATCAAAATCAGAGGTAATCTCATGCCGCTTTTAAATTATTTAATTAAATAATAAAAACTTGCTTGGTGGTCCCTCATATTATATCTAGCCAAAATATAGCACACAGTGGGGGGGGGGGGGGGGCGGCTGCCGCCTCCAGCAGTCGGCTTTATCTGTGCTGTTTATCAAATACGGGGGACCCCACACCATTTTTCTCAGCTATTTATTTTTACACCCCACTTTGGGGACCCACACAGCTGGTGTGAGGGCAACTAATCACAGACGCTGGTACAGAAGGTGGGGGTGCAGTCTGACTGCAATCAATTACAGACACTGTCACAGAGGATGGGTGGGGGAAGCAGTGAATATGCATGAGGTTTAGTGAGCAGACCAGAAGCAGTGTGAAAAGGCTCACATTTATCAGTAAGTATGATTTAACTGTTTCAATCCCCATTTTGCTTCCTTTTGCAGCCACCTGGCCTGTATTACCACTATTTTATACCACTAAAGTTTAGTTGCCATAGACTTATATGGGGTCCAGGGTCAAGTCTGGTCCTGATCCTGGACTTTTTTTTTTCTTAAGTTTGTCGATGCCGAAAATCTGCGCATTCACCGAACTCTACTTTTGTCTCCTTTTGTGGTCACCGTAAAATTCTTCTTTGTTTTGACCTCCCCATTGGCACTAATAGAGTAGAAATGTACTTATGTTCCTCCCCTCTACAGTAATACAATCTACCTTTTATACTTCATTACAGTTGTGATGTCCTCTTTCTGGTCTCTTAGCTTACAATGTCCTCCATTATTGACCCATTAACTAATAATGGCCACAGTTGTGACAGCAGATATATATTAATAATATTCCCAAATTGTAGACTCATACATTAATAAAGTTCCCTATTTTGGCCCCATACTTAAGTAATGTCCCCTATTGTGACTCCATACACTAATAGTGTCCCCTATTCTGGCCCTACTTACTTTTATAATATCTCCTGTATACTTATAATGTTCCCCACTTTGTCCCACAAACAATTATAATGTCTTCCAATTCTGGCTCTCATATACTTATGTTCTCCATTCTGGCCACCAAACAATGATAATGTCACCCATTATAGCCATCATAGACTTATAATGTTGCCCACTCTAGCACCCATACCAAGATAATGTCCCCTATTCTGGCCACTATATAATTCCCCTATTTATGCCACCATACAATTATAATGTCCCCCATTCTGATCTCATACACGTAGAATGTCTACTCTTATAAATAAAATAGTGTAAAAAAAAGGCTTTTACCTATTCCAAAATTAAAAGACAAGCATATTCTGTATTGCTGTACCTCGTAAAATGCTGATCCTTCAAAATAAAATATTATTTATCTGGTACAGTGAATTCAGTTTTTCACTCATTTTGCCTGTAAAAAGAAATAAAACATATATGGACAGACAAGAGATGGGCCAAATTTATGAAAAGTCCTCCTAATGAATTTGGCACACTTTACTTTAGTCTTCATAATTCTTCTTAACCCCATAAGGACCAGTTGATTTTTTGGTTTTTGAACTTTTTTCTTTTCTTCTTCTTTCAAGTAACAAAACATTTTTTTTACTTTTCTGCTGATATAACCATATACGGGCATGTTTTTTGTAAAACAAACTGTACTTTTGAATGACACCATTTAATTTATCATGCAATGAAGTGGAAAATGGGCTGAAAAATTACAAGTCCGATGACATCGCACAAAAAAAAATGAAATTGCACAAATTTTTTTTTGTGTGTTTTTATTTTTTTTGTTGTGTTGTGCAGTAAAATATGGCCTGGCAGTATGATTTGCCAGGTTAGTATGATTGCGGCAATACTAAACTTGCATATTTTTTTAAAATATTTTTTAAAAAAAGTTGAAATTTGAAATTTTATTTAGGAACATTTTGTTGGTGTCGCCATTTTCCAAGGCCTGTAACTTTTAATTTTCTCTATGATGGAACATGTGTTTTACATGGTAAGCTGATACCATTTTCGGGTAGATATGACATTTTGTTTGTTTATTATTGAGGAGCTACAATTCTGTCATTTACGGTAATTTTTTTTCTCTTTGCTATTTAATCAAATCCTTTAATTTTATATTTTAGTAGATTGAACTTTTACAGAAACAGCAAAATAAACTTTTTAATGTCTTTATTTTTAACAGAAGAAGGATGCAATTCAATTTTTTTGTTTTAAAACATTTTTAATACTTTATTACTTTATTTTTAGTCCTCTTAGGAGTCTTGAACCTGTAGTCATCTGATCTCTTGTACTATAGTCATGGCCAAAAGTGTTGGTACCCTTAAAATTATTCCAGATAATGAATTTTTTTCCCCATAATATTAGTGCAATTACACATTTTGTCATTGATATGTTGCTTCATACATAAATATTATTCTTAATAATAATTATAATAAATATGTTAGTATAATCCTCCTGGGAAAGCATCTTGTAGAAGCAGCTATTTATTTCAAAGGATTAGCAGCCAAATATAAAAATGAGGGAGAAAACAATTTTATCCAGCCTTTTTTTGAAGTTTTGTGTGAAATTATGTGCAATTTGCATTTTATTTTCTGGGGTTTTTTTTTGTGTTATTTCAATACACACAAAAGAAGTAAACATTTGTGAGGCAGTGTTATATATGAAGGTCACTATGTGTCCCCCAGAATGTGTTCAGAAACCGTCTAAGACCCGCTGGAGTGTGTTGTATTCACAGTGGTTGCTGTGAGTACAACACAAAGATAGAGGACAGTGAACTAGGTCATGTTATGTGACTTAGGTTTGGGGAAACCAGATAAGAACCTTTATTTTGGAGAATCTGTAGGAACGGGTGGGAAGGATTCTCCATCCACTCCAGGTCTTCTAAAATGCCCTGTCCAGGAAAGTGCATTTAATCTTGCAGAGTAGCACAAGGTATGTGTGATTTAGAGCAAGTATGTTGGAAGAAGCATGTACTCTGTGAAAAGGCTGTGTGAAACTAAACATAGCAGCTAAGCAGCGTGGTCTTGGTCCTAACAAAGTGGACCCGACCTTTAAGGGAAGCTACTGTGGACTGTGTTGATACGAATACTGGATTGTACCGGCTGCATCCCGGATCTTAAAAGGTCTGTAAATATGTGTGGACTCTGTTAATAAATAGCATGTGTTATTTGGAACAACTTGGGTCAATGCCTCACATGTGTATAACAAAATATGTATATTGTAATTGCAAGAATTTTCTGGGAGAAATACTTAATTTTCTGGAACAATTTCAAGGGTACCAACACTTTCGGCCATGACTGTATGCAATAACTGTTTTACAGCATATAGTAAAAATCACAGTATGCTGCGAATGACACAGGGTGGTCTTCATAAAAGCATCGTAATTGCAGGCACTGAGATCTCCAGCAGCATTAAGTTTTGGGGGGATTGGGCATGTCTATCTGAGGGCTCCTGTGGTGCCCTGCTAACCACAGGCAACCACAGACTCACTCACAGCATGGATGGGTTTCCACAGCGGATACACAGTTACACGCAACATCTTCCACCCGAGCACAGTAGGGGGAGCTCAACCTGCTGCCTTAGGCAGGATCCCCTATAAATACTGGTGCTGGGGGCGGAGTTAGACAGTGAGTGTGCAGACGCTACAAGAGCTGCAAAGACGTACTGGTGTTCGGTCCTGCGTTAGGCCTGAGCCAGTCACCCTGACCAGTCTCCGGTAGCCCTGCAAGGCCCAAAAGTGGGGTCGAGAGGCAAGGAGGAGAGACAGAACAGTGGGGACCATGGAGCCAGCGTTAGGTTCACCCGCATCTACTAGATGGCACTAGAGTCTACCAGAGTACACCATGCCCAGTAGGAAACACCGGAACACCGTGGAGACTTCAGTCTTCCAGAATTCTGTGTAGTCACATACCAGGGAGAGAATCGGCGGTAGTCAAGAGAGGATATCACGATGACAGCACAGGTGGAGAAAGAGAGCAGAGGAGGCCAGCCAAGTTCTACACAGGCAGGGGCTTCATACACACACAGGAAAAGCAACAATGAGGCCTTATACCCACTCGCTGTGGGATCCCAGAAGTGCATCCTGAACACCCACCGGTACTCTGGATGTTTTACCTGCATCAACACTAGTAAAAAGGAAAATAACAACCAGCGGTGTGTGTGTGTGTCAGTTCCTTCCCCGCGCCCTGCCAGCTACAGAGACTGTCCCATAATTTACCATCTCGGCCAAATCCCTGGTCCATCCATCCTTCCTCTGCACCTCCATCATCACCGCTGCACCTCTGCTCCGGAGGGTCAGCTCCATCTGCAGGGAGCTATACCTCCTTGGCCGCTATACCACCACCCTCCGAGGTCTGAAGCGGCGCTGGTGCTCAATCACCAGAAGCTGTGGGTGGCATCACAAGAACTATTCATCAACTCTATTCCCTGTATATATCCCCTTCTTTAAGTTCGGTCACCGGGGCCACGGGTCTGGGCAGGCCAAAAGTGATATCCCCGACTACAGCGAGGGCCCGGCTACCCGAGTTCCCCACTGCCTGGGCGGCTCGCTCCCAGGCCACGCTGAAAAAATCCCGCAGTCAGAGATTGACAACAGCTGTTAGAAGAGATGATGGCTGAATAAGCACACTTGTGTACAAGTACGACGCTCATCTATAACGTCTTAATATTTCATGTCACTATCTTTATCTTTGCTAAGTGTGTTTTTTTCTACTTGTTGATTAGTTATTGCCCACTATATATACTGTTTGTGTGTGTGCATGTGTGAATGATGGTTCACTTATTTTTGGTTTCTTACAGGTTCACAAGTGCAGTAATCTACCAGGGTCTTGTCATGCGGCTGGGAATTGTATCTGGAAGTCTATATACAGACTTTTTTATCTCTGCAGTGGTGGAATTACCAGCAGCTGTCCTTATTCTCCTCTCAATTGATCGTGTTGGAAGAAGACTTCCATTTGCCTTGAGTAATGCTGGAGCAGGCATTGCATGTTTAATAACAGCTGCTATATCCACAGGTACTAAGTTAATAGTAGGGTTCGATTGGTAGGATGAAATGTGATATTGGTGGAATAAAGTGCTAAAAGGATGTCCGCTATACAGTACTTAATACTTAAAGGGGTGTTCTGATATCTATTACACCCTTTATAACTATCTAATATATCTATTTAATTTGCTTTATTATAAAATTATTGACCATTCTGACTATATAGTTAATCCCTTTATCTGTCATTTTTTTTCTTTACTTCCTGCAACATTTCATTTGAGTGGAGTCACAAATAGGATGTCGTGTGAGCAACTTTGACTTAGGCGTGTGCATTGTAGCAAGACTGTCAATTGTTGAAAAAACGCCATCGTAAAGTAGTCTTGAGAGTGCAGATCAAGGAAAAACATTGACAGGTCCTGTGGACATAGTCAATAGCAACAGACATAGACTGGCCACTTACCATATGGTCTTCTGTCATTTGAAATGATATGTGCTTCTCATTGTAATAAAGATGTATGAAAAGATTTTACAGTTAGTGCCATGGTTGTATATTTACTGTGATTGTGGACATGTTGGAATATGTTTAGTACAACAACTCCATTCCTGTATATGAATGTTCTATTGCTAGATTTGTATGTTATCTATAAAGTTAAAAAAACTCCCAGAGGCTCACACAAGAGCATCCAGTTTCCTATGTCTGTATGAAAGAGAAACAGCTGTAAGATGCTGCACAGAGACTCAGGGCCGCTTTACACACACCAACTTCTGTGTCCAAATTGTGAACAGATCTCTGGTTGCAGTGAAATCATGGACACATTGTTCTATCTTGTGGCTGTGTACAAATGGAACAATGTAAGTCCTGTGATCTTGGTCATTAGATGATCAATCATGGTAAAAACCGTAAATGGAGCAATGTGTCCATGATTTCACTGCAACCAGAGATCTGTTCAGAAGTTGGTCACAGATATCTGTGTGTGTAAAGCGGCCCTCAGACTCATAAGATATGTTTTATTCCTGATTTATTAAGCTTATCATATTCATTCCTGTTTGTTGCTGAATAAAGAAGCTCTGTTGTCACACTCTTGGACAGTATCCTGAATAATCCACTGCCAATAGGACATAAACAACTTTTCCAAGGAGGCCGAAAGAGAAAAAAGACAAGTCTACAGTGGCAAAAAAAGGCTAAAAATTTGATCCAACCCTGAAAAAATATTGTCTAATCAAAGGAATCCAGACTTCTATTGCACAATGCTGACATCACATTGGTCTCTCTTACTTATGACACTTGTGACAGCTTTGGGACCTTAGTCTGTTTCCTTTATTGACATTTAATGTGTTTCTTTCCTTTGGCTGTGTAGGAGTTAATGTAAGTTTCTGTTGCTAGCAAAGCTCCTAGTTGCTGTACGCAGATGAGGCTACTTTGTAATCACTTCTATCTCCTTCATATAGTCCCATGATCCATCATTCCTTGCTGGTTATTGAACTTCATTCTTAGCCAAGAGCTTCTTGGGAAGAAGCATCTATTCTGGAGAGCTAACAATTGTCAAGCCGTCTGCTTACCTAGGAGAGTGGCATTAGCCATCAAGTTGTGTTATTGTTTCCCCTTTGATGAGGGGCAGGTACCCCGAAACGCAGCGTCTGTAGTTTGGGGTTCTGATCTGGCACAAATCCCTTAGTTATATTAAAAGCTTGTAGGAAAGCGATTATGACTTTGAGGAAGCTGCTTAAATGTGGCACTGGAGTTTCTCTACTTCCTTAGTGAAGTGCAAATTTGCATATTTGCATATATCTGCGAGGAGGGAAGTGGCTTACAATCTCCTCACCTACTTCGCTGTCTCCATAAGGTTGATAGCAAGCTCCCAGACCTTGTCTTAGCCCACTCACTCAGCCAGATTAGAATATCCCACACACTACACTGATGAGGGGCAGGTACCCCGAAACGCAGCGTCTGTAGTTTGGGGTTCTGATCTGGCACAAATCCCTTAGTTATATTAAAAGCTTGTAGGAAAGCGATTATGACTTTGAGGAAGCTGCTTAAATGTGGCACTGGAGTTTCTCTACTTCTTTAGTGAAGTGCAAATTTGCATATTTGCATATATCTGAGAGGAGGGAAGTGGCTTATAATCTCCTCACCTACTTCGCTGTCTCCATAAGGTTGATAGCAAGCTCCCAGACTTTGTCTTAGCCCACTCACTCAGCCAGATCAGAATATCCCACACACTACACTGATGAGGGGCAGGTACCCCGAAACGCAGCGTCTGTAGTTTGGGGTTCTGAGCTCGCACAAATCCCTTAGTTATATTAAAAGCTTGTAGGAAAGCGATTATGACTTTGAGGAAGCTGCTTAAATGTGGCACTGGAGTTTCTCTACTTCCTTAGTGAAGTGCAAATTTGCATATTTGCATATATCTGAGAGGAGGGAAGTGGCTTATAATCTCCTCACCTACTTCGCTGTCTCCATAAGATTGATAGCAAGCTCCCGAACCTGTTTCCCCTTGTTTTTTTAATCTTCTTGTTGATTTTAGTGCAGTGGTTATAACCCGCCCAGGGGACTTTGGGAGCTCGGTCCCCGGGCGTTAGTGCTGGGGGTTGTCTTGGTGGCCTGTGCCCAGGCCTGTACCCTGGGGTCACTTGGTAAAAGGGAAAAATAGATAAAATAAAGAAGTTATAGTCTCGTGACGCCACCTGCAGTTTCTGGTGATCTCACCAGTGTCAAACCGCCGGGGATGGTGGTATTACAACCAGTTGATAGCGCTCCCTGCAGGTGGAGCGGGATCCCCGGGGCAGTGATGAGGTGACGGGGATTTGTACAGGGAAGCGGTTAGATGGCTGGTCCGCTGCTACAGCCTCTAGGCCAGACAGGTTCAGGGATGGACAAACTGACACACACACTGTGAATCGTTGTTGTACCTTTACTCTTGTTATGGCAGGCACTGTCCAGGGTACACTCCAGGTGGTCGGGAAGGCACTTCTAGATTTCCACAGTGAGTTGTGGATAAGGGCTCCTTGTCTCTTTTCTCTCGGTGAAGTCCCCTGACCTGTGTAGAGCTAGGCCTAACCTCCTCTGTGTCTCTCTCTCTCTCACCCGTGTCGCAGTATTGAGAACCTTTGTGCGGGCTACCGCTATAGCTTCTCCTGCGGTCTCTCGCTCCCCTGTTGGTTGCGTTACAGGTGTCCGGGAGACTCCTCTGTGAACCGGTCTTTTCTGCTAGGCTTGATGCTCTCCTGCAGACTCAGACTCTGGTGTCCGGGTTGCTTTCTGGGGTGAACCGGTATGGCTCCAATGCCCACAGTCTGCTCCTTTACTCTGTCTTTCTCACGCCTTGCCTTCAATCTCACTCTCAGGCCCTCAAACTGGCTAGGCTAGTCTACTGGGTCGGGCCTAGCAGGGCTCCAACACACCAGGACGTCTTCACAGTACTACTCCATACTGCACGGACTAATTCTTCCCCCAGCACCAGTATTTATAGGGGATCTTGCTTAAAGGCAGAAAGTGGAGCTCTCTCTACAGGTCTGGGGTGGAAGGTGTTGTGTGTGTAATTGTACCTACTGTGGAAAGCCTTCCATGCTTTTGGTGGTTCTGTGGCTACCTGTAATGGCAGGGCAACATCGCAAAGCATTCACTGATGTCAGGGAGACCAGTCCAAGAAAACACTGCTGGCCAAAGCACTCAAACACAGTGAATTCTTAGGCACATTGCCCCCTGGGAATTATGAATATGCAAATAGAGTCTGTGGAGCCTCGGTTAGGAGTCTCAAACACAGGACTAGCCATATATCCCTCCATGGAAGGACCCAGCCAAGGGGTGGCTCCTTGCGGAGAACACCATTACCACCATATTAAGTGGCCCTTTTAGTCAATATCCAACTCTTTTACAAGTTTAGAGATGTGACAAGGGAATACCAAGGCCAGGTATCCATCCACAGACAGCTGTTTCGGGGTGTTGCCCCTCATCAGTGTGGAGTAGGATTCTAGCTAGGTGGGAGCAAGGCCTAGTAGACCAACATCGCAAAGCATTTACTGATTTCAGGGAGACTAGTCCAAGAAAACACTGCGGGCAGCTGGCCAAAGCGCTCAACACAGTGAATTCCTAGGCACATTGTAATGACAGGGCGCCACAGTTAGGATTAGTGCTCCTACTTGCCATCTCAGTAGTGAGGGTTATCAGGACCAGTGATAAACTAGATACCCCGCTCAGCGACAGAGTGAAAGAACTCATATAGGAATGGTAGGGAGAATGGCAGGAGGGTGCAGGAGGTCTTTCTTTTTATTTCCTAAGAGGGTCCTCCCTATTGTATTTGTTCCACCTCTGTCCCCCTAGTGCTGAACACCGTTGATCCAGGTGGCACTGTCATGCACTGTATCCAGACACACTCTAGTCCGTGGCGAGACAGCTGATGGGTAGATCAGAATTTGGTGCTAGCTGCATAAATCAATGATCCTTTCCTTTCAAGTGGCAATAATTTAGTCTGGAGTAATAGATTGGGTGTAAGGGGCACAAAAGCTTACCTATTTGACTGCAATCCTATACAATAAGTTACTACTTATGTGAATGTATGATGACCTCCTTAGACATTTACCTCTATGGCACATGTTGTTGAATGATACAGTATCCTGGAAACTACAGTTCAAAAAAGAAAGTAGCCAGTCCAGTATACACAAATAAACTTTAGTTTACTGTGGTCATTGATGGATCATGTATATGTAAGGGTTTTAGAGTTAATTTGCATCCCCCTTGGAGAATATGGTATATGTGCATTATGCATTTCTGTATAGAGTTAACATGTCTAATCATTTGTCCGTGGCCATCTATCGGCCAAGGTGAGGATTGCTTCTCAGTCCCCTTAAATGATGGAAGTTATTAATAATAATTGGTGATATTCCATAGGGGCAGGGGCTAGCCAACAAAAAGGGCCTGTGATGGAGGTTCAGGAGGAGGGTTCCAAAAAAGAGAGCTAGAACAGGAACCACTACCCAGTTATGATTCGACTGGACCCTCTAGGTCTCCAGGGTATTTTGGCCCAGGATCTAGGATGTGGAGTAGAATACAAAGTGAATGTGCTTCTCCCAGTGTTGGTGCTTTTGCTTTGCCTCAGGTAGTCCCTGGACAGTGGATGTTCCCTCCAGTGCTGGTTCAGTGGACCTTGACAGAGTCCCGGGTGAATGGGTCACCACGGTGCAAGCTGTGAAGGAACCCACATCTAATGGTGGCAATTATTGTTCATTTGTATGGATCCCCATAAATTGGGATAGGGCTGGAGCCAAGAGAGACTGTGTGAATTCACAGCAGGTTACATTGAGACTGAAGGACATTGAGTTTGGAGACATCGGATGTTGGGCACAATCTGAAGCAAATTGTGTTAATGTGAATACCCTATACATGTATCATTTAAGATGAGTGCCCGTGTTTCACGAGACTGTTCATGTAACATTCCAATACAAACTTTAATTGACTCTGTGCGTGCCTTGGCCCTCACCGAGAGCAAACCTGGACTTAACTTTTGCACTGGGGAGCTGGCTGAGGCAAGCTTAGCGGTGCCAGGGCTACACCACAACCAAGGCCTTACCTCGGCCTCGACTACCAGGGCCCTGTATGACTGGCCCCTCAACATATACAGAGAGTAACAGGTACATAAATTGTCCTTGACATCTGTTTTCAACAGAGGTTCTTACATAGTTATTATATTTGGCAGCATTTTACTTGATGAAAGATTTCAATTATAGAGCAGAGTTATCCTTCATTCTTTCAGCAAACTTTGCTTCTGACAACAGCCCATCTTCGTGCCATACCCATGCCTGGCAACCAAGTATTCCTTCAGTAACACGCCAAGGCCAGCCTATAGGTTTTTCTTGTGCCATCTCAGGATCCCCAATAATCCACCATAATATATTTTGGACCTTAGGCTCCATGCCACAAAACGAAGCTTGACTATCTATTTTTCTACCCTGCTGTCCTGCCCACCAAGAATTGCCAGCAGTATGCTGAATATTTATCCATGTTTTAATCCAGTTGCTTGCCTATGCACATAAACATACACAAACACACACAACTTTTTGCAGTTCATATCCTTCCTGTGAGCGCTCTATTAGTGATGGGTTTGTTTGAGACCGATCCACAACAAAGAGCTGGCACCTTGCTGAAAACTGTGGGAGGCGGCGTCCTATTGAGAGCTACCAAATTTTCTGAGTGGCTCTCAATGTGCATAAAATGACAGTGTTCTGTAGCCAAACCCCACCTGCCTGAAGTAAACCCTGCCTATGAATGGATTTCATTGGCTGGTTGCAAGTAAGTGAGATTTTGGTCATGGTAGGGTTTCAGCTGCATTAATTTTATTTAATTTAAAATGTTTGTTCACCTGTAATAAATACATAATTAATGATAATCCATTTAGCCCCCAAAAGAGCTTCTTTTTCATGAGCAGAGCCAAGAAAGCCAGAGCACCCAAAAGAGCCAGACTGCCCATCAATAGTCTTTAACTAGAACTTCCTAGCAACCTCCTGTTTTTTCTCTTTTGCTCCCCAAGCTCCTCCCAAATACAGAGCTTTACTGTTAACTTTTCTATGACCCTGTGCCTAGTGTCACTTTCACTTATCCCCAATTTCATCACATTTAAAAGGGATCAGCATTCAGATAATATGCAGATAATGCATTTGTATAAAACATTACAGCATTACATCACAATAGCAAACTCTTGAAGAATGACCAGGCATCCTTCACTTTTTCACATAAGGCCCCTTTCACATCAGCAGTAATCGCTGATCGTGGCAGCGGTGGTGAAAAAACGCAACTGACGCGATTACCGCATGACGGCCGCACTTGCGGTTTACTCGCGGCAAGCTCCATGCAATGTCTATGGGGCTTGCGGTAAGTGTGCGGCAAGTGAAGTTTCAGCACTTGCGGCAGATGCGGCCGCGAAAATTCCCCCACTCTGACTGCAGTTTTTTCGTAGCCGCATCTGCCGCAAGTGCCGAAACTGCACTTGCCGCACCTGCCGCAAGCCCCATAGACACTGCATGGGGCTTGCCACAAGTGAACCGCAAGGGCGGCCATTATGCGGTAACCGCCTTAGTTGCGTTTTTTTCACTGCAAGTGCTGCGATCAGCGATTACTGCTGATGTGAAAGGGGCCTAAGGGGCCTTTCACACTTGCGTTTTTTTCCTGAACTGGAAGATCAGGAAAAAACCTGATTCTTACAGGATTAATTTTTTTGCCCATTCACTTTAATGATTTCAGGAAAAAACCTGAAGCAACAAGATTCTGCCTGAAATCATTGAAGTAAATGGGCAAAAAAATGAATCCTGTAAGAATCAGCTTTTTTCCTGATCTTCCAGATCAGGACAAAAACGCAAGTGTTGAAAGGCCCCTTACGCTGTTTTCTTCGAACACCCCTGGTCCTCTGGTAATGTGGATGGATATTTGGACAGCATGGCTTATCCAAATGTTGTGGTTGATCAAGTTCATTCCTTCATGGTCGCCGTTTAGCCTATGCCAGGAGGATACTTCAGCAGGACAATGCACCATGGGTCGTATGGACACGGATTGTTTCCAGGAACATGACAGTTTCTCTTGGAAAAGGTAGAATAGGCTAAGAACATGGCAGTATCTCCATCTAATATTCTACAACTGTAAGAAGCTATACTGTCTGCATGGTCCAATATTCCTGTAGAACAAGTTGAACACGTAGTGGAATCTGCACCATAACAACTTGCATTCTTCAAAGTGAGAGACAGTAGCAGCACTACTAGATGGGTACCTAGTCTCAAGTCTTTTTACTTAAGTTTATAAAGGATTGCACTGTGTTAATTTTGCAGACTGTCATCTAACAAATATATATATTTATTTGCAGATCTTTTGTGGTTAAAAATAACGTTAGCCACCTTAGGAAGACTGGCAATCACCATGGCATTTGAAATAGTTTACTTTATAAATACTGAACTATATCCAACACCACTGAGGTAATAAAAAGAATAACTGTGATATATTGAAATATTGATAATATTTATTTATTTTACTTGCTTATATACCACAGTCTGAAAGAATTGGGTTCTAACTCTGGGACCTAGAACATTTTTTGCAGAATGTGGGTTCACATGCACCACAAAACATGAATGGAATGGTGACTTTATATGTGCTTCAGTCACATGCTGAGCAAGTTATGGGAAGAAATGAGCACACTTGATTTTCAAGGGAACCTGTCATATGGTTCATGCTGCCCAACGAAAATTATTGTGCAAACAGGTCAGCTAACCATATCCATAGCTATGATGATTCGAGAAAGTAGAAGTTGGAGTTAGAGCTTCACCTCCTTCTCCTTCTTCTATCATAGAATTTCATCAGTAACAACTGTCATCTACTATCTCAGTAATTTAAAAAAAAATGACGTAGCGCTTCGTGGTATTTTTTATTCTCAGCGCAGATAAAGCGGACAACTACAGGCTGCCACCCCCAGGGGCCTGGCTTTACCTTGGCTGCCAATCGAAATACAGGGAAGCTCAATATTTTTTTAATTATTTAAACAAATAATTAAAAAAAAAAAGCATGAGCTCCCGCCATATTTTGATCATCAGCCAGGCAAAACCAGGCAGCGCTTCCAGCGGCGCAGGTGGGAGTGGCATGCTGGGTAATGAGGGGTTAATACCAGTTTTCTATTCTCAGTTTATACTAAGCCTGAAATTCATGGTGTCAAGCCAAATAAGACCTGGCCACAATGAAGTTCTAGCGAACATTAAAAAAAAACACACAGAATTTTTTTTATTAGAAATAAAACAAAAGACACATTTAGGGACTCCATCTTTCATTACAAAAAAACACTTTCCTCCGAAGTAGTCCATAGGCAGAGCAGGTTCAGCTCTGCTTCATCATTCTGAACAGACAAGCATCTGTCCAGAGCGACAAGCAGGCTGAGACTGTCAATGACAGTCAGAGTTCAATTGAGTTCATAGCTGAGCCATGAACTCGAGTCACCCCTAACATCACTGTGAACATTGCCGAGAACTGCAGAGTTCTCAGCAGTGCAGTGAATATCTCCGAACTTAATGAGTCACCCCAGAAGTAGATGCAGCGGGGACAGCGAGAAGGCAGTATGCACGATGGTGGGACGGCAGGACCTGGTAGGTATAATGATACTGTTTACTAATAATGTGCTTTTTTTTACAAACCCTAGAACCAAACTGTAACATGGGTTTCCTTGGGAAACCCATGTTCGGTACAGCCCCCTAATTTTACAGTTCGGACTTGCCCATCACTAGTGATATTGATCACAGCACTTAGGGGATTGGGAAAGGGATCACGTTCCCTCTCCCTTCTGATTGGTGTCCGGAGATGTAAACGCAAGGGCCTAACTGTTGCCATGGTGATCCAACATTGCTATGACGACTTCTGGATCGCCTGAGTATGGCAAGACACATAGATCATGCCTGCAGCATGGTCCAAGAGGCTTTTGTCACTGCAGCTCTGACAGCCAGTGGGCTATGTGTGGGCTCCTGCTGCACCAAGGGGGCTCTGTGTGGGCTTCTGCTTCAGTCAGAGGGCTCTGTGTGGGTTCCTATTGTATGTAGGAGCTATGTTAAATTAATTTCCCACCCCTGCTTTATTAGGTATAGCACTATGTCATGTATAGCACTGTATATAAAGGGGAAAGAAATGTGTGGCATGCTACATGCACCACTGTTTTTCTCCTTTTTCCTTCTATAGATGTGAGCCTATGTGCTAATCACGTGACCTCTCACATGATCTATGAAAAGATGACCATGTGACATGTCACATGGTATTTCGGGTTGGGAGAACCCTTGTCTTCTAAACAGCCCAGGGCCCTGCCTACTCTTAACTCACCCCGGCTCGGTTGGCATCTGTAAAGTGTCAGCAATTTTTTTTATTGACCCCTACACCAGTATGGGTAATTTTGATGCATGATTCGGATCAAAAACATACATTTTTATGAGAGTTTTTTTGTGGACATATGGTCTAAAAAAAAAAAGGTGGACTTGTGATGAGCTCCATAGATTATAATGGATATGTGTTCTATTCATGAAAAATGTATGGATAGAAAATTTTCTTAAAAAATACACGTCAGAATGAGGCTTGATGTGAAGTGACAAGATGTATGCACACAGCTATGTGTTTTCCACTGTTGTCAATGTTTTTATGTGTTTTTGTTTAAAAATCAATAAAAAGAATTTAATGTTGAAAAAGTATTTATATATGTACAAAGCTAAAGTTTTTCATAAATACATCAGAAAGTGAAAAGTATTTTAAATATTCATGGTAAACGGAGTCTATTTCTCCACCAGATCTTACACATGGAACCAGGCAGTGATGTCACTGACTCATTCCGGCTCCAAGCTCTTACATCAGTGGCGTAGCTAGCCTGCTCTGGGCCCGGGGGCGAGATCTGCACCCAGGGCCCCCATGTGAAGAGCGGGGGGGGGGGGGTGTGCTGTCAGAGAATTCTCGTGCCACCCCAAGTGGCGTAGCAAGTGTTTGTGGCGCCCTGGGCGGTGGAAAAATTTGCCGCAGCTGCCGCCCCTAAGAATTGGGCCGAATGGCCACTCTCCTCCTGAACTCTCCATCCTTCTGCACTCCCCATGCTCTATCTTCCTGCACCCTCCATCCTCCTGCACCCTCCATCCTCCAGCACCCTCCATCCTTCAGCACTCTCCATCCTTCAGCGCTCTCCATCCTCCTGCACTCACCATCCTCCTGCGCTCCCCATCCACCTGCGCGCTCCATCCTTCTGTGTGCTCCATCCTCCTGCACTCTTCATCCTCTTGCGCTCTCTGTCCTCCTGCCATCCTTCTGTGTGCTCCATCCTCCTGCACTCTTCATCCTCTTGCGCTCTCTGTCCTCCTGCCATCCTTCTGTGTGCTCCATCCTCCTGCGCTCTTCATCCTCTTGCGCTCTCTGTCCTCCTGCGCTCTCTATCCTCCATCCTCCTGCACGCTGCATCCTTCTGCGCTCTCCATCCTCCTGCACTCCCCATCCACCATCCTGCAGCACCCTCCATCCTCCTGCACGCTCCATCCACCTGCGCTCTCCATCCTCCATCCTCTCTTGCATTCCCTGTCCTCCATCCTCCTGCACTCCCCATCCTCCTGCAGTCCCCATTCTTCTGCGCTCTCCATCCTCCTGCGCTCTCCATCCTCCTACGCTCTCTATCCTCCATCCTCCTGCGCTCTTCATCCTCCTGTGCTCTCCATCCTCTATTCCCTGCAGTGTCCATCCTCTATCCCCTGCAGTTTCCATCCTCTATCCCTGCAGATCCCATCCTCTGTCCCCCTGCAGATCCCATCCTCTGTCCCCCTGCAGATCCCATCCTCTGTCCCCCTGCAGATCCCATCCTCTGTCCCCCTGCAGATCCCATCCTCTGTCCCCCTGCAGATCCCATCCTCTGTCCCCTGCAGATCCCATCCTCTGTCCCCCTCCAGATCCCATCCTCTGTCCCCTGCAGATCCCATCCTCTGTCCCCTGCAGATCCCATCCTCTGTCCCCCTGCAGATCCCATCCTCTGTCCCCCTGCAGATCCCATCCTCTGTCCCCCTGCAGATCCCATCCTCTGTCCCCCTGCAGATCCCATCCTCTGTCCCCCTGCAGATCCCATCCTCTGTCCCCCTGCAGATCCCATCCTCTGTCCCCTGCAGATCCCATCCTCTGTCCCCCTCCAGATCCCATCCTCTGTCCCCCTGCAGATCCCATCCTCTGTCCCCCTGCAGATCCCATCCTCTGTCCCCCTGCAGATCCCATCCTCTGTCCCCCTGCAGATCCCATCCTCTGTCCCCCTGCAGATCCCATCCTCTGTCCCCCTCCAGATCCCATCCTCTGTCCCCCTGCAGATCCCATCCTCTGTCCCCCTGCAGATCCCATCCTCTGTCCCCCTGCAGATCCCATCCTCTGTCCCCCTGCAGATCCCATCCTCTGTCCCCCTGCAGATCCCATCCTCTGTCCCCCTGCAGATCCCATCCTCTGTCCCCCTGCAGATCCCATCCTCTGTCCCCCTGCAGATCCCATCCTCTGTCCCCCTGCAGATCCCATCCTCTGTCCCCTGCAGATCCCATCCTCTGTCCCCCTCCAGATCCCATCCTCTGTCCCCCTGCAGATCCCATCCTCTGTCCCCCTGCAGATCCCATCCTCTGTCCCCCTGCAGATCCCATCCTCTGTCCCCCTGCAGATCCCATCCTCTGTCCCCCTGCAGATCCCATCCTCTGTCCCCCTGCAGATCCCATCCTCTGTCCCCTGCAGATCCCATCCTCTGTCCCCCTCCAGATCCCATCCTCTGTCCCCCTGCAGATCCCATCCTCTGTCCCCCTGCAGATCCCATCCTCTGTCCCCCTGCAGATCCCATCCTCTGTCCCCCTGCAGATCCCATCCTCTGTCCCCCTGCAGATCCCATCCTCTGTCCCCCTGCAGATCCCATCCTCCAGCCTCCCTGTATCCTTCATCACCCTTGCACAGCCTGACACCCTCAGCACCCCTCTCTCACACACCTCTTGGGGGGGCGTTGCAGACTTACCGCGGCTGCCGTGTGCGTCTGCTGTAAGGAGGAGGTGAGGAGGGGCGGGCAGACTGCAAGACAGGAAGTCCCGTCTGCGTCCTCCCTCCTCTCCGGCCGGCACGGCAGCCGGCTGGCAGCACGGGGCACGGTGGCCCCCCAGGGGGCGGACAATGGGCCCCTGATGTCGGGGGGGCCCGGGGCGCTCGCCCCCCCTGCCCCCCCGCTAGCTACGCTACTGTCTTACATCAATGGTGCGTGCTAGGCATGCAGGGTCTATCAAATAGAAATGAATGTACTACAGCTCAGTTGTCATTAAGATTAAGGTGGTCAGTTTTGCACAAATCTACCTGAGCTCTGAACATCTGTTTTTGATAAGCACAATAAATCATCATGAATAAATCTCTGCAAATTACCTGATGAGATGGTGACTGATAATTCAGCATGATGGCAGACTGTATCAAGTAAATTTAAAGTCTAGTAATGATATACTTGTGTTAATACTTATTACCAATGATGAAAGTTTTAGGCAAGGAACATAGTAAAAAAAAAGTATAAAATACATTTTCTATTGTAGATATTTTACACAAAAGGTTTCACAAAACATTTGTTGTACATATCTAATAGCATCTAAATTGTTCTTAGCTTTTTAAACCCCTTGTGGTGCAGCGGCTGGCTGCCTTGCTGTTGTGGTTGATGGAACTTATGGTTCAATGGCTAAGGTAAGGCATTACATGTGCTATGATGCAGGTATGAAAGCCCGGGGAGTGTCTGTCAAACCTTGATCCACCTGTGGGCGTGACACAGCAGACATAAACAGACTCCCTCCTGGTCACATGGGCTGTGACATCAGAACAGGTCCTTCACACAGGAAGTGGAGAGCCTGATGATCTGAAGGAGATGTTTGCCAGAGCGTCTAATAGGTCAGGAAACCTTAGGAAGCCAGGTTCATCCCGGGGCTCAGGGAGCCCAATCCTGGTCGAAGACTAGGCAGACAAGAGTCTGTGAACCTCCAAAAGAAGGAGGTCTCACCTGGGCCTAAGGTCAGCGATTCCCTCCTATGGACTAATCGGGATATGTGTGTGTTATACTGTCCATTGGGACAGTCGGAAGAGACATGGCTATGTGTTATGTGCAGTTTATGAGGCATGTGAATAAACTGCTGAACTTTGCTGAACTTTAACACAGTTGTCTGCACTGTTTGGTATCAATTATGCTGCAAGTGAGTCCTCCAGGCGTGTGGTACCTCACACCCTTCATGACCAATGACATACCTATATACAGTGTTGGCCAAAAATATTGACACCCCTGCAATTCTGTCAGATAATACTCAGTTTCTTCCTGAAAATGATTGCAATCACAAATTCTTTGGTATTATTATCTTCATTTAATTTGTCTTCAATGAAAAAACACAAAAGAGAATGAAGCAAAAAGCAAAACATTGATTATTTCATACAAAACTCCAAAAATGGGCTGGACAAAAGTATTGGCACCCTCAGCCTAATACTTGGTTGCACAACCTTTATTAAAAATAACTGCAATTAACCGCTTCCGGTAACCATCAATGAGTGTCTTACAATGCTCTGCTGGAATTTTAGACCATTCTTCTTTGGCAAACTGCTCCAGGTCTCTGATATTTGAAGGGTGCCTTCTCCAAACTGACATTTTTAGATCTCTCCACTGGTGTTCTATGGGATTCAGGTCTGGACTCATTGCTGACCACCTTAGAAGTCTCCAGTGCTTTCTCTCAAACCATTTTCTAGTGCTTTTTGAAGTGTGTTTGGGTCATTGTCCTGCTGGAAGACCCATGACCTCTGAGGGAATCCCAGCTTTCTCACACTGGGCCCTACATTATGCTGCAAAATTTGTTGGTAGTCTTCAGGCTTCAGAATGCCATGCACATGGTCAAGCAGTCCAGTGCCAGAGGCAGCAAAGCAACCCCAAAACATCAGGGAACCCCCGCCATGTTTAACTGTAGGGACCTTGTTCTTTTCTTTGAATGCCTCTTTTTTTCTCCTGTACACTCCATGTTGATGCCTTTGCCCAAAAAGCTCTACTTTGTCTCATCTGACCAGAAAACATTCTTCCAAAACGTTTTAGGCTTTCTCAGGTAAGTTTTGGCAAACTCCAGCCTGGCTCTTTTATGTCTCGGGGTAAGAAGTGGGGTCTTCCTGGGTATCCTACCATACAGTCCCTTTTCATTCAGACGCCGACGGCTAGTACGGGTTGACACTGTTGTACCCTCGGACTGCAGGGCAGCTTGAACTTGTTTGGATGTTAGTCGAGGTTCTTTATCCACCATCCGCACAATCTTGTGTTGAAATCTCTCGTCAATTTTTCTATTCCGTCCACATCTAGGGAAGTTAGCCACAGTGCCATGGGCTTTAAACGTCTTGATGACACTGTGCACGGTAGACACAGGAACATTCAGGTCTTTAGAGATGGACTTGTAGCCTTGAGATTGCTCATGCTTCCTCACAATTTGGTTTCTCAAGTCCTCAGACAGTTCTTTGGTCTTCTTTCTTTTCTCCATGCTCAATGTGGTACATACAAGGACACAGAACAGAGGTTGAGTCAACTTTAATCCATGTCAACTGGCTGCAAGTGTGATTTAGTTATTGCCAACACCTGTTAGGTGCCACAGGTAAGTTACAGGTGCTGTTAATTACACAAATTAGAGAAGCATCACATGATTTTTTTAAGGGTGCCAATACTTTTGTCCACCACCTTTTTTATGTTTGGTGTGGAATTATATCTAATTTGGCTTTAGGACAATTCTTTTTGTGTTTTTTTTCATTGAAGACAATTTAAATGACGATAATAATACCAAAGAATTTGTGATTGCAATCATTTTCAAGAAGAAACTGAGTATTATCTGACAGAATTGCAGGGGTGTCAATACTTTTGGCCATGACTGTATAGTCTGGTTTCCCAGAAGTTCCCGACCCATGATGCATAGGTGTGCTGTGGCACTTCGATTGTGTGTGACAGCTGAGTCCAAGCTCTCACAATCAGGTGCGGTCCCTGTACTGCCCCAGGCTATTATACCCACTAAATGTTGCAATCAATAGCGATTTCTGCATTTGGAAGAGGAGGTCGCTGCTCTCAAAAGCGATCGGGGCTCCTGCGACGTGATTACAGGGGTCTGATCATTGCTGTGGAAACCCAAAGTCAAAGTTATGACAACCCCCAGGTTGATTTCAGCTGTGGCATGCCTCTTAGACCATGCCAGCAGCATGGAGTAAGAGGCTTGTTTCAGGGTAAAACTGACAGGTATAAATCCATTGCAATGCTCGTGCATTGCAAAGCATTATACTGGCAATCCAACTAAGAAAAATAAACATCCCATATGTGGACTAAGTAAAAAAGTATAAAAAAAAAATATTTTAAGAAAATCACAAAATAAAGAGCAAAAAAAGATGAAAAAAATTATACCAATAAATACGTAGATAGATATACATAAATAAAATAAATAAATACACATATATGGTATTGGTGTGTCTGGAACGACCCACTCTATAAAGCTTTTATATTATTTACCCCTTCAGTGACCATCAAAAAAGCAACAAAAAAACACACTTTTTCATCATACTGCCAAAGTAAGTGGAATAAAACGTTCTCAAAAAGTAGCATGTAAATAAAAATGATATAGCTGAAAACATCATCTTGTCCCACAAAAAACAATCCACCATACAGCTGTTTTTTTCTATGACATTCTTTTTATGTTGTGAAAGTGGCAAAACATAAAAAAGAACAATAGAGATGTGGTATTGCTGTAATCGTCCTGACCTGAAGAATAAAGATATCTTATCACTTTTACAACAGGATGAATGGCTTAAAGAGGACCTGTCACCTCCCTGCTGCATGGCAAAGTAAATGCAGCACTGAATGCAGCATGTTTGCTGCACTCAGGGAAGGGCTCCACCATGGCTCTAGCCCCCCTGTACCCTGAGAAATAGACTTTAGAAATTTATTTATAACTAGTCTAGAGGGTAGGATCTTATTACCAGCTCTTTGCCACTAGCACATTCCTCCAGCCTGCTCCATTGTTGTTCCTCCCCCTGTATGTCTCTGCCGCCGCCTCCTGCTGTGCCCTCAGCTTCTGCTGAACAGTCAATCACGCTGGCCTTGCGTGACGTCACCGGCTAAGGGGAGCAGTTTGTAAAATGGGGTCACTTGTAGGGAGTTTCTATTTTACCACATCAAAAGTTATTCAAATATGATAATCTAGTCTAAGTATGGAAATCTATTCAAGCCAAAATAATCCTACAAAATTTCTAATAGTGCTTCTTCTGGGCTCGGCCATGCACTCTAAGGCCAAGTGCACACGTTGAGTATTTGATGAGTTTTTTACCTCAGGATTTGTAGACAAAACCAGGAGTGGAGCAATCAGAGGAAAAGTCTAATAGAAACACCTGCACCACTTCTGTATTTATCACCCACTCCGGGTTTTGGCTACAAATCCTGAGGTAAAAAACTCATCAAATACTCAGCGTGAGTACGTGGCCTTAGGCTGTTTTCACACTGCAGTTTTTTCCTGATCAGGATTCATCAGGTTTTGCGTGCCAAAACCAGGAGTGAAACTTGCAGAGAAAAATTATAATTGTAAGATTGACACCTGTTCTGGGTTTTGGAGACACTTCGGGTTTTGGCACACAAAACCTAATGAATCCTGATCAGGAAAAAACTGCAGTGTTAAAGCAGCCTAACAGTAGTTTTTCACCACATACGGGGTATCAGTATACTCCATATATCTCCATTTTAATGGCTTAACTTCACAAAATTCTGTGAAACACCTGAGGGTTTAAGGTGCTCATTGCTAGTGATGAGCAAGTATAGTCGATACTATTCACTATTCGCATGAATAGCATGGTATTCATGTTACTCGTTATTCTGTGATATTTGTGTACTCGCCTCGCTATATTTGGATGTTCAGCTTTGCAGTTGTGGTGCCTCCTTTGCAGCCACTAAACATGCTGGGCTTCTTAACCAATCACAGTAATGCCACAGACATCTTGGTTGTGGTATTACTGTGATTGGCTGGCTGCTCAGTGTCATAGGGTCTATTTAAGCCCTGCCGCTGTCATATTGCGCACATTGCATCTGAAGCAAGTGTTGGAGAAGCATAGGGAGAAATTGCTCAACTGCTAGGGAAAGTGTGTAGAATAACAAAAAAAAGCCCTATCAAGGACTACCTGCAGGCTATACTACATCAGTGTAGAGTAGGGAGAGAGAGATACTCGAGCAGGGACAGTTTAAAGGAGCCGCTCATAGCTCCATAATACCACCAAAACAATAGCTCTTTTCAGAGCTGAAGACACACAAGAGAGTTAGACTACAGTGTGGGAGAGATACTCGAGCAGGGACAGTTTAAAGAAGCCACTCCGTAGCGCCATAATACCACCAAAACAATAGCTCTTTTCAGAGCTAAAGACACACTAGTCAGAGTTTTCCTTACTGTTTTTGGGGTGACAGCTTGCTTTCTGCTGTCCTCATTGCTCCACTTAAAAAGGCAGTTATTTCCCAACTCAAAGCAGTAATCCAAACATTTACTTCTGCCTGCTACAAAGCACGTACCAGCCCATTTTCCCTGCTGTTTTTGTGGTCACAGCCTGCCTTCTGCTGTCCACATTACTCCACTTAAAAAGGCAGTTATTACCCAACGCAAAGCAGTAGTCCAATCATTTGGTACTGCCTGCTACAAAGCACACACCAGCTCATTTTCCCCTAGTTTTTTGTGGCTACAGCCTACCTTCTGTTGTCCACATATTGCTTCACTTAAAAAGGCGGTTAGTGCCCTTCACAAAGCCAAAATGCCAAAAAAGCCTGTTGTTAAGGGTCAAGGACGTGTATGTGGATGAGGTGTTGTCAGAAGAAGCTTCATGCATTCACTATGTTCCTGGATAAATTTCCCAGTCTAGAACGGAAACGTGATTAAAGCCAGGAGAGCAAGAGCAGATTCTGTCTTGGATAACAGACAATGCCTCTACACATTTGTCAAGCAGTAACAAATCTTCCACGACCACACAGTCTACTGTTGATACACAAAAGAGTGGCCCATACAATCTTTAATGGTGGGGGGAAGGAGAACCAGCTTATCAGTCACAGCAGACCTATGACCCCAAGCTTGGACACTCCGAGGGTTTGTTGGTATGTATTCTTTGGTTGGCTCTGACCTATTACTGTGCATCATTGAAGAGGGACGTGAGGAGGTGGTGTGAGTTGATACTCAAGTATTTGAGAAACTACTGCCATAAGAAAGCTACTTGGAGGAACGTCATTTACTGTGTCCAGAATTGGAGGCTGCTGCTGATGAGACAAAGTTGACATCAGGTCAGCCTACAATGCCAACTGGGAAGGAGGATGAGATGGAAGATGAGGTGGTCGGTGATGAGTCCACTGATCTGACTTGGACCATTGGCATGCATAGCCATGACAGCAGCACAGAGGAAGATGGATATGTAGCACCAGCACAGGGAACAAGGGGTCATGGTTTCCCCAGATTGAGAACTCGGCCCAAGAGCACCCCCGCTGTGGGCCTAGTCAGGCTAAGGGGGCTTTTAGCTGCTGTGTGGAATTTTTTTTCTGAAAGTCCTTCAGAGAAAAACATTGTAGTCTTTAGCATCTGCCATACCAAGTTGAGCAGAGGCCAGATCACAGGCAACCTGAGCAACACCAGTATGCAAAACCACATGGCAGCCAAACACCCTAGTAGGTGGCTGAAACACCACAGTACCAAATCTGCATCTGCAGGTCAAACCACTGCCATGTCACCTGGGCAATGTGCTTCTGAATCTGCAGTTCAGGAAACAGAAGCTCATACCTCCTGCCCACAAGCTGTGGTTGCTTACACACAACAAACATCAACCACATCAAATTGTTTGTCCCAGTGAAGCATCCAATTGTCCAATCCTTAGAGCTTGTAGAGCTTGGAAAGAAAGCGTAAATACACAGCCACACACCCACAGGCACAAATACTAAACTCACACGTTGCCAAATTGCTAGCTGTGGAGATGTTGCTGTAGCACCCTGCTAAATACAGGTACTCACAGACTCACCCGCAGCATGGATGGGTTTCCACAGCGGGTACACAGCTACACACAACACCTTCCACCCCAGCACAGAAGGGGAAGCTCAACCTGCTGCTTTTAGGCATGATCCTCTATAAATACTGGTGCTGGGGGCGGAGTTAGAGAGAGTGTGGCAGACACTACAAGAGCTGCAAAGAAGTGCTATTGTTTGGTGCTGCATTAGGCTCGAGCCAGTCACCCTGACCAGTCTCCAGTAGCCCTGCAAGGCCCAAGAGTGGGGTTGAGAGGCAAGGAGAAGAGGCAGAACAGTGGGGGACCGTGGAGCCAGCGTTAGGTTCACCCCGAGCAACCATCGGACACCGGAGTGCACCAGGCCCAATGGAGAACACCGGAAAACCATGGAGACTTAAGTCTCCCAGATCCCTGCGCAGTCACATACCAGGGAGCCAGGCACCGTGGGGATAGAATCAGCAGTAGTCAGCAGAGGGTATCCTGATGACAGCACAGGAGGAGAACGAGAGAGCAGAAGAGGCCAGCCAAGTTCTACACAGGCGAGGGCTTCACACACACACACACACAGACACACACACATGGGGAAAGTAAAGAGGAGGCCTTAGACCCAGAAGTGCATCCTGAACACCCGGTGGTACTGTGGATGATTTACCTGCTTCAGCACCAGTAAAAAGGTAAAGAGCAACCAGCGGTGTGTGTGTCCGTTCCTTCCCTGCATCCCGGTCATCCAGCCAGGCCCCGGCTCATCCATCCATTACTAGCACCCTTACCACCACCGGTGCATCCCTGCCCCGGGGGGTTAGCGCCACCTGCAGGGAGCTGTATCATTAAGGCCGCTATACCACCACCCTCCGGAGGACTGAAGAGGCACTGGTGCTCAATCACCAGAAGCTGCGGGTGGCATCACGAGAACTACATTATAAACTTTATTTCCCTGTACATATACCCCCTTTTTCAAAAGTTCGGGGCCACGGGTTCGGGCAGGCCACCAGTGACATCCCCCCAACCACAGCAGAAAAGGGCCCGGATACCCAAATCCCCACTGCCCTGGGCGACCCATTGCCATTTAGGCTCGTGTGAACACAGTCTTTCCGTAATCTCTTGGCTGTGGCTGCCCACGATACAGTGTTCCCAGCCACCACTATTTTGCCCGGTGTGCTGTCCCTGAGTTAAACAATCTGAACCATGCTCTCACCAACGCCATAATTGGGAAGGTCCACCTAACAACAGACACCTGGACAAGTTGTTGTGGACAGGGATGATACATTTCTGTCACGGCACACTGGGTCAACCTGGTGGGAGGGTGGGACAAAAGTACAATGTGGGATATCACACATCCTACCCACACCAAGATTAGCGGGTCCAACTTCTGTCAGAGTTTTCACCTCTTCATATTTAACTTCCTCTATCCCCTCCTCCTGCTCCTCATCCTCTGCAGAATTACCCTCCCCATCACTGCCAAGCTGGGAGCTGTGCAGAAGCGCATCGGCAAAGCGGCAACACGTTCTGCCGAAGCTGACCTGTTAGGTCAGAAACCACACACTGCAGCATAGCTGTGGCAAACTTTAACAATGATGAGTGGCTCTCACTGCTGCACCTCCAACCTGATCTGGTTCTCTGCTATAATGGGCGTAACCTGGTGGCGGCTTTAAAGGTCAGCAAGCTGGTACAAATACCATGCATGGCTCACGTGCTGAACCTAGTTGTTCAGAAATTTCTGAAAACTAACCCTGACTTGCCGAACCTCCTTGAGAAGGTGTGCCTTATTAGCGCCCATTTCTGCCATTCGTCCAGCACATTTGCTGCTCTTACAGCACTGCAAAAGCGCTTGAATTTGCCAAGTCACGGACTCATTTGCGACCTGCCCACACTGTGAAACTCTGCCTATCATATGTTGATGAGGATTAGTGAGCAGCAGAGGGCAGTAGCTGAATACCAGCTTCAACATGCCCATCAGATTGAGGGTCTGCAACCATACATAACAACTGTCGAGTGGGATCACTGACATTTGTAAGGTTCTTGAGAACTTTGACTACTGAAACAACCTCGTGAGCCGTGATCAGGCTATTATCAGCGTAACCATTCTGCTGCTGTGTCTCTTGAAACAATCACTGCATAATCTCAAAGGGGAAGCTTTGAGTGGCTAGCATGTTTGTATGGAGCCAGATTTCCCAATGGATTTCCCTACCCAGCCAAGCCAATATTCTGAGACAGCATTGAGTTATGAGGAGGAAGATGAGGATGATGAGGAGGGAGAGGACTTGTTTTTCTATGCTACTGAGGGGACTCCTAATGCTACACAGGGCACAACCAACCCAAGCTTCATGTCTGTTCAGCCTGGATGGACTTGAGAGGAGGAGGTGGAGGAGGAGGCGAGTGAGCATGAGGAGAGGATGGGTACTGTTCCTACTGCTTGGGACACAGAAGATTTGCCTTTTGCCAGCTTGGCCCACATGGCACAGTTCATGTGTAACTGTCTGTGGCAAGACCCTTGCGTGATACACATTTTACTCAACAACCTATACTTGCTGGCCACCTTTCTCAATCCACAGTACAAGGAGAAATTTGCTTCTCTCCTTTTGCAGTCACCAATGAGTTTTACAATGGAATCCTTCAAGAGGTTCATTATAGATCAGTTGCTGAAAACATCACCTTCAGGCAATGCTGGTGGCAGATGTGCTGACTCTTTTCAACACCAAGGGATAATGGGGAGAGACCTGAATATCAGGTCAACAGTGATAGGGGGAAAATGTGCACAAATTGGGCAATTTTCAATAAACCAGTACAACAGCAAGGATTATCTGTGCCTAAACCAATGCCTAGGAGGGAGAAGTTGCAGAACATGGTCAAGGGGTACTTAAATGACCATTTGTGCGTCCTTTCTGATGCTTCAGTTCCCTTTAATTATTGGGTTTCCAAGCAGAAAACGTGGATCTTTCCTCATACACCTTGGAGGTGCTGGCCTGCCTGGCCGCTAGAGTGATGTCAGTGCGTGTTTTCAGTTCCGCTGGATCAATAATTACTGATATCTATAATAGGATAGACAAGGGTGCAATGGGTCTTATCTCCTTAATATTGTAAATGTATGCAGTGCATTAACTGCTCACCTTGGCAAGTTGTGTTAACCCACAACTAGTATTTGCGCATCGAACAGCTGCTACAGGATCCACCACCCCAGGGATGGCCGCATGATATCCAAGGACAGAAGACCAATATGATCCGTGCTGCTGCAATGAGATCACAGACTCCCGTGGTATTTAAAACTGTGCTCTTTATTCCAATCCAACGCGTTTCAAGGTCGTCTCGACCTCTTCATCAGAGATCCATCATTATGCTGGTGTATACCTGATGAAGAGGTCGGGATGACCTTGAAACGCGACAGATTGGAATAAAGAGCACTGTTTTAAACACCATGGGAGTCTGTGATCTCATTGCAGCAGCATGGATCGTATTGGTCTTCTGTCCTTGGAAATCATCACTGATAGGCACACACGCCTCTCAATGGAAAATGTAGACAGACTTGCTCTGGTTAAATTCATTAAGGACTGGATATCCCCACAGTTTTTAATCCCTCCAGATGATAGCAAGCGAACTTACATTCACCAAAAATGCTGATTCATGCTACTGCTGTTAACATCAACTCTTTCCCATAAAAACCTATTTTCTTCCTTCATCAACCATGACTCACCTAAAGAGCTAATTTATACAAACCCTATGCACATTGTGCAGTGGACAAACTAGAACTTTATTCCTACTCCAGCCTAACTACTATTTGTGATTGGAGGCCCTTGGGATGGTGGCTTCCTGCATCATACTTCACTCAGCCCATATGGCTAATTTTTGCAAACCTTATGCACATTCTGCAGTGAACAAATCTGGAATATACAGTGGTCCTACCTGTGAAGACACGGGGGTCAATGGGTGCTCTGGTCCACTGGCCCGGCCGCCTTTAGAAAGACAGCATGGACCAGTCCTCATACCAACTGAACGCTCGAGCTCCTTCACCGTGGGTGGAACACTAATGAGACAACACAGGGTGAGGGAACCACAATATTAAGGCTTTATTAGATCTCAAACTATTAACGGCATATAACACATAACCATAACCAACCAAAACACAGAATATAACAGGCAACAGAGTCTCACCCTTCTCTGGCTCACCAGAGATTAGAATATTCGTGCCTCAGGACTTCCAGGGCTACTTATTCCAATCCAGCAGCACCCCTCTTTCAGCGGCCACACACCGTGAAAGAAATAATGCCAGATTTAGGAAGCACAGCAAGGTCTGTAGCCAGGTGACCAGGTTGTCCCAACCGGGGTTTCTTCCTTATGTAGTCTTAGATATCCTAGCCGAATCCTAGCATTCGATGCTGATGTCCATGTAGTAATGTAATCCAGGTTCTGTTCCCCTTGGTTGGCAGCGAAGTGCCTAGGCATCGGGTTATGGCCTGCCAATCGGATCCACAGATCCTAGATTGGTATTGTACCATGTAGCTTGACTCTCTGGATAAAAGAACAGTTCTTCTTATATATATCCCTGAGCACTCAATTCAGAATATTGGGAACTTTACAATTGGTTTATTAAGACTGTGCTCTCATTGGCTAGATTTCAAGCCGCTGTGAGGTGGCAATGGGGTCGCATAATTGACGGGAGGTATGTGTCGCAGAGATGCATGTTATCTGTGATATAAGCCTGAGTATTTTTCTCTAGTGCACGTCTTGCACTGAGAGTTTCACTTAGTGCACATGAGTCCGACTTATAGGCTCTGTGAGAGATGGGCGGGTCCAGGACCCACATACCTCACCGCTGGGTGTGGTTACATGCCATAAACTGGAGCCTGGTGTTCAGCACAGGGTTTTTTTTTGTGTGTGTGCGGCCTCCAGGCCAAGCTGGATGCTGGTGACTTACCAACCCGTGAGAACGCACGTAGGCGACACCGAGACGGTGCACTATAAAAGACTGTTCCTTTCCGTTTGTTTTGGCCTGCACTTAAGGCTGCTAGTTCCGCATTTGTTTTGTGATCGGTTGATGGAGTGAATAAACCGTTTTGGCCTATAGTTTGTGAAGACGCTGCCTCTTGTTCTTCCTGATGCCCGCAAGCGAGTCACCCTATCACAATTGGTGGAGAATGCAGGCCTCTTTCCCAGCAGACACGTGAGACAGGTGATACTAGGATTGCATGTCTTGGGTGAAGTCTGCAATAAGCCAGCAGCAGGCATCAAACAAGATGGAGGACTTAATGAAGCACCTTTTGCAGGCTCAGCAGATGCAACAAGCGCAGTACCAGCAAATACTACAACAACAGTAGTTGGCGCAACAGGAGACCACAAAGCTACTGACGCAGCAGATCCAGCTCCACAAACAGCAGCAACAAGATCAGCATCATCAGCAGCAGATCGACTTACTGGCGGAAGCGGTCCGGGGCACGGCGACAGCTGCGACCAGGTCAGTGGGCGATTTTTCCATCCGGAAGGCTGTAAGAGGAGCCCTGCAGAAAATGACTCCAGGGGATGATATAGAGACTTTCTTGACGGTCTTTGAATGGGTTGCGGAGAGAGAGGGACTTCCGCCGGCCTAGTGGGCGGAGGTGCTGGTGCAATACCTGACGGGCAAGCCCTAGAAAGCTTACTACAATTTAGCTTTGCAGGATGCTAAAGAGTATGGCAAATTAAAAACTGAGATATTGGCATGCTTGGGGGAAACAATGACTGTCAGGGCACAATGGGTCCACCGCTGGGCGTATCATCGGGACAGACCTCATCGCTCCCAATTGTTTGACCTGTTGCACTTGGTCCAAAAGTGGCTGCAACTAGAGTCCTCTACACCTGCGCAGATGGTGGAGCGAGTCGTAATGTACCATTTTGTACATTCCCTGCCAAGGTCGGTACAGACCTGGGTTGCCCAGGGTGATCCCCAGAATGCAGATGAACTCATTGGGCCAGTGGAAAGGTACCGGGGACTGGAAGGACCGGTGCATGACTGCCCACTCCATACTGGGGGTCCCAGCAGGGGGCAGAAGCCCAAAAAGGGGTGGGGCATCCACGGTCCAAAGGGGCAGGGGAGGTGGTGTCCAAGGTCCTACGGGTGAGTTCATTTGCTGGAGGTGCCACGACCCAGGCCACATAGCCGCTCATTGTTCCTTGACCCCTGAACAGATTGACTGCAGCGTGGGTCGTCGCTGCTCCTATTACGTGTACCTTGCCTGCAGTGTGAACAGTCCACCCAGTGAGGGGCCACCAGTGTGTCCTGTGAAGGTGAATTGGAGAAAGGTAATTGGTATGCTAGACTCAAGAAGTCTAGTGACCCTGGTGAGGGCCACCCTTCCTCTTCAACAGGTCAGCATGCGGTGCATACATGGGGACGCCAAGGACTACCTTATGGCCAGAGTGGACATTGAAACGGCCCATGGTACCAAGACCCACAAGGTTGGCGTCATTCAGGACATTCAGCACCCAATCATTATAGGCCGGGACTTTTGCTTGTTTTGGGATCTGTGGGGGCAGGATTCAGGATTCGGGGCGGGGGTTTGGATAAGGGACCTGTTAACCCGGAAAAGGTGACACCCCACCCAAAAGCAGTGGCGTTCCCGTTCTGTGTTCTTGCAGGGGAGCGAGAGGTATTGTCCCCTGACTTGAACATACCAGAAGTAGGGGTGACCAGTGGTAATTTTGGGTCTGCCCAACATAAGGACCTGACTTTGAGGTAAGCTTTCAAAAATGTCATGGTTATAAATGGGATAGCCCAGGAGCCTGGGGCTGACAACCGTTTTCCCCATTTTATGCTGAGTGGGAACTTGTTGGTGTTGGGGCCCTATAGACAGAAGGTACTGGACATGGCCCATTCACATAAACATCCAGGAGTGGACAAAACGCAGGAATGGATAACACAGAGATTCTACTGGCCTGGGTGTTATCGGGAGATATTAAGATATTGCAGGTCCTGCCCTACATATCAGGTAACCTTTCCCACCGTTCACTTGCGTAGTCCCCTCTTACCCTTACCCATCATTGAAGTGCCCTTCGAGAGAATTGACATGGACTTAGTTAGTCCCTTGTGGAAATCCGCTCGGGGCCATCAGTATATATTGGTCATCCTGGACTATGCCACCCGTTATTCTGAAGCGATCCCTTTGAGGAATTCCTCGGCCAAGAGTATAGCTCGTGAGTTAGTTCACGTGTTTTCCAGGACGTGTTTACCAAAAGAAATCCTGACTGACCAGGGTACCCCCTTTATGAGTAAGGTGATGAGGGAGTTGTGCAGGGTCCTGCAGATCACCCAGCTGAGGACTTCAGTGTACCATGTTCAGACGGATGGCCTTGTCGAGAGGTTTAATAAAACCCTCAAAAGTATGTTGAGGAAAGTTATAGAGAAGGATGGAAGGGACTGGGTCTCCTACCATATTTGTTGTTTTCTATTCGGCAGGTTCCACAGGCATCTACGGGGTTCTCACCATTCGAGCTGCTGTATGGACGACATCCTTGCGGTCTCCTAGATGTGGCAAAAGAAACCTGGGAAGCCGAAGTTACACCTCACCGGAGTGTTATTCAACATGTTGCCATGATTCAGGAGAGGATTGAGAAAGTGATGCCGATCATGAAGGAAAATCTCCTCCAGGCACAGGAGGCACAGGCCCGAGTCTATAACCGCTCAGCGAGAGTCCGGCAGTTCCATCCAGGAGACCTCGTCCTGATACCCACCGTCGAAAGTAAGTTTCTTGCAAGTGGCAAGGACCATATTAGGTGGTAGAGAGAGTTGGGGAAGTGAACTACAAGGTTCATCAGCCGAGACGAAGGAAGCCATACAAGAGTACCATGTCAACCTCCTCAAGCCGTGGCAAGACAGAGAGGCTGGGGAAGTGCCGTGCTTGGTGGGCAAGCCAGAGAATGACGTTGGAACCGTCTCAATAGCAGAAACTCTCACCGAAAGCCAGAAGCAGCAATGGCGGGAGTTGCTGCAGAAGAACAGGGATTTGTTCTCAGAGCTGTCCAGGCTGTACCAGGGTTGTAGAAAACGAGATCCTGACGGAGCACGATGTACGGGTGAACCTGAAGCCCTATCGGATTCCTGAGGCCTAACGGGAGGTGATCTCTACTGAGGTGACTCGTATGCTGAAACTTGGTGTTATAGAGGAATCCAAGAGCGGTTGGTCAAGCCCGATTGTGTTGGTCCCAAAACCTGATGGAGAATGTAGATTTTGTAATGACTATCGGAAACTGAATGAGGTCTCCAAGTTCGACGCATATCCCATGCCGCGCGTCGATGACCTGATTGAGCGATCGGGACCAGCCAGGTACATCACTACCTTGTAGTGAGATAATTACACTTTTGACCCTGGCAGACTCCTAATAGTGTCATATAACAATAAGTGTTTTATCCAAGTTAGCAAACAAATACCAACATCTCTGGCTAATGTAAGAATTTAACTTTTAGTATGCATTGAAAGAGTCTATGTCATCACAGTACCAAACTAATATTTGTCATTGGAGGCCCTTGTCACAGGTTGTGCCTACATTGTGACTGAGATAAGGGATACATATTAAATAGAAATCTACAGTCAATCACCCTATCTAAGGCTGCTTTCACATTACGATTTTGTGCCTGTCCGTGGGATCCGACTTTGAAGGAGGATCCCACGGACAGGCACGGAACTACACGGATCCCTGCAATTGGATGGCAAATAGCCATCCGATCCGATGCTATGCAGGATTCGTGTGGATCCTGTGGTCCCCTGTCTTTCCCTGCTGCTGCCTCCTCCATCTTGTTCCCTCTCCTATTCTATTCTGTGCCCCTGCTTCTCTATCCTCATCTAATCCCTATCCTGTCCCCTCTTCTCTTCCCTGTGTGTAAAAAAAAAAAACCTCTCCGGAGTATACATCACCTGTCACGGGCTCCCACGGGGCAGCACCATCAGGACTGAAGGACCTGTGATGATGTCACAGAGCCGGTCACATGACCCATCAGCTGACTGGCTCTCTGACATCATCACAGGCTCTTCAGTTCTGATGGTGCTGCAGCGTGGGAGCCGGTGACAGGTGATGTATACTCCGGGAGGATTTTTTTTTTTTTTTTACACACAGGGAAGACAAGAGGGGTCAGGATAGGGATTAGATGAGGATAGAGGAGCACAGAATAGATTAGCGGGGTGACAGCATAGAATAACGGGGGGACAGAATAGAATAGTGGGGGCACAGAATAGAATAGGAGAGGGAACAAGATGGAGGAGGCAGGAGCAGGGAAAGACAGGGAACACGGAGCCGACATCAGATCCAAGGTGAACTCAGATCCGATGTTCATAGGCTCACATGCTGTGGGACTCGGATCAGCCTCGGATCAGCAGTGATCCGATGCTGTCCGATTTGAGTCACGGACACAAAATCGTAGCAGACTTCAGATGGTGCCAAAATCAGATGCCAATAGTGGCACATCCGATCTGATCCGATTCCCATAGGGGAATATGGGATCCGATTTCGGATCCGATTGTATCCGTTTTGAAACGGATACAATCGGATGACCGAAAATCGTAATGTGAAAGCAGCCTAACAAAAAAACATGCCTAGCTTTTGCCACATTGTTACTGAAATAGGAGATACATATTCAATAGAAATTAACACTGACTGTTGATGACCAACTGATGGCCCTCTAAAAACTTGAACTGGGGGCCACAACTGCTACAGAATTCCAATGTAGATAATGTTTGTCAAGGGAGGTCCTTGTCGTGGTATCTTCCTGCACCTATGAAACGGTCCCCAGGAGTACTTTTTGGAAATATGATGCACATTATGCAGTGGACCAAGTATTAGAATATCAAGAAGTCTTCTCTTACTATATATTCTGGGGAGTATTGCCAGTCACAATCTCTGAGCCATTTGGAGAAGCTTCTCCAACCCATCCTGGAGGCGAGGCACCATATATCCTTTATCCATTGACTTGCACAAGAGATATATTTGAGCTCGTCATCCAGTTGACTAGTGTTGCATTTTTTTTTCCGGTTCACAGAGATCAGCCAAACCTGAGGATCACCGGCTGCACTCACTGCTACCTTCTATTACTCCATGTCTCTTGCCCTTTTTCCATGTATTCTTTGCCCTTAAATGAGTTACATAATAGAGTGAGTGCCCTACAATATGATTAAGTGAGGGCACTCTCAAATGTTCACAAGAGGGACCACCAAAATTTCTAGAGGAGGTCACTTCCAAACGTATCTTACAGGGCCACATGAGGGCTCTCACTCGACTCAGGTTTCCTGCCTACTGCAGGCCCTCTAAACATTTAAATTGAAGGCTGCAAAATGTCATGGAGGTGGAGGAGGAGAAGAAGGGTGAAGCCCAATGCTACAATGAGCACATTGTAAACTGCCAAGGGATATGTATACCACTATCACAGTGTCAATGAGGGAGGGAGCCAGTCTAAATAGGAGCAGTTCCTCCAAAACGCATCTTATAGGGCCACCTGAGGCCTCTGAGGTCAAAGATCAACATACCTACTGTTACGTTGTAGCTGGCCTTGTAAAGTGCTGGGGAATAGTTAACTAAAAATGATGTATGACAGAGGGACCTAAAAAATGTATAAGTTAGGGCCCTCCAAATTGTAAAAGGCGAAAAAAAAGCCATAACAGTAAATGTGAATAAACGCTAAAAGCGATATTTTTTCCTCTGTGGTTTATTTAGCCTTGTATACAAGTGGCTATGCAGGAAAAATTGTTTCTGAACCTTTTTGGCCTGTTAAATGCAATTTACGTTAGGTTTGGTAGTTGTTCTTGTGTGTCTGTGAATACACGCGGCAACTTTTCTAGGAATTTCACTGGCAACCTACTGGTTGCAGTGAAATCATGGAGACATTGTTCCATTTGTACACAGCAACAAGATAGAACAATGTGTCCATGATTTCACTGCAACCAGTAAGTTGCCAGTGAAATTCCTAGAAAAGTTGCCGTGTGTAAAGGTACCTAACAGTGGTGTAATCCTGTGATAAAGCTATTCCTACAAATCATATGTGAGTCAGAAATGCATACAGGCATATTCTCCAGGCTCTTCCCATTCCATTTCATCACTTTCCCATCTATTTCAGCCTTTTCCTCATTTGTAAGGTCCAGCAGAAAATTACTCACGTTTCCCATTGACTTACATTGTACTCGTTATTCGAAACGAATAAAGTACTCGTAACGAGTATAGCGATTATGAATATTATGGTACACACTCATCACTGCTGACCTCACATCTATAAAAACTCTGTGAGGGGTCCAATTTCCAAAATATAGTCACTTGTGGGCGGTTTCCACCACATATGTAGCATCGGTGTACGCAGGAGCAATTGCACTATAAATTGTATGGTACATTTTCTCCGGTATCTTCATGAAAGTGCAGTATTTGGGGCTAAAGTAACATTTTTGTGGGAAAAAATACATTTTCAGCGTTCTGCGGAGGGGATCTGCAATGTGAGCGCAGCACCGCCAGCCCCTATCTTTATAATGGGAGCGCACGGTGCTGCGCTTGACAGTGCATGACCGTGCGCACCCATTCACTCCCATATGCGATCTGTGCGCAGGCGGATGCTGCGTCCCTGGTGCGAGCGAGAGTGTGTGATTTGTGCACAGGCATCCGCCTGCGCACAGATCACATATGGGAGTGAATGGGTACGCACGGTCATGCGCTCACATTGCGGATCCCCTCCGCAGAACGCTGTGGAGGGGTCTGCAGATGTGAAGGCAGCCTAAATTTGACATGTGGTAAATGTTATATATTGCCTATTTTGTGTGACCTAAGTCTGCTTTAAGGGCATAAAAATGAAAATTTGAAAATTGCGAAATTTTCACCATATTTCTGATATTTTTGCAAATTAAAGCAATAAATATCATCCTGCATTTATCACTAATGGTACCTTTACACGCCGCTACAGAAGGTTAGAAACAACCGGGTGTCGGAGACAAATGTATCTTGCACCGTCAAAACAACCCGAGGTAGCGGCGTGTAAACTCGGTTGTTGCCAACTGTCACTGTCGACACCTGTTTCAGAGCAGTGCTCTAAAACAGGTTGGTTTCCACCCGATGGTAGCGGCGTCTAAATGAGGTACAGGAAGGTTTTTTCGTCACCTAGTTAACTCCCTGGGGCGTGACACAGCCTCCGGGAAACCGCCCCCTTCAGCGATCATTGGTGGAAGCTCCTGCGTTACGATTGGTTGTCGCTGCATAGGGCGGCATATTTAAGGAGCTGACCAGTCACAATACACATTTGCAATAGCATCATGTATTAGTCAGCCTTCCTGCGCTGGCTGGCCAATCATGATGCTATTGCATTGTCCAATCATCGTACGAGCGTCTCGTGATCCACAACTCTGGCACGCCTATGTGTTGTCCCTGCTGCTCCAGGTCCTCCCATATTATCTTCTGTAGCGGCGTGTAAATGAGGGACGGTGCTCTACAGAAGGTAACTTGTGGCACTCGGCGGTGCATCCAGAGATAGATTAAACCTTCTGTAGAGCACTTTGTAGCGGCGTGTAAAGGCGGTATCAGGTAACGTTTGCAACCGTTGGAACGTGCTCGTGCACGTGAGACACCCGGTTGTTTCCAACCTTCTGTAGCGGCGTGTAAAGGTACCATTACACGACGTACAATGTGTCACAGAAAAACAGACAATCTCAGAATCACTGGGATCTTTTGAAGCATTCAAAAGGTATTACCTTATAAGGCTGGTTTCACATTGCGATTTTGTTAAATCTGATGCTGTCCGGATCCAAATTAGCCCCCATGTTTTCCAATGGGGATCGGATTGGATCGGATTTGCACTTAATGGCATCCGATTTGCCTCCGATCCGATTCTGTCTGATTTTTTTCAGGAGCCAAAATCGTAGACTGCTGCAATTTTGGTATCCGATTCAAAAATCGGATTGCATCAGATCCGATGCGATCCGATTAAAATAATATGGGAGTCTATGGGGATCTGATCAATAGAAAATCGGATCCGATATCGGATCTGATTTTCTTTATTGAGCATGCTCAATATCGTAGACCACTCCCAAAACCTCCCCCAGTCCTCCCCCAGCCATTTAAATCGTATCCGATAAAAAATTGGATCGGATGGCATCTGATGGCATCTAATTTTGAGCATCCGATGCGGTCCGATTTTCATCGGACAGCATCGGATTTAACAAAATCGCAATCAGAAACCAGCCTAAAATGACATTGGACAGAATTGAAAAAATAGTCTGGTCATGAAGGTTAAAACAGTCTGCGTAGAGAAGGCGTTCACGAAGTGTAAAAATTGTGTGCTATTTTAAAGTTATATCATTAAACACTACAGCATACCCACCGTTTACATTTTTTTTTAAATAATAATGTAAAGCAAGTGATTTTAATAAACTTTCAAATATACTTCATTAGAGAATTCTGGTTAAAAACCATTCCTAAACTTTCCACAAGGTGTCCCCACTACACTGTGTGTGAAGCAGACAAGTGTTCATTATCAGTCAAATCCATCTTCCCACTGAATACGGGAATGTATGTAACCATATAATGAAAATGGGGCATGGCCTACACAGTGTGCGAGCTTTTGACTGCAGCTGATGAGGAAACTATCAGATTATTTCAGGCTAGACAGTTGCTAAGCAATGTCAGAATGTCAGGATCAGTGTAATCTCCTCTTTCCGTGGCACAAGCTTCTGATTTGTCATGTGAATGCACACAGGTCAGTAAGGATCTCTGTTAACCCGTTCTCTGCGATCACATTGCACTGCTCTCTAGCTAGCCAAGCCCACACAGCCATAAAATGGAGTTTTTAAAAGAGCACAGAAAAATGTGAGAAAATAAGTCATATGGCACACAAAAGCATTATCTTATCTCCTATGTGGCCCATCTTTAACAATCAGTGCAGTATTGTTTTATTTTTTTCAATTGAATTACATTTACACTTTAACTGATTTTGTCCTTTTTAAATCTTCCAGAAACTTTGGTGTGTCCTTATGTTCAGGCATGTGTGACTTGGGAGGGATTATTGCACCATTTTTACTTTTCCGATTAGCAGAACTATGGGTAGAACTTCCTCTCATCATATTTGGTAAGATATGAAGAAGCTAATAGCAGCACAATTGCTTCACTACAAGAACACAATTTATTTCACTGTAAATTCCTTTGGACATGTATTTTTTCATACAGGTTGTATTTGATTGACATTATGCTCCAGCGCACACATGGAATAATTATGAAACAAATTGAACAAATATGAAAATTGCAAGTCTTGAGGAATCAGGGTTTTTTTTGTACCATTTTGGAATATGTAACCTATTTTTGATGACTTTATACTTTATTTTTAAAGTCAGCTTTATACTTAGGGTCAGCATGATTACAGTAATACCAGATTTATATTGTGTCTACTTTAAGTTTTTTTGCTTTTATGCACAGAGGACAATTTTGTAGAGAAACGAGAGCTATAACTTTATATTTCTGGTGACATAGCTGAGTGAGGGATTGATGTTTTGCAGGGTAAGATGATGTTTTCAGTTATAATTTAAATTTTCATATAACTTTTTGAACACTTATTCCACTTTATGTGAGGCAGAATGATAAAAAAAAAGAAGCACTTTTGCCGAGCTTTTGATTTTTTTTTACACTGTTTACTGTAGGTGGTAAAAGGAATTTTAACACCTACAGCAGGTTTTTGTTAGCTCATCTGACAGCAAAATAATGCAGACAAAGAAACTCTGAATCCAACAAAGTATCACACAGATTACTGGCTGAAGCCATTTTCAGACAA
Source organism: Allobates femoralis (assembly GCA_033576535.1). NCBI lineage: Eukaryota > Metazoa > Chordata > Amphibia > Anura > Aromobatidae > Allobates > Allobates femoralis. The sequence continues at coordinate 397,442,855 of JARQOC010000001.1, forward strand.
TCAAAGAATTTACTTTGAGGAACACAGAAGAGGTGAGATAGCAGCCCCAGACTTGACCCACACCAGGCTCTCTATAGAGATTGTGTATTGACTGTGAGCAGGGGGCATATTGGACTGCCATGGAAGTGACTTTCTACCTCTGCAATGTTAATCACAGGGTAAACCAATTAGTTTAAGTAAACAATTGCACATATCCAGATTAGAGAGGCACTTTTTTTTTGTTTAACTCTTACATCATGCTGTCCTCAGTTTACATAGCAAAAACCTACTATAGATTCCCTTTAAAGAAGTGCCATTTTTATAGTTTAGTTAGTGATTAGGGATGAGCGAGTAGTGAAATAATCGGACTCGCTATACTCATAACAAGTAGGTCCTACCGTGTTTTCACGAAAGTAAGACCCCCCCGAAAGTAAGACAGGGTAGGGGGAACGGGGGGGTCTGCTAATATAAGGCCCCCCCCCCCGAAAGTAAGAGCGCCTGGGGGGGGGGGCGCTGGGGAATATAGGGCCGGTACCTGTCCCCTGGTGTGTCCAGGCTCCTCCACTGTCCTGCAGGTGCAGCCGCTTTGGAGCAGATGGGGTTAATCACAGCCTAACTTGCTGTGTGCCCCTGCTCAACGCTGCACAGCCCGGCTCAGAGCTCAGGACGTCATCTGGCCGCACCCGCTGGTTCCTGGGAGCCAATCAGAGCTCGAGCCAGGGCTGTGCAGCGTTGAGCAGGGGCACACAGCAAGTTAGGCTGTGATTAACCCCATCTGCTCCAAAGCGGCTGCACCTGCAGGACACTGGATGAGACTGGACACACCAGGGGCCAGCGAGGACAGCAGGGAGCCAGTAAGAAGCAGTGTGTGTATGTGTGTGTATGTATATGTATGTATATTGTGTGTGTGTTTGTAGTGTTTGTAAGTGTTGTGTTGTGTTGCATGTGTGTGTGTGTGTGTGTTGTGTGTTTGTATGTGTGTGTGTGTGTGTGGATGGGAGGCTGCAGTGGCTGGGGCTGCCAATATAAGACCCCCCGAAAGTAAGACAGGGTGCCACTTTTGGCCCCCAAAAAAATGTAAGACAGGGTCTTACTTTCGGGAAAACACGGTAATACTCAGGTACTCGTTACAAGTAGCGAGTCCAATGTAAGTCAATGGGAAATGCGAGTACTTTTGTAGTGTATCTATAAAAAGTGAAATAAAAGTTAATAAAAGGTGTTAAAAATAAAAAAATAACATACTCACGTATCCGACTGCTGTCCCAGGACCCGAAAAGAACACATCCGATCAGCTACCAGGACCTTAAGTCTGATGGCCAATCAAATGGCCGGTAGCGATCAGATGGTGTGTGACATCATTTTTATTTTTAACACCTTTTATTAACTTTTATTTCACTTTCACAGTGTATATACAGTGCCTTTTGAAAGTATCTGGCCCCCTTGAACTTCTCAACCTATTGACACATTACAGGCTTCAAAAATAAAAAAGATATAAATTCTAATATTTTTGTGAAGAATCAACAAGTGGGACACAATCGAGAAGTGGAACGAAATTATTGAATATTTTAAACTTTTTTAACAAATAAAAAACTGAAAAGTGGGGCGTGCAATATTATTGTAGTTAATACTTTGTAGCGCCACCTTTTGATGCGATTACAGCTGCAAGTTTCTTGGGGTATGTCTCCATCAGTTTTGCAAATCGAGAGACTGAAATTCTTGCCCATTCTTCCTTGCAAAACAGCTCGAGCTCAGTGAGGTTGGATAGAGAGCGTTTGTGAACAGCAGTTTTCAGCTCTTTTCACAGATTCTCGCTTGGATTGAGGTCTGGACTTTGCATTCTAATGGCCACTTTACACGTCCCGATATCGGCGTTCCAACTCCGACCAAAAGTCACGTGGTTCGTGCGTTGGCCCCGATATCGTTCGTGCGTTGTATGGTATAAATGTACAATACGATGCACGAACGATGCCAAACTGATATCGGGGATCAAATGAGCGTGCTCTCCAACGGCCCGATATTGGATGGACGATGTGGCCGGATCGTGCTGTGTAAAAGCCCAACTACGATGTGGAGTACAACTTCCCCTATTCACTCCCATGTTAAATGGTGTTTCTGGGTCGGCTGTACAAGGGGGCATACACATCGTAGTGGCGTTGCCTGCCGATATGCGCTATGTAACATCTCCTATGCGATCTTGGAATTCTGCCCAGAAAAAGCGCGCTCCCGCGGCTTTGGATCCAATATCGAACCGACGTTGGGACGTGTAATGTGGCCATAACACTTGGATACATTTATTCCATTGCAGATGAATACATACCATTCCATTGTAGATTTTGCTTTATGTTTGGGATCATTGTCTTGTTGGAAGATAAATCTCAATCCCAGTCTCAGGTCTTTTGCAGACTCCAACAGGTTTTCTTCCAGAATGGTCCTGTATTTGGCTCCATCCATCTTCCCATCAATTTTAACCATCTTCCCTGTCTCTAATGAAGAAAAGCAGGCCCAAACCATGATGCTGCCACCACCATGTTTGACAGTGTGAATGTTGCTTTGAGGGTGATGAGCTGTGTTGCTTTTTGCCAAAAATATCGTTTTGCTTTGTGGTCAAAAAGTTCGATTTTGGTTTCATCTGACCAGAGCACCTTATTCCACATGTTTGGTGTGTTATCCAGGTGGCTTTTGGCAAGCTTCAAACGAGACTTTTTATGGATATCTTTGAGAAATGGCTTTCTTCTTGCCACTCTTCCATAATGGCCAGATTTGTGCAGTGCACGACTGATTGTTGTCCTATGGACAGACTCACCCACCTCAGCTGTAGATGTCTGCAGTTCATCCAGAGTGGTCATGGGCCTTTTGGCTGCATCTCTGATCAGTCTTCTCCTTGTTCGAGATGAAAATTTAGAGGGACGGCTGGGTCTTGCTAGATTTGCAGTGGTCTGATACTCCTTCCATTTCAATATGATTGCTTGCACAGTGCTCCTTGAGATGTTTAAAACTTGGGAAATCTTTTTATATCCAAAAGCCGGCTTTAAACTTCGCCACAACAGTATCTCGGACCTGCCTGGTGTATTCCTTGGTCTTCATGATGCTCTCTGCACTTGAAACAGAACCCTGATGGTGGGTTTACACGTTTCAATATCGTTGCGATATCCAATTCAATGGCACGGGAGCGCCATTTAGTGCTCGTTTCTCCCGCATCGCATAGTAGGTTTACACGTTGCGATTTCTGAATCCAACGTCCGTGCGATGTCTACGCCCCCCAACCCAGGAACGACCATTTAACATGGGAGTGAATGGGTGACGTAGAACTTCACATCGGAATTGGGCTGTCACACAGCACGATCCGGCTCCAATCTCCATTCAATATCGGAGCATTGAATAGCACGCTCATTCAATCCCCGATATCGCATTGACATCGTTCCTGCATCGTATTGGACGTTCACACCATACAACGCAGGAACGATATCGGCTCCAACGATCGAACCACGTGACTTTTCATTGAAATTGGACGCCGATATCGCAACGTGTAAACCTGCCATGAGACATTCACAGAGCAGGTGCATTTATACAGAGACTTGATTACACACAAGTGGATTCTATTTATCATTACCAGTCATTTAAGACAACATTGGATCATTCAGAAGATCCTCACTGAACTTCTGCAGTGAGTTTGCTGCACTGAAAGTAAAGGGGCCGCATAATATTTAATTTTTTTTATTTGTTAAAAAAAAGTTTAAATACCCAATAAATTTCGTTCCACTTCACGATTGTGTCCCACTTGTTGATTCTTCACAAAAATATTATAATTTATATCTTTATGTTTGAAGCCTGAAATGTGGCAAAAGGGTGAAAGTTCAAGGGGGCCAAATGCTTTCAGAAGGCACTGTATATACACTGCAAAAGTGAATGTACTATTCGCTACTCCTAACGAGTAATCACAAGGAAACTCGCGGAGTAGCCAACCAAGTGTAGACCGAATATCGTACTATTCGGTGAATACTGAATAGTTACGAGTATACTCGCTCATCCCTATTAGTGATGACTAATGATAGTGATGACTAGTGATGACCCTATTAGGGTCAGCTCAGGCTCCCTCTGAATCACTTCTGGGCCAACCCATTAAGCTACTTGCTTAGTCACTGCACTGACCAGCAAACAGCCAATCACAGACGATCACACTCTGTGAACGCCTCTGTGATTGGCTGTTGCAGTCAGAATGCATTTCCACAATCTGGATGGTGATTGCGCTTGGTTGGCTTACACATTAGTGTATGGCAACCAACCTGCAGTCATAGGGTGTTAAATAAATAGAACAATTTTTTAAAAATGTGTGGGTTTCGCAGTATTTTAACTCTAGCCCAGTGAAAGTGGTCAGCTGCGAGCTACCACCTTCAACTGCGTAATTTTACCTTTGCTGGCAAAAAAAAAAAATGTGTGGGCTCAGCCCTATTTTTACCTGCCAGCCAAGGTAAAACTAGGCAGCTGAGGGCTGGTATTCTCAGCAGGGTGAGGGCCCATGCTAAAGAATAGCAGCCCGCAGCCACCCCTGAAAATGGTGAATTCATCATAGCACCATTTTCAGGTTTCTTACCAGGCTCTTCCAGCGGCCCTGGTGACGGTGGCACGTTGGGTAATAATGGTTTAACACCAGCTTTGTATGCTAGCTAAGCATGAGATTTTAATTCAGGCCAATTGACTGGGATTAAATCTGAATAAATAGTAAAAAAGACAACACAAGAAAATTATTTTATTCAAAGAAAAAGAGAGAGAAACTTAGTGACTTCATCTTTATTACTTTTGCCCCACCTTATACTCCTCATACCTATTTATTATTTATTTTTTTAGCACCCTATGACTTGGTTGCCTTACACTAATATGATGGAAACCAAACACAATCACCGTCCAGATTGCGGAAATGCACTCTGACTGCAACAACTAATCACAGAGGCACTCTAGATTGTGAGCTCCTGTGATTGGCTGTTTGCTGATCAGTGCAGTGAATATGCAAGTAGCTTAATGGCGACCCTAGAAGTGATTCAGCGGGAGTGGGAAATTAAGCTGACCCAGGAACGGCAGCTGTAGTCTGGTAAGCCCGAGCTACCTGTTTATCCATCTATCTTCACTAGTGCCTGTCACTAAGAGCAGACATCTGTATGGCAGAACAGAATGCATACATTATGTCTGTATACTGTTCCCATGCAGTTTGAGAAGATTCTCACCCATCGTTGCCTTTTTACAGCACTTCCAGTCCTCACCGCTTATTCGTTTAGAGCATCTTTTTTTACTTTGGTTATACTAAGCCTACCAATCAGTATAAAGCCATTATCAAATATGAATATGGCATTACTATGACTGGCAAGCAATCTCAGCATAGTTATTGGCTGAAAATCAGTCAGGAAACTTGCTAGGCAGCTCACCCGAATATCAAGAGTAAAATTCAAAACACTCGCAGCGTAACGAGCATCGCATATATCGTACTATCCATGTGAGTAGCGAATAGTAATGACCATACTTGCTCATCACTAATTAGGATACTTTCCTTTTTTATTTATACTACATGAAAACATGCTTTTCCATAAAATGTTTGTATTTAAGGGTGCTTTCACATCAGTTTTTTTTGTAAAATGCAGCAGTCGCGGTAAAAAAAATGCATCTGCTGCATTTACCGCATAACAGCCGCACTTGCAGCACACTTGCGGCAAGCCCCATGCATTCTCTATGGGGCTTGCGGTAAGTATGCAGCAGGTGCGGTTCCGGCAGTTGCGGACGCGAAAAAAACGCGGTCAGCAGCGTTTTTTTTCACGGCCACAACTACCGGAACCGCACTTGCCGCACCTGCCGCATACTTACCACAAGCTCCATAGACAATGCATGGGGCTTGCTGCAAGTGTGCCGCAACTGCGGCCGTTATGCGGTAAATGCGGCAGATACGCTTTTTTACCACGACTGCCGCATTTTACGAAAAACCCAGGTGTGAAAGAACCCTAACAAACATTTTTTGTGATTTTTATATTCAATTGTTTTATACACAACCATAGCCACCCATGGAAATTGTTCAAGAAAATGAAGCATTTCTCCCAGAAAATTATTGTAATTACACATGTTTTGTTATACACATGTGTATTTTATTTGTGTGTATTGGAACAACACAAAACATTGTGCAGAAAAGGGCAAATTGGACATAATTTGACACAAAACCTCAAAAATGGATTCGGGCAAATTTTGGCCACTTTTTCAGAATTGTGGATAAACAACTTGTTTCAAGCATGTGATGCCATTCAGAGTCATCTGTGGCATTAACACATGTGGGCAATTTGAAAATCAAACCTGAAAAAAAGGGGAGAAGTTGACTCAATCTTTTCATTGTGTATCTATGTGTGCCACACTAAACATGGAGAACAGAACGGGAGAAAAGAATTGAGAAGTGAAAAATATCAACAATTTTGAATGGATAAATGTGCATTGAGATCTTAATGATATGTTGTCCATGGTGCTCAACATAATCAAGAAGTTTACAACCAATGGCACTGTAGCTAATCTCCCTGGATGTGGTCCTGCAGGCTTTGGGTGCTTCAGTGTCAGTACAAACTACTCATTGACAATTGAATAAAATGTAATGCCAATGAAGGAGACCCAGGAGAACCCCATTGCTGACACAGAGATATAAAAAAGCTAGACTGCAGTTGATCAAAAAATGTGAGTAAGCTAAAATTCTTCTGAATAAGCATCTTGCGGACAGATGAGACCATGATAGAGCTTTTTGATAAAGCACATCATTCTGTTGTTTACCAGAAACAGAAGAAAAAAAGAACACAGTACTTAGTTTTGCTGCCTCTGGTACTAGCTGCCTTGGCTGTGTGCAAGGCATTATGTCATCTAAAGATTACCAAAGGAATTTTGTTTGCAATGTAGTTCCCAGTGTGAGAACGGTGGGCTTGTGTCCTAAACCATGGGTATTTCAGCAGGGTAATGACCACAAACCTATTTCGAGAAGCCTCCAAAGATGCATGGAAAGAAAGCACTGGAGAATTTTGAAATGGCCAGCAATGAGTCTGTAGTATATCCCACTGAACATCTGTGGAGAGATCTTAAAGTTGCTGATGGTAGAAGGCATCCTTCAAATATGAGTGACATGGAGCAGTTTGCAAAAGAAGAGTGGTCCAAGATTCCAGTTGAGAAGTGTAAAAGCTCTTTGATTGTTATAGCAAGCGATTGATTGCAGTTATTATTTCAAAGGGTGTACAATCAAATATTAAGTTGAGGGTGCCAACAAATTTGTCCAACCCATTTTTTTTTTGTGTAAAATTATGTCCAAAAGTCTTTTCTATCAGTTTTTTTTTCGGTTGTTCCAATACACACAAAGGAAATAAACATGGGTATAACAAGACATAGGAGCAATAGATTAGGGATCCATCACTTGAAAAAAATCCACTTTAGGTTCCATAAAACAAATATAAAAACACACAAAAATCATGGGCTAAAAGGTATTTGTTAACATTACTGTTATTACACCCACTACATATTGGGATAGGACCTAGTAGATGGGAATACCTCTTTAAGCTGAACTCCCACAGTAATTATCCCAAGCTCAAGCTCTAGTACCTGCACAATCACATGAACTTAATGGTACATCCATTTTTAGGAACACCTTGGAAAATAAGAGGGATCCATATGTCTAATGACAGGAAGAGATTAAATCAGTGTTTCTCAATTCCAGTCCTCAGGACCCACCAACAGTGCATGTTTTCAGGATTTCTTCAGTATTGGACAGATATTGGAATTATCAGCTATGCAGATAATTAAATGATCACCTGTGCAATACTAAGGAAATCGAGAAAACCTGTAATGTTGGTGGGTCCTGAGGACTGGAGTTAAATGAAAGTGACAGCAAAAAATTAACAATGAACAAGCAGACATAGTAAAATCAACAATTGCATAACGGTTATTTGATATAATGAAATGCTTATCTTTGTTTTCCACAGGAATACTTGGCCTTGTTTGTGGTGGACTAGTATTGCTATTGCCTGAGACAATGGGTATTTCTTTACCAGAAACAGTTGAAGACGTTGAGAATCTTGGAAGGTAAAGAAATGTATCCAATCTTTTTGGCACCCGGGCACGAATTTAGTCTGGAAATCCCCCCTAAGGCGTTTGACTAGTTGTCAAGTGACTGCTCATTTATATGTGATTTGCATGCTTACGGAACATTCATGTGCCGATGACTCTAAAAGTTCAGTGAAAAAACTTACAGTGGCAAGAAGAAAAGCTAGTTGTCACGTGATCCGAAGTATCAAAATCGCATATGGATTGAGTGACCATGTTTTGACATCTAGGAAGCAAAGCTAAATCCTGACAGTGAGTATATTACACAAAGCTAGCTTTGGGCTACTGTGCTTTATTTTATAAGTAAAGGACATGTCCAGGTTTGAGATGAAAGTATAAAGTCACTCTAGGTGACTGCAGGCTTTTTAATTCTCACAGAGCGTCCACTGCATATTTTTAGGATTCTCTCTTGCCAGTGCAAGAGTGGATAGTCATGTGAGTACAAGTATGTGGTTTCCTTAACTCTGGCCACATTATGACTAGACCTGTCTGTCCTCATGCAATTATTTTTCATTGAGTGAGGCAGCACATGTCTAGTAAGCATGTGACTGCATAAATGTAAATTGTAACCTGCCACTCTTTCCGCCATCACCAGAGAATCCTGGTGATGGCGGACTGGTGAGTGTGCACAGACTAACTGCAGACTTATCACAAGCTTGAATAACTCCTTTAATGCTCTTAATATAAATAAAAACATTGTAAACCTTAACTAGAGATGAGCGACCCTTTTAAAATTCAAATTTGGTTTGGTTCGCCGAACAGTTCGCCAAACATTCGAACCCATTAAAATCAATTGGAGGCAAACATCTAACTACTTCGAAACTTCTAGAGCAGGGGTGGCCAATTACAGTCCTCAAGGTCTAAAAACAGTTCACATTTTAATGATTTCCTTAGCATTGCACAGGTTCTAATTTCAGAGGTGATGATCCCAGCACCTTGTTCAATGCCAAGGAAATTCTTAAAACATGCACTATTTGCCACCCTTGAGGACTGCAATTGGCCAGCCCTATTGTACAGGAGTTTGTGTAGTGTCTTGCATTTCCATACTAAAGACCATCAGGCCAGAGGCTTGCAGCTTGGTCACCACCAGTCTCTGTAAGGCAGTGTCAAAGCACTTGTTTGCAGAATGAGTCCAGCACACAAGGAGTGAAGTACAAAAATCTTTACTCTAACTCAGATCATAAGTCTCAAAAACACAAACATATGGCTGGGACTGACATACTGGGCATTTACCCAGTGGGTTTCTGGTAGTTGGGCTGCTGTGCCCGATCCCCCACTCCAGCCGGCTAAATCATGTTTTTTTGCCGTGGCTGCCGCCAAGCACAGCTGATGTCCGGGGAGCGGCACGTCAATCATCAGTCCAGCCTGATGTGGGTGGCGTAAGTGAGCCACAAGGGCTATCTTGATGTCGCACCACGGTAGCACATTCTTTGTGGGCAAAGAGAGCGCACTTTGCCCTCCCGCCCATGAAACTGAACGGCCATTACCTGGTCCTGGAGGCAGCTAGCAGTGAGTGATGCAACTGCTCTGCTCCTATCGGACCCGGAGCACTGATCCGCACATTAAACAGTCAGCTATGTTCCAGCTCTTTGTGCAGAGACTCCCAGGCACAGCAGCAGACAAGCTGCCCTGCCTGCCAGTGAGTGAGTTGTCATGTAAGGAACCATGGCTCTGTTCCTGCTGTATGTGCTAAGTTTGCTTTGCTAACACACTGTATAGGGGGCCGGGGCAGACTGTGTGTGACCGGGGGCTGGGCAGTATCTCCTGTAATGTATAGGGGCTGTGGGCTCATATGTCTGGGGCAAATACTGTATAGTGACTGTGGACTGGGGCTGTGGGCTCATTTACCTGGGACTAATATACAGGGTGGGCCATCTATATGGATACACCTAAATAAAATTGGAATGGTTGGTGATATCAACTTCCTGTTTGTGGCACATTAGTATATGGGAAAGGGAAAACTTTCCAGATGGGTGGTGACCATGGTGGCCATTTTGAAGTTGGCCATTTTGGATCCAACTTTATTTTTTTCAATGGGAAGAGGGTCCATGTGACACATCACACCTATTGAGAATTTCATAAGAAAAACAATGGTGTGCTTGGTTTTAATGTAACTTTATTCTTTCATGAATTATTTCAAGTTGATATCACCATTCATTCCCATTTTATTAAGGTGTATCCATATAAATGGCCCACCTCCTCCCCGACAAAGATGGTGCGCAGTCTTTCGGGAAGATGGTCATGCAGCAGTTTTGCCTGGTTGACGTAGCACTGATGCCCAGTACCTTGTTCCACTAGGAAGCCAAACCCTGTATCCTGCAAGAATGCCAAAGGTACACTGGACATAGAAGTGATTGTTCTTAAGGCCACGTTACACACATAGATATATTGGTCACAGATCTCTGGTTGCAGTGAAATCATGGACACATTGTTCCATTGTACACAGCCATAAAATGGAACAATGTGTCCATGATTTCACAGCAACCAGAGATCTGTGAACAATATATCTGTGTGTGTAACGTGGCCTTTAGGCCTATGCAACCACTCATGGCCGATGGCATCCGCAAACCGAATCTCCTCAATAAAGGAGACCCGGGTTTTTCATGACATACCGCATAGTTGTTTGTAGGGGATGGGGGTCCCCACATGACGTTTTCCCAGTCAAAGACTTCTGGCAGGGGTGATACACATGGCTCGAAAACTGGGTTTTCAGCCTCTTCGACCTTGGCTTCCTCCTTGGGCTCCACATCGTACTCCTGGTCCGGGTAGTATTGGTAATCCAGTAGCTGATGCATTGGCTGTAGGTTGAATGCAGTCAGGTATGCTGTAATGCTTCATATGACCTTACATGTAGTGCTCCTGGATGGCATGGGATACGGGTCACCTCCTGAATGAGCGCAGGTCTTCCTCTGGTATCGGAATCCAGCACTGTATCTACACCTTGCTGCAGAGGAGGCCCAATGTGGGTAGCGTGGTCATTCTCCAGGTCACATATGTGTTCATGTTGACCTCCGATAGATGCCACTCCTCCAGGTCCAGTGCTGATGCACCCTCTGCTCCTGGAGTGGTGACATAGATTACCTCCTCCAGGGCAGGCATGTCTTGTGGGGATCCATCACGAAACTGTGTAATGCCTACACATGGTAGCAAGTGAATCACAGTGCAGGAACAAGTAGCTAGTTTGAACGGCACTGATAAAATGGCGCAGAGACGCTGAAATCTGCAGTCACACCTGTTTGCTTTTACTAGGGGCCTGTCTCTTCTACTGCCAGGACTGACTCAGACACATTTAATCTCCAGGATTTTACAGTATGCACAACCTTGTAGCCTAGCTCCTGTCATGCCCTCGGTCGCGGGTCCATAAAACAATATAAATAAAAGGGACTGCATCTTTATTAACCCCTGGACCATGGTCGAAGGGTTAATAAAGATGCAGTCCCTTTTTTAGGATTGTTTTATTGATTTTTCAGAAGAAAAAAAATTACGTGGGCTTCGCCGTATTTCTGTAACCAGCCGGATCCAGCAGGCAGCGACGGGCTGCCCCCAACCCCCAGGTGCCTATTTGTACCTGACCGGACACAAGAATATAGGGGAGCCCCCTTTTTTTATTATTTCATGAATTTCATGAAATAATAAAAAAAAAATGCGTGGGGCTCCGAGCAATTTCTATGTCCAGCCAGGTACAGCTAAGCAGCTGGGGGCTGGAATCCGCAGCGCAGGGAGGCCCAAGCTTTCTGGACACCCCCCGCTGCAAATTGCAACCCGCAGCCACCCCAGACGATGGCGCGTTCAATGAAGCTCTTCCAGTGGCCCTGGTGGCGGGTGGCTCACTGGTAATAAAGGGGTTAGGGCCAGCTTTGTATTATCAGCTGGCCCTAAGCCCGAAATTTATGGCGGTCACGCCAATATTAGACATGACCGCCATGAATTTCCAGTAATCAATATAAAAAAAAACACAACACAGAGAAAAATAATTTTATTAGAAATAAAACAGAAGACAATTAGGGACTCCATCTTTATTTAAAAAATACTCTTCCGTCCGACATAGTCCAAAACGCAATCTCAGCTCTGCTACATCCCTGTGCTTAGACACACAGGGATGTAGCAGAGCTGAGAACTGACTAAACAGTCAGGGTTCAGCTCAGGTCATTATGACCTGAGCTGAACCCTGCTGTCAGCCCGACTCGCTCTGCCTCCGGAGATTCCCGAGCGGTTACGGAAGTTAATTTATTCACTGCTTCTGTCACCGTTCCGGAATCTCCGGAAACAGAAGCAGAGAGACTTGGGGACCAAGTCTGCGGCCGGCGCCAGCGGAGGCAGGGGTAAGTAGCCGGCCGTTCCGGCACGCTCACCCCCCCCCCCAAGCCTACCCCTGGTCAGGACTCAGAGGGGGAAGCGGCAGTGAGCAGCCGGCTTCCCCGCCTGAGTCCTGAGGACCTGCACCTTCTCCCCCCGCTTGGTCCTAACTTAGGATCGGGTGGGGAGGCTGCGGGGGGGACGGAGGGATGGTGGACTCCCTGTGCGAGTAATAGCTTGGAAACTCGCAGAGTACCGAGTCCTGCGATTCCACTATTACTCGCAGAGTAACGAGCCCTAGCAAATAGATTCGCCCATCCCTAGTCAAATCCTATTGCTGATGGCTAATGGGAGCGCCCTTCATTCCTCCTGGATTCTCCTCTATGAACTGCTGCTAATGGGAGCGCCCTTCATTCCTCCTGGATTCTCCTCTATGAACTGACTATTGCTGGTGGCTGAAATGTCCAAACAAACATGTTGACCATACACAAATCACAAACCATATGTGCCCCCATATTACATACCAACACATGTATGTCTCCCATGTGCTACGTACGTTCGTCACCCTGCAGTTCATTCTTCATTTACTTTGGTGACACCACGGCGTCCCTGAAAGGCTCACCACTCAGTTGCGCCTTAAGTTGCCTGGGCCCTCAAGTCTCCTCGGCGTACCCAGTGTGCGCTATGACGTCATGTCGTTGTTTGACATTGTGCCCTGCCTTCCAGGTGCTTTCCCTTCCCCTGCAGAGGTAGCGATGGCGTCAGGACAGAGAGCTGCAGAATGGGCCGAGCCTGAGCCGCTCATCCTAATTGACATCCTGGACAGACGGGATTATTGGTGCCACCATCATCGCCAGCACCCACGTCTCCACAAGCAGGCCATCCTGCGCAAAGTGCGGAGGGCCCTGTTGAGGAGACTGAGTGTGGACCGCACCACCCAACAGATCCAGAAGAAGGTGGCGGACTTGAGATACAAGTGTCCAGGCCTTTGGCCCACACTGTATGCTGTGACTGTGTATCAATGTCCATATTATATGGATTCACACATGGGCATGTCTCCACACACTGACAATTGTATAGTGCAGGGGTCTCAAACTCATCTGGGTTGGTGGGCCGCACATAGAAAAACATTTATATCGGGGGGCCGCATCCCTTGTAGGACTGATATTTTTAGTAATACCAGAATGTTTTGCTCAATGTAGGAAAGTACAAATAATGATCCCCTTCTTGTAGTAATGTCCCCATTTTGTAGTAATGTCCTTTTCTACTGATATCCCCCATCCTGATCCCCTTTTCTAGTGATGTCCCCCATCCTGATCCCCTTTTCTAGTGATGTCCTCCATCCATCCTGGTCCCCTTTTGTAGTGATATCCCCATACTGATCTCCTTTTGTAGTGAGGTATCCCATCCTGATCCCCTTTTGTAGTCATGTCCCCTTCCTGATCCCCTTTTCTAGTGATGTCCCATCCCAATCCCCTTTAGTAGTGTTGTCCCCCATCCCGATCCCCTTTAGTAGTGTTGTCCCCCATCCCGATGCCCTTTAGTAGTGATGTCCCTCATCCCGGTTCCCTTTTGTAGTGATGTCCCCATCGTGATACCCTTTTCTAATGATATCCCCCATCCTGATCCCCTTTTCTAGTAGTGATGTCCCCCATCCTGACCCCCTTTTCTAGTAATGTCTCCCATCCTGATCCCCCTTAGTAGTGATGTCCCCCATCCTGGACCCCTTTTGTAGTAAGGTCCCGCATCCTGGTCCCCTTTTGTACTGATGTCCCCTATCCTGATCCCCTTTTCTAGGTATGTCCCCCATCCTGATCTACTTTTATAATGATGCCCCATCCTGTTTTACCTTCTTTTTACACACTTACATACACCCTCACACACATACCCACACACACACTCTGTCATACACACACACACACACACTCATACACACACACTTTTATACACTTATCCTCACTCACAAATGCACACCCTCACACACTAACCCTCATAGACACACCCTCACACACACTCACTTCTCACTTTAATGATGCATCGCTCCAGTGCAGGGGGCCGCCGCGGACCCCGTTGTGCTGCCTTCCGGCCTCCGCTGTGCTATGACTTCCTCCAGCCACTGCTCAGACAAGCTCTGTTGCTCAGCAAGATCAATGTAATCTGCCAGCCAGAGGCCCGCATATGACATCATATTCCGCCATCAGCTGCGGACCTCTCATTGGCTGGCAGCTTGCATTGATCTTGCTGAGTGGCAGAGCTTGTTAGTGCTGCGGACAGAAGTCATCACACAGCGGGGACTGCAGCGGACCGCTGCACTGGAGTGATGCATCATTAAGTTGTCCAAGGTGCCGCGGGCCGCATAGTGAAGCCCCAGGGGCCGCATGCGGCCCTCGGGCCGCGTGTTTGAGACCCCTGGTATAGTGTTTGTTGTGGATGTAGGTAGACATCAGTATCTGCACACACACATGTCTACACACACATACTTCAGCCTGGACCAGACCCAATCCATGCACATATGTCCGTACTGTTTTTTTTTTGTTTACCAACGTCAACAACACTCGCACACAGCCATTCCTAGTGTCTCCCATAGAGCAACAGACTAGCTGTCACGTGTAGCTCTTTGGCAACGCCAAAGTGTCTTACAGGAGCTGCAACACATGACATGAGCGTGGAGTAGCAAGATAGTAGAAAGGGCAAATGCGTCATGTAGTGGGCAGACTTCCTGACAAGGCTGACCATTGATAACGCAGTTGTGTAGGCCAATCAGAGTCCTAGAGGTGCAGTGTAACACACTCTGGCACGTCTATCTCCTCGCCGCGGCCCAACTCTACACCCACATCGCTGATGTGGTCGTGGCGTCTGACGTGGCGATGTGAGAAGGGAAAATCGCTTCCGGTCTTGGTCAGGCGATTTCTGAAATGCAGGATCGCCGGTGATCGCACGCGAAATCGCTATGTGTGACATCTCCGAAGTGATCTGAAAAAAGTGCCCTGAACGTGCGCGCTCACATCAAATCGCTTTTTTACGCTGTGTTTTTTGTAGTGAAACGCAATTCTGGATACGCATCCCAGCAAAACCTATGCATTTTGCCAATATCCATTCACATACTGGGTATTCCTGCTTTTTTTACGCGCACGCTTTCACTGAAAAAATGCACGCGTAAAAAGAATAGACATGTCAATTCTTTTTGCGTATTTTCCCTGCGCTTTCCCATTACCCACATGATAAAATGGGCTCTGGAAAAGCGCAGCGAAAAACGCACAAAAAAGCGCAGTATGTGAAAGGAGCTGCATTTTCCACAAAACACGTGTGTAAAAAAGTGCAGCTGCAGAAAAAGCTGAAAAAATACGCAGTGTGTGAACATAACCTTATAAGGTCTTTCTCTGCTGTTGATGCTCAGGTGATGTGGTTTTGCTTACCACTTCCATCACCCTATACTCACATGACCCATCATCTGATGTTGTTTATAGAGTTCATTCTATTCAACACCATCCTGTTGTGTAGATCTCTCCTGTTGCTTCTGGAGATCTGATGTCCAGGAGCCGAACGTTTTGTAGCGTTGGAATTGGGCCACAGCTTTCAAATTTGTTTTGTATTTTTTTTGTTCTATTGTGGGGGGTTTTACCACTCATGTCCCAGCTATCCCTTCGTGCAGGACAGGAGGTATTAGACTAGGCCAGGAGCATGGCAAGGGTGGTGGCTCAGACATTCTCACCTTCAGAGGTATCTCTGGGATAAAGAACAGCTAGGGCCGCTCTTAGCCTGAGGGTCAGTCTAGGAGACCCACTCATTCCTAACTACTTCGTAACATTATCACCTGCCAGCATCAGAAGGTGTCCCCATTCCTTACTTCATACTTTTAAGACATTCCTTCCTTTACCATCCAGCTGTTCTTTGTGTTTTTTTTTTTTTTTCATTCTTTATTTAATTTTGAAAGGTAACAAAACATGGTACATGATAATACATTACCGCACTTGTTACTTATGATATTTAGTACTCATGTCTTCCTTATAAAATTCTGTAACAAAATAAACTTTATCTAAAACTTAAACATTTGGTTTCTCCATGTTTTCTTAGATGTTATTATAACGGCACAATATCTACATAATCTTCTGATAAAATTATAAAACTGTAGAAATATGGCACTCCCATGGCTGGTGACCGGTCGAGCAACATCTCAGTCTCCGAGAAACACATATTCTCAGACAACGGGAAAATTATGTAGCATATATGGGGGGGGGGTTGTCTCCTTCGGCCATCGTGACCCCCTCAGTTAATTACTAATATCACCGCCTCCCACCCTCTCTCTCCATGGCTTCCACGTCTTGAGAAAAGAGTCGTGGGAGCTCATTTCCCAGCTGGAGAGTTCTTCAAGTCTATATAGTTCTGATATCCTGGCCAGCCAGTCCTTCACTGTGGGTGCATGTTATTGTTTCCATCTCTGAGCAATTAGGTGCTTTGCAGCTCCTACCATCACTGGGGCTAGCCCATGTTTTTTTGGGGTTATAGTTGTCCGATGGGAGCGACAGAAGAGCCTGCACTGCAGTTAGATCAGATTCTATGAGATTCATGGACTTTAATATTGTATTTATTCCTGTCCAAACTTCTTTTAATTTTTAGCATGTCCAGAATATGTGGGTAGATTTTCCCTCGGTCCCTCGCCTCTCCAGCATTTCGGGGACTCTGTTAACCCCAAATGATAAAGTCTCTCAGGAGTGTAATACCATCTCGATTGGAGCTTACAGGACATCTCCTGTAGTAGTACATATCTGGAGAAGCCATGTGAGTTCTGACAGAGTTTTGTTTTGTCATCTCTAGAGAGCGTGACACCGAGTTCAATCTCCCAAGAGTGTATAAAGAGTGGGAAAGTAGGCATTGTGTTGTCTAGTAGATTATGATATATTTTAGAAATAATTTTAGGTATCGGTGGTTTTATTTTTACCATTATCTCCAGCCATTTCCACTGAGTGAGACCGTCAGTGGGCTCTTGATCTTTTTCATATAATGGGCCACATGCAGTTCTTGTAAGAATGTCTGTGGTTGTTTTTTGGCTTCTATCTGCCACATATTCCTGCATGGAATGTCTCCTCACAGTAACCAAGAGATGAGTTTATTCGGGAGAGTCTTCCATAGGTTATATGGATCTGAAAATTCAGCATCTATTAGTTGTGGGATAATCTTCATCGGAATTTTATCTAGAAAGCCACACTCGGGAAAGCGAATTGGGACCAACTTTCGTCTTATAACTTGTGTAGTGGCAAGAATCTCATTAAAATTGTCACTGTCTGGTAGGCCATCTGTCTATAATAAGCTGTGGACCCTAGTGTGTAATAGTTGAAGTTCTATGTGTTTATTATTATCTTGAGAGGCCAAATTAATAAGTTTCAACCATCTCGCTAAGTGGATAGCTCTGTAATAAGATATGAGGTCTGGTAATCCCAGGCCTCCCTGTCTTTTGGGGATCATCTGTTCTTTGTGTTTTGCAGTGCAGCGGCATCTTTATTGTCTACCTGTGACATCAGGTACATTTTAGATAACTTTGTCTTTGATCAGAATCATTCTTTTCTTCATCTTGTCCAGACTTCATGATGACTTTTTATATCAACATCTTATCTCTGCAGACTTCCATTTTCTCCAATCTCCTTCAGCACATCCCAACATGGTTACCTTAAAAATAACAGAATGATTATAATGCTCATAAATAAAAATATCTGCTCTCCGCTGTTGCCCTGAATAAGTAATTGCCCCTCACTGTATTCCTGCACCTCCATCTTATGGCGAATGCCCTTCACACGGCCCTCCCCTTTAAAAACTGGGCCCGGTCATTACATTCCCCCTCCTCTACATACTGTCCCCTCTTTCTACGGCCTCACACTGTCCCCCCATGCTGCTCATTCTCCATATTGCCCTTTACACTACCCAGTCTCTATTCTGTGCCCCCTCACATTTTTCTTATCCCATACTGTCTCCTCACTATCATTTTACTTATCCCCCTCATTCCTCATACTGTGTCCATGTACGTTCTGCCCCTTACCCTCCATACAGTGTCCACAACCAACCCTACTCTATATACTGTGTTCATACCCATCCCGCCCCACAATCCCCATACTGTGTCCGCACACATCTTGTTCCCTCATTCATTATTCTGTGTCCTCACCCATCCCGCTCCCTCAATCTCAGTACAGTGTTTGCATCCATTTTGCCTCATCACTACCTATACTATGTGCTCACCCATCCCACCTAAATTGTAGGAAGGGTGCACCACTGAATAAAGAAGCTATAAATAAATGGTTGCTTAATCATGCAGAGAGACTAGCAATGCATGGAAACAAAAGGAGGAAAAGATGCATATATGATGAGCACACCTAAATATCAATAAAATATATTAAATTAAATTCCACAGGAAAACTCTAAAAGCACTTAAAACCATGAACACAGTTAGATGTCCAGTATGCCATAATAGGTCTAACTTGCAAGTTAGATTCCAATACATATAAATCCCCACAGGATATGAATGATAATGCAAGCTATATACTTCCAAAGTACAAGAAAGAACGTACAAAAGTTACAAATAAAGGATGATATTGTAGTGACTCGATCCAGATTATGTCTGTCCCTTTAAGTACCCCTTGACCATGAGCAGCTTCTGTAAACTGTATCTTACTCCTTAGCTATTTCTCTACTGTCATTAGTGAGTTTAAGATTCATTTAAACCATATCTCAGGTAAATCCATTTATACCCAATGTACTTTTCATGCATTTTTTCCAGGTATTTTTTTCATTTTTTGTTTTGCATCACCATCTGCTGGTGAAATGTATGTTTTATATTATTTTACAATGTGAATTCTGACATTAGAATTGAGTGTTCAATAGAAAGAGCGATTTCAGTCTTCACCTAGTCTAGACAAGAGCTGGAAAG
The DNA here is from genome assembly GCA_033576535.1 of Allobates femoralis. Classification (NCBI taxonomy): domain Eukaryota; kingdom Metazoa; phylum Chordata; class Amphibia; order Anura; family Aromobatidae; genus Allobates; species Allobates femoralis. The sequence continues at coordinate 397,462,149 of JARQOC010000001.1, forward strand.
TCCCCAGTCTAGAAGAGTATGCCAGACAGAGCAGACATCATGCACGGGCTCTCCTCACTACTTCCAGGCCTCATGCCTGAAAGTTTACCTTTCCCTTGATCTCACAATTTTCAGCCAGGCCTAATGCCTTGGATCTTTCTCTGACTTCTACAGCCAAGATGGCTGAAGACTTTTAACCCTGGGTCTTCACTGTCCAGATTAACCTGTGCTTCTCCAGTAGTAGGTCGTACTAAGGTACAGAAGAACCTATTGCTCGCGTGTTGAGGAATTTAAGGGTCTCCTGCCTCACCGCGATTGTCCATTATTTACTTCATATATTTTTCTCTGCACGTGCAGTGACCAGCTGTGAAAGTAATACAGGATTCCAGATGTGTAAATTACTCTTACTATATTTCTACTCTTCTGCTTTTAAGCCAGCAAAAGACTTTGAACTCTTATAATTACCTACAAATATTGCTTCTAAATAATACGAGACCTGGGTCTGTGGTCATTCTAACGGCTCTGGATGCTGCGTGGGGTGGATAGCAGTGAACGGAAAGCCCCATTACCAAGGCTTTACAATATTACTGTATATTAAACCACAACACAGGACAAGGTGTTGGTATACGTTCTAAAGGTGGAGGCTAGCAGTCGGCCGAGACTCAGGAGGACCAAAATAGTTTAAAGACTTAGGGTACCGTCACACCTGGAAACGTCACCGGAGATATCAGCGGTGATGCACTGGAGCGCGCACGTTTTTGGCGCCCCACCAGCGTCGCTGTCGCATATTTACATGCAGCGACACCTCCGGCGATGCACTGGCGATCTTACAGGCGCCATCGCCACTGGGGTGTCTAAAAACCACAGCGGCGATGCCGTAACATGGGAGCCCATGGCTCCATCGCCTGTGAGATTACGGTCCCCCATTTACATGGTGCTATGTGCAACACATCGCCCCAGAGTGCTCGCCTGGTTTCAGAGCGCTGCTGAGAAACCAGGGGACCACTCAAACGCATCGCCCTTGCCTATTTACATTAGGCCACCACCGGCGATGTTGGTGGCGATAGGCCATGCCCCAGCGTCTCCTGTAAAATCGCCACCGAAATCGCCAGGTGTAACGGTACCTTACAGAGATAGTCATGTATATAGTAATATCTAACACAAAAAACGTGCACATATGGATAGTCAAGCAAAGCGTACAGTGAGTCATTGTATTTAATATGTACATAGCTGTGGGTACACTTTAACATGAAAGAAAGAGCCTTTTTGTAAGGGTTCCAAGATAAAGACCCAGTTCAAGAGCCATACAAGAGGCAAGACTAAAAGAAACTTAAAGGCTCATATCAGTTAAAAGATGGTCATAAAGGGACGTTGCTAATAGAGATGAGCAAATTTTCCCAGAACATGTTTGCCAATTTCAAATTGCAGATTTTGTTAGGGATCGGAAACCTGAGCAATTTAAAAAAAATCGTCAAACTCTGCTGTATTTAGGAAAAAATGTTAAAATACAAAACTTTCCCTGTTTGCTTGGGGCCAAAACGCTCACCAGAAGAACCATTGGCCAGGAAGAATACTTAATCTTATGGTTAGGAGGGTTTCCGCCATCAGGTCTACCAGCTTGTGTGAAGCTGTAGAATTTTATGGAGTTTTAACTTCATTTTTTTAAGCTACCCGAAAGTTTGCAGGTGTTTTGATACCTGCAGGGTGGAAATTTTTCAAATAATTTCAGATTTGTCAGCAGCTCTTAAGTCCAAGAACAATGTCCGTTAAACATCCATTTAAGAGAACTTTACATTTTTTTTTTTTTTTTTTTTACATTTTCTTTATTTATTATTATTAGTATTATTTTTGGAGAGCAAACTTTTATTATTGGAGAGGGTCACCAGAATGTGAGGCCACCTCTTTTACACTTATTTACTAGCAATTCATATAAAATGTCATTACTCTGTGCTGATTGGGCTCTGCTGTATTTTTGATTGCTTTTTTGTTTATTTCAAGAAATAATTTATAAAAATGGGCTCCCCCGTATTTTTTGTTACCAGTCAGGTAAAACTAGGCAGCTGGGAATTGGTAGCAGCCAATACCTGCCTTCTGTACCTGTGGTGGTGAACGAAAATATCAGCAGAGCCCCATGTAGTCAGTGCAAAATACTCTCAAAATCCACTCCCAATACACATCAAATGCACACTGTGTGAACACTGCTGCATATTTGCTGTGTATTTAGGAGCTAACATTGAAGTATTCATGGAATTTCTGCATACTTCCAACGCAGTGCAAGATTGTAGTGTTGACTTTTAGGTCAAGCGTGGATGCAAGAAAGTGACACTTGCCTCACAAGAAGGGCTTGTGCCCTATCATATTTTGTGAAAAGATTAATACAAATGTATGTGCACATGCTTATACTGTAAGCAGGGGTGAACCTAGCCTCTCTGCTGCCTGAGGCGAACTGCAAAACGGCGCCTTCCCCCCCACCCGCTAGAAAAAAATTTTAATTGATAAAAATAAATCTGGTTCCTACAGATTTATATTTATCCTGTAAAAATGAGCAAAATAGTGGACATTTTAGTTTACTGAAACAGAAAAAAAAGATCTCCACACAAAGATGTCTGCGCCATCACACGCACATACAAGAACCACACAGAAGAATCCAGAAGAAGGATCATTAATGGCAATGGCAGCTTGGCACAAGCATTTAGACACATAATGACAACTGGCAGAGCCGTGGTCCTGCAGGCAGAACTGATTGCCAACCTCTGGCACACGCCTGCAAAACTCTGGACCGCTGCCTGGCACTGAATATTCAGACAAGTCACTATGCCGCACCTTCCACACAACACAGGTAAAGACCTGCAGTCTGAGCATCAACAAGCCGCCACTGCACTAAGTTGGTAAAATGGCGCTTCTTCTCCATCCAACAGACCACACTTACTCCCAAATTGCTTAGCCAATCACAAACGCCACACACAGGGCTGTCTTTATGTAATTAATAACAGGGTCCTTCCTATTGGGTTGAGCAAAGGATATGGTAGCAGGAAGGGGGAAGAGCACCACCGACCAACCGCCGCTCAGGAGAAAGATGGCTGGATGCCTGAATGTACCGAGGGGCAGCACTGGACCTGGTGTGTAAGGGTGGTTTCACATTTGCATTCGGAACACAAGCGTAACAGAACGCAGCCAAACGCTGCGTTCCTATGTTTAACATGGGAACGATTCCGTTTGGATGCGCATAATTTATACGCCCTCCTCTGCCCTCCAAATGCAACATGTTGCATTTTTTGTGCGTTCACAGGTGCTTGTTTTATCAGCAAGTGCCCGCGAGTGCACAAACAATGCATGGATCTCAATGGATCTGCACTGTCCTCCGCATGGCGGCGCAGTAGAACGCTGCGGATCACATTGAAATTTCGTCGGCGGCGGCTGGGAGGTGGAGGATCTCCGCCACAGATCTCCGCCTCCCGGCCGCCGTCGGGATCACTGATTGGCTGGCCGAGCACCATACTGATGAGAATCTCCACTGCGTTCACATCAGTATGGCAGCGTTTGCCCTGCGTTTGCATGCCCTGCGCATGCAGACACAAATGCAAATCTGAAACCAGCCTAAGTTATGGCCAATCAGTCCTGCAGCAGAGGGACAATTCATCCTGCATCATAGAAATCATAGGGCCCCATAGCAGAAGTTCTAATTGGGCACCCCCCAACAAAAGCAATATTTGGCTGGGTCACATAGGTACATCTCTCACAATATGTCAGCCTTTACAAAGTAATTTTCCTCCTACTGAAGCCCCTAGATTCCCCTTTCATTGCCCCTCTAAAGTGTGATGCCAACAAAAGTGCCCACAAACACTGTATGATCCCCCACAGTGCATTCCTCCACATGCAAAGTATGATGACCCTACTGCACCTCCTGCAACTACCCCAGTACAGCATGATCCCCAACTATGACCGCCGCCCAGCCCTCCATGTAGTAAAATGGACCTATGTACAGTATAATGGCCCCCAACACAGCCCTCAAATAGCCCTTCATAAAGTATAAAGGCTCCCTTGTAGCCTCCAAGTATTATCATGCCTCCCACAGAGCCCTCCAAATATTATAATGGCTTCCAAATAGTCTAATTTGCTCCATATAATATAATACACCCCCATAGTATTCCACATAGTATACCGCATTCCTCCATATATTATGCACCCCCATAGTCTTCTATAAAATAGAATGCACCCCCCACAGTACTCGATATAGAAAAACGCACCCCCACAGTCCTCCATATAGTATATTGCACCCCGTAGTCCTCCAAATAGCATATTGCACCCCCACAGAACTCCATAGAGAACAATTCACCCCCACAGTACTTGATATAAAATAATGCACCCCCACACTCATCCATGGAGAATAATGCACCCCACAGTCCTCCATATAGAATAATGCAGCCCCACAGTCCTCCATATAGAATAATCACCCCCACAGTCCACCATATAGATTAATGCACCTCCACAGTCCTCCAAATAGTATAATGCACCCCACAGTCCTCCATATAGCATAATGAACCCCCACAGTCCTCCATATAGCATAATGCACCCCCATATTGCATACTGCACTCCCATAGCTCTCCATACAGCATATTGGACCCCCATAGTCCTCCATATAGTATAATGCACCCTCATAGTCCTCCATATAGTATAATGCATCCCCTATAGCCTTCCTTATAGTATAATGCACCCCCATAGTCTTCCATATAATATAATGGGCCACAATAGTTCTCCATATAGTATATTGCACCCCCATTGTCCTATATTATATTGTACATTACATAGTTTCCCATCAGTGTACTCACTAAAAAAAACTATTAAAAAATAAAAAGTAAATACCTCTTCTCCTCAGCATCTCCTCTGCCGCTCTGCACGTCTCAGCACAGTGGCGCTAAGTGATGACATCATTGTTCCCCACCGTGCTGAGCTGCAGAGGGGTGGACAGCGGTGGCAAGGACTTGGGAGAAGAATGCTGCCGGCAGAGGCGGCCGGGACTATAGGAGCGGCATGCTCGGGGGGGCCACCACTGGTACACACATGGCTCCGCTCCGTACACCTAGTACACACTCAGCTCCGTACACCACGTACGCCTCGTACACAAGCGGCTCTGCTCCGTACAACTCGTACACACACGGCTCTGCTCCGTACACCTCGTACACAAGCGGCTCTGCTCCATACACCTCGTACACAAGCGGCTCTGCTCCATACACCTCGTACACAAGCGGCTCTGCTCCGTACACCTCGTACACAAGCGGCTATGCTCCATACACCTCGTACACAAGCGGCTCTGCTCCGTACACGTTGTACACATGTGGCTCTGCTCTGTACACCTCGTACACATATGACTTCGCTCTGTACACACCGTACACACGTGGCTCCGTTTCGTACACACGTGGTGCCGCTTCGTACACCTCGTACACACTGGGCTCCGCTGCGAAAGCCTCGCACACACGGCTCTGCTCCATACGCCTCGTACACACGCGGCTCCGCTCCGTACACCTTGTACACACTCTGCTTCGCTCCGTATGTCTCGTACACACGCAGCTCCGCTCCGTACACCTTGTACACTCTCAGCTCTACAATGTACACACGTGGCTTCACTCTATACACCTCGTACACACACGCCTCCGCTCTGTACACCTCGTACACACGCGGCTCTGCTCCGTACACCTCATACACACTCGGCTCTGCTCCGTACACCTCGTACACACACGCCTCCGCTCTGTACACCTCGTACACACGCGGCTCTGCTCCGTACACCTCATACACACTCGGCTCTGCTCCGTACACCTCATACACACTCGGCTCTGCTCCGTACATCATTGTTCCCCGCCGTGCTGAGCTGCAGAGGGGTGGACAGCGGCGGCAAGGACTTGGGAGAAGAATGCTGCCGGCAGAGGCGGCCGGGACTATAGGAGCGGCATGCTCGGGGGGGCCACCACTGGTACACACATGGCTCCGCTCCGTACACCTAGTACACACTCAGCTCCGTACACCACGTACGCCTCGTACACAAGCGGCTCTGCTCCGTACAACTCGTACACAAGCGGCTCTGCTCCGTACACCTCGTACACAAGCGGCTCTGCTCCATACACCTCGTACACAAGCGGCCCTGCTCCATACACCTCATACACAAGCGGCTCTGCTCCATACACCTCGTACACACTCGGCTCCGCTCCATACACCTCATACACAAGCGGCTCCGCTCCATACACCTCATACACAAGCGGCCCTGCTCCATACACCTCATACACAAGCAGCTCTGCTCCATACACCTCGTACACACTCGGCTCCGCTCCATACACCTCATACACAAGCGGCTCTGCTCCGTACACCTCATACACAAGCGGCTCTGCTCCGTACACCTCGTACACACGCGGCTCCGCTCCATACACCTCATACACAAGCGGCTCTGCTCCATACACCTCGTACACAAGCGGCCCTGCTCCATACACCTCATACACAAGCGGCTCTGCTCCATACACCTCGTACACAAGCGGCCCTGCTCCATACACCTCATACACAAGCGGCTCTGCTCCATACACCTCGTACACACTCGGCTCCGCTCCATACACCTCATACACAAGCGGCTCTGCTCCGTACACCTCGTACACACGCGGCTCTGCTCCGTACACCTCATACACACTGTGCTCTGCTCCGTACACCTCGTACACACTCGGCTCCGCTCCGTACACCTCGTACACACACGGCTCCACTCTGTACACCTCGTACACACTCGGCTCCACTCCGCACACCTCATACACACACGATTCCGCTCCGCACACCTCGTACATACACAGCTTCACTCCATACACCTCATACACACGCACCTCCACTCTGTACACCTTGAACACTCAGCTCCACTCCATATACCTCATACATACACAGCTCTGCTACATTAATTTACACTGTAAAGCCTCAGCCCCACACATAAACTTCACCTCATCCAGCACCATGGTGGAGTCCTGGCTGCATACTGAGGAGCTGATCATGTGACCTGCCTAACTCCTCCCTTCCTTTGACATCATCACAGGTCCTGTCAGCGCGAGGCACAGTGAAGCATGAAGCCGGCTCACACAGCCGGCTCACACAGCCGGCTCACACAGCCGGCTCACACAGCCGGCTCACACAGCCGGCTCACACAGCCGGCTCACACAGCCGCACGGGGGGGGGGGGGGTTTGGAGACCGCGGCCGCTGCCGCTCACACTGCCACACTGGAGGGGGGGGTGTTTGGAGACCGCGGCCGCTGCCGCTGCGGCAGGAGATGCCCCGCCAGCAGCCCCAGATACGCCAAGCCTGGTCGCAGCGTCGGCGGCCAGGACTGTAGGAGCGGCATCTGCAGGGGGCCGCACTACCACCAGCTCCTGAAGACGCCGCCCCATGTCTACCAGCAGAGCTCGCCGCCTGAGGCTGACACTTCATGTCGCCTCATGGATGGTGCGGCCCTGACTGTAAGGGGACCTGGTGACAGGCATCACGAGTGGTTTCAAACCACATCTTTATTATAATCAATGATTAAAGTTCCAGACTTTTTTTTGCTGCTGGAGCGGGACGTACGCTATTGACATTGAGAACTGTCAGAACTGGCATATGTTTGCTCCAGCCACAAAAGCCAGAAACTGGCTGCTGTGAGTGGGTGTCATCATAGTCTGGATCACCTCAGATCAGCTACAGAGATGAGGCTGAGCTGTGACCTTAGGTGAACCTGACCATGACATCATCCCGCTCACAGCGAGAGCCAGAAATCAGTCAGTTTCTGGGCCCACTATGATTGGACGACACCGAGGATCATGGAGGTTTTAAAGGGGAGTAATAAAGATGGAAACAAAGTTTGTGATGGTGTTCTTTTTTCAAAAAAATGTTTTTTGCTTTTTTTAAATGTGGCGTATTGTTTACCATTTACTTAGAGGTTCCTAATGTCCGGGCTTAACATTGACCAGATATTAGGAACCTTGGGCTTAGTGCTAGCTGCTAATAAAAAGCTGGCATTAACCCCTTTATTACCCAGCTTGCCACCACCACAGGGAAGCAGGAAAAGTCGGATACAGCTCCAGAAAATATTGCTTCAACGAATGCACTATTTTCTGAGGCAGCTGTGGGCTGCAATTCCCAGCGTGGAGGTTGAGAATTCCAGCCCTCAGCTGCCTATTTGTATCTGACTGGCAACCAAAAATATGGTGAAGTGTACACCCATTTTTTTAATCATATATTTACTTATTTTTACAGTAATCCGACATCAGTTAGGTTGCCATAGTGGCAACCAATCACAAACGCCAGAAGAGAGGGTGCGCGTGACTAAATCTGACTTTAGCTAATCAAGAGGGTGGAAGCAGTGACATTCATGAGCAGGCCCGGAAGCATGGTGACAGTGGCGCCAAAGCTTATTAAGTAATACTTTAGGAAGCTAATATCTGGGGCTCCACTGTAAAACTGTTTAAGCTCTTTGGCAGCTTTTTGGCCCTTTTGAAATAGTTTTCTATGCCCTTGATTTTTGCTTCCCATTGATTTGAATGGGGTTCGGAAGTTCAGCAAACTGTTCACCAAACAAGTCAGCAAACATATGCCCATTTGGCAAACTGAACCGAACTTCAAAAGGTTCACTCATTTATAGTTGCTAATAGCAACCAGGGTGTCCAGAAGAAGTGCCCCATACTCGCTGTTGGCTACAATTTCATCAGGGGAAGTGAATTTGGTATGTTATGGATATAAATAAAAAATATATTAGAAAATTCATAACACATATGCAGGTACCTGTGTGGCAAATGGAGTATGGTTCAGGCCAGATGAGACAACACTGCATGTTCACATGAGAGGGTGTAGAATAGCATATCCAGAGATGAGTTATCTTTATTGTGCATGCGCAATAAGGTATATACATAGAGATGTGAGCACAGTGAATATAGCCTATCTGCAACAGCGCTTGCTGTCCAGACTAGATGACTGGGCACATGTACAGGGACAGGTGCACAGCAGACAGAACTTTGTCTTTGCCAGCATATAATATAAAAAGATTCAAGATACGCATGCATATGGATCAGCAAACATAAAAATGTTCTCATCAGTGCTAGAGCACTGTGCAGGCATATGGTGTCCTTGGGGGAGACAAATCCCTTGTATTAATGATGGTTACAAGTGTGAAAAGGCATGTAAGCACATATACTATACTTGGTACACAAACTCAATATAACAGGCAGCAATATTAATGATAAATGTCAACATGGTGTAGATGATGGTGATATAGGGCCAAGTAAGGAAAGAAAAATGTATTATTGGGAACGGCAGAGTAACTATTAATGTGCAAGTGATACTGAGGTAATAACCTCAAAGACAAGTACAATATTCATGAACGATACAAGGCACACACAGGTACAGTAGGAGAGACGACCCTGCCCATGAGGGCTTACAGTCTATAAGGCATGTGTGAGGATACACTAGGAGAGGATAAAGTTGGCCATGCGGTGGTTTAGTGGACTGAGGCTCACTGCAGGTTGTAGGCTTGTCTGAAGAGGTGGGTCTTCAGGTTCCTTTTCAAGGTTTCTATGGTATACAATAGTCTGATGTTTTGGGGTAGAGAGCTCCAGAGTATGGGTGATGCACGAGAGAAATCTTGTATGTGGTTGTGGGACGAAGAGATAAGAGGGGAGTAGATAAGTAGATCTGAGATGATCGCAGGATGTGAGTAGGTAGGTACCTGGAGACCAAGTCAAGTTGTGGATGGCTTTGTTTGTCATGGTTAGGGTTCTGAACTGGACTCTCTGGGTTATGGGAAGCCAGTGAAGTGCTTGGCAGAGAAGAGAGGCTGGGAAATAATGGGGAGACAAATGGATTAGTCGGACAGCAGAATTTAAAATAGATGAAAGGTTGCAGTAGTCCAGGTGGGAGATGATGAGGGCGTGCCACGAGTGTTTTGCAGTTTCTTGTTCAGGGAATGTATGGATCCAGGAAATATTTTTGAGTTGAAGTCGGCAGGAGGAGGCAAGGGCTTGAATATGTGGCTTGAAAGAGAGGGCAAAGTTGAGGATTACCCTGAGGCATCGAGCATGGCAGGACTAGGGAAAGTGTGCAGCCATTGACTTTGACGGATAGGTCTGATGGTGTGGTAGAGTGAGATGGGGGAAAGATGATGAATTCTGTTTTGTCCATGTTCAGTTTTAGAAAGTGAGCAGAAAAGAAAGATGAAATAGCAGACCGACATTGCAGGATTTTGGTTAGTAAGGAGGTGATATCTGATCCAGAGAGGTAGATCTGCATGTCATCTGCATAGAGATGATACCGAAAGCCATGAGACTTTGAGCTATCCCAGGCCAAAGGTGTAGATGGAAAAGAGCAGGGGTTCGAGAACAGAACCTTGGGGAACACCATCAGACAGGGGGCGAGATGATGATGTGGTGTGGGAGAGGGAGATGCTGAATGTCTGCTCTGTTAGATATGAAAAGATCCAGGAGAGGGCCAAGTCTGTGATACCAAGAGATGAGAGAATCTGTCGCAAGAGGGAATCATCCACGATGTCAAAGGCAAAATACAGGTCCAGGATTAGGAGGATAGAGTAGTGTTGCTTGCTCTTGGTGGTTAGTAGGTTACTGGTAAGTTTAGTTAGGGCAGTTTCAGTTGAGTGATGCAGTTGGAAGCCAGATTGTAACTGCTGAAAAAGAGAGCAGAAGGAGAGGTGGGAGGACAGTTCAAGATTGACATGCTGTTCCAGCAGTTTTGAGGCATAAGGTAGAAGGCTATGGGGCAATAGCTAGACACAGAGTATGGGTCGAGGGAGGGCTTTTTTAGGATGGGTGTGATTTAGGCATGCTTGAAGGATGAGGGTAAAACACCAGTTGTTAGTGAAATGTTAAAGAGATATGTTAGGGATGGGATGAAGACAGTGGCGAGGTTGAGGATGAAGTGGGACAGGAGCGGGTCAAGCATGCAGGTGGTTAGATGTGATCTTGACAGAAGAGAGGAGAGCTGATCTTCTGTCATGGTGGAGAAGCTGATTTTGGAAGGAGAGGACTGAGCATTTATGAGGAGGGGCTCTGAGGGCTGCAGGCCAAAGCTTTCTCTGATGTTATCAATCTTCTGTTTGAAGAAAAAGGCAAAGTCTTCAGCTGAGATGAGAGGAGAAGGAGGAGGTGCTGGGGGGCGGAGGAGAGAATTGAAAGTGTTCAATAGCTGTTTAGGGTTATTAGACAGGGAGGATATGAGAGATGAGAAGTTAGTTCATCACGCGCATCCTCAAAAAACCCTCCCTCAACCTCGCAACAGTCTTCAACTATCGTCCCATATCTCTCCTCCCCTTCGCCTCAAAATTGCTTGAGCAACATGTCTACTCCGAACTGTCCTCCCATCTCTCCTCATGCTCCCTCTTTGACTGCCTGCAATCCAGTTTCCGATCCCACCATTCCACCGAAACAGCCCTAACCAAAGTCACCAATGACCTACTGACCGCCAAGAGCAAGCGACACTACTCCATCCTTCTCCTCCTCGACCTCTCTGCTGCCTTCGACACAGTTGACCACTCCCTCCTGCTTCAAATTCTAGAATCCCTTGGCATCACTGACCTAGCCCTCTCCTGGATCTCCTCGTACCTAACAGACCGGACCTTTAGCGTCACCCACTCCCACACCTCCTCCTCACCCTACCCCCTATCTGTTGGAGTTCCCCAAGGTTCAGTCCTGGGACCCTTACTCTTCTCCATCTACACCCTCTGCCTAGGCCAACTCATCGAGTCCCACGGCCTCCAATACCACCTCTACACCGACGACACCCAGCTCTACCTCTCCGGCCCTGACATCACCTCCCTGCTATCCAAAATCCCACACTGCCTGTCCGCCATCTCATCCTTCTTCTCCGCTCATTTCCTCAAACTCAACATGGATAAAACAGAGTTCATAGTCTTCTCACCAAGTCGCTTTTCCCCCCTATCTGACCTAACCATCACTGTCAACTACTGCACACTCTCACCGGTCCCCCGCGCCAAGTGCCTTGGTGTAATCCTTGACTCTGCCCTCTCCTTCAAGCCACACATCCAGGCCCTCGCCACCTCCTGCCACCTCCAGCTTAAAAACATCTCACGGATCCGCTCCTTCCTTGACCATGACACTGCCAAAACACTTGTCCACGCCCTCATTATCTCCCGCCTCGACTACTGCAACCTTCTGTTCACCGGCCTCTCCGCATCCTCCCTTGCACCTCTCTGAACCATCCTCAATTCCGCTGCCTGACTCATCTACCTGTCGCCCCGTTACTCCCCCGTCTCCTATTCTGCCAAGCCCTCCACTGGCTCCCTACTTCCCAGAGATCTCAGTTCAAAACCCTAACCCTGACATTCAAGGCCATCCACAACCTGTCGCCTCCATAACATCTCCGACTTGGTCTCCCGATACCAGCCTCACGCAATCTGTGCTCCTCTCAAGAAATCCTTCTCTTCTCCCCCCGCATCTCCACCTCCCACAACCACTTACAATACTTCTCTCGTGCATCCGCCATACTCTGGAACTCTCTTCCACACCACATCAGACACTCCCCTACCCTGGGAACCTTCAAGAAAAACCTGAAGACCCACCTCTTCCTTCAAGCCTATAACCCACACTGAGACCTAATCCACTGCACCATCTCACCTCTCCCCCTCCTACTGTCTCCCACCCATCCCCTCTAGAATGTGAACTCTTGTAGACAGAATCTCTGCCCTAATTTACCTGTATGATTTATTCGTCGTTATGTATGTTCTCGTCTTTGTTCTGCCCTTACACATGTAAAGCGCCATGGAACCAATGCCGCTATATAAATAAATAATATGTTTGTTTCGCGGCAATGAGCGTGGACTTGAACTTGATGAGGGACTGCTTGTATGCAACAAAGTTTTCAGCTGAATATGATCTCTTCCATCTCAGCTCAGTACAGAATCCTGGACAAAGTGCCTCAGTGTCCGCGCTGCTGCTCCGAGACCAAAGACACACAGACACGGGAATGTCTGGATCAGCTACAGCCTTTATTTTCCGACGCGTCCCTGAGGTAGGAGCTCGGGAGGAGGCTCCGAAACGCGTCGGAAAATAAAGGCTGTAGCTGATCCAGACATTCCCGTGTCTGTGTGTCTTTGGTCTCGGAGCAGCAGCGCGGACACTGAGGCACTTTGTCCAGGATTCTGTATTACAACCACGGTCACCATTGGGAGTGCGGTCCCTGCAGCAGCTGCTTGTACGCTATTCTACCAGTTGTGGGTTTCACAACTGACAAAGGTGAGCAATTCCACATCGATAAGCGACAGTGTATCATTGAGATAAGACCCTATTGCGCATTCTTTTCGTTCACATCTCAGCTCAGTGACCCTGGAAGCCAGTCTCAATTCTTAGTCAGGCTGGTCTGCCAGGGTTGCCTGTTGTTGTGCGCAAGTTTTGATATGTGTGAGGGGGGGCGGTTGAATCAAACGCTGTTGTTATTGTGGTGTTATATAAAGTGACAGAAGAATCTGTATCGGATAATGAAGCTATGTCTGTGAGAGGGAGAAGGGACTCAGAAGGAGTCTAAAGGCCCAGTTACACACACAGATAATTGTGCAGGGTCATTCCATGTCAAGTGATCCAAAAATGAATATTTTTTTTCCCTGACGTCCTCAGATTTTTAAAAAATTTTTTCTATCTGAAGAACAACTTTATCTAATTACAAAAAAAAAGTTTTGAATTTTTTTCTTTATCTGTTAATTTTTTACAGATTTTTAAAGTTTTAAAAAAGTGCGAATTTTGGCCTGGTATGGCTTTACATTTTCTATCATATCTCGGGCTAGAAATAAGATAGAGAAACAAAATAAACACCAATCTACTCAGAACTGTCCAGGCTTTCATCAGATATGTCACAAGAGGATATTTGTTAATATTTTACCCATGTGATCGCAAGCGCAAAACTTTAAAACGCATTTCCGAAAAATCGGCGCGCTTTAAATATTTCAAAAACTGCCCATGTGTCTGCTGTGCTCTTAGCCACATCTGTACCAAATTTCAAGTTGGGATCGCAATGGGATCATATTTTAACATATTTTACTAGTAAGAGCGTCAATGGGTCACTCCATATCAAGTGATCTAAATATGAATATTTTTTTTTACCTGACGTCTTTAGATTTTTTTTTTTTTTTTCCTTTATGAAGTACTACTTTAGTTAATTACAAATTAAAAGTTTGGAATTTTTTTCTTCATCAGTTAATTTTTTACAGATTTTTAAAGTTTAAAAAAAGGGTGAATTTTGGCCTGGTACGACTTTACATTTTTTTATCTCAGGCTAGAAATAAGATAATGAAGTGGGAGAGGCGTCATTTTACTCAGAACGGTAACAGCTTTCATTTGAGATGTTACAAGACTATGTTTCTTTATATCAAATTCAAACTATTGACGGGCAATTGTGAAAAAATTACTGATTGTGTTCTTGGTGACTTTTGAATTGACACTATAATAGTTAAATATTTTGCACTTAGGTCCAATGAATGCGTCCATGGGGTCAAGCTGGGACAGAGTCATCACAAATTAGCCTTATTTGCAGATGACCTGCTACTTTACATCTCCCAGCCCCTGGTCTCCATCCCTTCGGTCTTAATGGAGTTTGAACGGTTCGGACAATTGAGCAACTTTAAAGTGAATTGCTCCAAAACCGAGGCACTCAATATTTCTTTGCCTGGAGAATTGGTTTCTCATCTATCTAAACAGTTCCCATTTAAATGGAAAGTAGAAGCCATTAAGTACTTGGGAGTCCTTATACCAAAAGATCTTAAACAAATATTCAATTTAAATTATCAACCCCTTTTGACTAACGCGGAATCGGCATTTACCTCCTATAGACAATTAAAGCTATCCTGGTTCGGGAGAATAAACGTAGTCAAGATGGATGTCTTGCCCCAACTCTTATATACTTTTCAGACAGTTCCTGTTCTATTGGATAGAGGTTTCCTCTCCAAAATGCAATCTATGATCCTTAGATTTGTCTGGGGGGGCAAGAGGTCCAGATTGCGAATGAATATCCTATCCTTGCCCGAGACCAGAGGAGGGGTTGGACTACCCAACATACGAGCGTACTTTGAGGCTTCCTCTCTTGTTAGAGCTCTAGATTGGCATTATCATGCGTCCTCCAAGAAATGGGTAGGGGTGGAGCAAGAGGGTTTGGGGATTCCGCTGAAACACCTGCTTTGGATTTCCCCTAAAGACTCCACAGACCTAGTACCTTTGACAGACATGACCAGAAACACCTTGAAGGTATGGCACCTAGTGACGAAAACCCTCCGCTTAAACGACAGACTTAGCCCTTTGACTCCCCTTTTTTCCAACCCATCTTTCCCACCCAGATTTGACAGGCAGAGATTTTTATGTTGGCGGATTGTGGATGACACCCGAGTAGGACAGACTCTGTCCAGTGGTGGTTTGCCCCGATGGCAGAGCTACAACTCAAAGAACCTACGAGACCTCTTAAGTGATTCGAATTTCTCCAATACAGAGCATAATTATATTCAGCTGACCACTCTTGCAGGGTAAGATTGACGCCCAACGTATTGGAGAGGTTATTCCAACTGGAGGCTCCACCGAGGTGCAAAATATCAGTTCTATACCAGGCCTTAGGGTCCATGAGAGAGCAGGGCACCCTTTACTTCCAACGTGCTTGGGAGAGGGAATTGGGGTGTAGCATTTCAGAAGCTAATTGGCAGAAATGCTTTATATTTACTCACTCACTAGCTAGCGCTTGTTCTGCACAAGAAAGAAGCTATAAGCTGCTCACTAGATGGTACTTGTGCCCGACGACACTCCGGAACATGTTCCCTGGAACCCCTGATACCTGCTGGCGCTGTGGGGAAGAGAAGGGTACAATGATACACATTTGGTGGAGTTGTGGGGAAATCCGGCGGTTCTGGTCTGAGGTTTTCAATGCATACGCCCGGATAACAGGTAAACAAGCCGAATGCTGCCCAGAATCGGCAATGTTATCCATTTTTCCAGGTCCTATTGGGCTACAGAAGAGGGATATTCTCCGCTTTTGCATCTCGGCTGCTCGTGCTGTGATCCCGAGGTTCTGGAAATCAAGCCGGGCTCCATCTCTACTTGATTGGTTCAAAGAATTGATGGACACATATCGAATGGAGGAGCTCGCAGCTGATGCGTCGGGATCTCGGAACAAATTCTTAGGGATTTGGGTTGAATGGATTCTTTTTCACGACTCTGCAGAATTTAGGAGTATCTTTTCCAGCACAGATAATATGGCTCGACCTCTGGCTGATGGGGAGCCAGTGGGATGAGTACCCTTTCTCCTTCCCATACCTCACCCGTCCCCCCCCCTCCTTTTTTTCTTACGTGGCTTTTCTTTCCCAGTATAACTTTCTAATGGTTTTTGTTTCTCTTCTCTCTCTCTCTTCTTTTCTATCTCTCTTTTCTTCCCATCTGATACATTCAGTCTAGGTATTTCCTTTCTACACCTATACCTTCAGAATTCTAGTGAACATTAGACAGGTATCGAAAACTCTGAGCTGTGAGTAGATCATTAATATTTCGGCCCTCCTTTCCGGTATACCAGTCGATAGACTATTCCAACTAGGCCTCAACGGGTAATGACCCACTTACGTGGTCAACCTGTTAGAAGGGGCCAAGTAATAAAAATCATTCTGCTGGGGCTGCTTGTCCCCTTGACATCAGAACATCTCAAAACCCTGAGAAAGGTTGTATACTTGAGTGTTTGGAATTATATTTAGATTGTAGTATATATTGCACCAGAGATAAGCGCAAAAGTAAATTTGCAGCTTATCTTAAAGTTACTAATAACTTTGTGAATTCTCTTTTGTATATTTTATATGTCTCAAGATTTTGTTAAAAGATTGAATGTATGTCTTTCATATGTTTTTTCAAAATTTAATAAAAATGAGATTAACCATAGTTAAATATTTTAAAATATGATCCCATCACGATCCCAACTTGAAATTTGGTACAGATGTGGCTAAGAGCATAAAAGACACATGGGCAGTTTTGGAAAATTTTTATTAAAATGTTTTTTTCGGAAATGCGTTTCAAAATGTTGCGTTTGCATTCGCATAGGTAAAAAATTAAAATTAACAAATATACTCTTGTGACATATCTGGTGAAAGCCTGGACAGTTCTCAGTAGAATGGTGTTTATTTTGTTTCTCTATCTTATTTCTAGCCCGAGATAAAAAAATTTAAAGTCGTACCAGGCCAAAATTCACCCTTTTTTTAAACTTTAAAAATCTGTAAAAAATTAACTGATGAAGAAAAAAATTCCAAACTTTTAATTTGTAATTAACTAAAGTAGTACTTCATAAAGGAAAAAAAAAAAAAAATCTAAAGACGTCAGGTAAAAAAAAATATTCATATTTAGATCACTTGATATGGAATGACCCATTGACGCTATTAATAGTAAAATATGTTAAAATATGATCCCATTGCGATCCAAACTTGAAATTTGGTACAGATGTGGCTAAGAGCAAAGCAGACACATGGGCAGTTTTTGAAATATTTAAAGCGCGCCGATTTTTCGGAAATACGTTTTAAAGTTTTGCGCTTGCGATCACATGGGTAAAATATTACCAAAGATCCTCTTGTGACATATCTGGTGAAAGCTTGTATAGTTCTGAGTAGAATGGTGTTTATTTTGTCTCTCTATCTTATTCCTAGCCTTAGTTATGAGGAGAAACGTAAAGGCAGGCAACAGCGAAATTCACACTTTTTCCGAACTTTGAAAATCATTTAAAAAAAAATAAATTTTTTTAAAAATTTTTCCCTTCACATTTTGCATTGTCTGACATGCTATTATCAAATAACAAAATCTCAAAAGAATTAAAAATATAGAGGTAATAATCATTGGTTCACTTGACATGGAATGACCCTGCAGAGATTGTTTGCAGATCTCTGGTTGCAGTGAAATCATGGACACATTGTTCCATTCTGTGGCCGTGTACAAATGGAACAATGTGGCCATGATTTCACTGCAACCAGAGATCTGTGAACAATCTCTGCACAATTATCTCTGTGTGTAGCTGTGCCTTTAATCAAGGTGTATGAGATTTCTTCAAAGATGAGTGAGTCTGTGGAGTTTGGGTTAGGAGAGGAGAGGGAAGAGAATGTCAGTAGGTTGTGTTCAGACAGGGGGAGGGGTGAGTTTGAGAGCTGAGTAAGGGAACAGAGACAGGTGTAGATAAGGTCTGGCATGTGGCCATCTTTGTGAAGGACCATTGAGTGAGGCTGAAGGAGGTAGTTAGTGATAAAAGTTTAGAGACAGCTGAGTTGGCAGTGTCAATGGGGAAGTTGAAGTCACCCATGATGATAGTGGGCATGTCAGCAGAAAGGAAATGTAGTAGCCAAGTGGTAAAGTAGTCGAGAAAGGTGGTGATGAGAAGCTCTGTAGAGGTACATCACAGCCGGCTGGAGGTTGGAGGGGAAGTAGATGTGGACGAAGTGAACCTCAAATAAGGGAAGAGAAGCGGACGGTGGAAGTGGAATTGGGGTAAAGGGGCATTTATCAGACATAAGCAAGACAACTCTACCACATTTGTTGCTGGAGAAAGGGATATGAGAGAGATGGAATCTGCCATGTATAATCCATGTTTATAATGTGAGACCTGGTAAAAAAAAAAATTGCATGAAATATAAGAATAGACGTCAAAACGGATAAAACGACTAAACCTAAAAAAATTGCACATGAAAAGTGGGGACAGAAGTTGGAAAGAAAGATGAGAAGTGATATATTCGATAAGAAAGCCAATGAAAAGGAAACCTCATTTAAGCCCGAAGGGGCAACTGTTTGCAAATTGAAAATACATTAAGGATTTTTGCAGAAACCACTTATGGCAAGAGCCCCCTCTGCCCGCACTTGCATATGTCTGTATTTTCAAAACACGGATGTTGCCACATTTATCTTAGTGAAAGGAGAGAAAATGTGCCACCACAGGGGTGATAGTCTTGCCATTCCAGGTATCAGAGGCCACTAGATTGATGGTGGAGAGGTGCTTCTGTGTTCTCCTTCTCAGTTTTTGTTAAATCTGGTCTGCAGATACCTTATTGCAGGGACAAATCAAAGCATAGATCACATTTCTGGTCTTAAAATTAATGAATCTTCCAATTGTGTGGGTCTAATAAAATGGCTCCATGTGAGGATGTTGCCCAAGTTAGTTGCTCATCATGCAGTGAGGGAAAGGTGCCTGCTTACAGGTGGACTGAGTATCTGTTGTCAATTTATGCAAGTCTGTCCCTAAAGAACTGCACAGCAGGGACCACTTCTGGTGTGCAACGTATGGGAACTCCTCAATATCAAAAGGCTATTGACTTGTGATAGAGATCAGTCACCAGCCTATCTTCTTGGTCAAGGGTCTTCAAGTCCAGAAAGGTATCTTAGGAGGATGAATGTGAGTACATCACTAATCCCATACCTTCACTCCCATACTGTGTCCTCACCCATCCAAACCCTTCTCTCCCTATACTGTGTCTTCACCCATCCTGCCCCCTCACTCTCCATACTGCATCCTCACCTCTTACACCACTTTGCTCCTCATACTATGTCCTCACATTTCTGCCCTCCTAATCCCCATACTGGACCTACACCCATTACCCACACACTGTTTTCTCATATGTAACACCCATCTCCTCCTTGCTTCTCATTTGTGTCCTCAAATTCCCCCATCACATCCACATCATATTGTGTTTACACCCAATGCATCCTTGCCCCTCAATCTGTGTCCTCAAATTTCCCCCACATAGATTACAATTAATCTTTCTGGTGTTTAGCTCCATTGGAGTACTTACCATTAATGCTGTACGTGTCTCTGAGGCACCGAGGAGTGACGTCAGCAGTGTGATCAGCTTACCAGATCATGCTGCTGATGTCGCCTTGGCCTGGAAGAACCAGCAGTCAGGGCTTCAATTTTACTCAGCTTCACAGTAGACTCAGAGTGCGGCCAACTCCCACTATGGAGGATGGCAAAAAGCAGTCACTGGGGAGATGCTTTGGATTGCAGCATCAGGTGGGCCAATGGCATCCTCTTTCCAGCTATGCTTGGGGCACATGTCCCACCTGACCCCTCTGGATACGGTTCTGATTAAATTTGCTACTTAAAAGAAACATATTATCAGAAAATTATTATTATAATAATCATTATTATTGTTATTTAAATCAGATTTTTATGCTACATATACAGAACTGCTGTCAAACGTTTTAGGCAGGAGAGGAAAAAAATGCTGCAGGGTAAAAATGCTTTAAAAATAAATGAGATAATATTTTATTGTTATCAATTAATAAAATGGAAAGTGAATGAACTCAAAATCAAATCAATATTTTGGATGACCACACTAGAGCGAACTAGAGCGGGTCCAGAGAAGAGCGACAAAAGTCAGGACTGAGGGGTCTGCAATACCAAGACAGGTTATTAAACTTGGGCGGGCGTCACACATTACGAGTTTGTGTGGGAACTCAATAACGATGTCAGTGGTGTGCACTTGTGGACAACATCATTAGTGAGGTGTCACATGTATAGATAACGTTCAGGACGCAGCAGCGATATTACGTGCAGGGATCGTTCACACAACCAGTGATTGATGCTTGTCAATGCTGTGAATAGGAGAAATTGGTAAAGAGATCGGTTATTGCGGTGTCACACAGAACGAGGCAGCAGATTGGATGATCTACATCGTCTGATATGAGGTCCGATTCTCATATCTGTATATAACGATCTGACCACTTATCGCTAGTCGTATCATGCTGTCACACGCAACGACATCGTAGGAGCGATGCCAAATCAGGCACTTTCCAGCGATATATGTGCATATATCGTAGCGTGTGACGCCCCGCCTTGGGGTTATTTAGTTTGGAAAAACGAAGGCTTAGGAGTGATCTTATATTAATGTATAAATATATGAGGGGATAGTATAGAGACCTTTCTAATGATCTCTTTACTCTTAGGCCTGAGACGGGGACAAGGGGGCATCCTCTACGTCTGGAAGAAAGAAGGTTTAATCATAATCACAGACGTGGATTCTTTACTGTAAGAGCAGTGAGACTATGGAACTCTCTGCCACATGATGTTGTAGTGAGTGAGTCACTACTAACATTTAAGAAGGGCCTAGATGCCTTTCTTGAAAACTACAATATTACCGGTTATATATACTAGATTCTTTGATAGGGCGTTGAACCAGGGAACTAGTCTGATTGCTATACCTGGAGTCAGGAAGGAATTTTTTTCCCCAATGTGGAGCTTAGTGTTGCTACATGGGTTTTTTTTGCCTTCCTCTGGATCAACATGTTAGGCTATGGGTTGAACTAGATGGACTTAAAGTCTTCCTTCAACCTTAAAAACTATGTTACTATGTTACTGTGTTACTACCTTCTAAACAGCACCAAAGCATCAAATCTAAATACACTTGCACCAGTTGTAGAAGGAACTCGGCAGGGAGATTGTTCCAAACTTCATGGAGGTCTAACTACAGATCGTCTGTGGATCTAGGCTTGTGCAAATCAGTTGCATACCGCCGATGAGGGTAGACTGCTCACTGTCACTGGACCCCTATCTTATATCACACTTTAATTCCAACTGTATTGACATGCACGATGCCGATACAGTTAAAAGCAACCATGAAAGAGGGATCTCTCCACTGATTGCTCACTCCTTCTTCATT
Source organism: Allobates femoralis (assembly GCA_033576535.1). Classification (NCBI taxonomy): domain Eukaryota; kingdom Metazoa; phylum Chordata; class Amphibia; order Anura; family Aromobatidae; genus Allobates; species Allobates femoralis. The sequence goes on from JARQOC010000001.1 coordinate 397,483,784, forward strand.
CTCCTGCTGTGTTGATCTATCAGATTACATTACTTCATCAAGTCCGCTGCGCAGAGCAGTGAAGATACAGCTTCAGGCTGCTCACTGCCAACAGCAGAGCAGTGGGGAACTGAGGATAGATGAGTATTTATTTTTTTAATCAGTGAGTACATGGTGGTCATAATACTACATGGATGACTATCGGCTGTTCAGTATACTACATGGAGGACTATGGGCTGTGCGATAATCTATATCAAGGACTATGGGCTGTGCATTATACTATATGAGAACTATGGGCTATGCATTATGGAGGTGCATTATAATATAGGAAGGACTTTAGGTGATGCATGATACTATATGGAGGATTATGGGCTGTGCATTATACTATAATTAGGCTCACACACAAAAATGTTAAGTCTAAAAATCTAATTTTTTATATATTACAGCTCAAGTAGTAAACGCACACAATGAGCACAAAATATGCATCATAAACTCAACAAAATCGTTTAGAAATAGGAGGAATCAAAAGTATTGTGCAAAATTAGATTTAACGTTATTGAGTGTGTCAATTTTTATTACAAATGTCCAGAGAATATTATATAAAAAAGGGTGACCACACCCACAAGGACCGAAAAACAAAAGCAAAAGAGAAACACAAAACAGGGGACCATTGAAAATCAACACAATTGTGAAGATAAATGAATGGGGATTTATCAGGGTGAAGGAATAAACAACTGAATAGAAAAAATCATAGAGTGAAGTGTCAATCCTAACACTATCGATAATGCAGTGTAATATGACGGGTCAGTACAAAACCACATCAAATCACAATCCTTACTACAACATGTAATGTTTCCCCATATGTCTGAATCAACTGCACCACCTCAAACTACAAGAGTCTCTTAGTAAAGTGCATGAACAATGTCTCTAATTAAAATTACGCTCATCATCAGGAGAGAGTGAGAAAACAAACATATAACATGCTCCAGCCCACAGGACACACAAGACAACACATACCTCCAATGTATTATTCACAAACTGGGATCTCTTGGTGACTTCATCAGGGAGCTCAGTTATGTGACAACCCACAGCTGCACTCAATGCCTCGCGTTTGCATCTGGCCATCCCATTGACTAAGCGTGCATGCATGGGAGCATGCCGTTATAGCCATGACACCCGAACATGCGCGTCACTGTATGGACGCCGATCCGAATGCCGAGCATAGGAGGTCAGACTGCGCAGGTGCACAGCAGGACATAGAGAGGCCGGAAAGGAAAAATCCAACAAATGCTCATCATGCCAGTCACTTCAAATATCCCCAAATTTAAACCCCCTTATGCACTTTTAGCTAAACCAATGGTGATGATCTCCCCATCACAAATAATTAGACATAAATACATCAAATAACAAATCAAAAGGGGAGAAGGGACACAAGAAAGCCAGAAGCATTGTTATTAATTATAATAACCCTTTTTGAGCTTTGTGGGGCAGCGCCTGGATTGCAAGTCAGGAAACACGTGGAGCCCAGTAGTAGTTCACACAGGACCCGGTTTTATTGCTGATACACACAGCGTTGGCATAGTCTGCCGGAATCCGGGTCGCAGCCGGGTACACAGGACACAGTTCATATAAAGTAACCCGGGTCCTTCAGGCCAAAGGCCTCCGTTATGGGTCACCCCGAGTTCCCCTAACCCTCCTGGGCTAGGCCGTGTTAGTATAGCACACGGCCCCCTGGAACTCTAGACTTCTCCTGTCTATCTCTGCTGCTGCTGCAGCTAAGGCACAATTCTGTGTACAAGGGACCCCGCCCTGCCTCCTGCTCAGGCTTTTAACTCCGTGTCTCCTTCCGGGACCTTGGAGGACCCGGAGCGGAGGGAGCCTTTCTCTCACACCCTACACCGGGCTCAATACGTGACAGTGCGCATTCTGGGGGAGACATAGCGCCCCTCGCATATGATCCCCCACACTGTCTCACATACATTCCCCCTCGGTTCAAACTTGTGGGGTTGAACCCCAGCCAACAAACATGGTGCCCGGGACAGGGCATCCGCATTACCCTGCAACTTGCCAGCCCGATGTTCCACCGTAAAACGGAAGTTTTGGAGGGACAGGAATCACCGGGTGACCCGAACGTTCCGTTCTTTGGCATTTCGCATCCAGACCAAGGGAGCGTGATCCGTAACCAACCGGAACTGTCGCCCGAGCAAATAATAACGTAGGGACTCCAAGGCCCATTTAACAGCCAAGCACTCCTTCTCCACTACGCTATAATTCTTTTCTGCCGGGGACAATTTCCGGCTCAAGTAAGTGACCGGATGCTCAATTCCACCCACTTCTTGCGACAGCACAGCCCCCAGCCCCACCTCCGAGGCATCTGTTTGTACAATGAAGGCCTTTGTGAAGTTAGGACTGATGAGGACGGGCTGTCCGCACAAGGCCAACTTCATGGACTGAAAGGCCGCCTCTGCTTGGGGATTCCAACGCACCAAAGCAGATTTCTTTCCTTTTAACAGGTCGGACAGGGCCGCCGTTCGCCCAGCAAAACTGGGTATGAAGCGTCGGTAGTACCCAACTATGCCGAGGAACGCCCTCACCTGTTTGGTAGACACTGGTCGGGGCCAATTTTGAATGGCCTCGATTTTGTTTATTTGGGGCTTGATAACCCCTTCGCCCAATCACATACCCCAGTACCGGGCCTCCTCGAGCCCCATGGCGCATTTTTTTGGATTTGCCGTCAGGCCTGCTGCCCGGAGCGAATCCACCACGGCCTGAACCTGGGATAAGTGGGTATGCCAATCCGGACTGAAGATGATGATATCATCTAGGTAGGCAGACGCGTACTTCCGATGAGGTTCTAACACGATGTCCATGAGCTGCTGGAATGTGGCCGGGGCTCCATGCAACCCAAAAGGCAACACGACGTAGTGATAGAGACCTTCCGGAGTAACAAAGGCTGTTTTTTCCTTGCCGACTCTGTTAGCGGCACCTGCCAGTACCCTTTTGTCAGATCGAGCGTTGTGAAGTACTGGGCTTGCCCCAGTCTTTCAATCAACTCGTCCACCTGGGGCATGGGATATAATTCAAACTTAGACACTTCGTTCAGCTTCCGGAAATCGTTGCAGAACCGCAACGATCCGTCCGGCTTCGGAATGAGCACTATGGGACTGGCCCATTCGCTCCGGGATTCTTCTATTACGCCTAACTCAAGCTTGCCGTCTGGCCTCATGTACCCGGTACGGTTTCACTCGCACTTTAACCCGGGGCTCAGTGACAATGTCATGTTGAATGACCGAAGTGCGCCCGGGCAGGTCAGAGAACACCTCGGGATTCTGCTGACCAACTTTCGAGCCTCCTGTCGTTGGGCCTTAGTGAGGGTGTCGCTTATTTGCACCCCTTCTGTATCCCTTGTGGCCGAAGGGAAAGGGTCTCCGGTTGCATGGGATGCCTCCATGATCAGGCACTCCCGGTCTTTCCACGCTTTAAGCAAATTTACGTGGTATAGCTGCACGTGTTTCCTTTTCCTGGGCTGGTATACCTTGTAATTGACCTCCCCTACTTTTCCCGGATTTCATAGGGCCCTTGCCATTTGGCCAATAATTTGCTTTCCGTTGTGGGCACTAAGACCAATACCCGGTCCCCCACCTCAAAGGTCCTAACGGTGGCCCGTGTATTATACCTGCGGCTTTGAGCTCCTTGGGCATCCATTAGGTGCTCTTTTACAATAGGCCGGACCGCTGTGATCCAGTCCTGCATTTTCGCCACGTGGTCGATCGCGCTCCTATAGGGTGTGGGTTCCTGTTCCCACGTCTCTTTGGCAACATCCAATACCCCTCTAGGATGCCGGCCGTACAACAGTTCAAAGGGGAAAACCCGTAGACGACTGTGGTACCTCCCGGATGGCGAACATTAGATACGGCAATAACATGTCCCAATCCTTTCCATCCTTTGCTACCACTTTTTTTAGCATCGACTTCAGGGTTTTATTAAACCGCTCAACTAACCCGTCGGTCTGGGGATGATACACCGAGGTGCGCAGCTGTTTTATGTTGAGCAGCTTACACAGTTCCCAAGTCACTTTGGACATAAAAGGAGTCCCCTGATCTGTGAGGATTTCCTTAGGTAGTCCTAGGCGACAGAACATAGCAAACAGCTCCCGGGCAATCAGCTTCGCCGAGGTGCGGCGTAACGGAATCGCCTCCGGGTACCGGGTGGCGTAGTCGACAACCACGAGTATATGTTGGTGGCCTCGTGCTGACTTCACTATGGGCCCCACCAAATCCATTGCAATCCGTTCAAAAGGTTCCTCTATAACGGGTAGAGGTACCAATGGACTACGGAAGGTGGCAATGGGTGTGGTCAGCTGACATTCCGGGCAGGAGTCACAGTACCTCTGGACGTCCGCATACATGCCCGGCCAGAAGAACCTCCGCAAGATGCGTTCTTGCGTTTTTTTAGCCCCAAGGTGGCCCCCTAGCAGGTGGGAGTGGGCCAACTCTAGGACCCCCCGGCGGTGTGGCTGCGGCACTACCAGTTGGTCCACGACCTCATCCCTGATTTTGTCCACCCTATAGAGTAACTCCCGGTTAATCACCATGCGTGGAAATACATTCTCTGCCCCCGGCTGCTGAGCTACCCCGTTTACTTCTGTTACCCTTTCTCGGGCCCTGGTCAGTGTGGGGTCCTGTAGCTGGGCTGTCCCAAACGCTCCCCGGGATACTTCCAACTCTGGAAGCGGTGGGGTCTCCTCGACCTCTCCTGCCAATACGTCTAGCGGGAACCTATCGGGGTGACACTCTAGCCCTATGTTGGCGACCCCTACGGCAGGTGTCCCGGTCTCCGGGTCGTCGGGTTCAGCACCCTGATTCCCTGGCATCAGGGGAGGGTTACTCCTCCTTCCCCATAAGGACCAAAACAATGGTAAGTCTCTTCCCAGCACAGTCCCGTAGGGTAGAGAGGTTACCACTCCAACACGTGGGTCACCTCTCCACATGGAGTGGATAGAGTCACCTCCGTGGTTGGATACTCGCGTAGGTCCCCGTGTATACACCGGACCCCGATCAATCCCCCAGTGAGTTGCAACCCGGGGATTAAGGATGCCCGAACCAGCGTCACCAAACTGTCGGAGTCCAAGAGAGCTTCCGCTCTGTGTCCATTAATGAGCACCGGGCACAGATGTGGTTCCGTTAGGGGATCCACCACATCTGCGGTGAACACGGGGCTGGCATACATCGAGAGCCGGCGTGTGAACCCACAGTCCATGGGTTCCACTGTTAGGGGGCAATAGGCAGCCACATGTCCCGGTCCTTTGCACCGCCAGCACCACGTAGCAGTGGCAGCGCTGGGCCGGAAGCTCCTTCTTGGGGAGCCTGGTCTCCTGCCAGCCCGTTCTGGGGTATCCTCTCAGCAGGTACGTTTTTAGGAGAGTCCCCTGGGGACGGACGTACACCTTTACCCGGCTCCGGAGGCCGGCATAACTGCCGCAGTGGGGCAGAGTCCCGTATGAACTCCTGGGTGGCTGTATATCGCTCTATCAAGCTAACCACCTGGTCCAAGGTACCCGGGTCCCCTTGCCCCACCCAACGCTGTATCGCAACCGGCAGAGTCTGTACCAGCCGGTCGACCACCACCCTTTCCACCAACTGTCCCGGAGTCAAGCTCTCAGGCTGGAGCCACCGCTTCACCAACTGCAACAAGTCATACGCCTGGGAGCGAGCCGGCTTGGACTTCACGTAGGACCAGGAAAACACCAGTTGGGCTCGGACATAAGTATTGACCCCCAGTCTAGCAAGGATCTCACCTTTGAGTCTGGCGTAGTCCTGTGCATCCTCCCAACTGAGGTCTGTGTAGGCCTTTTGGGCGTCACCCATCAAGAATGGCGCCACCACTTCAGCCCACTGAGCGGGAGGGAGGCCTTCTCACTCTGCGGTGCGCTCGTAGACTGTGAGGAAGGCTTCTACGTCGTCCTCTGGACTCAGCTTCCGCAGTGCCGACCGGACCCGGTCCCGGGCCTCACGCCGCTCCAGGGGAGGCGCTGTTGGCGGGTCTCGTAAGGCCGCAATTTGCTGCAGGAGCAGTTCATTCGTTTTCTGCTGTTGTAGAAACTGCTCCTGTTGTCGCAACTGCTGCTGCTCCTGCTGTCGGAGCTGCTGCTCCTCGTGTCGCTGCTGCTGTTCTTGTTGCCGCTGCTGGGTAAGTACCAGCTGCCTTAGGATTAAGTATGGACATGCAGTTCGTGGTTCAGGCTGCCCGCATTCTCCACCATATGTGGGGCAGCGCCTGGATTGCAAGTCAGGAAACACGTGGAGCCCGGTAGTAGTTCACACAGGACCCGGTTTTATTGCTGATACACACAGCATTGGCACAGTCTGCCAGAATCCGGGTCGCAGCCGGGCACACAGGACACAGTTCATATAAAGTAACCCGGGTCCTTCAGGCCAAAGGCCTCCATTATGGGTCACCCCGAGTTCCCCTAGCCCTCCTGGGCTAGGCCGTGTTAGTATAGCACACTGCCCCCTGGAACTCTAGACTTCTCCTGTCTATCTCTGCTGCTGCTGCAGCTAAGGCACAATTCTGTGTACAAGGGACCCCGCCCTGCCTCCTGCTCAGGCTTTTAACTCCGTGTCTCCTTCCGGGACCTTGCAAGACCCGGAGCGGAGGGAGCGGACCGTCCCTTTCTCTCACACCCTACATCGGGCTCAATACGTGACAGTGCGCATTCTGGGGGAGACATAGCGCCCCTCGCATATGATCCCTGGCACTGTCTCACAGCTTCCAGATATAGACTTTTTCTTCTTTTCATTCAGTCTGGAGATACACCTACAACGACTGCCAGGGGCGCAAAAATCGTCATTGCTGCTGTATAAATCTAGTGAGACAGAGAATAAAATATCGGTAAATGGAACAAAAATAAATAGACAGAACAAAACAATAAAAGTGTTTGACCCAGCAGGGAACAGGATGATTGATGGACAGAGTTATAAATAGGGAGCAAAACTCATTGTTTCATTCACACCCTTCGAGACTAGGGTGTCTGGTGTGGAGATCAGTTTAACCTCACATCCAGCAGGATGTTTCTGATGGTGGGTTTACACACACCAATTTCTGTGTCCAATATCTGAACAGATCTGTGGTTGCAGTGAAATCATGGACACATTGTTCCATTGTACACAGCCACAAAATGGAACTATGTGTCCATGATTTCACTGCAACCAGAGATCTGTTCAGATATTGGACACAGAAATTGGTGTGTGTAAACCCACCATCAGAGTATGTGCCCACAGGAAGGTTTTGCTGTGTTTGAGATCAGGTTTTGCCTTGGTTTTATGTAAATCTATGCTAATCTAATCCAGAGTTTTTGGTTTCCATCAAAATCTATGTGATCAGGGAAAAGCTTTCACACACACACTTTTTTTTTCCCTCTACAGAAAATGGAAATACCACAGGTGTTTCCACTTTAGCAAAAGTTCAGCAAATAATTGACATGCTCATTCTTTCTAATGGCGGGTTTACACGTCGCGATATCGCAGTACAATTTCAATCAAAAGTCACGTGGTTCAATCGTCGGAGGCGAAATCGTTCCTGCGTTGTATGGTGTGAACGTCCAATACGATGCAGAACGATGTCAATGCGATATCGGGATCGAATGAGCGTGCTATTCAATGCCCCGATATTGCATAGCGATTGAAGTCGGATCGTGCTGTGTAAACGCCCAATTACGATGCGATTTCATACGTCACCCATTCACTCCCATGTTAACTATGCGATCCTGGGTTGGGAGGCGGTGACATCGCACTGACGTTGTAATACGATATCGCAGCGTGTAAACATTCAATGCGATGCGGGAGGAACGTGCACTAATTGCGCACTCCCACGCCATTGAGTTGCGATATCGAAAAGATATCGCGGCGTGTAAACCCACCATAAACACAGCAAATCCTGTGGTGTTTACACTGTCTCCAAGAACAAAAACCAATGTGTGTGAAAGCTTTTCCCTAATAACGTAGGTTTTGCTGGAAACCAAAAACTCAGGATTAGATTAGCATAGATTTACATAAAACCAAGGCAAAACCTGATCTCAAATGCAACAAAACCTTCCTGTGGGCACATACCCTAATATTGCCGCCCCTAATCCCACTATGGATGACATCAATCCCCCTGATTTTCAGGAAACTCGGATCACATCCATAGTGGCACTTAAAGTGACAAGGAATGGTCTTTAGCAGTGAGACATAATTCACCATTGTGGCCGCGCCAATGCCCCTCACATGCTTCCTCACCCTCTTAGGAAGCTCACGAGATGTTAAACTCATATATATCATACTAGATGGCGGCCCGATTCTAAAGAATCGGGTAGTCTAGAATCCATATATAGTTTATTTACTAATAGTTAGTGGAGTGCGGTGAAATGAATTGTGTGTATACAGGGGCTCTGTGGGTAGCACAGTATACGGTGGCTCAGTGGTTAGCAGTGAGTGCGGTGGCTCAGTTGTTAGCAGTGAGTGCAGTGAGATTGGTCAGCGCAGCGCCGTGGGCAGAGTGGTCAGCGCAGCGCCATGGGCAGGGTGGTCAGCGCAGCGCCAGTGGGCAGAGTGGTCAGCGCAGCGCCGTGGGCAGAGTGGTCAGCGCAGTCGGCGTGGGCAGAGTGTCAGCGCAGCGCGGCAGAGTGCGGCAGCGCGTGCTCAGGGCACGCAGGCGTGGGCAGAGTGCTCAGCGCAGCGCCGTGGGCAGAGTGTCAGCGCAGCGCCATGGGCAGAGTGGTCAGCGCAGCGCCGTGGGCAGAGTGGTCAGCGCAGCGCCGTGGGCAGAGTGGTCAGCACAAACATACACACACAGACACACATACACACACTCCGCTATACTTACCACCGACTCTGCTTCTTCCCCACCGCCTGGATCCTGAGTTGACATGTCGCCGCCCTTCGGACGACTGGATTCAATATGTCGTCCGGGTAGTTTGGCGAGACATCTTGGACGCTATATTGGATCTAGTAGTTTGGGGGCGGCGACATGTCGACTGAGGATCTAGGCAGCGGACGCAGGCCCGGTGGTAAGTATAGCGAAGTGTGTGTGTGTGTGTATGTGTGTGTAGAAAGTTGAGGGAAGTGCGGACAAAGTGACGGAAGTGCCTACATACACAGATATATACACATACTGTACATTGCATATTGAGGGGGAGTGAGAAGAGCGGGAGAGTGGGAGGTGGGCAGAGGACAGGGAGAGGAAGAGCAGGGAAGGCTGGAGGAGGCAGAGTGAAGAGCGGAGGCTGGAGGAGAGAGGAGTGAGGGAGAGGTTGGGGGGCAGAGGAGAGCGGAGGCTGGAGGGCAGAGGAGAGCGGAGGCTGGAGGGCAGGAGCGGAGTGAGGGCAAGGAGCGAGGCTGAGGCTGGAGGGCAGAGGACAGAGGAGAGGAAAGCGGAGGCTGGAGGGCAGAGGACAGGGAGAGGAGAGCGGAAGGCTGCAGGGCAGAAAAAGGGAGAGGAGAGCGGAGGCTGGAGGGCAGAGGACAGGGAGAGGACAGCGGAGGCTGGAGGGCAGAGGACAGGGACAGGAGAGCGGAGGCTGGAGGGCAGAGGAGAGTGGAGGGCAGAGGCTGGAGGGCAGAGGACAGGGAGAGGAGAGCGGAGGCTGGAGGGCAGAGGACAGGGAAAGGGGAGCGGAGGCTGGAGGGCAGAGGACAGGGGAGGCTGGAGGGCAGAGGACAGGGGAGGCTGGAGGGCAGAGGACAGGGGAGAGGAGAGCGAGGCTGAGGGCAGATGACAGGGGAGAGGAGAGTGGAGGGCAGAGGCTGGAGGGCAGAGGAGAGGGAGAGGAAAGCGAGGCTGGAGGGCAGAGGACAGGGAAAGGGAGCGGAGGCTGGAGGGCAGAGGACAGGAGAGGAGAGGGAGGCTGGAGGGCAGAGGACAGGGAGAGGAGAGCGGAAGTGTAGGGAGAGGACAGGGAGAGGAGAGCGGAGGCTAGAGGGCAGAGGACAGGGAGAGGAGAGCGGAGGCTGGAGGCAGAGGACAGGGAGAGGAGAGCGAGGCTGGAGGGCAGAGGACAGGGAGAGGAGAGCGGAGGCTGGAGAGCAGAGGACAGGGAGAGGAGAGCGGAGGCTGGAGGGCAGAGGAGAGCGGAGGCTGGAGGGCAGAGGAGAGCGGAGGCTGGAGGGCAGGGAGAGCGGAGCTGGAGGGCAGAGGAGAGCAGAGGGGCTGGAGGGCAGAGGAGCGGAGGTGGAGGCAGAGAGAAGCGGAGGCTGGAGGGCAGAGGACAGGGAGAGGGAGGCGGAGGGCAAGGACAGGGAGGCTGGGGCAGAGGACAGGGAGGCTGAGGGCAGAGGACAGGGGAGGCTGGAGGGCAGAGGACAGGGAGAGGAAGCGGAGGCTGGAGGGCAGAGGACAGGGAGAGGAGAGCGGAGGCTGGAGGGCAGAGGAGAGTGGAGGGCAGGGGCTGGAGGGCAGAGGACAGGGAGAGGAAAGCGGAGGCTGGAAGGGCAGAGGACAGGGAAAGGGGAGCGGAGGCGAGGGCAGAGGACAGGGAGGACTGAGGAAGAGGGGAGCGGAGGCTGGAGGGCAGAGGACAGGGAGAGGAGAGGGAGGCTGGAGGGCAGAGGAGACGAGGCTGGAGGCAGAGGAGAGCGAGGCTGGAGGGCAGAGAAGAGGAGGATGGAGGCAGAGGAGAGCGGAGGCTGGAGGACAGAGGAGAGCGGAGGCTGGAGGGCAGAGGACAGGGAGAGGAAAGGGAGGCTGGAGGGCAGAGGACAGGGAGGAGAGCGGAGGCTGGAGGGCAGAGGACAGGAGAGGAGAGCGGAGGCTGGAGGGCAGAGGAAGGGAGGGCACGAAGGCTGGAGGGCAGAGGACAGGGAGAGGAGAGCGGAGGCTGGAGGGCAGAGGACAGGGAGAGGAGAGCGGAGGCTGGAGGGCAGAGGACAGAGAGAGGAGAGCGGAGGCTGGAGGGCAGAGGAGGAGTGGAGGGCAAGAGGCGGAGGCGGGCAGGGAGAGGAGAGCGGAGGCTGGAGGGCAAGAGGACAGGGGAGGCTGGAGGGCAGAGGACAGGGAGAGGAGAGGGAGGCTGGAGGGCAAAGGACAGGGGAGGCTGGAGGGCAAGAGGACAGGGGAGGCTGGAGGGCAGAGGACAGGGAGAGGCTGGAGGCAGAGGACAGGGAGAGGGAGCGAGCTGGAGGGCAGAGGACAGGGAGAGGAGAGCGGAGGCTGGAGGGCAGAGGAGAGGGAGGGCAGAGGCTGGAGGGCAGAGGAGAGGGAGAGGAAAGCGGAGGCTGGAGGGCAGAGGACAGGGAAAGGGGAGCGGAGGCTGGAGGGCAGAGACAGGGAAGGGAGGGAGGCTGGAGGGCAGAGGACAGGGAAGGGAGCGGAGGCTGGAGGGCAGAGGACAGGGAGAGGAGAGCGGAGCTGGAGGGCAGAGAGACAGGGGGAGAGCGGAGGCTGGAGGGCAGAGGAGAGCGGAGGCTGGAGGGCAGAGGACAGGAGGGAGCGGAGGCTGGAGGGCAGAGGGCAGGGGAGAGCGGAGCTGGAGGGCAGGGACGAGGTGAGGAGAGGAGAGCGGAGGCTGGAGGGCAAGAGGGAGAGCGGAGGCTGGAGGGCAAAGGAAGGGAGGCTGGAGGGCAGAGGACAGGGAGGTGGGGGCAGAGGACAGGGGAGGGCGAGGCTGAGACAGGGAGAGGAGAGCGGAGGCTGGAGGACAGGAGAGGAGAGCGGAGGCTGGAGGGCAGAGGAGAGTGGAGGGCAGAGGCTGGAGGGCAGAGGACAGGGAGAGGAAAGCGGAGGCTGGAGGGCAGAGACAGGAGAGGAGAGCGGAGGCTGGAGGGCAGAGGAAGGAGAGGAGAGCGGAGGCTGGAGGGCAGAGGACGAGGTGGAGGGAGGCTGCAGGGCAGGCGGGAAGGGAGAGGGCGAGCGGAGGGAGAGGCAGGCGGAGGCTGGAGGGCAGAGGACAGGGACGGTAGAGCGGAGGCAGGAGGAAGCGGAGGCTGGAGGGCAGAGGAGAGGGAGGCTGAGGGCAGAGGACGAGGAGGGGAGGCTGGAGGGCAGAGGACAGGGAGGAGAGCGGAGGCTGGAGGGCAGAGGACAGGGAGAGGAGAGCGGAGGCTGGAGGGCAGAGGAGAGGAGGGAGGCGGAGGCATGGAGGCAGAGGACAGGGAGAGAGAAGCGGAGGCTGGAGGGCAGAGGACAGGGAAGGAGAGCGGAGGCTGGAGGGCAGAGGAGAGGGAGGGAGGCTGGAGGAGGCAGAGGAAGGGAGAGGAGAGCGGAGGCTGGAGGGCAGAGGACAGGGAGGGAGGGAGGACGGAGGCTGGAGGGCAGAGGACAGGGGGAGGCTGAGGCAGAGGAAGGGAGGCTGGAGGGCAGAGGACAGGGAGAGGAGAGCGGAGGCTGAGAGGCAGAGAGAGCAGGGGAGAGGAGAGTGGAGGGCAGAGGCTGGAGGGCAGAGGACAGGGAGAGGAAAGCGGAGGCTGGAGGGCAGAGGACAGGGAGAGGAGAGCGGAGGCTGGAGGGCAGAGGAGAGCGGAGGCTGGAGGGCAGAGGAGAGGGGAGGCTGGAGGAAGAGGACAGGGAGAGGTGAGCGAAGGCTGGAGGGCAGAGGAGAGGGGAGGCTGGAGGGCAGAGGCCAGGGAGAGGTGAGCGGAGGCTGGAGGGCAGAGAGAGGGGAGGTTGGAGGGCAGAGGAGAGCGGAGGCTGGAGGGCAGAGGACAGAGAGAGGAGAGCGGAGGCTGGAGGGCAGAGGAGAGTGGAGGGCAGAGGCTGGAGGGCAGAGGACAGGGAGAGGAGAGCGGAGGCTGGAGGGCAGAGGACAGGGAGAGGAGAGCAGAGGCTGGAGGGCAGAGGAGAGCGGAGGCTGGAGGGCAGAGGAGAGCGCAGGCTGGAGGGCAGAGGAGAGGGGAGGCTGGAGGGCAGAGGACAGGGAGAGGTGAGCGGAGGCTGGAGGGCAGAGGAGAGGGGAGGCTGGAGGGCAGAGGGCAGGGAGAGGTGAGTGGAGGCTGGAGGGCAGAGGAGAGGGGAGGCTGGAGGGCAGAGGAGAGCGGAGGCTGGAGGGCTGTCACGCTGGGAGTGGGAAGACACCCAGCGTAGGATAACGACGGGGGGGAATCAGGAGTCCCTAATGCTAAGGGCACAAGAAGGAGACGGTGACCCCTAGACTTCCTAGAGCTGACCCTGTCTGCCCTAACGTCCCTATACAGTCTCCTCAACTGTCGCCGACCACGAACCTCGTCCCTCTCTGATCCTAGATCTATCTTATCTAAGGATCAGATGGAGAGGTTCACTAGACCCCTCCACTAACAACTAAAGACAAACACCAGGGGAAGACAGACATTTGGGAAAAGGAAACACTTATCTGACAGCAGAACACAGCAACCTCCACCATCTCAGCTTCTGCTGGAGCAAGGATAAAGTGTGCACAAGGAACTATCACCTGCACCGAGGAAGGGTAATGAACCTCCTTATAAAGGTGGAAGGAGTCTGCTGGGTCCTAGTGACCTACAACATTGGTGGATAAAACCAGACCGAGCGCAAGACCTCCACAGCCGTCTCCCCATAATAGAGAGATCTCATCACACCTTCTCTCCATCAACACAGAAGGTAAATGCCCCTGAAAGAGACGGACCATCCTCCACCATTATGGCTGGTGGGCCAAACGCTGGGATCGTCTGCGCGTGGCCTCCACCCTGTCATCCGTGCCACCCGTGACAGTACCCCCCCTCCTACGAGTGGCCCCCGGACACTCAGGACCAGGCTTATCCGGATGGGAACGGTGAAAAGCACGGACCAGCCTTGCGGCGGACACCTCCGACGCCGGCACCCACATCCGCTCCTCAGGACCGTACCCCCTCCAGTGCACCAAATACTGAAGAGAACGGCGCAACATGCGAGAATCAACCACCCTCGAGATCTCGAATTCCAGATTCCCCGCCACACAGATGGGCTCAGGAGGCAAAGGAGATGGGTTAGACGACGGCACATACGGCTTGAGGAGCGACCTGTGAAACACATCGTGAATCTTAAGAGCAGGAGGCAACGCAAGACGAAACGCCACGGGATTGATAACGGCGGTTATCCTATAGGGGCCAATAAACCTGGGCCCCAACTTCCAAGAGGGCACCTTCAACTTCACATTCTTGGTAGACAACCACACGTAGTCATTCACACAGAGGTCCGGACCTGGTGCACGCTTCCTGTCAGCCATACGTTTGTACCTGTCACCTAAGAGCTTCAAGCTACGCTGTACACCCCGCCAAACCGAGGAGAGGGACGAGGTAAAACGGTCCTCCTCCGGAACTCCGGAAGGACTCGTACCGCTAAAAGTACCAAACTGAGGATGAAACCCATATGCACCGAAGAACGGTGACTTGCCAGTGGACTCCTGAAGACGATTATTAAGGGCGAATTCGGCCAAGGGCAAATAATTTGCCCAAGTCTCCTGATGGTCAGAGACAAAACACCTCAGGTAAGTCTCCAAATTCTGATTCACACGTTCGGTTTGACCATTAGACTGAGGATGAAAAGCAGAAGAAAAGGACAACGTCATCCCCAAACGTGTACAAAAAGCCTTCCAAAATTTGGAGACGAACTGAGTACCGCGATCAGAAACCACATCGGAGGGAACCCCATGAAGCTTCACAATCTCACTTACGAACACCTGTGCCAGAGTCCGAGCATTAGGAAGTGCGGGCAGTGCCACAAAGCGAACCATCTTACTGAATCTATCTACTACTACCAGTACCACCGTCTTGCCTGCAGACGCCGGAAGATCGGTGATAAAATCCATTGACAAATGTGTCCATGGCCTCTCAGGAATAGACAATGGCACGAGAGACCCAGACGGACGGGTATGCGGAACCTTAGCACGTGCACACACACCACAGGCGGATACGAATTCCGCTACGTCCTTCCTCAACCCCGGCCACCAAAAGCGACGAGACAAGAGATCGAAAGTGGCCCTACCGCCCGGATGCCCCGCCAGTACAGAGTCGTGATGCTCTGACAGCACCCTGAGGCGCAAAGAGAACGGCACAAAAAGCCTCCCAGAAGGGCAGGAGGCAGGGGCGCCCCCCTGAACCTTCAACACCTCCCCCTCCAGATCAGGGCAAAGAGCAGAAACAACCACCCCCTCCTGCAAGATGGGGACGGGACTCTCATGAGTACTACCACCCGGAAAACTACGCGATAATGCATCCGCCTTCACATTCTGAACCCCCGGACGGTAGGTGACGGTAAAATTAAATCTCGTGAAAAACAAAGACCACCTGGCCTGCCGGGGATTGAGACGCCTGGCGGACTCAAGGTAAGACAGGTTCTTATGGTCGGTAATAACCGTGACGGGATGGACAGCCCCCTCCAGCCAGTGCCGCCATTCCTCAAAAGCCAACTTAATAGCCAACAGCTCCCTATTACCCACATCATAATTCCTCTCGCCGAAGACAACTTCTTGGAGAAGAACGCACAGGGCACCCATCTCCCAGGCGAAGGGCCCTGCGACAACACAGCCCCCACCCCCACCTCAGACGCATCCACTTCCACAATGAAGGGCTGAGAAAGATCGGGCTGACAAAGAACAGGCGCGGAAGCAAAACAACGCTTCAGGGAGGAAAAAGCCTGGCGAGCAGAATCAGACCACTCAGAAAAATCCGTCCCCTTCCTAGTCATGTCCGTAAGAGGCGTCACCAGTACCGAATAGTTCTTAATAAATTTACGGTAAAAATTGGTAAACCCCAAAAAGCGTTGCAATGCCCGTAGATTGTCCGGCTGTTCCCAATCTAGCACCGCCCGGACCTTTTCCGGATCCATCCGGAAACCCAACGGCGACAAGAGGTACCCCAAAAAACGAACCTCCTGAACGGCGAAAACACATTTCTCGAGTTTAGCATACAGTTTGTTGTCCCGTAAGACCTGCAACACCTGTTTGACATGGGACTGATGCGTCTCCATATCGGGAGAATAGATCAAGATATCGTCCAAGTAAACAACTACAAATCTACCCACCAAATGATGGAAAATATCATTGACAAAATGTTGGAAAACCGCCGGGGCGTTAGTGAGCCCGAACGGCATTACGAGACTTTCAAAATGGCCGTCCGGGGTATTAAACGCAGTTTTCCATTCATCCCCCTCTCTGACCCTAATCAGGTTGTAGGCCCCCCTCAAATCCAACTTGGAGAACCATTTGGCACCCACAACCTGACTAAATAAATCAGGGATCAGAGGGAGGGGGTATGGATCACGGACAGTAATCCGATTCAATTCCCGAAAATCCAAACAAGGACGGAGGCCCCCATCTTTTTTTTTCACAAAAAAGAAACCAGCCGCAACCGGCGACGTGGAGGGCCTAATGTGTCCCGTCTCCAGACTTTCAGAAATGAAATCCTTCATTGCTTGTCTTTCGGGACCAGATATAGTAAACATCCTAGCTTTGGGCAGTTTAGCTCCGGGAACGAGGTTGATAGGGCAATCATATGCCCGATGAGGGGGCAAGTCTCGGCACCCCTTCTCTGAGAACACATCCTCATACTCCGATAGGAATGGGGGCAGAGATTCAGCAGATACCACCGAAAGGGATGTAGCCAAACAATTCTCCGAACAAAAATCACTCCATTCCACAATGTCCCTGGACTGCCAATCCACTACGGGATTATGTTTAATCAACCATGGCAAGCCCAGGACAATGGGAGCGGGGAGACCGTCTAAGACATAGCAAGATAACGTCTCCTGATTTTGGGATCCAACCGTTAACTTAATGTTATGTACGATATGTGTGAGACTACCCTGAGCAAGAGGGGCTGAGTCGATGGCATAGATACGGATGGGGCGAGACAATAAACAGCGGTTAAGCCCATGAGCGTGTACAAAACGAGCATCCACCATGCAGATCCCCGCACCACTATCCACAAACACAGAAATGCCTTCCGTTTTGCTCTCTAGCGCCACCTCTGCACTCAGGAGAAAATGGGAAGTACAAACGGAGGATACACACACCTCCCGCTCGACCACCTCCACACCCCCCATAGTCACATGAGGTCCCGGCACCCTAGTCCGTTTAGGAGCGTAGGGACAGGCCCCGATAAAATGGTCTCCTTTCCCACAGAAAAAACAGACCCCCTTCCCCCTGCCCCGGGAGGCACCGGAGGAGAGCCTCGAGGCCGCCGCTCCTCCAAGCTGCATAGGTTCCTCCCCCCTCGGGAGAAATGACTCGCCCTCCGAGTGACCACCCGGCAACAAGGAACCACCATGAGAAGGGCTCCCAGTTGCAGGAGGTCTACCCCTCCGCTCCTGGAGGCGTCTATCCATGCGAATAGCCAACGACATAGCTGCCTCCAGGGACGGGGGGGTCTCATACACTGCCAAGGCATCCTTCAGTCTTTCTGAAAGACCCTGGCAAAAATGACTCCTGAGAGCCGGATCGTTCCACTTTGTGTCCATAGCCCACCTGCGGAACTCAGAACAATATGATTCCGCCGACCGAGTCCCCTGGTGGAGATGGCGCAATTTGGATTCAGCCAAAGAGACACGGTCAGGGTCATCATATATGAGGCCTAAGGCGTCAAAAAATCCATCCACAGACTGGAGACAAGTAGAGTCCTGTGGCAGAGAGAAAGCCCAGGATTGGGGATCCCCCTGCAGCAATGATATAATAATTCCTACCCGCTGCTGCTCATCACCAGTGGAATACGGCTTAAGCCTAAAGTATAATTTACAGGCCCTTTTGAACACAGTAAATTTGTCTCTGCCTCCTGAAAACCTGTCAGGGAGGGCAACCTTAGGTTCCGGTCTGGCCGGACCCACTGCTTGATTCCCCAAGACACCATTTTGCGGTTGTGGTCCCTGCAGAGCCGACCGAAGGTCCGCAACCTCCAAAGACAAGGTCTGCAGCTGCTGGGCCAAAGCAGACACAGGATCCATAAGGAAAGGAAGGAAAATCAAATCCTCCCCTTCCTTCACTTACAGTTATGGCAGGTGATAATGTCACGCTGGGAGTGGGGAAGACACCCAGCGTAGGATAACGACGGGGGGGGAATCAGGAGTCCCTAATGCTAAGGGCACAAGAAGGAGACGGTGACCCCTAGACTTCCTAGAGCTGACCCTGTCTGCCCTAACGTCCCTATACAGTCTCCTCAACTGTCGCCGACCACGAACCTCGTCCCTCTCTGATCCTAGATCTATCTTATCTAAGGATCAGATGGAGAGGTTCACTAGACCCCTCCACTAACAACTAAAGACAAACACCAGGGAAGACAGACATTTGGGAAAAGGAAACACTTATCTGACAGCAGAACACAGCAACCTCCACCATCTCAGCTTCTGCTGGAGCAAGGATAAAGTGTGCACAAGGAACTATCACCTGCACCGAGGAAGGGTAATGAACCTCCTTATAAAGGTGGAAGGAGTCTGCTGGGTCCTAGTGACCTACAACATTGGTGGATAAAACCAGACCGAGCGCAAGACCTCCACAGCCGTCTCCCCATAATAGAGAGATCTCATCACACCTTCTCTCCATCAACACAGAAGGTAAATGCCCCTGAAAGAGACGGACCATCCTCCACCATTATGGCTGGTGGGCCAAACGCTGGGATCGTCTGCGCGTGGCCTCCACCCTGTCATCCGTGCCACCCGTGACAAGGGCAGAGGACAGGGGAGGCTGGAGGGCAGAGGACAGGGGAGGCTGGAGGGCAGAAGAGAGCAGAGGCTGGAGGGCAGAGGCACAGCTGTAATGACAGAGATAGGCGTGGCATGCTGGGAGCTGTGGTGCCACACACTGCTCTGTGACCTGGCTGCAGCTTGTTCGTTCACCTCAGTGAGGACAGGTTGTCCCCAGGAGCCAGCTTGCTTTCCCCTCTCCCTCCGTTCCTCCCTCCGTGTGTGTTCCCTTCTGTGTCGGCTTCTTCGTGGAGCTGCCTCCTCCTCCTCCTTCTCACTGAGCAGGCACCTGAAGGAGGCATGGGGAGGCTGCACTTCCAGGGGGCTGCGGAGGCCATAGATGAGTAGGTGGAGTCCAGGAGGTGAGGAGAGGGTGCAGACTGTGCGCGGGATAAGGGAGAGAGAGACTGTTAGGGAGTCAGGAGTCCCGGACATTGCAAGTGAAGCTTTGACTCACAGTGGAGCCTATTCTGTGAAGACTCGCAAAGCCATTGTGAGTGAGGCTTTGCGAGTTACTTGAGCGTATTCGGCTTCTGCACGGACTCGCAAAGGCATTGCGAGTGAGGCTTTGTGAGGCAGCCACGGACACGACGACGGAAACAGTGCCGAAACTTACGGAAGTGAGTTAGGCTGATTATATATTAAGATATTAGTGGGCTGGAACAAGTAGCAAAATATAACGTGTGTAGTACCAGACCAGATATAATGGCTGATATCATAATTTCTTGTTCCATCACTTGAGTGGAAAGTGGAGCTGTGGAGGACATTGGAGCAGGCGCAACAGTGACCGCAAGGATAACAACCATGGCGTGGGTTTCTCTGGCGAAAGGAGAAAGTGGCTGAAGCATATAGTGACTTGAGACCAGCATGTCCTTAAGGTTGCGGGCATGTCTCAGTCATGAGTGGGCTTTCTGGTAAAGCACTGGCCAAAACTGGGTCAGTCTTCAGAACTGACCAGTGTGTGCATAATATTCTTCTCATTGTCTCCCACTCATGATTATATGTGCTTATAAATCTTAGTTTCGTGTCCACCACCACAGTTGGTCTTTTGTTGTGTCCCAATAAGTCACTTCTAGGTGTACCCTTTTTTATGCCTACAGTTGCTATAGCCTCTCTGCTGGAAGTGATCATAAAGATAGCCAGCCTGGGTTTCAAAAAGCTTCTGTGGCGCCCCGCAACGAGTGCGTCACAGGAGGGTATTGCAGCCAAGACAGCAGCAGCAATATTCTCTGACTAAGCAATGACACAGTTAAAACTCAGAGCTCCATACCCTACATGCATCATCAGAATAGAGGGCCAGTAAGGTCCTGGTGGCCGGAGTGTAGTGTTAGATTGTGAGAGGAGAACTGAGATGGCAACGTAGGAGAGAGGAGCGAAACACAACCAGCTCTGCAACCTAGGAGAGGGGGCCTGCACAATCCCGTGCAGCCCCCTGGCCATCACCCCGGTTGAGCGCCATTACACCGGTGCCTTAACAACCGATCTACGGGCATCTACATGCAGGTCCAAAAACATCCCGAGCCCATCAACAACCGGTCTACTGGTACCAAAGCTAGTAGTTGTTCAGGACTGCTATGCGAACCAGAGGAGTGGAGGGACCGCTTTACAGGAGCACCCCACCACCGCCACACACAGTCGTCTAGCCAGCGGAGTACCCACCAAAAGGACCCAAGGCTCCCCAAAACACCCGGAACGTATACCCCGGGTAGGGCATTGAAGCAGCCTCCTTGTACCCGATCTGGCATTCCTGGGCGACTACGGCAACACAAGTTAGTTAGGATGGAAGAACACCGCGGAGCTCTGAGAAACACTGGTCATGGCTGAGTCCACCCGGTCCGTTACCCGTTAACTGTATGCTATGTATCATCTGGTGGTTACAGTACAGTACCCTTTACAGAGACTTCCAGTGTCCGTGCTTTCTTATGAACTGTCCATCTCCGCACACTAAGGTAACCGCAGCTGCCTCAGAACATCTTGTGCAGCTCCTGGCTCCGGGGATCATCGCTCAGCCTGTGGGGAGCGTTCCATCTTGCTGCATTCCATCCCCCGGAGGCCCCGCAGCGCCGGTATAGTTACCGGAACTCTCATAGGTGGTGTCTCGAAACAATTTTAGCCCCTAAACTGTTCAACAGACGACGTCTTTATTGATTTGGACCACCGGGCCCCACTACTGGCAGGCGCGGTCTATCCGTGACAAGAGGAAGAAGCGAATGCCTGTCCCTCGGAGTCCCGGCCACGGTGAGTCAGAATTTGGCGTCAGAACAGGATACGAGCAGGCCCTTCCCTTAACGGGTATAATGTGCTTAAAAAGAACTTTATTTCATCAAAAAGGACTTTGTTCGTCCCAAAAAAACTTTTCCCCCTTTTCACCGTTGGGCCAGGATGGCGCCCAAGATGGCCGAAAAAGCCATGAGTGCTGCCACGTGCAAGCCCAGGGGTGACCCACCGCCCCTCTTCGTGGGAGGGCCAAGGCAAAGGCGCCACAATCATTGTCCGCCCCGATTGCTCGAAACAACCATGGGGGCGGGCCAAAGACTTTTTCCCACAATTGGACTACAAAAACCCCCAAGGAAGTGGGAGTGTCAGAGTCTTCTTCCACCAGCTCTCAACGAGAAGGTTACTGTTTTGGACGGGTGCAGTTCCTCCAAGAAGATGACCAGCATGAGACTCCACAACCTAAAGCAGGAGGTCGAGGCGGAGACCAGAGCAGCCATAGGCCATCCGGGTCCGGGTCCCGTCTTCACTATCGACGGCAGCCCCGACTTCTGGCAAGAGGCATTGCAAGACCTCCAGGTGAGGCTCATAGAGACAGTAGAGTGGACGATCCGCAGCTGGAGCGCGAGCCTGGGCAGCCGACTTCATCGGGCTATCCTGCAGAATCGTACTGGTGCATTCAATCCAGAGCCGGACGACAGTTCCTGTTTTGCCGCCTCACCCACACCAACCACCTGTCCTGCTTCATCGCCAGAGCTGATAGACTGCGTCATTCCAGTGGAGACCTCAGTCCACCACGCTCCAGTGCCTGAAACCGCAGCCGACTCCGTTCCAGAGCCGGAGCTTACAACCTGCTCCACAGAAGAAGCTGATGCTTTCCTGGTTCCCGCTGAGGAACCCACCAACAGTCGCACCATCCCTTTAAAGACTGTTGCCTGTTTCTCCCCTGAACCGGAGACCTCTTCTACAAATACAGAGGCCTACCTGGTCACCGGGATTGAAACACCACTGCCCGATGTAACAGATGAAGAAGCAGGCAACCAGGAAGCCCTGCAGGACGACCCCGAGGAGAATTCTGCAGTACAGCCGCCCATCTACCCGGAGGGATTCCACCTTGCATCTCCACCTGCCGAGCAGCCCGATGTGATCGTCGAGGGAGAGGAGGATGATGACGACGATGAGACCCACAGCACCGCTGAGGACCTCTACACCGGTTTTGCCTGGGGAGATACTGAATACCCTTCGGCCGAGCGACCTGCTCAGGTATGTTGGTCGGGGGCTGCTGCGGCGCCTTCTCCGGTGCTGTTTAACCGGGTGCCCATCCAGACTGCCTGCTAAGCTCAAGCCGTTCAGCAGTCTACACGTCGCAGTGACTATGTTCATACCCCGTACCGCACAGACGACGATGTACGTCGCATCCGCAGGGAGGCGTGGCGGGATCGTATGCGCGCCAACATGGAGGCTCGTGCCGAAAATAATGGGATGCATTAAAAGAGGCATAGATGCTCATGAGGAGAACAAAATTTTACCTCTATACAAGTCACTAGTGCGACCACACTTAGAATACTGTGTACAATTCTGGTCTCCGGTGTATAAGAAAGAAATAGCTGAACTAGAGCGGGTCCAGAGAAGAGTGACAAAAGTCATTAGAGGACTAAGGGGTCTGCAATACCAAGACAGGTTATTAAACTTGGGGTTATTTAGCTTGGAAAAACGAAGGCTTAGGGGTGATCTTATAATAATGTATAAATATATGAGGGGACAGTACAGAGACCTTTCTAATGATCTGTTTACTCTTAGGCCTGAGACTGGGACAAGGGGGCATCCTCTACGTCTGTAGGAAAGAAGGTTTAATCATAATCACAGACGCGATTCTTTACTGTAAGAGCAGTGAGACTATGGAACTCTCTGCCACATGATGTTGTAATGAGTGAGTCACTACTAACATTTAAGAAGGGCCTGGATGCCTTTCTTGAAAACTATAATATTAAAAGTTATACATACTAGATTCTTCAATAGGGCGTTGATCCAGGGAACTAGTCTGATTGCCATATCTGGAGTCAGGAAGGAATTTTTTCCCCCAATGTGGAGCTTAGTGTTGCCACATGGGTTTTTTTTTCCTTCCTCTGGATCAACATGTTAGGCTATGGGTTGAACTAGATGGACTTAAAGTCTTCCTTCAACCTTAAAAACTATGTTATGTACTATGTTACTATGAAGCTCGCCGCCAACCCCCGCTACCTGATGAACTTCGCAAGGAAGGTAGGGTGAGCACTTTCAACCCTATCTACCGGGTGGGGTTTTGCCAGGGAGGAGGGCGTGTATGAGGAAGTGTTTGTAGGAAGGTGCGATGTAGAGCCGCACTTACCGAGAGGACATCCAGATCGCGACTTGTATAGAGGGGACATAATTACCTACGAGCGACATGCGTGCTATGATGGGTGGTTCGCTATACGGGTGCGCAATAGTGCCCTTCATAAGTGACTTTCTGCTTGAACTTTTGCAAAAAGACTTCTTCCTGTTTAATCGCTAACACCGCGACTTGGCGGCTAAAGCCTGGACTCATGGTAAGGACAGCCCACCACCCGCCTGGTCCGCGAAAGTGTTAACCTGTTTTCTTTTACTTGCAACATCTTAAGTAAAATGCATACCTGTTATTAATAAAAGTGTACTTTTATTGCCGGTTATAAAAATGTAAAAATACCTCTGTAATGTTGGGTAGCGCGACACTTTGGGACAAGTGTATTTCACCAAGGGGAGTGTGGCGCCCCGCAACGAATGCGTCACAGGAGGGTATTGCAGCCAAACAGCAGCAGCAATATTCTCTGACTAAGCAATGACACAGTTAAAACTCAGAGCTCCATAGCCTACATGCATCATCAGAATAGAGGGCAAGTAAGGTCCTGGTGGGCGGAGTGTAGTGTTAGAGTGTGAGAGGAGAACTGAATTGGCAACGTAGGAGAGAGGAGCGAAAAACAACCAGCGCTGCAAGCTAGAAGATTAGGCCTACACAGTCCCGTGCAGCCCCCTGGACATCACCCCGGTTGAGCGCCATTACTCCGATGCCTTAACAATCGATCTACGGCATCTACATGTGGGTCCAAAAACATCCCGTACCCATCTACAACCGGTCTACTGGTACCGAAGCTAGTAGTTGTTCAGCACTGCTATGCGAACCAGAGGAGTGGAGGGACCGCTTTACAGGAGCACCCCACCACCACCACACACAGTCGTCTAGCCAGCGGAGTACCCACCAAAAGGACCAAGGCTCCCCAAAACACCCGGAACGTATACCCCTGGTAGAGCATTGAAGCAGCCTCCTTGTACCCGATCTGGCATTCCTGGGCGACCACGGCAACACAAGTTAGTTAGAATGGAGGAACACCGCGGAGCTCTGAGAAACACTGGTCATTGCTGAGTCCACCCAGTCCGTTACCCGTTACTGTAACCACCAGATGATACATGGCATACAGTTAAGTATCCATTACAGAGACTTCCAGTGTCCGTGCTTTCTTATGAACTGTCCATCTCCGCACACTAAGGTAACCGCAGCTGCCTCAGAACATCTTGTGCAGCTCCTGGCTCCGGGGATCATCGCTCAGCCTGTGGGGAGCGTTCCATCTTGCTGCATTCCATCCCCCGGAGGCCCCGCAGCGCCGGTATAGTTACCGGAACTCTCATAGGTGGCGTCATGAAACAATTTAACCCCTAAACTGTTCAACAGACGACGTCTTTATTGATCTGGACCATCGGGCCCCACTGCCGGCAGGCGCGGTCTATCCGTGACAAGGAGGAAGAAGAAAACGCCTGTCTCCCAGAGTCCCGGCCACGGTGAGTCACTTCCTCAGTAGAGCATATACATTTAAGAAACTGGCTGGTCAGGATGGCATGAATGGTGGATGGGTTGTGGGCAGAGCATGCGTGCAAAAAATAATTTAAGGCAGTTACCTTATGATACACTTTCGTTTTTAGCATGCCACACACATCCACCCCGATTTCAGTATCAAAAAAATCAATTTGCTTAGAGCTATGCCTAAACGTCAATTTGATGTTCATGTTGTTCTGGCCTAACCTTACAATGAAGTCCGGGAATTGCTTGTAATGCCCCTCCAAAGCATCAAGATGTCATTGATGTACTAATCCTGCACTGCAGATGAGTTGCGTTTCCCCCCCCCCCTTCCCACCTCCTTTGCTTAATACCGGTTGGTCCCAGTGCCACAAGAAGAGGTTGGCATTTGAAGGCACACAGGCCACCCCCATCGCAGTGCCACATGTCTGCAGATAGTATACATCAATAAAGATTAAAAAATTATGCATTAGGGCAAAACGAAACTAAGCACTAAGTCACCCATCCTGGCTCCCTGACCTCCTGCCTCCAGGAACAAACAGCACTAAGACCATCTTCATGCCTGATGGAGGTGTATAGGCTCTCCACATCTGTTGCCACAAGTAACATATTCTCCTCCATAACGATACAGTCAATCCGAATTAGGATGTCCGTCGTGTCTTTGGCGTAAAATGGTGAAAGGTCAACCAATGGTTTTAAAGGGGTTTTTCCACAAATATAATACACTTTATATAATTACAATTGTCATAACTTTTTTTTAAAAATAAAACAAATTACAAAAAGTAATGTGTAGTTATTCAGCAATCTCCCCATGTACGTGGTGCTGCAGAGCTGCCTCTGAATCACGTGACAGGTCTGTCCGACCTGGCTGGCTCCTCACATGAAAGCGCATTACTGCTCATGCGCACTGACAGTTTGTGATAGACTGCCTGATAAGCTGTGGAGCTGGAACTATAAACTGTAGCTCTATGCGCCGCAGCTTATCAAAGAGCCTGTCTAAAGGCCCCGTTACATGGCACGACGTTGGAACGATGTCGGCAACGATCTTGTGGGTTCGCAGTCGTTTCAGACATCGTTTTGACATCAATGGTGAGAAGTGACATGTCTAGATATAGTGCATGACTCATCAGTGATGTTGTGAGCAGGTATCGTTTAAAACAACCCAGCGAACCATACCTGCTCATTGCGGTGAATGGGAAAAGTCGTAAACGACATCGTTATCGCGGTGTCACACGCAAAGATAGAGCAGGTTGGCTGATCATTGATCATGTGGTTTGAGAACATGTTCTCAAACCTGCGATTAGCGTTCCAATGATTTATCATTACAACTTTGCAGAGTCACACGCAACGAGTTCGTAACGATGTCACTTGAACAACCCCAAATCTGTTGACGTTTAAGCAATATCATCAACAATGTCATGCCGTGTAACGGGGCCATAACAGGGAGCGTGTCCTGACACAGGGAGACCCTCACCTGTCCTGCAGACAGCAATGCTCTCCCATCTAGGACCACGGAGCTCTGCCCCCTCCAGCAGCATCATTGCCAGAATACAAAGCATCATGGAGGGGCGGGGCCTACTGGAGGGTGGAACCAAAGCTCCAGAGCCAACACTGAAGTGCAATGGAGGGGGCCGAGCCAACTGGAGGGGGCAGACCCAGAGCGGCATAAGAAAGAAGACTGCTGAACACAGAAGAGGTAATGTACAAGCAGGGCGAGAGGCAGAGATGAGACAGGCAGGGACAGAAAAGAGACAGGCAGTGACATGAGACAGGCAGGGACAGAAAAGAGAGAGATAGTGACATGAGACAGGCAGGGACAGAAAAGAGACAGGGAGTGACATGAGACAGGCAGGGACAGAAAAGAGACAGGGAGTGACATGAGACAGGCAGGGACAGAAAAGTGACAGGCAGTGGCATGAGACAAGCAGGTGACTAACCCAGGGTTGTATGGGGACTCGGGTGTCTGGGCCCTGCTGTGGTTGGGATGTCACTGGTGACCTGCCAAGACCCGTGGCCTTGGTGGTCAACTGGTAAAAGAGTTGGGGAATGGTAATAAAGAGTTTGAAAGTTTGTCGTGACGCCACCTGCAGATTCTGGTGATGGGCACCAGCGCTGCTTCAGACCTCTGGGGGAGATGGTACTGCAGCTTGGATGGAGCAGCTCCCTGCAGGTAGAGCTGAGTTCCCCGGGGCAGACCAGCACTGATGGTGGTGGTGCTGGTTGAAGTTTGGACTGAAAGGATAACCTGCGGACCAGTGCAGCAGTTAAGGTAAAAGGAAGACACCGAAGCTTTCTCGCTCTACACGGGTACTTTACTCTGTAAACCAGTTCAGATGGTAGTTTAGATTACAGCACAAAGTCTATAATCAGGTAGCTGGTCGGGTAGTCACACAGGGTTGCAAGGTTATTCAGCGGATCCCATAGTATACTCTCTCTTGTCAATCCCGTGTCCTGCTGCTAAAACATGCCCTGGCACAGGCCTCTTCTATACCAGGCCCGTTGGGGTGCTGTGAGATCCCCTTCTTCTCCCTCTCTCTCTCTCTCTGAAGGGGCTCAACCTTTGGTGGGAGATCCTGGCAAGGCTGCACTTTTTAGACAGGGTGTCAGGGTTGATGAACTGACCCGTGATGACCGGTGTGGATGGCTCAGGGGCTGAACACCCTTCACCGTATTCTCAGAGCCGTTACACCGTTAGATGGACGAGGGTTCCTCCAGAGTGTGGGCGCTCCGATATGGGGTCCCCTCTTTCTTTTCCCGGGCTGCCTCTTCTCTAGGCCCCCTCCCTGGGACTCTCCTTCTCTCTCTCGGAGGTTCTCCTCTGCTTCGCTCCTCAGTGCAAACTAAAACTCCACTGACTGACTTCCCTCCTCCCCTAACTCCGCTCAATGGGAATGGGACTACCCGTCTACCCGAGGTTGAGTGTGGGAGTGCTAAGGTGGGATCCACATGCAAACCTTACTCTCCCATGTGACAGGAATAACTGCACACTCATTTGTGGGTGCAGTACCCCTACTGTGGCGCACTAACCAGTGGAGCGCCACATAGGGACAGAAAAGAAACAGGCAGGGACAGAAAAGAGACAGGCAGTGACATGAGAAAGGCAGGGACAGGAAAGAGACAGGCAGTGACAGAAAAGAGACAGGCAGTGACATGAGACAGGCAGGGTCAGAAAAGAGACAGGCAGTGACATGAAACTGACAGGGACAGAAAAGAGACAGACAGTGACATGAGACAGGCAGGGACAGAAAAGAGACAGACAGTGACTAGGGATGAGCGAGTAGTGAAATATTCGGACTTGCTATGCTTGTAATGAGTAGGTGCTAATACTCAGCTACTCATTACGAGTACTGAGTCCAATGTAAGTCAATTGGAAAAGCGAGTATTGTGAGTAATTTCTCTACTGGACCCTACACAGCGGTCTAGTGGCTGAGGAAAAGGCTGAAATGCTCCACATGATTGTTTAAAAGTTGGCGGTAAAAAGCTGCGGGCTTTTAAACAATCACTCAGCCTGATACTTGTTCCCCTGCCGCCTCCTTGCCTGACCCTCCACTCCCTGATGCCCCCTCCCCGCTCCCCCGCAGCCTCCCTGCCCTATTGTAAGTTAGGACTGGGAGGGCAGCGCAGTACAAGGGAGCGGGGAGCGAAGGACCCAGACGGGAAAGCCGGCGGTGGTGAAAAGACTTCACCGCCAGCTTTCCCAACCAGTGCTCCGCTCCCCGCTCCTTGATCCACGCTCCCTGTTACTGTGCTTCTCACCTGGCCCCAACTTAGGATCGGGCGGGGATGCGGCAGGGGAGCGGGGAGCGTGCATCAAGGAGCGGCGATGGGAAAGCCGGCGGTGAAATCTTTTCACTGCCGGCTTTCCTGCCGGTTATTTCAAATGATCAGCTGATGTTGATCAGCTGTTCATTTGAACTAGCCGCGGTGCCATCAGAGGGTTCATGTGAGTTCATGCTTGACAACATGAACTCACATGAACTTTCCCACGGACGCACAGCTCAGCTACATCTCTGGTAGAGATTTAGAGATTCTCTACCAGAGATGTAGCTGAGCTAAATAAGAGGATTCGGTTGGACTACGTCAGACTGAAGATTATTTTTTTTAATAAAGATGGAGTCTCTAAGTGTGTTTTTGTTTTTGTTTTTCTAATAAAAATAATATTTTTTTCTCTGTGTTGTGTTTTTTTTAAATACTTTACTAGAAATTCATGGCGGTCATAACTAATATTAGCGTGACCCCATGAATTTCGGGCACTATTTTTGTATTCAGCCAGGTACAACTAGGCAGCTGCGGATTCCAGCCCCAAGCTGCCTAGTTGTACCTGGCTGAACACAAAAATAGTGCGACGCCCACGTTATTTTTTTTTTAATTATTTCATGAAATTCATGAAATAATAAAAAAAAAAAAAAGGGCTTCCCTACATTATTGTGTTGAGCCAGGTACAAATAGGCAGCTGGGGGTTGGGGGCAGCCAGTTCCTGCCTGCTGTACCTGGCTGGTATACAAAAATATGGCCAAGCCCATGTCCACTTTTAAAAAAAAAAAACAAAACAAAAAAAAACACATTTAGGGACTGCATTTTTTTAATACCTCAAGCGGAGGGGTTAATAAACATGCAGTCCCTAAATGTGTTTTTTTTTTTACAAAAATTTTGACGTGGGCTTTGCCATATTTTTGTATGCCAGCCAGGTACAGCAGGCAGGAACGGGCTGCCCCTGACCCCCAGCTGCCTTTTTGCACCTGGCTGGAAACAAAAATACAGGGAAGCCCTTTTTTTTTTAATTATTTCATGAATTTCATTGATGTGGGGCTTCACCCTATTTTTGTGTCCAGCCAGATACAACTAGGCAGCTGGGGGCTGGAATCCACAGCGTAGGGTGGCCCAAGCTTTCTGATTTTCCTTCCTCCCCGCTGTGAATTGCAGTCCGCAGCCACCCCAGAAAGTGTCGCATCCATAGAAGCAATGTGAATGGAGCAGCCGCGGGGGGTGGTGGTGGGGGGGGTGGCAGGGAGGTGAATGGAGCAACGGGGGGGTTGCGGGAAGGTGAATGGAGCAGCGGATGGCAGCGGCAGGCAGGAGAAGGCTGACAGCCCGGTGTCTGTGTCTGAGGGAAATCACGCGCGTGGCTGTTTTGCATAGTCTGCTCTCATTGGTCGCCGCCTCCAGTTGCCACCAATGAGCGTCCTCTGTCTGGCGTGCGATTTCTGTGACTGACAGATGCCTTAGCCCTATTTTTGATCGCCATCCAAAGTTAAGCCCAGGCAGCTGAGGTCTTGGATTTTCAGTATGGTAAAGTCCAAGCATTCTGGGCACCCCATGCATGTTGAAAATTGCAACCCGCAGCCGCCCCTGAAAATGGCACATTCTTTCATAGTGCCATTTCAGGAGGTTTACCCAGCTTTTCAAACAGCCCTGGTGGGGGTGGCACGCTGAGTAATAAAGGGGTTAATGCCAGCTTTGTATTGGTAGCTGGCACTAAGCCTGAAATTTATGGTGTCAGGCCAGTATTAGACCCAGCCACTATGAATTTGCAGTAAATGTCGAGCCCATTGGGACGGGGCACTCGGTACCGGACCGGGTCTGCTACTTGGGATGTCACAGGTGGTCCTGGTCCGGACCGTGTCCCTGGCCTGACAGTGAAAAGGGAATATTTACAGGGGATAATGTCAGTCGTGACACCACCCACGGCTTGTGGTCAATATTGGGGACCACCGCTGCTGCAGAACCTCCGGGGATGATGCTATAGAAGCTTGGGATGGTATAGTTCTCCGCGGGTAGAACTTGGTTCCCCGGGGCTGTGATGATAAAGTCTATGGTGTAGTGTATGGTGCAGGCTGGTGCTAGGTTCAGTGCACTTACTGTCCTGATGCTGCAGAAATCCTCCTTCAGCGTTCAGAGCTGACAAGCGTGGCTCTCCAGGTTGTGATCTTCTGCAGACCTGTTTGGAGGGAATCATGTGCAGGCAGAAACATGCAAGGGAGTTGGAGTCAGGGTTCACCGTGTTTACTTCTCAGCTTCTCAGTTACAGTTCACAGTCACAGTTTCACAGTCTTTACACGGGCATTACTCTCCCCTCCGGGTCCCTTTACTCCCTGCAGCCAGGTTGTTCCTTTCTATGACCCCTCACTCGTTCTCTGAGCATTCCAGGCTCTGATTCTCTCTCTCTCTCACTTGTTGTGCGTGTCACCGGACAGTATGGCGGTGACTCGGGACCCTGTGGGTCCTCCGGGTTGTCACTGAGCTGCCTGTCCTTTGGGGTGGGAACCCTAACGTGTAGCTAGAGTCCCCCATTGGTAGTCTGGGGATACCGGGTGAAGCAACGGTCCCCTTCAGAGCCGACACTCTCCTGCTAGCCTAGCCTCCAATAGTCCTCCTGGGTGAGGCTCTACCAGGCTCCTTCTAACTGTGTCTTTGGGTTCAATAGGAGAGCTACTCCGCCTGCAGTCTGCCGTCTCAGCCGTGGTTCTAGGACCCAGTGTCACTGGTCCCCTCTTCTCTCACACTCCTTGGGTGCTGGCTCCGGATGGGCTTTCTCTCTGTGGCTCGCACTGGCTCTACAGATTCTGCGCTCCTTCCACCCCACTCTTCCAGGACATGTGCTTCTGTCTTTACATTCAGCCTACACCGGCCTACTGGCTCCTTCTTTCTCCCCCTGCTCTATATCTACCCTCTGTCACCTGACTTGCTTGTTGGCCTACCCACTGTCTCTAAACCCACCACCCCTTGCCTGCCTAGAGTTCCAGGTTCCGGGTTGGGTGCTGCCCTCTACTGGTTTGTGGGTTGTGTGGGCTGTGAGGGTGTTGGGGTGCAACTGTCGTTTTTACCTTCCTGGCTGCAGTTCACTTTGTGGCCTCCTGATCGCAGGGGCGCCACATATACAATAAAACAACACTACACTGAGAAAAAAAAAAACATTTTAATTTAAATAAACAAAACACATCCCTAGTTGCATTCTTTAATAACCCAAAACCAAACCCTTCAATGATAAATACACAGGTGACCATATACCGCTCTGCTACATCTCTGTGAGCATGCAAAAAATAGTAATGGCGGTCTAATTAGGAGCGCTCTAAGGAACAAGCAGACATGTAAGATGTTTTCATAAATGTCAAACCTTTTATTAACTTCTTAGCTCCCCTCACAGCTCCACTACGCGTTTCAACTGCATACAAACAGTCTACATCAGGTGGTGTAAGGGGGTACACTGGACATTGGCATTATATAGATAGCAGTTACTCATGATTGGTCTTTTGTTAAACAATGCTTTGCTTCCAACTGGCAGGTTCACAATTATTCAATTAACCCTTCCTTTATACAACAAAGAACAATCTCCTGTTCGCCTTCACCTGCAGAGCCGCACACCAGATATAAGGCTGCTCTGTGTTTAAAGCATATTTTTTTTTTTTTTTTTTTATAAACGAATCTCTGTTTACCTATAGAGGGCACACTTCCCATTAATCTATCCCCACAAAGCACAAAGGTTTCTCCAAATTATATATACAACAAATATAGTTAGTTTCTATGTTACACTAATTTTTCAACACACAAATAGGATAAAAATAGCATATAAAAACAAAATAAAGATAACAGTAAAAATGTGCAAGTAAGCAGGGTGCACAACCTCTGCGCCTGAGCGGACCCAAATAGGGGGGGGGTAGTGGACACTGGCCTCTGCACTGACGCGCAGTCATTGCGCGGCGTGAGTACGGGGGGGGGGGTGCTGTTGAACTGGCAGCCTGCCGCCTTTGGCTCTCCGGTCGCGCTTACTGCGTGAGGCGGGCCATAAGGGGGAGCTGTGTGCTGAGCGCGCCCTTCAGCAGCGCCCTGCGGTGCCGCTGAATGACAGGCTTGAGATAGCTGTAAAATGTATTTATATTTCACATAAATATAAATTACATTAAAATAATTTTACAATTCCTGAATAAAATTACCTGTAAATAGCTGTAATGATATTTATTTCTCATATTATTCTTAATGTTTCGCTACATTCTCAAGGTTCAGGTTCATGGCCTTCCGGGCTCAGCGTTCCCATTTTAAAAATCCAGAAACTCTCCATCTTAATGAGAGTCCCCAGACGGTCATTCACATTATCTTTCACATGATCTATCACTAAGTTTCATCTTCATAGCATCTTTTTGATGGCAGATTGTGTAGTGCTTTGGTAGACTATGTAGCTGATACCCGTTTTTGATGTTGGACCGGTGCTTATTGAGCCTTGCATGCATGGTTTGAATTGTTCTCCCAATGTATTGGGTCCCGCACGGACACTCGATTAAATAGACGATATATGTGGATTGGCATGAGACCTTGTGTTTTATGGGAAAACTTTGTTTAGTGGTTGAGGATGTGAAAGTTTTCTCTCCATCACTGATGACTCTACAGCAAAGACACTTAGGGGTTCCGCATGCATAACATCCCACATTCGCGTTATCTTCTCCGCCTCCTAGCTTATTTTTTGGTTTACATCCCACATTGCTAGGGGCCACCATTTTCCGCAGATTTTTGTTTCTCCTATATATAACATTGGGTCTTTTGGGTAGGTGATCACTGAGAATCGGGTCACTCTTCAACACAAACCAATACTTATTTATCAAATCTAGAATTAATTTTCTAGATTGGCAATAAGTGGTTACCAAGCTCCATTTAGTCTTGTTTACAATTTCCTCCTCATTCTTTTTCCTTTCATTGTTTGACATTTTCTCTATGCATGATTCTTGCGTAAGATCTTTTGTTCTTTTATATGCATCTTGCAATAACCGTTTCGGATAGCCCTTCTCTCTGAACCTTTTCTGTAGAATTTTTGATTCTGTCCTAAAGTCACTATCCTAATTAGACCGCCGTTACTATTTTTTGCATGAAAACTACTCCCTTTTTGAGGGACTGGCGGCTGGAGCAGCTCAGGAACAGCACAAACAATCTGCCTTGAACAGGAGAGAGGAGAGCGGAGAGGCAGAGGCATTGCATATACCGCCAGCGGCGGAGGCTGTTAAACCGGGTTGTGCAGGAATTGCACAACCCGATAAGGTGAGTGGCCACCTACCCACGCCACATAGACGTTTTTAATAAGGGGATCCTACACATTTGCGCCCCTTTTCCTTTTTGTTTTACATCTCTGTGAGCAGACACATTTCTGGTCACAGCGACTAACAGACTGACACTGACAACTGGGTGCCGTGAGAAAGATCATCTTAAGGTGGGGTCACACGCGGCGATGTCGCCCGCGACATCGCCGCACAGTGACGTCACAGCGAAGTCGCGGGCGATATTGCAGGTGCGTCGCGCTGTGTGACAGCGCGACGCAACTGCAAATTATCGCTGGTCGCAGGTTGACAGGTTTATGAACATGTTCATAAACCTTTCAACCTGTGACCAGCGATTAGGCTGGATCGCGCCGTCTGACACTGTTGGCGGCGCGATCCAGCCTATATCACAGGGTTACTGAGCCATCGCTCGCTGGGCTGAGCCCAGCCCAGCGAGCGATGGCTCCGCCCACATCGCCGCCGCGTCACCGGCACCGTCGTGCCGTGTGACAGCTGGCCTGCGATGTCGGAAGCGACCGCGCACCTGCACGTCGCTTCCGACATCGCAGACCAGATCGCCGCGTGTGACCCCACCTTAAGTTCACTGCTGAGAACTTGGGTGACCCCATGACTGCATCACACGACACACCAACCCTAGCCGTAAGTGAGCGAGAGAAGCGCTTAGGAGCCCGTAGCTGTCCACTTTATTTGTACTGAGAATCAAAACTACAGTGAAGCGCTGCGCAACATTTTTCAAATGTTTTATTTATTTTTACAGTACTATGATGTCAGTCAATGACTGAGGGGTGCAACAGGCAATCACTGACATTGTCACAGAGAATGGGCATCTGTGATTGGCTGCAGGAGTAACTTGAAACCAGTCCATACATTTTAGAATGTAGAATGTATGGGCAGTTTCCAGATTACTCTAGCAGACAATCAAAGACGCCCATTCTCTATGACACTGTTGGGTCCCTCTGCAGTGAATATTCATTAAGTTAATGAGAGGCCTGAAAATACAAGCAGTGGGTCGCGGTAAGTATGTGTGTTGCCCCAGGGTTTTGGTACTCGGGTATCAGGCCGCAGGGGGTTAGTTGTGTCACGGGGAATGGCGGCCGCGCCTGATCCCGTGTCCCTGGGGACTATTCTCTTTAAAAAGGGGATTATGTGCAAGGGATTATTTACTAAGTTAGTTGTCGTGACGCCACCTGCAGTTCCTGGTGAATTAGCACCAGCGCCGCCACAATCCTCCGGAGGTCGGTGGTATTGTGGCTGAGATTTTGATGTCCTCCGCAGGCAGGACTGGACCTCCGGGGCAGCAATGTGAAAAGGGGCAGCTTGGAGGGGATCTGGGATAGTACAGGGAATGCTGGTGCAGTCTATTGGGGGCACGGTGAGTGGAGAAGAAGGATGCACGCACACAGAAGAAGTCTCTTTTACCTTTTACTGATGTTTAGCAGGTAAATACGTCCAGGGCACCGACGGGTGACAGGGTAGCACAGTGAGTCCCCACAGCAAGTGGGTATAAGGCCTCCTCTGCTCTGTAGTGGTGGTTGAAGCACAGCCTGCTTGCAGCCAGACTTGCCTCCTCTCTCTTCCTGACTGTAGTGTCTGCCCTCCCTCCTTTGCGGTCTCTGGGTTACCCTCGCTGAACACTGCGGTGCTGTCTGCTGTGTCTGCCTCCTTCTATTGACTCACAGGGGGAACAAAACCAGGTAGCCGAAGCCTCCACGGTGTGACGGGGCTCTCTGTGGGCCTATAGTATCCCACAGGTGCGAATCCCCAATATCCGGTGATTCTCTGGATGGAACTCTTCTCCAAGTTCCTCGCTCCCCCTTAGCTCTCTCTGCTCCTCGCCTTCAGTCCCACTTAGGCTGGCCGGACGTAGAAAGGCCACTCAGGTTCACTGGTTCGGGCCTAATCACGGCACCGATCACAAGGACATATTCGCAGCTCTTCTAGCGTCTGCACACTCTGACTAACTCCTCCCCCAGCAGCAGTATTTATAGGGGATCTTGCCTAAGGACAGCAAGTGGAGCTCCCCCTACTGTGTCTGGGTGGAAGGTGTTGTACGTGGTAGGTACCTGCTATGGAAACCCAGCTGTGCATTAGAGAGATCTGTGGCTACCTGTGTGAGCAGGGCGCCACATATGATGCTGCCATTTAATAACCATTTTTTTTTACAGCCCTATCCAATAACTTTAAAGATTCGGGTTTGGACTCAAGTACGAGTCATGTTCTGCCCCAAACTCGGACTTTAAAAAGAGTCTGGGAGTGTCCGCCAAACCCGAACATTGGCGGGTTCGCACATCACTAATAAGGACCACTTTCTGGCCATACTAGCCTTACTACTTTGAAAATGTATATGGGTATAGCGGGGTCACAAAATCAGAATACTCACCATAAACAGCCAAAAGGTTTGATATCCAATGCACTCAGCAGGACACCACAGTCCCCATTGATAGAGGCAAAACAGGTGCACAATACCAATGCAGCAATCACTCTCAACCTGCCATGACATGACAAAGTGCCTTTGGTGCCCTCCTGAGTGCATTGACTATCAGACCTTTTGGCTGTTTATGGTGAGTTCTCTGATTTTATGTTCTTGTAAGATGTTTTTTTCCCCTAAATATACTGATAGGGACCCGTAAACGGAAGGGCCCTTGATGTGAGTTATGAGCTTGCGTGTTTTGGCCAAAATATCTACGAAAACCTCACATTATCATTCATCTTTTTTGCACCTTTTTATTTTTATGCAGGATGGAGCCAGGCCCTTGGGGCATCTGCTTTATGTGGTGCATGTATATAGTGCTGGGCAGCCCTCCTGGTCTAATAGTATGAGTGTGATCAATAGGCTGCATACAGACACTCTGCATCATACTTGATTGTGTGACTGATGACGCACCCAGGGCAGGGTACTCAGCTCTCAGGCTCGGTCTGGGATGTCACGGGTGGCTGCCCGAGGCTGTGGCCCTGGTAGTCAATGGTTAAATAAAGAAAATAAAGTATATAAGTTTGTGATGCCACCTGCAGTACCTGGTGATGCTCACCAGCACCGCTACAGTCCTCCGGTGGTCAATGTTATTGCAGCAATGATGGTGTAGTCCTCCGCAGGCAGGACTGGACCGCCGGGGCAGCGATTTTGTAGAAGGAATCAGTTCAAGCAAGGAAAGATGCAGCAGAGTCAATAAAGTCACTTCAGAGGGTACTTTACTGAAAAACCTTTCATAGTCATTACAGTCCTTCAGTCAGTAAGTTTTTACAGTGACAAATGGCTCCGCATGCTGCAAGTGGGTTTTAGGGTTGGTAGATAGATCCCTCACTGTGTGCTATTCCTGTTCCTTTTTCCCTTGCCTCCCAGTGGCTGTGAAGTCTGACCTCCTGAAGATAGAATCTGACCTCCTGCCCTCCTGCTGTTCCTTGTCTTTATCTCCCTTGCACTCGTCGGGTGAACCTTTTTAGTGATTACCGCGGTTGCCTACCGTGGATCCGGTTCCCCTCTAATGGATCTTTGGGAGTCAGGGCCGTATCTAAAGATACCCTTGGTCGTTGGATTTCTGCGAGCCTTGAAGGTTCTCACAGTTCGGTCTCCGGTACCCGGTTTCTTTCCTGGGGCAAACTCTCTGGTTACTTTTTGCTCCCCACATTGAGTGAACTTTCGCCTCGAGTTACTTCTCATTTCCTTCTCCTTCTGGGATCTATTCTGATTGTCCTGGGTCCCTCAGCCGAGGAGACCCTCCTTTCTCCCTCAGGCTCTCAGCCTAGTTCCAACCAACTCCAACTCCCCGAGTACTAGACTAGACTCCAGACTAGACTACTCTCTAGTGCCCCCTAGAGGTGACTATATACCCTCCCGGGGTCCCTCCACCGTGTGACTTGTGTGGGGTGTGGGTATAGGGTTCCACCTACTAGCCATAACTTCCACTTGCAGTGGGGCGACCACATCGCTTTTATGGGTGTAGTACCCCTTTTGTGGCACCTACATAGTGGGGCGCCACATTAACACCTTATGTAAACCTCATTTGTGTGCATATAAAATACCACCAATCAACTCCCTCATGTCATGGCAGGTTGAGAGTGATTGCTGCATCGGTATTGTGGACTTGGGTTACCTCTATCACTGGGGCCTGTGGTGTCCTGCTAAGTGCATTGGATATCAGACCTTTTGGCTGTTTATGGTGAGTGTAGCAGTGTCACGCTGGTTGCTACCAGTTCTTATCTGATGCCGCTTTAGCAGATCTTCTAATTTTGAATGGAAATAAGTTGAACTAAGTTTCATTGACCCACTGTGCCTGCAGTCATCTACATTGTCATTTCTTATAGTCCTTAATGCTGAGATACACTGCCTTGTGAAAGTATTTGGCCCCCTTGAACTTTTCAACCTTTTGCCACATTTCAGGCGTCAAACAAAGATATAAATTAAAAATTTTTTGTGAAGAATCAACAACAAGTGGGACACATTCGTGAAGTGGAACAACATTTTTTGGATATTTTAAACTTTTTTAACAAATAAATACTGGGGCGTGCAATATTATTCGGTCCCCTTGAGTTAATACTCTGTAGCACCACCTTTTGCTGCGATTACAGCTGCAAGTCGCTTGGGGTATGTCTCTATCAGTTTTTCACATTGAGAGACTGAAATTCTTGCCCATTCTTCCTTGCAAAACAGCTGGAGCTAAGTGAGGTTGGATGGAGAGCATTTGTAAACAGCAGTTTTCAGCTCTTTCCACAGATTCTCAATTGGATTCAGGTCTGGACAAAGGGGCCCGTCACACCAGGTGACGTCGTCGGAGATGTTTGTGGCGACGGGCGGGAGCGTGCACGTTTTTGGCACCCCGCCAGCGTCGCCGTCGCATATTTACATGCGGCAACACCTCCGGCGACGCACTGGCGATCTGATAGGCGCCGTCGCTGCTGGGGTGTCTAAGAACCCCAGCGGCGATGCCTTAACATGGGTGCCTCTGGCTCCCATGG
This sequence comes from Allobates femoralis, assembly GCA_033576535.1. Lineage (NCBI taxonomy): Eukaryota > Metazoa > Chordata > Amphibia > Anura > Aromobatidae > Allobates > Allobates femoralis. Next base: position 397,522,430 of record JARQOC010000001.1, read on the forward strand.
CCTGGCAGATCGCCGTCCCCCATTTACATGGGGCAATGTGTGCACATCGCCCCAGAGTGGTCGCCTGGTTTCAGAGCGCTGTTCTGAAATCAAGCAACCACTCAGTGCATTGCCTTCGCCCATTCACATTAGGCGATGCATTGGCAATGTCGGCGGTGATAGGCCACTCCCCAGAGTCGCATAAAAAAACGCCGTCGACATCGCCAGGTGTGACGGTACCCTTAGACTAGGCCATTCTAATACCTTGATATGTTTATTTTTCAACCATTCCATTGTAGATTTTGCTTTATGTTTGGGATCATTGTCTTGTTGAAAGATAAATCTCCGTCCCAGTCTCAGGTCTTTTGCAGACTCCAACAGGTTTTCTTCCAGAATGGTCCTGTATTTGGCTCTGTCTTCCCTGTCCCTGCTGAATAAAAGCAGGCCCAAACCATGGTGTTTTGGGGGTGATGAGCTGTGTTGCTTTTACGCCAAACATATCGTTTTGCATTGTAGCCAAAAAGTTGGATTTTGGTTTCAACTGACCAAAGCACCTTATTCCACATGTTTGGTGAGTCTCCCAGGTGACTTGTGGCAAACTTCAAACGAGACTTTTTATGGATATCTTTGAGAAATAACTTTCTTCTTGCCACTCTTCCATAAAGGCCAGATTTGTGCAGTGTACGACTGATTGTTGTCCTAAGGACAGACTCTCCCACCTCAGCTGTAGATCTCTGCAGTCCATCCAGAGTGATCATGGGCCTTTTGGCTGCTTCTCTAATCAGTCTTCTCCTTGTTTGAGATGAAAGTTTAGAGGAATAGCCGAGTCTTGGTAGATTTGCAGTGGTCTGATACTCCTTCCATTTCAATATGATCGCTTGCACAGTGCTCCTTGAGATGTTTAAAGCTTGGGAAATCCGGCTTTAAACTTCACCACAACAGTATCTCGGACCTGCCTGGTGTGTTCCTTGGTCTTCATGATGCTTTCTGCACTTGAAACAGAACCCTGAGACATTCACAAAGCAGGTGCAGTTATACGGAGACTTGATTACACACAGGTGGATTCTATATATCATTACCAGTCATTTAGGACAGCATTGGATCATTCAGAGATCCGCACTGAACTTCTGGAGTGAGTTTGCTGCACTAAAAGTAAAGGGGCCGAATAATATTGCATGCTCCACTTTTCAGTTTTTTATTTGTTAAAAAAGTTTAAAATATCCAATAAATTTTGTTCCACTTCACGATTGTGTCCTACGTGTTGTTGATTCTTCACAAAAAAATTTGAATTTATATCTTTATGTTTGAAGCCTGAAATGTGGCAAAAGGTTGAAAAGTTCAAGGGGGGCAAATACTTTCACAAGGTACTTACAGGTAGATACTTATCTGACATGCAATACCATCAGAGTGATGACTGATTGGCTCTAATTTATTCTGCGGCTTTTTTTTTTAAATCAAAAACAATTTGCAGCAGTTTCCTTTACAGGGGCAGAATTACAGTGACAGGCAGGGCCCTTTCACATCAGCGGTATTTTGAAATCGCGGCAGATGCGGTGAAAAAACCGCATCTGCCGCGATTACCGCATACCGGCTGCACTTGCGGCACGGTTGCGGCAAGCCCCATAGAAAGTATAGGCGGGCTTGCGGCAGGTGCGGCAAGTGCGGTTTTGCACTTGCGGCAGGTGCGGCCGCGAAAAAAAACCACGTTCAGCAAAACCGCACTTGCCGCACCTGCCGCAAGCCCGCCTATACTTTCTATGGGGCTTGCCGCAACCGCGCCGCAACCGTGCCGCAAGTGCAGCCGGTATGCGGTAATCGTGGCAGATGTGGTTTTTTCACCGCATCTGCCGCGATTTCAAAATATCGCTGATGTGAAAGGGCCCCAACACCTTTCAAAGATGATAGTACATAATCCACCAATCACAATATTAGATGTTACAGTTGACTTTGCCCTTCTGCCCCTTCCCTTCACAGTGATATTCACACTGTCTTATTTTATTCTTTATTACAAAAGATAGGGTCATAATCTATTCATTGTTGCTGTGTACATGCGGATTTCTTAAAACTGCAGGTAGTTAAGAATTACAAAGGCCCAATGTCCAGTGTTAAAATCGAAATATTTCTATTTGGTATCCAGATTGTGATATGGAAAAAAAAAACATAATTAAAAAATAAATGGGATGTAAAGGCCACGTTACACACACAGATATCTGTGACCAACTTCTGAACAGATCTCTGGCTGCAGTGAAATCATGGACACATTGTTCCATTTGTACACAGCCACAAAATGGAACAATGTGTCCATGATTTCACTGCAGCCAGAGATCTGTTCAGAAGTTGGTTACAGATATCTGTGTGTGTAAAGTGGTCTTAAGGGGAACGTTTTATTTTCTGGAGAGTGCCAAGCCAGCATAAGGAGACATTGTCCCTGCAATGCACTTCTGGAAATTTAAATATGCAAATAACCTCTTAAGAGGGGACTAGAACTCTAAAGGCCGCTTTACACACACCAACTTCTGAACAGATCTCTGGTTGCAGTGAAATCATGGACACATTGTTCTATTTTGTTGCTGTGTACAATAGAACAATGTGTCCATGATTTCACTGCAACCCGAGATCTGTTCAGAAGTTGGTCACAGAAGTTTGTGTATGTAAGGGCCACGTCACACACACAGATAATTGTGCAGAGATTGTTCGCAGATCTCTGGTTGTAGTGAAATCATGGACACATTGTTACATTTTGTGCCCGTGTACAAATGTAACAATGTGTCCATGATATCACTGCAACCAGAGATCTGCGAACAATATCTGCACAGATATCTGTGTGTGACATGGCCCTAAAGCGGCCCTAATGCCTATTTATTTGGTGTAGCAATCCTAAAAGTCAATTCTCGTTAAAGGATGATGTGAACTTTTATGGTGGGTTTACACACACCAATTTATCTGTTCAATATCTGAACAGATCTCTGGTTGCAGTGAAATCATGGATACATTGCTCCATTTTGTGGCTGTGTGCAACATGGAGCAATGTATCCATGATTTCACTGCAACCAGAGATCTGTTCAGATATTGAACAGATAAATTGGTGTGTGTAAACCCACCATCAGGACTGCTATCATCAATAGTTAGCAGTAGCGCTCTAGTCCTCTTCCTCTCTGAAAAAAATATTTGCATATGTAAAAAAAAAAATTAAAGTGCACCTGACAGCTGATGCATGATGCCCAATCAGTATGTATCAGGCATTGACTCTGTGAGCATGTTTGACTCTGAAATGCTGCTGCATCTTTGATAAAAACATACTTTAAAAGCCTCCTTTTTCCCAATTTCTGCCTTGGATTTACTTTTTTTGCCTTCATTTTATTTTCACGTATTATAGAAAGATTGTTATTCTGTAGAAATAATTAAAACCTTTTATTTTAGGTCAATAAGAAATAACAAGAAAAAGAATATGGACACACCTATTCTTGACAGTCATCTAAAAAGTGATGCCGTGAGATTATGACCTTTCAAGCACTTCTTAACATATTACAAAGTCAATGGAGATAAATATGCTTATAAATTTGTAAATGTATCCACAAATATGTATCGCTTACTAGGTCTAGAATGGGCAAGCACAGAAATTTTGTGTTGCAACACCAACTAGTGTGAACAATTGTAATCAGTTATTTTTATACATTGAAATATATATGAACTTTTTTCAAATAAAATTTGTATTTTTCACATACTGCACTTTTATTTTAAGTTTAAAAAAAATTGTTATGAGCTGTAATCTAATTGCTTGTGTATGATAGAGACTGAACACAATGGGCCCGATTCATGAAGACGAGGGATAGTCCGCAATTCAGAGGCTTCCTTTCCACTCACCACAAATCTTACTCCATATCGTACTTAGGGCCACATCACACACACAGATAACTGAGTCCAATATCTGAACAGATCTCTGGTTGCAGTGAAATCATGGATACATTGCTCCATGTTGTACACAGCCACAAAATGGAGCAATGTATCCATGATTTCACTGCAACCAGAGATTGGTTCAGAAGTTGGACTCAGATATCTGTGTGTGTGAAGTGGCCTTTACTAGAGTAAGACTTGTGGCTTAAGATATGCCACAACTCTACTGAATTACATAATCAGCCGTCACCACAACCCATCCCGCCCTAACTCCTACTGTTATGACAGATCTGTCCGTAACTAGCCAAAAAAAAAAAAAAGCCAAATTATTGCACAATATCAAGTTGCGCAAACGTTTAACAATTATTAAACAAAATTTATGCATAAATACTTTGATGAATTGGGGCCATTTTCTCTTTTACACTATGAACATACACTCTGCTGCTCTGCAAAATAACAGAAATTATTTTGTGTGCCACTATGCACCCTATTCTACATTAACTTACAGCATGAGGACCCGGTAAAATAAAAGTTAACAACTGTGTTGGATCTTTAGGCAACGATGGCTGGGGATATCGACAGTAAAAATCAAGCTGAACACATATATACCTGTCTCACAATGTATCAATTCACCATAGATGTTTTATTTATTAAGTATAATAAATATTCATGTTACTTTTATCTTTTTATGTGTGAAGTAATCATTTAATACACATTTTTCTAACTGCTTTAAATATTAAATCCAAATAATATTTATGTCTGCTCATGGGTAAAGTCGGTATAAAAACTCTAAAAATGTAACAAAGCAAGTTCCTAATATGACCCCACAGCTGCAGCTTTTTTTTTGGGGTATTCCCTATTTGAAAGGTTTAAATTGTTTACAACTCTGTGTGTTTTGCACAAAATTAGTGATATGCGCAGTCATGGCCAAAAGAGTTGGCACCCTTGAAAATGAATTCTCTCAGAAAATTCTCGCAATTACAAAGGGTTTGTCATACACATGTTTATTTCCTTTGTGTCTATTGAAACAATTTAAAAATTGGAGAAAAAAAGGCAAATTGGATTTAATTTGACACAAATCTTCAAAAATAGGCCGATCTAAATTATTGGAACCATTCAAAAATTGTGGATAAACAACTTTATTTCAAGCAAGTGATGCTCATTCAAAGTCACCTGTGATGGGTAACAAGTGTGGGCAATATGAAAATCACACCTGAAACCAGACAAAAAACAGGAGAAATTGACTCAATCTTTGCATTGTGCATCTGTGTATGGAAGCAAGGAAAATAGAACTGTCTGAAGACTTGAGAACCATAATTGTTAAAAAAACATTAACATTCTAAAGGTTATAAATCAATCTCCAGAGATCTAAATGATCCTTTGTTGCAACATAATCAAAAAGTTTAAAACCCATGACACTGTAGATAATCTCCCTGAATGTGGATGGCAGAGAAAAATTAGTAATTGTTGTAGAGTAGGATAGTCCGGATGATGATGGATTAGCAGCCCCAATCAAATTCCAAAGAATTTTAAATTGTCCTGAAGGCTCAGGATGCATGATGAAGAAACTGAAACAAAAAAGTGTATTACTGCGCAAGAGTATATAATTGGGAAGCAGGGGGAAGTGCTGGTGATCCGCACTGCTGAAAGGAAAAACCAGGACCCGAGAAGTCTGGTGCAATTATGTTCAATTTTTCTTTATTGAAAGGGGAAGAGGGGAAAGAACATGGGACGGGGACAAGAGGGGAAAACAAGCAAATTATACAATGTATACAATCCTGTATAATAGAATGAGTAAACGCAATATTAAGCATAATAATCGTCAATAGGCTGATTCAAAGAATCCTAAAAGGATCATAAGTCTGCCGAACTTCCAATCGGGCTGTAAAAAAGAAATGTCTCTGTAATATTTAGAGCCTTTCTTCAAGGGAAGCCAACAATTCACAGAATGATAAACATTGGGATATCAAGTCCATGAGGAAAGAAACATTGCTCTTCTCTCAGTGGGTTCTGAGGAGAGAGTCCTTCTTTGCGAAAAACTGTTTAAGATATCCTCTCCGACGGGATAATAACATATTCTAGTAGATATCAATTTAAACCATGAACAAAAAGCTCGCTCCCAAAGTGGTACACAGTTTAACTTAAATTAGTATTGAAAACATTGTAATAAAAGAAAGGAGGAGATCAGAAAAAAGAAAGGAAGGAAATCAGAGAATAGAAAAGATAGTATCCACGAGACGCTCGCGCCAGTCACTCGTTCCCGAGAACCTCCCGGGCAGGGAACTCCAAACCACAGGAGGGACGTCTCTAGCCAGAGAACGTGTTTCGGAAATCCGGAGAATCTAGAAAAAGAACCATGAGCTCCAAATCATATGGTATCGGTCCCTGGCATTGGTTATCTCGGCCGTCAATTCTTCCATACGATGAAGAGTTGTCATCTCCTCAAGCCATTCAACCAGGTCAGGTGCACGCTGGGATCTCCAATGCCTAGGAATCACAGTTATAAAGAAACGAAGGAGGTCTGATTTTTGTACTCCAATGGATCCAGGCAGCATTGAAAGCAAGGCTAAAGCTGGATCGGGGATCACATTCTTACCACTGACTGATCTGTAACAATCAAAAAACCGCTGTCCAAAAAGGACGGATGTCACTACAATCCCACCAAATGTGGGTCATTGTTCCACGAGCCAATCCACATCTCCAACACCTGTCAGGAGTCGATGGAAAAGCAGCATGTAGCGTGTTAGGGCATTGATACCATCTAGCCAAGATTTTGAAATTCCGCTCCTGGGCCAGGCATGCCATAGACATTTTATGGGTATAAAGGAAGGCCTTCTCCCACTGTTCTCTTGAGAACTCCAAGCCAAGCTCGCTTTCCCATTTTGCGCAGAATCCCGGTCTATCGTCCTCTTGTCTATCATTTAGGACTGAATAGAGTACTGAGACAAGATGAGAGGGGGTTCCTCCTGTTCGTACAGCAGCTCGAACCTGGTTAATGCAGTAAAGAAATTACATTCGGGGCCAATCTTACAATAGAAGGACTGTAGCTGGGCATACTCTAACCATGAGCCGCTTCGGGAAGGGCTCGATAGTTCGTTGTGCGGCAAAAGCCTCCCTCTGGAAAACACGTGCTTCATTTTAGGCTCATCCGTAGATCTCCATTTCAAAAAGGAAGGTGTCTGTAGCGCCGGAGGGAAAGAGGGATTCCCAAAAATAGGTGTCAGGGGGCTCCATCTCCTGGCCACAACTCCCCGCCTGGTCTCCAAATCCCATAACCTAAGTGCCGGGGTTACCAGTACAGCCTCTGGGCCCAAACTAGGTCTGTCTGACGGGTTAATCCATGCGAGATTCCTAAGAGGAATATCAGTGCTCTCCTGTTCTAGTGTAACCCATTGTTTTGAGTCATGGTGAAACTTCCAGTCAAACAACCGCTCCATCACTGCGGCCTTATGATACAATTTAAAATTTGGGAGGCCAGCTCCGCCCTGAGATTTGTGTCGACAGAGATTGTTATATCCAACTCTAGGTCTCCTGCAACCCCATACAAACCTAGTAAGTAAAGTTTTCAAACAGTTAAAGAAGCTCAAGGGGACCTCAATTGGGAGAGTCTGGAATAAGAACAAGTACCTAGGTAATATATCCATCTTGACCGCATGTATGCGACCAAACCAGGAAATCTGTCTGGTGTTATAATTACGTAAGTCTGCTGCAGTTCTTAAGAGGAGGGGGAGGTAGTACTTTTCGAACCAACTGAAGTTGTCTTTGGGGACGTGAATGCCCAGATATTTCAAGCTATCCTCTCTCCACTTAAAGTGAAAGAGTTCTTTTAAACGTGTTTTATCAGTCCCCATGAGGGATACATCCATGGCCTCGGTCTTTGATACATTAACCTTGAAGTTGCTCACCACTCCAAACTCGTCAAACAGTTTAAGTAAATTGGGAAACGAGATTAGAGGTTGGGTAATGAACAACAACAAGTCATCAGCGAATAGCGCCGCTTTGTATTGATGGTTACCACAGGATATGCCTCTTACATCGGGATTCTGTCTCAAGGCATTTGCCAAATGCTCCATCACTATTACGTAAAGTAACGGAGAAAGGGGGCACCCCTGACGGGTTCCATTACCGATGGTAAATGATGAGGATAAACCCCCGTTGGCTCTAACTTTCGCCGATGGACCAGTATACAGAGACATCACACCATTCAGGAACTTAGTCCCAGGCCTACCTGTTCCAAAGAGGCCTTCAAGAATTGCCAGTTGACCCGGTCGAAGGCCTTTTCTGCGTCAACCGATAGTAAACACATCGGTGTCTTTAAGGCCTTCGCCCGGGCCAAGAGGATCAACAATTTATTTGTGTTGTCTCGTACACCTCTTCCATGGACGAAGCCTACTTGATCGTAGTGAATGATCGCAGGGAGCAAGGGGGCCAGTCGATTTGCTAATAATTTAGAAAACAACTTAATATCGATGTTAATCAATGAAATTGGTCTAAAGTTCATCACCTCCAGGTGATCTTTTCCCGGCTTTGGCAACACACTGATGTGTGCCTCCAGGGACTGTGGAACCCAAGAGCATCCCGAGGAGACTGAGTTGAACACCTCTGTCAAGAAGGGCACGACCTGTTGGTTGAATTGTTTGTAAAATTTGGATGAGTATCCATCTGGGCCTGGACTCTTCCCTCCTGGGGATTCCATTATTACCTTCCTAACCTCCTCCTCCGAGAAGTCGGCATCCAATGTCTCTGCATCCGCCCGGGATATTGTCTGCAAAGCCGTTCTGTTGACATATTCCCGAATTTTGTTGTCTAAGTGTGTCCGAGCTCACCCTCCAGCCTCCTCTTTTAAATTGTAGAGACTACTGTAGTAGTCCTTAAAAGTCTGCAGGATATCGTCAGGGTGTTGAGTGATAACCCCGTCTTGTCTTTTAATTTTGGGAACCCTTCCGGGTATGTCCCTCGGATGAAGAAGCCTTGCGAGAGGTCGGCCACACTTATCTCCATATTCGTATATGAATCTACGTAGTCTTTCTTTCCCTCGCAGGTAGCGCTGGTCTACTATTCTCCTCAGGTCGTCCCTAGCCACCACCAAGTCAGCTAAAGTCGACCTCTCTAACGTCTGTTTGTGGGAGCACTCCAGGGCTGTAATTCGTCTCACCAACTCTTCGATTTTTTCCTGCTTCTCCCTCTTGAGTCTGGAGCCGTGCTTCAAGAGAATGCCCCTAAGCACACACTTCAGAGTCTCCCACTTAGTGGGGGTAGAAGTAAGGTCCTCGGAGTGGGTCTCAATAAATTCCCCAATCGCCTCCCCTACCTCAACAGAACATTTGTCATCATTTAGAAGGTTGTTGTTGAGACGCCAAGACCATTGTTTGTTGTGTTTGCCAGGTATTTGTAAACTACAAAAGATGGGGGCGTGATCTGATAGACAAATCTGGCCTATGGAGGCTTTCACCTTCCAGGTCAAAATGCGTTGGCTAACAAGGAAAAAATCGAGTCTGCTGTACGAATCATGAGCAAAGGAATAAAAGGTATAATCCCTGGTCCCAGGGTTAAGAGCCCGCCACAGATCGACAAGACCGAGACCCTGCGCAGTTCTTCTAAATGCGTTGAGCTTTGCCCTCATTAAACCCCGGCTCCCGAGGAACTATCTAAGACTGGGTCTGGAGCGAAATTGAAGTCTCCTCCTGCGATAATAATGCCTTCTGCGAACTCTCTCAATTTTTCCATAAGCGCTATACATTTCCCTGTTGGGTTTAAGTTCGGGAGGTACCAATTGGCAATTGTGATGGTAGTGGAGTTGACCCTAATTTTCATGAAAATATATCTACCTTCAGGATCGATAACTGAGTCTAGGACAGTGTGTAGAAAGGATTTGTGCAGCGCAATGGAGACCCCGCGAGACCTCGCCTCAGGGTTGGGGCTGTGAAACCAATGACTGTACCTCCGACCACCAACGCCAGGGACGTGGCCGCTCTTGAAGTGGGTTTCCTGTAAGAGCAAAATCATAACATTCTGTTTATGCATCTCCTCCAGGATCTGATTTCTTTTCTGGGGAGTGTTGAACCCCTTGACATTGTAAGAACAAATGTTGACCTGAGCCATCGTGGACGGAATTGAGATATAGACAAGATAAGATTGAAGATAGGTAGTAATGTAGATCTAGGGAGAATTTAAGAAAGTGGGAATAAAGAGTAGAAGAAAGATAATATAAAATAAAACAAATAGGCGCAACTAGGTTAACCAAGAAGTCAGGTCAGCCCAGCTGTGTCTCTACAATAAATGCTTGTCAAAGACTACAGCAATTAAAGTAAATGTGTGGGTAAATATATTCCAGCGCACCTGTGCAACCAGAATACCCAGTCATGAAAATAACCTAGTCAGAGGATTACTCCCCACCAGGCCTTGAATTATAGTAATTCTGAAAATATACAACAACACTTAATATTAACTTAAAATGCTAAAAGAGAGCCCCCTTAAGGGAATCTCCTGGCATGGAACTCTTACCCATATAACATCGCATATAACATTCACATTGATGCCTCCCTCCTGGCCATCTAATGATATATATAAATCAACGAATGCAGGAGGAGGAAAGAAAGAGGGAGAAGAGGTCGAAGAAGTATTTTAAAGAGATCTACGTAAGAGGTAGGGAAACTGGGGGGGGGGGGGGGAAGGGCGGGTAGAGGGGAGAAAGAGAAACGATGTGGGCAGATAAGGCGGGAGAAGATCAGGAAGAGTAAGAGCAGGGCAGCAGAAGACCAAGGTATCAGGAGGGTTAACATGTAAAGTTCCAGAAAGCAATAGGTAGAGGAAGGAAAACATTATTCGAGTGTCTACTATATGTCTTATCAAAGGATAATAAAGTGGGTTCAAAACTTAATTCAAAGCTTAAGTAGTGGAACTTCCCAGGGATTAAGATGTGTCCTGAGGGATCCCAGCCAGGTAAGATTGACATCATCGCTCAAAAACAAAAGTCTCAACGCGGGGGACGACGGCCACCACGGCGAGGGGGCACTCCTGCCCATCGGTTTCCCTCGCCTGTCCCCGGCAAGAAATCAGGCCATCCCTGGATAATCACTGGAGGAACCTCGAGAGCTGATGTGAAGGCTTGAATGTCAGCTGGGGAGTGTAAAAGAAAAATCTGACCATCTCTCTTAACTTGGAGCTTGAATGGGAACCCCCAGCTATAGGTATATCCATTTTCCTTGAGAGAATTTAGAAGAGGGCGTAATGCTCGTCTTTTCAAAAGTGTTAGTCTGGACAAGTCAGGAAGGACAAGCAGAGGTCTATCCTCAAATCGGCATGGAGCTCCATTGCGAATTTTCGTCATGATGGCTTCTTTAATGATGTATCGGTGGACACGACATATGACGTCGCGAGGCCATTCAGGGTCGGGTGATCTGGGACCAAGCGCTCTATGGGCACGATCTAGCTCTATGGAGTTGGATTGTGGGTCCCCCAATATGTCATTGAATATGGATTGGAGAACTCTGGGGAGATCCCTCGATTCCACAGATTCAGGGAGGCCCCGTACACGAATGTTATTACGTCTTCCCCTATTTTCCCCGTCGTCTAGGGCATCGACCAGATGGGTAATTTGGGTGGATTGTGTTTGTAGTATAACTTGTTGTGATCTGCACATCTCTTCTAAGGCTGCAATCCTCACTGCATGATCCTGTCCCTGTGCATCCACTCTGGTGACCTCACCCCTCAGACAGGATAACTCTCCTCTATAAGCCTGCTCAAGTCTCTCCATGTATGACTCCATATCTTCCCTGGTGGGGATAACAGCCATGCGAGCCCTCAAATCAGCTAGTTCTCCAAGCACACTTGCAGGCTGAAGCTGATAGTCCAGGGCTAACTGGGAGGTTGCAGATGAACTAGCCACATCTCTGCCATAGACCATGTGTCTCCAGTAGACACAGAAGGGTTAATGCTGTCTCTTGTGAGTGACTGAGACTGGCCCTGGACCGCGACCACCCCGGGGGTTACAGCCCTTAATCCTTCGGCTGCTTGATTTATGGAACGTCTAGGGAGGGGGGGACCCACCTCATAATCCCCTTCATCAGCGGAAAAACTCCTCACCTCCCTCAGCTCCGTCCGCTCCAGACGCTCTCTGCAGAGAGGCTGTGTTCAGCGCAGCAGCATCCCCCGTTCGCGGTCCCAGCCCGGACATTAGAAGTCTGTTGTGGGAGCCTCTGGTCTGCACTCTTTCCTCGCCGCTCCTCTCTCTGTCCAGGCTCGGATCGTCTTGTGCACGAATAGCCTCCATCTCCTCGTCTGCTGGTCTCTCCCGCTCCTCCTTCCCCTGCACCGCGGCCATCTTGCTCTCAGGGACTTTGGCGGGCTTCTGAGTGGTCCCAGTAAAAAAGCGTCTAATAGACGCCCTGGGGGTCTTTGGGGTCTGGGACTCCGGTAAAAGGGTTCTCACGGATCTCCCCCGTCGCATAGTCTCCTCCACGCCACCGAGTTGTGTTGTAATGCTGCTGGTATAAAGGCCTGGGGTCGGGAGCTTCAGCCACACGCGTCTCTACTCCCTCATGCCTAGGCCACGCCCCGTCTGGTGCAATTATGTTTCTTTATTCTGACGCGTTTCAGAGCAACCTCTGCTCCTTCCTCATGTATTATCCCTGAGGAAGGAGCAGTGGTTGCTCCGAAATGCGTCGGAACACCATTGCACCAGACTTCTCGGATCCTGGTTTTTCCTTTCAGCAGTGCGGATCACTAGCACTTCCTCCTGCTTTCCAAATATATACTCTTGCGACGGACTTGCACTCGGACCAATGTTGCAGGCAGGGCACACTGGTGCGAGTCCCCCGCACTAAACTCACCTTGCGAGTCAGAAGCGGGTGCAGTCGCAGCATGCTGCGACTGCACGCGATTCTGACGCTCGTGAGGGCAATGCAAGTCTATGGGTGCGAGAAAATCTCGCACCCATACACCACACGGTGCGAGTTTGTAGCACCATGCTTGTCAAAGTTATAAAGGATAGAATAGATAAATCAGGTTTAATAGTCACCCGCTGCTACTTCTGAGGCCGCCTATTAAGCTAATTACATATTCACTGCAATGTCAAACAAACAGCCAATCACAGGAGCTCACACTCTATGGGAGAGCCTCTGTGATTGGCTGTTGTAATCAGACTGGATTTTATCAATCTGGACAGTGATTCTGCTTGGTTGCCATACACATTAGTGTATGGCAACCAACCTGGCCTTTTAAGGTGTTAAATAAATAATTATAAAAAAAAAAAAAAACACATGGGGATTCACAGCATTCTTATGTCTAGCCCGATGAAAGCAGGCAAACTGCGAGCTGCTACCCTCAGCTGCCTAATTTCCCCTTGGCTGGAAAAAAACTGCGTGGGCTCTGCCCTATTTTCAATGCCAGCCAAGGTAAAACTAGGCAGCTGAGGGCTGGTATTCTCAGCGGGGTGAGGGCCCATTGTTATAGGGCCACCCCACTAAAGAATAGCAGCCCACAGCCGCCCCTGAAAATTGCGCATTAATAATAAGCGCCATTTCCAGGCGCCTTACCGGCTCTTCTAGCGGCCCTGGTGGCGGTGGCACGCTGGGTAATAAAGGGGTTAATACCAGCGTTGTGTTTTCAGCTGGTATTAAGCCAGAGATTCTTAATGTCAGGCCAAGTTTGACCCGGCCATTAAGAATCTCCAATAAAGGGTTAAAAAAAGACACCACACAGAGAAAAAATTATTTATTAAAAATAAAAATTCTTTATTAAAAAAAAAATTCCACCCCCTGCTGTGTGATGAAGCAGTGCTGAATCAGTTCAGCAAGAAGAAGGAAGACAGAAGAGAGAAGAAAGAAGAGAGAAGACCTGAATCGTTGGAGGGATGCGTGGTGGTAATAAAGATGGAGTCCCTAACGGTGTCTGTCTCTTTATTTTTAATAATAAGAAGGAAAAGAAGCGCACATAGAGTAATACCTTCGGGTTTGATGGTCACATGGACTCCCACAATACAGACTCACCTGGTCTGGTTGTGAATGGTCACAACTCCCTTGGACAAGCATGTATGGTCGCAGCAGGCTCCCGGCAAAAAGAAAGGATCCACTTGGAGAAATTAGAACCGGATGGATAGAAGCCGCGCTGACCACAATAAGAGAAACAGAGTAACACACACACTCTGTTTATTCAGCCTACGCGTTTCGTGGCAAACAGGCCACTTCATCAGGGCTCCTGATGAAGTGGCCTGTTTGCCACGAAACGCGTAGGCTGAATAAACAGAGTGTGTGTGTTACTCTGTTTCTCTTATTGTGGTCAGCGCGGCTTCTATCCATCCGGTTCTAATTTCTCCAAGTGGATCCTATTTTTAATAATGAATTTTTTCTCTGTGTGGTGTCTTTTTTTAACCCTTTATTGGAGATTCTTAATGGCCGGGTCAAACTTGACCTGACATTAAGAACCTCGGGCTTAATACCAGCTGAAAAAACAAAGCTGGTATTAACCCCTTTATTACCCAGCGTGCCACCACCACCAGGGCCCAGTAAGGCGCCTTGAAATGGCGCTTATTATTAATGCGCCATTTTCAGGGGCGGTTGCGGGCTGCTATTCTTTAGTGGGGGTGCCCTATAACAATGTGACCTCACCCCGCTGAGAATACCAGCCCTCAGCTGCCTAGTTTTAAATTGGCCAGCATTGAAAATAGGGCGGAGCCCACACATTTTTTTTGCTAGCCAAGGGGAAATTTGCTAGCTAAGGGGAAATTAGGCAGCTGAGGGTGGCAGCTTGCAGCTGTCTGCTTTCATCGGGCTAGACTTAAAAATGCTGTGAAGCCCCACGCATTTTTTTTTAAAATAATTATTTATTTAACATCCTATAACGCCAGGTTGGTTCCCATACACTAATGTGTATGGCAACCAAGCAGATTCACTGTCCAGATTGAGGAAATCCAGTCTGACTACAACAGCCAATCACAGAGGCTCTCACAGAGTGCAGTGCAGTGAATATGCAATTAGCTTAATAGGCGGCCCCGGAAGTAGCGGGAGACTATTAAACCTGATCTAGCTATTCTATCACCTTATACAGCATGAGAAAGACCATGTTAAAAACGCATTGCACACAGACCACACTCGCACCACAGTCACACCACTTTCATCACTCTGGCACCATACTTGCACCACACTCAGACCACACTCGCACAACATCGTGTTACTAAGCGCTGCGTGGTGCTTAGTAACCCAATGTTTACCATAGATACGAGCTCCCAGCATAGGCTGTGAGGCGCTGGGAGCTCGTTCATCGTTGGTCTGACGGTGTCACACGCAGCGATGCTACGTGTCCACCGGCCAGCCAACGATAGATTTGAGGTCCTGTCCTCAAATCAAATGATCAACGATCAGCCGACTGATCATTGATCATTAATAGTGTCACATAAAACACTGTCATTTCGACATAGTTCAAAACGCTGTCATTTCGACATAGTTCAAGCGTCACTAAACACATGACTTTTGAACGATATTGTTACGTGTGACGGTACCTTTAGACTTTTCCTCTGATTGTTCCACTCCTGGTTCCACTCCTGGTTTGTGATAAACTCGCACATAAAAAAATACAGCAAATACACAGTGTGTGAACGCACTCTTTATCAGTAGATAAGGGACAACTGTCAAGCTTGGGATAACCCGTTTAAACTGGTTTCCAAGATTTATTTTTATTTGACCATAGGAATGTAAAAATAACAAACTAATACTTAGAATTCCAAAATATAATGCGGCCTCTCTGTCAGTAGAACAGGAAAAGTGGTAAAGTGCAGTGTGTTTATACAGAATAATACAGATACTGAGGATTACACCCAATATAGAAGAAGAGGTAGTACAACATAATCGTCAAGGTCCAGGAGCAAAGATATTAAAATTACATTGTTATTTGAAAAATTCCATTAAAAATGTCAAGAGTCTTGAGACACGCTTGGGTTAACAGACCTGCAGGTCACTCATACACGTTTTGACCAAGTTTAATAGTATTAGTCTAAAGGTACCTTCACACATCGCAATCTCGGCTGGGAATTAAAAAAGGCGATATGTCGCCCCGGAACAATCGCCGTGACATTGCCTCACAGTTGCGGCGTGTATTTGGGGAATTTTGCGGCGATAAATCGCCTCTTGTCTGTCGCCTGATTCCTGAGCACTGCTCTGAAATCAGCCTCAATCATGAGGGCGATATTTCCGTGTTGTGGCGTGTGAACAGGTGATAGTGATGGAATCAGTGTCGCCTATGATTTCCCGTAGGCGTGCCACAGAGTGCTGTAGTCCACGCCCTGTGTAAACTGATTGGTGTGGGCTACTGTGTTCCCATTGGCTGTCAATTGACACCGCGCCATATTTGAAGAGCTGTCCGTCCAGCACCACTCAATGGCAATAGCGTCATGTATTAGCCAGCCTACCAGAGCAGGCTGACCAATTGGAACGCTGTTGCGTTGTCCAATGAGCGTGTATGGGGCGCGGTGTAAACCACTGTGGCACGCCTATCTCTTCACCGCGCTGAACATGTACGCCCACATTGCCTTTGGGATTGCGGTGTGTGAAGCGGTGAGGGAATTCCACCAGATTGGTTCCGCTGTGGGTGAGGTCATTACCGGGGCAACACATCGCCTTTCTTTCAGGGCAAGATTGTGGCATGTAATACAGCCATCGCCGATCTGAGGCGATCATGAAAAATGTGCACGCGCACGTTAGATCGCCTCATATCGCCAGCCGAGATTGCAGCGCGTGAAGGTACCAATAGTGTGATCAGATTACAAGAGGTATCTTCATGATGTGCAACATGATAAATGGAGAACAGACGATGATGAATAACACATGTGCTGAAAGACATTTGCATACATTATCCCTATACACAACTTCTAATAGAGAATATACCAAAAAGTCTATTATAATAAATCCCTACTGTGACCCATTCTGAGTGTGTTCCATTAATGACCACCCTTTGTTTCCTATCACTAAGCCAGTTCTTAACCCACTTACACATATTTTCCCCTATCCCCATTGCCCTCATTTTATGTATCAACCTTTTGTGTGGCACCGTATCAAAAGCTTTTGAAAAGTCCATATACACCACATCCACTGCATTTCCTTGGTCCAGTCCAGAACTTACTTCTTCATAGAAGCTTATCAGATTAGTTTGACAGGAACGGTCCCTCGTAAAACCATGTTGATAATGGGTCATGAGGTTATTTTTCTTCAGATACTCCAGTATAGCATCTCTTAGAAAACCCTCTAGGATTTTACCCACAGTAGAGGTTAAGCTTACTGGCCTATTATTTCCAAGTTCAGTTTTTGTCCCCTTTTTGAATATTGGCACCACATTTGCTATACGCCAGTCCTGTGGTACAGACCCTGTTATTATGGAATCTTTAAATATTAAAAATAATGGTCTATCTATGACAGTACTTAATTCCTGCAGCACTCTGGGGTGTATCCCATCCGGGCCCGGGGATTTGTCAATTTTAGTGATTTTTAGACGATGCCGTACTTCCTCTTGGGTTAAGCAGGTGACATTTAATTGAGACTTTTTGTTATCACTGATCATATTGTCTGTCATGGATTTTCTTGTGTAAATACTGTTGAAAAAAAGTCATTTAGCATATTGGCTTTTTCCTCATCCTCATCCACCATTTCACCCAGACTATTTTTAAAGGGGCCAACACCATCATTTTTTAGTTTCTTACTATTTATGTAGTTAAAAAATATTTTGGGATTCTTTTTACTTTCTCTGGCAATGAGTCTCTCTGTCTCAATCTTTGCTGCCTTGATTTGCTTTTTACAAATGTTATTTAATTTTCTGTATTTATTTAATAATGCTTCATCACTACCTACTTGCTTTAATTCCCTAAATGCTTTCTTTTTGTCACATATTGCACTTCTTACTGCTTTATTTAGCCATAGTGGTTTCCTCCTATTTCTAGCATGCTTATTCCCATAGGGTATATATTGTGCACAGGTCCTATTCAGGATGCTAATAAACATCTCCCATTTGTGTTGTGTACTTTTATGTCTCAGGACATCGTCCCAATTTATTGCACTAAGATCATCTCTCAACCGTTGGAAATTTGCCTTCCTGAAGTTTAGTGTCCTTGTAGCCCCACTACTACACGTCTTAGTAAAGGATACTTGAAAGCTTATTAAGTTATGATCACTTTTACCCAAGTGACCTCCAACCCGTATATTTGATATGCGGTCCGGCCTGTTGGTTAATATTAGGTCCAGCAGTGCCCCCCTTCTTGTTGGGTCCTGAACCAGTTGTGAAAGGTAATTGTCTCTCATAGTTTTCAAAAACTTATTACCTTTGCTGGAACTGCAGGTTTCTGATCCCCAATGTATTTCAGGGTAGTTGAAGTCCCCCATAATAATGACTTCTCCCTGAGTCGCTGCTTCATCTATTTGCTTTATGAGGATATTCTCCTCCACTTCCATTATTGTTGGGGACTTATAACAAACCCCTATCAGTAATTTATTATTTTTTCCCCCTCCCCTTATCTCCACCCACAGGGACTCTACATTTCCATTAGATTCACCTATATTATCACGCAGGATGGGTTTTAAGGATGATTTTACGTATAAACATACACCTCCTCCTCGCCTATTTGTACGGTCATTTCTGAACAGACAATAGCCCTGTAAATTAACAGCCCAGTCATGGCTCTCATCCAGTCATGTCTCAGATATCAATTCTAATTCCTCCATTTAGTTGGTGAGGCTTCTGGCATTAGTGTACATGCACTTTATGCATCTCTCTTTACCTCTATTCCTTCCTACTAGATTGACTGTTCTAACCCCACCCGCCATGCCACCCCCAATTTTATTACTTGTGCCCAGGTTACTATTTACACTATCTTCCCCTCCTATACAATGAATACCCTTCCCCCAAATCCCTAGTTTAAACACTCCTCCAACCTTCTAGCCATTTTCTCCCCCAGCACAGCTGCACCCTCCCCATTGAGGTGCAGCCCGTCCCTAGCATAGAACCTGTAGCCAACAGAGAAGTCGGCCCAGTTCTCCAGGAACCCAAACCCCTCCTTCCTACACCAATTCCTGAGCCACTTATTTATCTCCCTAATCTCCCTTTGCCTCTCTGGTGTGGCACGTGGTACAGGCAGTATTTCAGAGAATACTACCTTGGAGGTCCTTGCCTTAAGCTTGCAGCCTAATTCCCTGAAATCATCTTTAAGGACCTTCCACCTACCTCTAACTTTGTCATTTGTGCCAATGTGCACCATGACCGCTGGGTCCTCACCAGCCCCTCCCAGTAATCTGTCAACCCGATTTTTTTTTTTTCCCTTAGCAGAAAATCAGCCTACAGCTCAGTGTACTTCCAAAAGGTACAAGCTGCGGCCCCACACACACTCCGACACACACTCCGACACACACCCCTTCCACTCTTCTTCTTCGGCCATACTTACCATTGGCCCTCCCCGCCGCCGCCACCTCCTCCAGACGATCCTCCGTTCCGGCGACATGTTTATTCCAACATAGCGTCTGGGAACTCTCGCCGTCTGAAAAGTCTCGCGAGACTTCCCGGACGCCATCTTGGACAAAGTATGTCGCCGACCCCGGAGGACTGGATCCAATATGGCGTCCGGGAAGTCTCGCAAGACTTTTCGCACGGCGAGAGTTTGTGGACGCCATGTTGGAATAAACATGTCGCCGGAACTAAGGAGTGCGGTCGGCGGCAGAGGCACAGCGCTGACCACCGAGCCACCGCACAGCGCTGACCACCGAGCCGCCTCACAGCGCTGACCACTGAGCCGCAACACAGCGCTGACCACCGAGCTGCCGCACAGTGCTGACCACCGAGCCGCCGCACAGCGCTGACCACCGAGCCGCTGCACAGCGCTGACCACTGAGCCTCCGTCCTGCACTGACCACCGAGCCTCCATCCTACGCTGACCTCCGTCCTGCGCTGACCACCGAGCCTCCGTCCTGCCTTCATCCTGCCCCCCCAGCTCCATCCTGCCCCCCCAGCCCCACCCTGCCCACCTGCCTCCATCCTGCCCCCCCCCCCCGGCTCCATCCTGCCCCCTCCCCATCCTGCCTCGCTCGCCACCATCCTGCCCCCCCCCCCCCGCTACCATCCTGCTCCTCCGGCTCCATCCAGCTCCTCCGGCTCCATCCTGCTAATCCGGCTCCATCCTGCTCCTCTGGCTCCATCCTGCTCCTCTGGCTCCATCCTGCTCCTCTGGCTCCATCCTGCTCCTCTGGCTCCATCCTGCTCCTCTGGCTCCATCCTGCCCCTCTGGCTCCATCCTGCCCCGCTCGCTCCATCCTGCCCCGCTTGCTCCATTCTGGCCCGCTCTCTACATCCTGGCCCGCTCCCACCATCTTGCTCCTCCGGCTCCATCCTGCCCCGCTCCCTCCATTCTGCCCCGCTCCCTCCATCCTGCCCCCTACTGTTCCTTCTCCCCTGCCTCTATCCTGCGCCCCCGCCTCCATCCTGCCCCCCACCTCCATCCTGCCCCTCCGCTTCCATCCTACCCCCCCTCCGCTTCCATCCTGCCCCCCCTCTGCTTCCATCCTGCCCCCCCTCTGCCTCCACCCTGCCCCCCTCTGCCTCCACCCTGCCCCCCTCCGCCTCCATCCTGCCCCCCTCTGCCTCCATCCTGCCCCCCTCCGCCTCCATCCTGCCCCCCCGACACAATCCTGCACCCCCAACACAATCCTGCCTCCCTCCCCCCGTCACCATCAAGCCCCCCCCACAGTTAGCGGTTATGTGACCGATCAGCTGATCGTTTTCCCAGGCAACGACAGGTCCTAATGGCCTGTAGGACCTAGAAGACGAAGGTGGAGCGAGCCGGCGGACAGGTGAGTATCCTCACTGAGGATTTTTTTTCTTTTACTGTGGAGGAGCGGGGGGCCGCGGGGAGCGGAGTATCGCCATATACCATTGTGCTGCTATACATGTACTGTAATATACCGCCATAAACCATAGTGCTGCTATACATGTACTGTAATGTACCGCAATATACTATAGTGCTGCTATACATGTACTGTAATGTACCGCCATATACTATAGTGCTGCTATACATGTACTGTAATGTACCGCCATATACTATAGTGCTGCTATACATGTACTGTAATGTACCACCATATACTATAGTGCTGCTATACATGTGCTGTAACGTACTGCCATTTACTATAGTGCTGCTATACATGTACTGTAATGTACCGCCATATACCATAGTGCTGCTATACATGTACTATAATGTACCGCCATATACTATAGCGTTGCTATACATCTAATGTACCACCATATACTATAGTGCTGCTATACATGTGCTGTAATGTACCACCATATA
This sequence comes from Allobates femoralis, assembly GCA_033576535.1. NCBI lineage: Eukaryota > Metazoa > Chordata > Amphibia > Anura > Aromobatidae > Allobates > Allobates femoralis. The sequence continues at coordinate 397,543,614 of JARQOC010000001.1, forward strand.
CCATAGCGCTGCTATATATATATATATATATATATGTAGTTCACTCACGTTGACTGAACAAGTTCTGTCAGTCACAGTATGTCAACTACATACTTATTCTAGAATACCCGATGCGTTAGAATCGGGCCACCATCTAGTTTACAATAAACTTAACAATTATTAAAGACTTTTTCACTACTGCAAAGTATAAATTTACTTCTTATGTTTATAAAGACATAGCATTATTTTAGGATCCAGTAATTTCTCTGTGGAATAAAGTTTTATTCCTGTCTCCTCCATATTTAGAGATTGATAATATGTATGTAGAGAAAATCTTGGAGACACCAGTTAGACTTACAATAGGGCACAGTGAAGTGCCCCTCTGTGCAGGTGCAAGACTTGTGAATTGAGTGGATGACATTGTATGTCATTCACTTGTATACACTCAGGAGGGGCAGCATTTCCATGGAGAGGGGCAGTACTGACTGCAAGGTGCAGACCCCCATATGACTCATAAAAGAAATGAGAACATACAGAATAATACACATACTGAGAATTACACCCAGTGAAGTTAGTACAGTTTCAGCTCACCATACAGAATCAGTATTGGAAGTGGTTTCCAGGTCAGTGCATGGATATAAGGAAACCTCTGCTCAGAGCTAATAACAAGCAACAAGGAAATAAAAAAATCCAACAATGTCCTTTAAATTTTCTGGGAAAAAGTTAAAAGTCCATTTTATTTAGGCATATTAAAACGCAGAAATGTCACACACGAGTCAACCATTACATATTTCGAACAACACTATGAACCAAGATGTTGTTCAAAACATGTAATGATTGACTCATGTCTGCCATTTCTGCTTTTTAATATGCCTAAATAAAATGGACGTTTAACTTTTTCCAAAAAAATTTAAAGGCCTTTGTTGCTGGATTTTTTTTTCTTTGTTTAGAATTACATCCACTATACAAGACAGGAAACATGGATCTATGTAGTGTATATGTGGCACCCTGTCACCCTGTTGGGCACCACAGAACCCTTGGAGCACAAATGGAGCAGTAACAGCAAAGCAACACTCACAAACAAGCCAAAACACCTCAGTACACCTTTAACACCTGTTTTCACCCCAAGCCTCTAGGAGGAGGGCCACTGGTCACTTTGAGCCAGTTCCCCCTATAAATAGGGTCTTGGAGGGAGAAACACCAGAGTGTGCAGACGCTAGAAGAGCTGCAGGTAGTGTGTAATCTCTGGCATTTGAGACACACACTAGGCCCAATCAGCCTAATCATACCGACTCACCCCAGCAGAGTCCCGGTCACTGGGTCCGAGCTACAGGGACACAGAGAATAGGCCCTGCAGAGAAACCAGCACTACAAGGAGGTTTAGCTTCCAGGACACCCAAAGCACCACCAAATGAGAGCCCGGAGTCTAGGCCAGACAGGAAGTCTCATAGAAGTGCCCTCAGTGCAGCAAACCTGGGTGTGGAGAGTCACACAGAAAGAGAAGTAACGGTCTGGTCGGGTTCCAAGCCTGCCAGATTCTGACAGAGTAACCGAAACCAGGAAGCCTACAACCCTACATTTTATTATTGTCTTGCCATCTCCACCTTTTATCTGCATCCCCCGGGCCCACGGCCTCAGGCACAGTTACCCGTGACTTCCCCCAGAGATCGCGCCTGAGTGATCCGAGTACCCCAGGGCCTGGGCTGGACAGGGGCTTAAGAGGTATTATTTACATTGTTTACCTTTATATTGTCAGGAACCATTTTCTAGGCTTTAGGTCATACCAAAAGAGTGATAGTTAGATCAGTTTCATTATAATTAAAATAGTGTGCATGCATGGTTACATCAAGTGAGTGGTATATAATTATTATTAACCGCGGGAGTTTTACATAATTGTAATAGTTATTGTATATTGTGCTATCTAGAATATATATAACATTGTTGAAGACATTTTGTGTGTGTTTAATAAATATTCCTTTATTAGAACAGTCTTGGTTTCATGAAGTCGCCTATATATATATATATATATACATACACATACACAGTGCCTACAAGTAGTATTCAACCCCCTGCAGATTTAGCTAGTTGACACATGCGGAATTAACTTGGCATTGTGACATTTTTTTTTTTTTTTTTAAAGCGTTAAAAGTTAATTCAGAGGGTCATTTATTATTCAACCCCTCAAACCACCAGAATTCTGTTTGGTCCCCTAAAGTATTAAAAAGTAGTTCAGGCACAAATAACAATGAGCTTCACATTTGTGGATTAATTATCTCTTTTCCCAGCCTTTTCTGACTATTTAAGACCCTCCCCAAACTTGTGAACAGCACTCATACATGGTCAACATGGGAAAGACAAAGGAGCATTCCAAGGCCATCAGAGACAAGATCGTGGAGGGTCACAAGACTGGCAAGGGGTACAAAACCCTTTCCAAGGAGTTGGGCCTACCTGTCTCCACTGTTGGGAGCAACATCCGGAAGTGGAAGGCTTATGAAACTACTGTTAGCCTTCCACGGCCTGGACAGCCTTTGAAAGTTTCCTCCCGTGCCGAGGCCAGGCTTGTCTGAAGAGTCAAGGCTAACCGAAGGACAACAAGGAAGGAGCTCCGGGAAGATCTCATGGCAGTGGGGACATTGGTTTCAGTCAATACCATAAGTAACGTACTCCACCGCAATGGTCTCCGTTCCAGACGAGCCCGTAAGGTTCCTTTACTTTCAAAGCGTCATGTCAAGGCTCGTCTACAGTTTGCTCATGATCACTTGGAGGACTCTGAGACAGACTGGTTCAAGGTTCTATGATCTGATGAGACCAAGATCGAGATCTTTGGTGCCAACCACACACATGACGTTTGGAGACTGGATGGCACTGTATACGACCCCCAAGAATACCATCCCTACAGTCAAGCATGGTGGTGGCAGCATCATGCTGTGGGGCTGTTTCTCAGCCAAGGGGCCTGGCCATCTGGTCCGCATCCATTGGAAGATGGATAGCACGGCCTACCTGGAGATTTTGGCCAAGAACCTCCGCTCCTCCATCAAGGATCTTAAGATGGGTCGTAATTTCATCTTCCAACAAGACAACGACGCAAAGCACACAGCCAAGAAAACCAAGGCCTGGTTCAAGAGGGAAAAAATCAAGGTGTTGGAGTGGCCTAGTCAGTCTCCTGACCTTAACCCAATTGAAAACTTGTGGAAGGACCTCAAGATTAAAGTCCACATGAGACACCCAAAGAACCTAGATAACTTGGAGAAGATCTGCATGGAGGAGTGCGCCAAGATAACTCCAGAGACATGTGCCGGCCTGATCAGGTCTTATAAAGGACGATTATTAGCTGTAGTTGCAAACAAGGGTTATTCCACAAAATATTAAACATAGGGGTTGAATAATAATTGACCCACACTTTTATGTTTAAAATTTATAAAAATTCATCTGAGCAACATAACTTTTTGGTTTGTAAGATTCATGCTTCTGTTAATAAATCCTACTCTCATTTGCAGCTTGAAGGCTCTAACTTATTGGCATCTTATCAAACCAGCTAAATCTGCAGGGGGTTGAATACTACTTGTAGGCACTGTATATATATATATATATATATATATATATATATATATATATATATATTGTGGTGATGTGGCCCCTGGCTGGGTGCATCACATGGGTTATCAGTGCAGGTCTACATTTATCCGGTTTTACTGTGGATGTGCTGTTTTAAACCTACCCGGAACACAGGGAGTTAACAGCTGAAAGTGAGTGCTGTAGACCTGACAGATTCATGAGCCTAATGAGCGGCTGAACCTGTGTGTGAGTGCTTTGCTGGTTTAAACCTGAATGGTGCACATGGGGTTAATCACATCTCAGATCTGTGTGTGAGTGAGATGTGCTGATTGACTCACTGGGTTGCAGCTGTGTGAGAGGCAGCTTGGATAAGAACCTGCCAGGTGTCTGAGTGAAAAGAGGATGATGGGAATCAGAGCAGTCCAGACCACTGCTATGTGAGGACATGCTGGAAGTGATCCGCCCCAGTGGGGGAAGTGAAGAGAGCCTGCCAGCTCCATGCGGAGCACCTTATGCGTGCATGCCAGCAATGTCCAGGACTGAGAATGGCTCAAGGGCTAGGCGGTCGTATGTGTGATAAGGACTGAGGACGGCTCAAGGGCCAGACGGTCATAGGTATATGATATGGTCCCATTGACTATGTTTGATGTGTGTGATGCAGTGTGGGTTGAGACTCCCTAGGAGTAGGTTGAGTATCCTTATAGCAGGACGGGGAAAGATCCCTGTCAGGGTGATAGACGGTGATAGCCGTCTTTAGAACCAGACTGAGGCCTGCAAGGGTCGGCGGGTGACGCCTTGATGTTCTGTGGAAAACGTAAGTCTAATGTGACTGTAACCAGGGTGTAATGTCATGTGAATGTCATATGCTGCAATGTAATGATATGCATTTTATATGTGAAAATGTAAAGGGTGTTGTGTGTTACCAGTGGTTTATGGCGTTAAATAAACTACTGTGTGTTATATTATACGTTAAAAATGTAGTCGCTGCTGTCATTTTCCGCATGCCAATCAAGTATCCCCAGGTCGCTACCTCACAATATATATAAAAATAATATAGTTAATCAGCACAGGAATAGAAAGTGTTAAGGAAGGGTAGATTCTGGATATCGGTGATTGTAGTCACTAACATACACTAATATCTGGTTCGAGGAGCGATCGGCTGTTTCCTCTGACCCGCAATCATAGGCCCCCATGTTAACTGACATGGATCCTGTTGGATTTGATTGTGTACGATTTCGTCCGCTGTGCCCAAAATCGGAGCAGTCTCCGATTTTGGGCACAGCAGAAAATTTGACACAATCGGATCAGACACAAATCAGATGCCATTAAGGGCAAATCCGATCAGATTCATCACCTAAAGGAATACATGGGGCCAAATCGGATCTGAGGCTGTCCGTTTTACAACGGACAGCCACGGATGAGCAAAAATCGCAATGTGAAAGCAGCCTAAGCACAGATTTATAATGTTCAGACCTCTATGAGATCCACACATTATCAATCCTGGGAATAGGGATGAGCGAGTACTAAAATACTCGTACTTGCTAGACTCGTAACGAGTAGGTCCTAATACTCGGTACTCGTTACGAGTCTAATGAGTACAATGTAAGTCAATGGGGAAGCGAGTAATTGTGAATAATTCCTCTGCTGCTGGACCCTATAAGGTCTGGCAGCAAAGGAAAAACCTGCAATTTCCCATTTCATTGTTTAAAAGCCAGCGGTAAAAAGCTGCTGGCTTTTAAACAATGCTGACAGCTGCTGACAGGTTGCTGTCAGCAGAGGCTCTCACTATTGTTCGGGAGCGGGGCGCCGGTGTTCACTCATCGTCCTCTGCGCGGCCCGCCGTCTTCTTCCCTGTGTCCTTGCGACTGCAGCCTCATAGCACGGCTGCGGCCGCAAAACACAGCCGCTATCACTGAAAACCGGATTCTCCCGGATTGTACCGGTCCGGTGCAATCCAGCGCCCGTCTGAATTTTCAAATGAATAGCTGACTCAGGTCAGCTGTTCATTTGAAGTAGCAGTGCTGGCAGGGTTCATGTAAGTTCATGCTTGCCTGCATGAACTCACATGAACTTTCCCAGGGTGCACAGCTCTGCTACATCTCTGGTGGAGGTTCTCTACCAGAGATGTAGCAGAGCTAAAGAAGAACCCTGGATTGGACTACGTCAGACAGAGGAGGATTTTTTTAAAAAAAGATGGAGTCCCTAAGTGTCTTTTTGTTTTTTTTTCAACTAAAAATATTTTTTCTATGCGTTGTGCTTTTTTTTTACAAATTCACTAGAAAAACAAAAAAACACTTAGGGACTCCATCTTTATTTTTAAAAAATCCTCTTCCGTCCGCCGTAGTTCAATCCAGGGTTCTTCTTTAGCTCTGCTACATCTCTGGTAGAGAACCTCCACCAGAGACGTAGCAGAGCTGTGCACCCTGGCATGAGAAAATTCATGTGAGTTCATGCAGGCAAGCATGAACTCACATGAACCTCACAGCACTGCTACTTCAAATCAACAGCTGACCTGAGTCAGCTGTTAATTTGAAAATCCAGGCGGGAAGGTCAAAAATAGAAAACCAGATTGAAAACCGGATTGCCCCGGTCCAGTGCAATTCGGGATCATAGAGCCCCATGTTATGGGAAGCAGGATTGCACCAGACCGGTACAATCCGGGAGAATCCGGTTTTGAAAACCGGATTTTCCTGGATTGTACTGGTCCGGTGCAATTCGGCGCCCCATAACATGGGGCTCTATGGTCCCGAATTGCACCGGATCGGGGCAATCCGGGAGAATCCGGTTTTTACTTAATGCCATGACAGCGGCCGTGCCTCGCGGCTGCCGCCATTCTGTGCGGCTGCTGTCGCAAAGCAGCAAATACACAGAAGAAAACGGCGGCCGCAGAGGACGGTGAGTGAATCGGCACCCCCCCGCACAATAGTGCCAGCCACTGCTGACAGCAGGATCCTCTGCTCCCCCCCCCCCCGATCTTAAGTTAGGATAGGCTGGGGAGGCGGTGGGAGCGGAGGATCCCACTGTCAGGCAGCACCAAACGTGGCTTTGTTTGGGAAAAAAGTTTGAAATTTAAAATAGTGCTAACACTTTCCCTGTTTGGGTCCAAAACACTCGCTGGAAGACATGTTGTCGGAAACACCTAACATTGAAAGCAGGCATGCAGGCACACTAGAGAATGTGACAGCCAATGCCATCACAAACATTACTGCATTTCAAACTCAAGGGGTCATACAGGGGCTATCCCACAAGTTTGAACTGTGCTGCACCGCACTCCCTGATGTCACCATTCCTCACTTGCACTGTCTCACGATACCGGTGAGATGTATGTGTATCATCTCGTGCGATATCGCAGCTCTCATGAGACAGCTCCCTGCTTTGTGATACCCACTGTGTAACCTGAGATGACCTCAGGGAAGTTATGAGGATGTCTGAAGTTCATGAGCAGACCCGGAAGCAAGGTGAGTGTGACAGCGGCACTGAAGTGTGCTATGTAATAGTGTAGGAAGATAATGTCTGTGCCAAAACAGCGGTACTAGACTGTAAAACAGTTTAAGCTGTCTTTGGCAGCTTTTGGGCCCATTTGAAGTGTTTTTTGCCTCCCATAGATTTGAATGAAGTTCGGAAGTTCAGCTAACGTATGCCCATTTGGCGAACCGAATCTAAACTTAAAAAGGTTCAGTCATCTCTACTAGTTTCTGGTGCTAAACCCTGAACATGGACTTCCAACTGTAAATCTGTGTTCCTGTTCTGGTTTTCTATGCAAAGAAAACTTGTTGAAAGGTTGCAGTGCAGCAAGTCAAGAAGCTTTTCTGCTGTGGGCAAGTGACGCAAGACACTACAGTAATAACTAGTCACAGAGGTGAAGAAACACACTACCATAATGTAAAGTAAATATAATAATACTACTTACTGGAAGTAAAGGGAGGTCAAACAATCCAAGGTCAGGTCCAGGAAATGGTGCAGTAACAGCAAGGGGTAGTCAGAGACGAAGTTCAATTCAAGCCAAAGTCAGGAAAGCCAGAGGGACAAAACGGAGCAGGCAATAGATTAGTCAGGTTACAGGCAAATAGGCAAAGTCCAGATAAGGGAATAAAGTCAGGCTGGGTCAGGCACAGAGCTCAGAGAGATCAGACCTACACAGGCAAAGGCAAGTGTATATTTGACACTGAATGGAGGGGCTAGCATGCTTAAGTAGAGGCCTAATTAAGGGAAGTGAAAACAGGTGATTACAACACAGACCCAGCACAGGCTAACAACTTCCACAACAATAGTAACAGACAAGGGCAGAGTGAAGATGATGACAGGGCACTTCTTAAGCCATAACAGCCATGCTTACTATTGGCATGGTTGTGATTGACTGGCACACCACGTGTACTGGCCTGAATAATCTAAAGAGCACAGGTTTCACCACCATTTTACTGTGAATAGTGTAGGAATAGAATGCTACTTGGGTGGAGGCAAGTGTTAGGTTACAGTGGGAGTATTCTTAAAAATGGCTGTGTGTGACTCTAAAGGAGGCTTAGAAAAAGGCCTCTGTGACCACTATGCATGGTTCACAAGGACACAAGGTTTTTGTTGAAACACAGAGGTGTGAATATCCACATTGTGTTTAATTAGTATGTGTGTGACCATGTCTTCAGTTTTAGACAAAGTGGGTCCTGGGCAAAAGTTTAAAGTGAGGTCCTTTTGCATTGCATTGCACCATCACACTTAAACATTTAGGTTACATTTACATTCGCAAGATCATATTTTTGAATAAGCGCAATCAACAATTGAAGTTGCTCAGCACTTGTTTCCCTGCATTTTTACACAAAATTAAGAAGAATGATGGGCATGGAATGATCTCTAGTAGATCATTCTGTCCCCTACAATATCATGTTATCGGCAGCACTTCTGCAGTTTGCACCTGGGGATGTGCTGCTGAGTACAATGGTGTATGTTCTGCTATAAACAATCGATACACCTGATGAAGGAGAAGCATTTTGCTCATGTGTCAAGCGATTGGCAACATGTTTCAATTTATGAACTCTTATCTGTACATCTGGGATTTATAGTGTGGATGATACATGCACACAGTATTTAACACTGAGCACACACATATGTATACGCACACGTAGCACACACAAATGTATACACCGAGCACATACACGCATACAATGTATGTATACAAACATACCACGCACACATGTATATGTACAATGAGCCTATACAGGCACATAAACACACACACACACAATGTCCATTCCCATCATTATTCTGTCTGTGTCATACAGGATTTCTCCTCCAGGAAGAGATTCTCTTTATAAGGGCTCGGACACACGCTGCTACTTACATCTGAGTTTGACGGACGAGACTCAGAACAGGCTGGATCAGTGACCTTGAATGGCCTCTCCCTGTCTGGATGAGGAATGACATCTGCTTGTGTTTCTATGCAGCATCGCATTCCCCGTCCACAGAGAGAGAGGTCGTTCAGGGTCACTGCTCCAGCCTGTTTCGAGTCTTGTCCATCAAACTCGGATGAGTGTGACCGAGCCCTAAGGCTAGGGTCTGATTAGTGTTTAGCCCTCAGCCTGCTGGATCTGCTTAAAACAGAGTCTCTGCAAGAGAAAAGAGAGAGAAAGGGCGCAATAGTGCGGTTACCAGGGGGGCTTTATTTAGCGTGGCGCACGAATAGGTGTCCACTCACCTTTTCGGATTGTGCTGTCCCCGCACAACCCGCTAATACACTTGATAAGGCGACCTTCACAGGCTCCAGCTCCTCCGCACACTGTGTGCTCCAGGGGCTCCGAGCATCCGGTCACGTCACCGCAGGTCCTTCAGTTAAAGCTCCGTTGCCAGGCGACGCCAGGTCCTCACGTTAAGGTGCACTCTACGCCTAGCTGCTCCCCGCCGCTTTACCCTCAGAGAGGGATTTATATTAGAAGGTAAACAAACTATAAGCAGCCTAATTGGAGACGCTCAGGCATAAAGGCAGCAGGCACTTACCACCTGAGGAAGATAGAGAATCTATCGAAACATGTTGTGGAGTAGGAGGGGAGTCTGAATAAAGGTCTGTTGAAAAACCATCCCAGTGCCTGCTGCCTTTGTGCCTGAGTGCCTCCAATTTGACCGCTTACAGTTTGTTTACCTACTAAAGCGTAGCCTCTGGCAGGCTTAGCGCATAGCGTTATCAGCATGTAACGTTATGCGCCACCTGCCTTTGTACAGCTATGGCAACCAGATGCTTACCGCAGCCGCCGGCTCCACAGAGAATCCCCGGATATGCGCTTTTGCAGAACACACAGGAAACTCAGTTTGCAGTGTTTTCCTGTTCGCTCTGCAATAGCGCATATCCGGGGATTGTCTGTGTTGCCGGCGGCTGCTGTAAGCATCCACTTGCCATAGAGATGAGTAGGCAGGCAGCGCATAGTGTTACATGCCTTGACACTATGCACTGCTCAGGCCAGAAACTAAGTTTCTGACCTTAACCTAAGGCTAGCTTCACATCACAGTTTTTAGTTGTCCAGGTGGATTCTGTGTTTTCTGTGTTTTGCAGGACCACCCGGACAGGAAAGGACACAAACGAATTAGTGTAAAAAAAAAGTCAGTTGTGCCTCCGGATCCTTTTTTTTTTTTTTTTTACAGGATCTGCTTTGTTCATAGTATACATAGTCTCCCCTGACGAACTCACTCCTGTGACGCTACACGTGGGGCACAGAGGGGTCCCCTAACCCGGTGTGCACAGTGTGACAGGTAACTATGCCCTCTAAGGAGGAATCATTTCTATAAACAGTATCAATTACCCTTATCTTCATGCAGCAATGGTTTGTTTCTTAGCGGTTTCTTAGCAGATTGATGTTTATAGCACACTTGTGTTCTACTGCTGACACCCAGGCATGGTGAAGTTTATATACTTCTCCTATATGTGATTACACAAGCACATTACTCCCCTGAGTGGTGGCTGATTGTTACATACAGAACCCCCCCTAGTGGTGATTGAGTTCTATGTATTGCTTGGAAAGTGCTGATTACCTTACTGGGATTGGCAGCCTGCAGTGATTGCATTATATTTTATGGTCTATTGCCAGGTTATACTCAAAATCTAACATGAGAAGCATCCTTCTCTCTGCAAGAAAATATACTCTGTGATAATAGGAGAATTTCTACGATATCTGTTTTTGTCTACCAATTGTTCTCTGTGGCACACGGGCAAGGGGCCTACGTCTCCCCCTCTTCTGTATGTAGGTCTTGAGCCTTTTTAAATGTTTTTATATTTTTATGCACAATGTTTGCAGTGGCTTGTTGTATTGACTATGTAAATAATAAAGAATATTAATTCGGTATATAGTGGTGATCGCCCATTAACTACACATTTCTTCTCTCTCTTGCAACTTATTACGTAGATGTGTTGGAGCAGATCCCACCTCCCTTCATCATTGTGGTGCCCTGAGTTTTTCCCCCTCTTTCCCTAGTGTTACATGCCATTAACGCTATGTGCTGCTCATACCAGAAACTAAGTTTCTGATGGATTGAGCAGGCGCAGGTCTGACCTTAACCTAAGGCTAGCTTCACATCACGGTTTTTAGTTGTCCAGGTGGATTCTTTGTTTTCTGTGTTTTGCAGGACCACCCGGACAGGAAAGGACACAAGTGAATTGGTGTAAAAAGAATGTCAGTTGTGCCTCCGGATCCTCTTTTTTACAGGATCCGTTTTGTTCATAGTATACAATACGAGAATGTGCTGTGCCCCTGCAAAGAGAGAGATTTCCTGAACAGAGTTATCATTTCATTACCACGGAAAGCATTCTGAGCAGGCACAATGCAAAGAAAACTAATACGGGAAATGATTCAGTTGTTTCCCGGATCTGGCGCCCATAGACTCCCATGTTATGTATGCCAGATCGCCCCAGATTAATTTCTGTTCAGTTTTGTCCGGATTTTTCACCGCAGTCCAAAAACATTGCATTCTGCGATTTTGGGGACAGTGAAAAACTGGACAAAAACAAATCCTGCACAGAATACGCAAAACCGGATGGCCAAATAGGACTAATCTGGCACCATAGGGATACATGGGAGGCAAAACCAGATGCTGTTTTGTCTTGTTAAAGCCAGACAGAATAGGATTCCAAAAACCGTGGTGTGAAGCCAGCCTTACCAATTATACTCTGATTAAGGCCGGCTTCACACTACGTTTTTTGCTGTCAGGCTGTGTCCGGTGTTTTGCTGGATGCACCGGACACAGCCTGACAGCTCCGGACAGAACAGAACCAGTGGGCAAATATGCCCGCCAGTCCTGTTTTCTGCTGGAATCAGGACTGTGCGACTTCTGCCACTGTCCAGTCCTGAAATTTCAGAATTGTGGCTTGCGGGGAGCTAGCCGCGGTCCTGAAATTTCTGCCGGGAGCTCTCCAGGTGCTGAAGTTCAGCACTGGGCGTCACTGAACTTCAGCACCCGGCGTCCGGCAGCCATATCCTATTTTCTGTCGGATCCAGTGCAATCGGGCGCCCATAGCCTCCATTGTTAGGGGGCGCCAGATCCGATTTTTGCCCCGGACACAAAAACGCTGCAAGCTGTAATTTTGTGTCTGGGGAAAAAAATGAATTCTCTCCAGATCCTTTCTGACAGTAGGGAATCGGATGGCAAATCACTGCCATCTAGCCCCATCTGGTCCCATAGGAATACTATGGGGCCAAAATCGGATCCTGGGCTGTCAGGTTCACACTGGACAGTCCCGGATCCTTAAAACCGTGGAGTGAAGCCGGCCTCAGTGTTGGGGATTATGAACACCAGACTCAATATATTAATGAAAAAATTATCTAAAAATGTTTAACAAAATAGGTTTTACAAACTAGATAGTCAGTAAGAACGTTGTAATAGAATCAGCTACTTAAATATAATTTTTAACAAAGAGCACTTCACACTAAAGTCTATTTTCTTGCACATGAAAAAGTTCAATTTGAATCATTAGGCTATGTGCACATCTGACGTTTGTGCATCTCTGCAGAACGTCCAAAAACCGGTGTAGATTAGCAGAAACTGAGTTTTCTGTGCTCAGCAGTGTCCCTCGTTTTTTGCTCATTTTTTGCTCGTTTTCCGCCCGGTTTTACAGCGTTTTTCTCGGCGGTTTTCTTGGCGTTTTTAAAACTGAGTTTTTTGTGCACTTGTTAGGGTATATGCACATCAGTCGTTTTGTGGGCTGCTTTTTACCGGTTTCCGTCGGCGTTTTCCGCTCAGTTTTATGTTAATTTATGTTAATCCTAGCCACCGGCTGGATTAACATGATACTCAATGGAGTTTAGAAAACGCTGTCTTCATTAGAACGGTTTTTTTCTGGTCGTTTTCAGTTTTTCCACCGGTTTTCCACGGGTTTTCAAAAATAGAGCAAGTGACTTCTTTTGGTCGTTTTTCCAGCGGTTCCAGCATAACAAGTGCACCAGAGACCAGTCTGAAAAACCGCTGAGAAAAACGCTGTAAAACCGGGCAGAAAACGTGGAAAAAACGCTAGAAAAACGAGGAACAAAACTGAGCACAGAAAACTCAGTTTCTGCTAATCTACACCGGTTTTTGGACGTTCTGCAGAGATGCACAAACGTCAGATGTGCACATAGCCTTATGCTGGAACCGCTGGAAAAACGACCAAAAGAAGTCACTTGCTCTATTTTAGAAAACCGGTGGAAAACCGGTGGAAAAACTGAAAACGACCAGAAACAAACCGTTCTAATGAAGACAGCGTTTTCTAAACTCCATTGAGTATCATGTTAATCCAGCCGGTGGCTAGGATTAACATAAATTAACATAAAACTGAGCGGAAAACGCCGACGGAAACCGGTAAAAAACAGCCCACAAAACGACTGATGTGCACATACCCTTAAGCCCCTATCCTGGTGTTCTTAACTCCTGATGACAACATTCCTGTCTTGTTGTTCCGGGGTTACTAAGTTGGTCACAAGGGGAAATGTTCACCTTAATGTGTTGTAAGTTCTGCCTGCCTGATAACGGCCTACAAATTTTGGAATTAAGGAGATACCCTAAAAATAGAACTATTTTATTAGTTTGTTAGTAAACCTATCATGAACTTCAGAAGAAAGAAGCCTGCAGGGGAGCACTGCTGCTGCCATTATATGGCTTTCACAAGCATTTCTTTCACCACTGGCTGATTTTTCGTTTTTGTTTTTTCCTCCCCTTCTTATTAGCCATAACTTTTTTACTTTTCCTTCCTCTAACTGAATGAGAGCTTTTTTGAGGACGAGTTATACTTTGAATGAAACCATTTTATTCTACTACTTGGTGTACTGGAAAATAGATCCAAATACTTTGAAATTTTCATCTTTCCAGATATAGTATTATTATTTTCACTCTGAGCTGACATCTTTATCACCTTTTATTGCATTTTAATGCTATGTTGTGTCAGCCAATAAAACTAATTCTGGAGTTTAGATTTTTCTCTCATTATGCTGTTTACCAATTAGATTAATTTACTTTATATTTTGATAGATTGGATTCTTAAGAACACAACAATGCTAAATATGTGTTTGGGTTTTTCTTTTACAATTGTTTTAATGCTATTTGCAGTGTGGCTCCCCACTTTGTCCCCCCTTTAACGCCCTGCCAGTACATGTGCAACCAGACACCACGTGTACTGAATACAGGGATGTGTGAATAAGACCTTAGGAATAGCTGCACAAAGCGAGGAAATAACATGTGGAAATGTGAGAATTAGAAAAAAAAGTAGAGCTTAACCAATTTACTAGACTGATGTAGTAATGACTGCTTTCCTTGATCCCTTTTGTCCTAAACCTACTTTTATTTATTACCCCGTGTTTTGTGGTATGTACCCACCTTTTCCCTCCTTTTCCTTTTTTTCTTTTCTAATTAAACATTAAATAATACATTGTTTTTATTCAGGACACTGGACATTTTGTATTTCAGTTTGTATTATTCTTGTAAAATGTAAAGAAATCACAGTAATAATATTAAGTAGAGGAGCCAGGGTCTGCAGAGGTGAAGTCAGATAGGGAGTCACACAAGCTTTAGGGTGAAAGGGGAACCATTAACAAAATCTGCACCAGAGAGGTAAGAGGTTCATAATCAAACTGTTTAGTATGAACTGTACAAGGTAAAGTAGATTTATAAAGGGCTGTAAAAAGAACATTCTGCGCAAGAATGAAGTTGTGTTTCCTTGTTTAAGTCAATATAGTAGTGTACACAAACACCTTCATCCTTTGCAGTTTTTTATGAAGGTGGTTTGCTTTCTCACAATAATGTTTTGTCAAAATCCATACATAAAATCTACAGATACAAAGTTGTATTTTATTCATTAAAATGTAATTTGTCAGTTCATACCATAAAAGAAGAAAAATAATAATAATTCATTAATTTTCTTTTATAGTCTTTTCAATCCACGGTATAAACATAGAGACTCGAACATATACACCTGGCTTCATTGCAACTGCACAACCAAGACCCCAGGAAGTAACGCCTTGCACAATATACTTTTCTCCATCAAAACAGGATAGTGGTCCACCACTGTCACCCTGTAAGACAAAACAGACCAGTTTAAAAAAAAAAAAAATAAATAATGTATATTAACCTTATCATGTGTACTCAAGAGAAGTGTGATTAGACAAAATCAAACTTATCTGTTCATTTCATGCTTATAGCCTCCATTTGTTGTTTGCCAGTTAAAGCTTCTGACATATGTGGAGCCCACTGGGATGGGGTACTCGGTACCGGACCGGGGTACTGCTGGGGATGTCACGGAGGTCCTGGTCTGGACCGTGTCCCGGGTTTTGACAAATAAAGGGGATATTTACAAGGGATAAAGTTTGTCGTGACGCCACCCACGGGTTGTGGTCAGTAATGGGACCACCGCTGCAGCGCTGCTCTGCCAGGAGGATGGATGGATGGATGATGACGCTGCAGCCATATGAATGAGCCCGCCGCGGGTCGGGCTGCTCCTGACAATATAAAAGGTATGATAAAGTTCTTTATACCTGGAATCAATGCAAAGGGAAGGAAAAGATAGCGTGTAGAATGGACCGGGATCAAGCCAATTAATATATCTCAATAATTTTATTATCCATAGAAAAAACAAGTACACACATGTGCAATGACAAACATTTAAAAACAATTAAAATAGCAGACAGGCTGCTAACATCAAGACTGGCTGCAATAAACAGGATGCACTAAATGACATAATGATCAGTGGAATCACAAAAAATCAAATCTATTTCCAGAGCAGACATATAATCAATAGCACTGATAGACAGGCCTGTATCTGAATTAAACAGGTGGGTGAACCCCCTACAAATTCGTATACATCTTAGAAGACAGGCAGGCTAGTCATCATGTTTCAACCAGAGCTGGGGTGCATGAGGTACTCGGTCACCGGGGCTTCTGTGTGGGATGTCACGGATGGTCGGTATCCCCGGTGCCGTGCCCTGGCGAACAATTATACCAGGTGTTGATGGTAAAACGGTGGGGGTAAAAGGGGTTATTTACAGGGGAACGTGACGCCACCTGTAGAGTCCGGTAAGGTGGTACCGGCGCTGCCAGCCGGCCGCTGAGGTGATGGAGGGGGCAGCAGTGTGTGGTACAGCTCCCCACAGGTGGAGCTTTACCTCAGGGCAGCTATGGTGAGACGGTGAGGGAGGACAGTGATGGAAATGTGGTGCAGTTCTTACCCCTCTGCTGTTGATGTTGATGATGTTAAGTCCTTTAAGCTGCGGCAGGAAGAATAGCAGAAACCGTTTCCATTTTTAACTTTGCTTTACTCGGTACCGGCTGATGGCATAACAATACACGGTACAGTTTGGTTTAGGGTGTTGTTACCAACTCAGGATTTCTCTTAAGGAGTCATTAGATGTTCTCTCTCTGTCTTTCAGGGTTTTTACTTTCTCTAGATCTTTCTGTCTTTCCCACCTTTGAAGAGCTCCCCCGCCAGTCCTACTGTCTGTTTCTAGGAGATAAGGTCTGTCCACTACCCGGTCTGGACAGGGCAACCCGAGACTAAAAAGTTCCCTTCCAGCACCGCCGTAAATGTCTGTCCCTTTTTATTTCTCCTAGTGTCCTGAACCGGTTTTCAGTCCTGAGGGGAGAGGTACCTTTGTGGTGCTGTCAGCAACCCGTTTCTGTTGGGCCTGCAGCTCGTCGGCTTTGCAGTCAGGGCTGAACTCCTGGCTGCCTCGGTTATCCGTGTCACCGGTGTACCCTCAACATGACCAGCTGGCTCCTACCAGTTCTGGTCCGTTGCCATCTGTCCTGGGCCCCCACATAAAGATGGGGTACCCTACACTCAGCTGGGCTGCCAGGCCTGACCTCTCTGTCTGCCTTCCCAGCGCCATCTGAGGTAAAATCTCAACTGTCACTCTAACTCTATCCTAAGCTCCGCCCCCACCTGTGGAACCTACTATATTATAGTTCCCCCTACTCTAAGTGGTGCGGTCCTAAGTGAGTGCTAAAAATAGACTCCATAAGGTTTAAATCCTAACCTAGCAACTTACAATAATATTACATATAGATGTTAAATGCAATACCACTCTGTGGCGCATACCCGCAGGGGCGCCACAATCATACATCAGATAATGCATCAAAATCAACTGGAAAATACATGTGAAACCAAGAAAAGAGCAAAAAAGCAACTAATATGCATTGTTGTCAAAGGTGCCCTGTAAAATTACCATCATTGCCCACTGAGGGGTATATGTTTGCAGCCAGTCAGGACCAAAGGACCCTCACCCAACGCGTGTCGCCCCCCTATATTGGGGGCTTCCTCAGGGGTCAGAGGGGTGATGCTGGTCAGTCAGAGCACAGTATATATACCTGTTTTGTAGATCATAATATCAGTCAGCTGCTGATCACCATGTGCAGGCCACTTCCAGGTATGCGGGGGGAGTGTATCTCATAGTAAAACTCACACTGAAAGAAAGGAGAACAGAAGTGCCTGGATAACACCTAAGGAATATAGTAGATAAACTTTTTTTTCCCCTCCCCCTTCCTTATCCCTCTTCCCTAACCCCTCCCCACTCTCCTCTCAATGCTGTGTGACCCCCTCTGGAGAACAGGGGGTTACACTACAACATGATAAATAATAATTTTTGATCAAAACTGAATTTGGCATTGAACTCCCCATTATCAGGGGAAATGCCTGAATTGAGAATTGTATATGTGTTGCTTAGCAACCATTTACCAGTGGCTGGTAGGCTCTGGTGTGCGGTGTTTGGCGCAATGCACCCGCGCCTCAGGGCCTCCCAGCTAATTGTTTATCTACTATATTCCTTAGGTGTTATCCAGGCACTTCTCTTCTCCTTTCTTTATGTTGATTTACTTAAACAAAGTGTTCCTTGATCATCTGCTTACATCCCTGATCACATGACTACTCTGCCACCTCCCTGCTGTTCCCACTTCCTCCGCATCACTTCCACCTTTACACAGGCTAGAAACTACATTTCCCAGGGTCCACTGCTTCACTGAGCATGCTCAGTTTGAAGGGGTGGGCCCAGACCGGCCGGTCTTTACAAGCACCATTAATACTACACAGTGTGAGTTTTACTATGAGATACACGCCCCCCGCCTACCTGGAAGTGGCCTGCACATGGTGATCAGCAGCTGACTGATATTATTATCTACAAAACAGGTATATATACTGTGCTCTGACTGACCAGCATCACCCCTCTGACCCCTGAGGAAGCCCCCAATATAGGGGGGCGACACGCGTTACGTGAGGGTCCTTTGGCCCTGACTGGCTGCAAACATATACCCCTCAGTGGGCAATGATGGTAATTTTACAGGGCACCTTTGACAACAATGCATATTAGTTGATTTTTTGCTCTTTTCTTGGTTTCACATGTATTTTCCAGTTGATTTTGATGCATTATCTGATGTATGATGACTAGCCTGCCTGTCTTCTAAGATGTATACGAATTTGTAGGGGGTTCACCCACCTGTTTAATTCAGATACAGGCCTGTCTATCAGTGCTATTGATTATATGTCTGCTCTGGAAATAGATTTGATTTTTTGTGATTCCACTGATCATTATGTCATTTAGTGCATCCTGTTTATTGCAGCCAGTCTTGATGTTAGCAGCCTGTCTGCTATTTTAATTGTTTTTAAATGTTTGTCATTGCACATGTGTGTACTTGTTTTTTCTATGGATAATAAAATTATTGAGATATATTAATTGGCTTGATCCCGGTCAATTCTACACGCCATCTTTTCCTTCCCTTTGCATTGATTATATAAGCGTGGGATTTGGTGATCCTTCTTGTGCCGTACCTACCTACATGTCTTTATACCTGGAATCAGACATGGACACTCAGGCAGGGTTCACCGGTTTACTTGTCAGCTCTTCAGACAATTTACAGCAGTTCTCTGTACAGTTCTTAACACAGGTTACAGTCAGTTAACTCCGATAACACTGAACCCTATGTCACTCTGAGACCCCTCACTCCTTCTTAAAGGGATCCTGTCACCCCCAAAACACCTCCTAAGCTATTAAAAGCTGTCCCTAGAGCATAGTAACACTTACCCTACACTCCTTTTAGCTCCTAAATGCATATATTGAAACTGAAGATAAACGTTATTAAAGTACCTCATTAGTGACGTTAATGAGTGACTATGGTATGCATAGTCACCCAGCCAGGCTTTCCCTCTTCATAATATCATGCCTGAATAGGCGTGATCTTCATCACACATTCAAATGCGTGCCTCCCTGCGCGCCTCCCCTCTCTCCTCTGTGTCGGCCTGGCATGCGCAGTGCGGGACTTGAAGCTAACAGCGGCGCGGGTGTACATACATCACCTGGAGCCGGAAATGACGCGATTCGCGTCATACAGCCGCACACAGCAGCGCCAGGGTGACTATGCATACCATAGTCACTCATTAACATCACTAATGAGGTACTTTAATAACGTTTATCTTCAGTTTCAATATATGCATTTAGGAGCTAAAAGGAGTGTAAGGTAAGTGTTACTATGGTCTAGGGACAGCTTTTAATAGCTTAGGAGGTGTTTTGGGGGTGACAGGATCCCTTTAAGTCCTTCCAGGATGTTGTTTCTCTCTGCGTTCTGTCTCCGGTGTGAGGCAGTGCGGGGGATCATATGCGAGGGACGATATATATCCCCCAGAATGTGCACTGTAACATATTGAACTTGGTATGGAGTGCAGGATAGGGGGACGATCCACTCCCTCCGCTCCGGGTCTTGGAGGATTTCTCCAGAGGGAGGCACGGGGTTAAAAACTAAGCTTGGATACTGGGTGGGGTTCTCTGTGTGTAGCTTCGGCCTGAGCTAAGGCAGAAGAGGCTAGTCAGCGGCGAGGTCAAGAGAGTGAAAAGGTTGTGTGCTGCTACAACACTGCCTAGCCCGGAGGGCTGGAACTCGGTGTGACCTAGACCGAAGAGAACCTATGAGAAGGGACTGGGTGCCAATATTGTGTTTGTATGCAGTGTACCCGGCTGCTCCCGGAACCCGGAGGTTTGTGCCTAACCTGAACTGTACTAATAAACCCTTGTGCTATGTGAACTATTACCGGGGTCACTGCCTTTTGTATTACCACCCACCGGTGCCATCTCACATATGGTGGAGAATGTGGGCAGTGAGAACTATGGCATACCCCACAGACTGCATGTCCATACTCAAGCCGGCAAAGCTACAGTACAGGCCGGCCGACAATATGGAGGAACTACTAAAGCAGTTGGTGCTTACACAGCAGCAGCAACAGGAGCAACAGCAGCGCTCAGCATTGAGGAATCTGAGTCGGGAGGACGATGTGGAAGCTTTCCTCACTGTCTATGAGCGCACAGCGGAACGGGAAAACTTATCAGCCAATCAGTGGGATGAAGTGGTGGCTCCATTCCTAATGGGCGACGCGCAGAAGGCCTACTTTGACCTCTGTCGGCAGGATGCTCAGGACTACGGGAATCAAAAAGTTGAGATCCTTGCTTGACTGGGGGTTAATACCTATGTAAGAGCCCAACTGGTGTTTTCATGGACCTTTGCGGAGAAGAAACCTGCTCAGTCCCAGGCATATGACTTGCTGCAGTTAGTAAAACGGTGGCTCCAGCCTGAGCTCTTGTCTCCGGGTCAGATGGTGGAGAAGGTGGTAGCATTGGGTGGGCAAGGGGACCCGGGTAACCTGGACCATGTGGTTAGCCTGATTGAGCGGTATACAGCCACCCAGGAGTTCGTGCGGGACTCTGCCCCAATGCGTCTGTCACGACGGTCCCCAGAGCCGGGAAAAGGGGCACGTCCCTCGACTGGGGACAATACAATTCAAGTTCCGCTGAGGGGGTACCCCGGAGTGAGGCTGGCTGGAGGCCAGGTTCCCCTAGATGGGGCTCCCGGACTGGCCGTGTCACCGCTATGAGGTGCTGGCCAAGGGCCAGGACATGTGGCTGCCTATTGCCCCCTGACTGTTGAACCCATGGACTGCGAGTTTACATGCCGGGTGTCTCTGTAAGCTAGCACCGTGCTCGCTGCAGATGCGGTTGTTCCCATAATGGAACCACCTCTGTGCCCGATGCGCGTCAATGGACATAGAGCGGAGGCTCTCTTGGACTCCGGCAGCTTGATGACTCTAGTTCATAGGTCGTTGATCCCCGGGTTGGAACCCACTGGGGGGAAGGTCAGGGTCATATGTATACACGGTGACCTCCATGAGTATCCGACAGCGGAAGAGACCTTTTTCACTCCATGTGGAAAGGTAAAACATGTGGTCATGCTGGTAAAGACTCTACCTTACGGGACTGTGCTGGGAAGAGACTTGTCATTGTTTTGGTCCTTATGGAGTAGGAAGAGTAACCCTCCATGAATAACAATGTGTCCGGGTGCAAAAGCCGAAGATCCTGAGTCAGAGATACCAGCCGTAGGGGTCGCCAACCTAGGGAAAGAGTGTAACCCTGATAGGTTTTCCCTAGAGATATTGGCAGGAGAGGTCGAGGAGACTCCATCGATCCCAGAGCTGGAATTGACCCGGGGAGCGTTTGGGACAGCTCAGCTACAAGATCCTACTCTGACCTGGGCACGGGAAAGGGTAATAGAGGTAAATGGGGTGGCTCAGAAAACGGGGGCAGAGACTGTTTTTCCACGCATGTGTTCAACCAGGAGTTGCTCTATAGGGTTGACAAGATCCGGGATGAGCTCATGGGACAACTAGTAGTGCCGCAGTCACACCATCGGGCGGTCCTCGAGATGGCCCATTCCCACCTGCTGGGGGGCAGCATCTTGGGGTCAAAAAGACGCAAGAGGCAGCGGTTCTTTTGGCCTGGTATTTTCGCAGATGTCCAGAGGTACTGTGAATCCTGCCCCGAATGTCGGCTGACCATATTCATCGCAAGCTTCCGTAGTCCATTGGTACCTCTACAGGTTATAGAGGTGCCTTTTGAACAGATTGCAATGGATTTAGTGGGGCCTATTGTAAAGTATGTGCGGGGCCACCAACACATACTCGTGGTCGTCGATTACGCCACCTGATACCCGGAGGCGATTCCGCTACGCCACACCTCGGCTAAGCTTATCGCACGGGAGCTGTTTGCTATGTTTTGTCACTTGGGGCTACCTAAGGAGATCCTTACAGATCAGGGGACTCCTTTTATGTCGAAAGTGACAAAGGAACTGCGCACATCGGTGTACCATCCACAGACCGACAGGTTAGTGAAGTGGTTTAATAAAACCCTTAAATCCATGCTAAAAAAGGTGGTTGCCAAGGATGGGAGGGATTGAGACATGTTACTGCCCTATTTGATGTTTGCCGTCCAGGAGGTACCACAGACGTCTACGGGATTTTCACCCTTTGAGCTATTGTATGGCAGGCATCCTAGGGGGTTGCTGGATGTAGCCAAAGAAACGTGGGAACAGGAACCAACTCCATATAAAAGTGTAATTGAGTATGTGGCTAAAATGCAGGACCGGATCACAGCAGTCATGCCTATAGTAAAAGAGCACCTACTAGATGCTCAGGGAGCACAAAGTTGTACGTATAATCAAAGGCCACCATCAGGTCCTTTAAGGTTGGGGATCGAGTATTGGTTTTAGTGCCCACTACAGAGAGTAAACTCTTGGCCAAATAGCAGGGGCCATACAAAATCCGGGAAAAGGTGGGGGAGGTGAATTACCGAGTGTACCAACCTCGGGAGGAGAAAACCGTACAGCTGTATCATGTCAATTTGCTCAAAGCCTGGAAAGACTGGGAATGAATGATCATGGAGGCAACCCCGGCAATGTCGCCAGGGGACCCTCCACCATCGGCCTAGAGGGAGGCCGAAGAGGTAAAAATTAGTGATGCCCTCACTAAGCCACAGCGACGGGAGGCTCGGAAGTTGGTGCAGGAGAATCCGGATGTATTCTCGACCTGCCCGGCCGTACGTCCGTCATTCAACATGACATTGTCACGAGCCTCGGGTGAGGGTGCAAATGAAACCATACCGTGTACCCGAGGCCGAAGGCAAGCCATCACGGCCGAAGTGAGACAAATGCTCAAATTAGGAGTAATCGAGGAATCACGGAACAAAAGGGCTAGCCCTATCGTGCTGATTCCAAAGCCAGACGGATCGCTTCGATTCTGTAACGACTTCTGGAAATTGAATGAGGTATCGAAATTTGACCTCTATCCAATGCCCTGGGTGAACAAGCTACTTGAAAGACTGAGGCAGGTGTGGGTGCTGTTCTGTCGCAAGAGGTGAATGGAGAAGTACACCTGGTCACCTACTTGAGTAGGAAACTTTCCCTGGCGGAGAAAAATTATAGCGTAGTGGAGAAGGAGTGCTTAGCTATTAAATGGGCCTTGGAGTCCCTACGCAACTATTTGGTTGGGCGTCAGTTTCAGTTGGTGACGGACCATTCTCCTCTCGTTTGGATGAGGAACGCCAAAGAAAGGAATCTCGGGTCACCCGATGGTTCCTGTCCCTCCAAAATTTTAGATTTTGGGTGGAACATCGGGCTGGGAAATTCCAGGGAAATGCGGATGCCCTGTCACAGGCACCCTGTATGGTGTCGGGTGTTCAACCCCACATGTTTGAACAGGGAGGGTATGTGAGGCAGTACGGGGGATCATATGCGAGGGACGATATATATCCCCCAGAATATGCACTGTAACGTATTGAACCCAGTATGGAGTGCAGGAAAGGGGGACGATTCACTCCCTCCGTTCCGGACCTTGGAGGATTTCCCCAGAGGGAGGCACGGGGTTAAAAGCTAGGCTTGGATACTGGGTAGTGTTCTCTGTGTGTAGCTTTGGCCTGAGCTAAGGCAGAAGAGGCTAGTGAGCGGTGAGGTCAAGAGAGTGAAAAGGTTGTGTGCTGTTATAACATGGCCTAGCCCGGAGGGCTGGAACTCGGTGCGACCTAGACCGAAGAGAACCTGTGAGAAGGGACTGGGTGCCAATATTGAGTTTGTATGCAGTTTACCCGGCTGCGTCCCGGAACCCGAAGGTTTGTAACTAACCTGAACTGTGCTAATAAACCCGTGTGCTGTGGGAACTATTACCGGGGTCACTGCATTTTATATTGCCACCCATCGGCGCTATCTCACACCGGGTAGTATAGCGGCAGCTCGGACCCTTGTGGGACCTCGTGGTTGCTGCTGTGCTTCTAACCCTTTTGTTGGGAACTCCAACCTGGAGTTAAAGCTCCCCGTCGGTTAATCTGGGAAGCCGGTATGTAATCTCTGTTCCCCTTAGAGACGACACTCTGGTATATGCCTAGTCTGCAGTAACCCTGTCTTGCAAAGCATTACCAGACTCCATCTAACCCGTGTGACTCCAGTCCAAACTAGGGTAAACTACTCCGCCGTTAGTTGGTTGGTGCTGCCGTGTTCCTCGGACCCAGTATTGCTGGTCCGGTGTCTTTCCTCACACTCCCCTGGGATGCCGGCTATGGACGAGCTTTCTCTCCATGGTTTCTGTGACTCTGTGGATTCTGCATCTCCATCAAGCCCAACCCCACCAGGATGTGTGCCTGTCTTTCTGATGTCTGTGCTGCTCGGCTCACTCTGGCCTACTAACTCCTTCCTCCTCTTTCTCCTCTATTTGTGCTCTCTGTCACCTGATCTACATTCTTTCCCACCCA
The DNA here is from genome assembly GCA_033576535.1 of Allobates femoralis. NCBI lineage: Eukaryota > Metazoa > Chordata > Amphibia > Anura > Aromobatidae > Allobates > Allobates femoralis. Next base: position 397,568,189 of record JARQOC010000001.1, read on the forward strand.
CTTTCCTCTAAACCCACCACCCCTTGCCCGCCTAGAGTTCCGGGCTCCAGGCTTGGTGCCGCCTCTGTGGGTGAGTGTGTCCGTGTGGGTGTTTAGTGTACAAACCGTCTATCTTTCTGCCTGGCTGCAGTTCCCTATGTGGCCACCGTGGTTGCAGGGGTGCCACACATACACATTAACAGTTATTGGTATTCCCTCGGCTGTGGGGCCGGTCACTGCTAAGCAGGAAGATCGGCGCCCATCACACAACTCTACTAATTCTGCTTACCATGTCCATGTTTCCATGCAGCCATCTGCTTTCTTCTCTGCTAGGAACCTGCGTCCTCTTGGCAGGTCTCCTGGAAATGCTCTTAAGATTCCTGTGCCGCTTCCTGCACATACTTAAAGGAGCAGTTTACCTGTTCCTTATTAGGACTCAGACTGAGTGCTGATCTGCTCTGTGCATAAAAGGCACCCTCCCCCTAAGAAAGCTGCCTGGGCAATGTGTTCACTAACTTGGATCATTGCCTCTTCACAAGTTGCACTCCTGCAGTGCTTTGCACTATGAAGACTGTTGCTTTGCATTTTACTAATGCCTCTGTCCCCACAGAATCCTCTGTTGGCAGTTCCTTATCCTGGATTCCTCTGGACACTCTGGATACCTCTACCAGCTGGATCAGCCTTTCCGGGATTGCATGGAGCCCCCTGGTTCCTCTCCACTGACGGAGTCAGTGTTCCAAATCTCTATCTCTACTGTTCTGTCTGTATGGTCACCCCTCTGGTCCGAGATTAGCGGCATTTAGGCTTCCTGGTGTTGTAACGGGGAATCCCTGTACAGAGTTTACTTCTGCTGGTGCTCCACTATGAGCATTTCTGCCAGGTGGAGGAAGCAGGACAGTGCAGAGATGCTAGTGTTACATATTACATATCAATCAATAGTCTGTCTTCTAGGCAAAAAATAAATGTATACAACCCCTGGCAAAAATTATGGAATCACCTGGCTCGGAGGATGTCCATTCAGTTGTTTAATTTTGTAGAAAAAAAGCAGATCACGGACATGGCAGAAAAACTAAAGTCATTTCAAATGACAACTTTATGACTTTAAGAAACACTAAAAGAAGTCAAGAAAAAAACAATGTGGTAGCCAGTAACGGTTAGGGTATGTGCACATCAGTCGTTTTGTGGGCTGGTTTTGAATGTTTTCCGTCGGCGGTTCCCGCTGAGTTTTATGTTAATTTATGTTAATCCTACCCACCGGTAGGATTAACATGCTAGTCAATGGAGTTTAGAAAACGCTGTGTGCATTACAACGATTTTTGTCTTGACGATTTCAGTTTATTCACCGGTTTCCGACCGGTTGTCAAAGATAGAGCAAGTGACTTCTTTTCAGCGTTTTTCCAGCGGGTCCAGCTGAACAAGTGCAGCAAAGACCAGTCTGGAAATCGTTAAGGAACACGCCGGGGAAATCGCCAAGAACACGCTGTCCGACCGCTAGTAACCCGATCGCAAATCGTTAGCAAAACGCTAACAAAACCAGGGACACTAGCGAATGCAGAAAACTCAGTTCTGCTAATCTCCACCGGTTCCCGGTCGTTCTGCAAAGATGCAGAAACGACTGATGTGCACATACCCTTACTTTTGTAGACCAAGCAGGGGGAACAATTATGGAATCATTCAATTTTGAGGAAACAATTATGGAATCACCCAGTAAATTTTCATTCCCAAAACTAACACCTGCATCAAATAAGATCTGCTCCTTAAGGCCACTTCACACACACAGATATCTGAGTCCAATATCTGAACAGATCTCTGGTTGCAGTGAAATCATGGATACATTGCGCCATGTTGTACACAGCCACAAAATGGAGCAATGTATCCATGATTTCACTGCAACCAGAGATCTGTTCAGATGTTGGACTCAGATATCTGTGTGTGTGTGTGAAGTGGCCTTTAGTCTGCATCTAAAAAGAGTGATCACACCTTGGAGAGCTGTTGCACCAAGTGGACTGACATGAACCATGGCTCCAAAATGAAAGATGTCAATTGATATAAAGGAGAGGATTATCAAACTCTTATGGTGGGTTTACACACACCAATTTATCTGTTCAATATCTGAACAGATCTCTGGTTGCAGTGAAATCATGGCTGGCTTCACACTGCAGTTTTTCACTGATCAGTGTCCATCAGTGTTTGTGTGCCAAAACCAGGAGAGGAACCAGGAAAGGAACTTGCAGAGAAAAAATATAATTGAAAGATTGACACTTGTTCTGAGTTTTGGAGACACTCCTGGTTTTGGCACCCAAACACTGATGGACACTGATCAGTGAAAAAACTGCAGTGTGAAGCCAGCCTTAGGGCCGCTTTACACACACCAACTTCTGTGACCAACTACTGAACAAATCTCTGCTTGCAGTGAAATCATGGACACAATGCTCCATTTGTACACAGCCACAAAATGGAGCAATGTGTCCATGATTTCACTGCAACCAGAGATCTGTTCAGTAGTTGGTCACAGAAGTTGGTGTGTGTAAAGCGGCCCTTAAGGTACCATTACACACAGAGATCTGTGCAGACATTGCTTGCAACTCACTGGTTGCAGTGAAATCATGGACACATTGTTACATTTGTACACAGCAAGAATATGGAACAGTGTGTCCATGATTTCACTGCAACCAGTAAGTTGCAAGTGAAATTGCATGCAATATTGCAACGTGTAAAGGTACCCTTAAGGTACCGTCACACGGAGCAATTTTGCTAGCAATTTCACTGGCAATTTGCTGGTTGCAGTGAAATCATGGACACATTGTTGTATTTTGTTGCCGTGTACAAATGGAACAATGTGTCCATGGTTTCACTGCAACCAGCAAATTGCCAGTGAAATTGCTAGCAAAATTGACACGTGTGACGGTACCTTTAATGGCCACCTTACACGTCCCAATATCGGCGTCCAACTCCGACCAAAAGTCACATGGTTCGTGCGTTGGCCCCGATATCGTTCGTGCGTTGTATGGTATAAATGTCCAATACGATGCACGAACGATGCGAAACTGATATCGGAGGATCCAATGAGCCTGCTCTCCAACGGCCCGATATTGACTGGGCGTTGTAGCAGGATCGTGCTGTGTAAAAGCCCAACTACAATGTGGAGTACAACTTTCCCTATCCTGTCCCATGTTAAATGGTCGTTCCTGGGTCGGCCGTACAAGGGGGCGTACACATCGTAGTGGCGTTGCCTGCCGATATCGCGCTGTGTAACATCTCCTATGCGATCTTGGAATTCTGCCCAGAAAAAGCACGCTCCGCGGCGTTGGATCCAGTATCGGACTGACGTTGGGACGTGTAAAGTGGCCATAAAAGAGGGTAAATCAACACGCAATGTTGCAAAAGATGTTGGTTGTTCACAGTCAGCTGTGTCTAAAATCTGGTCAAGATATAAACAACATGGGAAGGTTGTTAAATGGAAACATACTGGTAGACCAAGGAAGACATCAAAGCTTCAAGACAGGAAACTTAGCGTACCGTTACACGACGCAATATTGCATGAAATTTCACTGGCAATTTGCTGGTTGCAGTGAAATCATGGACACATTGTATCATTTGTACATGGCAACAAAATAGAACAATGTGTCCATGATTTCACTGCAACCAGCAAATTGGCAGTGAAATTGCATGCAATATTGCGTCATGTAACGGTACCCTTAAAGCAATATGTCTCCAAAACTGGAAATGCGCAACAAAACAAATGAAGAACGAATGGGACGAAACTGGAGTCAATGTCTGTGACCGAACTGTAAGAAAACGCCATGAGGAAATGGGATTTACATACAGAAAAGCTAAACAAAAGCCATCATTAACACCTAAACAGAAAAAAATCAAGGTTACAATGGGCTAAGGAAAAGCAATCGTGGACTGTGGATGACTGGATGAAAGTCATATTCAGTGATAAATCGCAAATCTGCATTGTGCAAGGTGATGATGCTGGAACTTTTGTTTGGTGTCGTTCCAATGAGATTTATAAAGATGGCTGCCTCAAGAGAACATGCTAATTTCCATAGTCATTGATGATGTGGGGCTGCATGTCAGGTAAAGGGACTGGGGAGATGGCTGTCATTACGTCCTATATAATAATTCCCCTAAGCCAGCTTCTGTCACTATGTAATTTTTATGACGTCACATCCGACTGAAGCTGGCTTAGGGGATGATTGTCCCTAACTAATATGGCCGCCGCTTAGTCGGTAGTGGGGACTTTCAATGCCCCACTACCGATTCTACAGTGATCCTCTGCCCCTCCACCCCATTGGATCTCCAGCTCTGCCCCTCCACTCTATTATACTTACCACCCCATCACACCCGCCTCCGTCTTCCTCCGTCCTCCGTCTGCCGCCGCTATCCTCGATGTCGCCGCCCTGTAAATAGCAAAACCAAGATGGCGGCCGGAAATTCTCGCAAGAGTTCCCGGCCGGCTGGAACATCTCGCAAGAGTTCCCGGCCGCCATCTTGGTTTCGCCCTGTGCACAGTGGCGACATGCAAGATGGCGGCCGCGAAGTCTCGCCTCACGAGACTTCCCGGCCGCCATCTTTAATGTCGCCGCCCCGCACAGCCCAAAACCAAGATGGCGACTGGGAACTCTCACTACACTTCCCGGCCGCCATTTTGAGCCACGGGATTTTTCATCTCACACCGCTGCTGCGCCACCCTCACTTCTGGGACCCCGCCTCCTCACCAACACTTCAACTACAGTTTGCCTTCTGCTACTGCCAGCGGTCTGACCTCCATATTTATAGATAACAAACATTGCTACTGCCCACATTTCTCATACAACTCCCTGGCCTCTGACCTCACTACATATATAACATTGTTAATGCCCACATTTGTGATACAACAGATTGGGGTCTGACCTCACTATTTATATCTAATATATAAAGCTGAATGTGTGTATGTGTGTATGTATGTGTATATGTATGTATGTATGTATATCTGGGATTGGCATCTACACCGTTGCAACTACAGCTACAAAATTTTGCACAGTCACAAGTCTGGACCTCGGGAGTGTCATAGGCTATGTTCTGAGGTGAAATTTTAACCCTGCACGTTCCAATTCACCAAACAATTTTGGCCCTATCTACATAATGGGGAAAAAGTGACAGTTACCAGTTGACAGTTGTGAATGAGAGGGGCTTAATGACAGCACCAAAGACTAACAGCATATACCAGCATATAGTCACTAAGGTGGGGCCCTGACGTGGAATATTCACCACGCACAGGGACATGTATACACACCACATGCACACAAAGAGTAACAGCAAGTGTATAGTTGCTAAGATGCAACCCCAACATTGGATACTCACCACGCACCCGAACACACACACACACCACAAAGAGACACACACCTCCCCCCCACGGACACACACACACACCCTATAGCGACACATGCACTCACCCCACAGGGACACACACACCACAAAGAGACACACACAACACAGAGACACACACCCCACACAGACACCCCCCCACAGGGACACACATACACACCCTATAGGGACACATGCACTCACCCCACACGGACACACACACCACAAAGACACACTACACAGACACCCCTCCACAGGGACACACACATACACACCCTATAGGGACACATGCACTCACCCCACAGGGACACACACGCACACACACCACAAAGAGACACACACAACACAGACACACACCACACAGACTCCCCCGCCATAGGGACACACATACACACCCTATAGGGACACATGCACTCACCCCACAGGGACACACACACCCCAGGGACACACACAACACAGAGACACACACACATACACACCCTATAGGGACGCATGCACTCACCCCACAGGGACACACACCACTAAGACATACAACACAGAGACACACACACACACCACAGACACCCCTCCACAGGGACACACACACACATACACACCCTATAGGGACACATGCACTCACCCCACAGGGACACACACACCCCAGGGTCACACACACCACACAGACAGACACAGATGTGCACAACTCGCCTCATACGTGTGTGATCTTTAATTTCCAAAAATAAACATCTGATTAAAAACAGCCAATGTGCACACATGTGCCATATAGGGAATTAAGGCGGATGTCAGTCACATGAGCTGTCTATTATGTGTATGTGTGAGGTAATATATACTGCCCGGCCGGGGGGAGGGTTTACTGTTGGCTGGAGATTTATCAGGCTGCCTATAGCAACCAATCACAGTTCAGCTTCTATTTTCCTACAGGTCATTAATATGACATATTCAAATTCTATTTTGTTATAGCTAACAGCAGTTAATTATTAACCCTGGCGTAGCCGGGTAGTACAGCTAGTATATAATAACATTGCTACTGGCCGCATTTGTCGCCTGCTACAACAACCTCAAGTCTGACCTCCATATTTATATATATAACATTGCTACCGGCCGCATTTGGTGCCTGCTACAATAGCCTGGAGTCTGACCTCCCTATTTATATACATACGATTTCTACTGGCCGCATTTGTCGCCTGCTACAACAGCCTGGAGTCTGATCTCTGTATTTATATATACAGTGTTGGCCAAAAGTATTGACACCCCTGCCATTTTGTAAGATAATGCTCAGTTTCTTCCTGAAAATGATTGCAATCACAAATTCTTTGGCATTATTATCTTCATTTAATTTGTCTTCAATGAAAAAAAACACAAAAAGAATTGTCCTAAAGCCAAATTGGATATAATTCCACACCAAACATAAAAAAGGGGGTGGACAAAAGTATTGGCACCCTTAGAAAAATCATGTGATGCTTCTCTAATTTGTGTAATTAACAGCACCTGTAACTTACCTGTGGCACCTAACAGGTGTTGGCAATAACTAAATCACACTTGCAGCCAGCTGACATGGATTAAAGTTGACTCAACCTCTGTCCTGTGTCCTTGTGTGTACCACATTGAGCATGGAGAAAAGAAAGAAGACCAAAGAACTGTCTGAGGACTTGAGAAACCAAATTGTGAGGAAGCATGAGCAATCTCAAGGCTACAAGTCCGTCTCCAAAGACCTGAATGTTCCTGTGTCTACCGTGCGCAATGTCATCAAGAAGTTTAAAGCCCATGGCACTGTGGCTAACTTTTCTAGATGTGGACGGAAAAGAAAAATTGACAAGAGATTTCAATGCAAGATTGTGCGGATGGTGGATAAAGAACCTCGACTAACATCCAAACAAGTTCAAGCTGCCCTGCAGTCCAAGGGTACAACAGTGTCAACCCATACTATCCGTCGCCGTCTGAATGAAAAGGGACTGTATGGTAGGAGACCCAGGAAGACCTCACTTCTTACCCTGAGACATAAAAAAGCCAGTCTGGAGTTTGCCAAAACTTACCTGAGAAAGCCTAAAACGTTTTGGAAGAATGTTCTCTCTTTTTGGCCAAAGGCATCAACATAGAGTTTACAGGAGAAAAAAAGAGGCATTCAAAGAAAAGAACACGGTCCCTACAGTCAAACATGGCGGAGGTTCGCTGATGTTTTGGGGTTTCTTTGCTGCCTCTGGCACTGGACTGCTTGACCGTGTGCATGCCATTATGAAGTCTGAAGACTACCAACAAATTTTGCAGCATAATGTAGGGCCCAGTGTGAGAAAGCTGGGTCTCCCTCAGAGGTCATGGGTCTTCCAGCAGGACAATGACCCAAAACACACTTCAAAAAGCACTAGAAAATGGTTAGAGAGAAAGCACTGGAGACTTCTAAGGTGGCCTGCAATAAGTCCACACCTGAATCCCATAGAACACCTGTGGAGAGATCTAAAAATTGTAGTTTGGAGAAGGCACCCTTCAAATATCAGGGACCTGGAGCAGTTTGCCAAAGAAGAATGGTCTAAAATTCCAGCAGAGCATTGTAAGAAACTCATTGATGGTTACCGGAAGCGGTTGATCACAGTTATTTTGGCTAAAGGTTGTGCAACTAAGTATTAGGCTGAGGGTGTCAATACTTTTGTCCGGCCCATTTTTGGAGTTTTATGTGAAATGATCAATGTTTTGCTTTTTGCTTCATTCTCTTTTGTGCTTTTTCATTGAAGACTAATTAAATGAAGATAATAATACCAAAGAATTTGTGATTGCAATCATTTTCAGGAAGAAACTGATTATTATCTGACAGAATTGCAGGGGTGTCAGTACTTTTGGTCAACACTGTATACCATTTCTACTGGCCGCATTTGTCGCCTACTACAACAGCCTCGAGTCTGACCTCCGTATTTATATATATAACATTTCTACTGGCCGCATTTGTCGCCTGCTACAATAGCCTGGAGTCTGACCTCCCTATTTATATATATAACATTTCTACTGACCGCTTTTGTCACCTGCTACAACAGCCTGGAGTCTGACCTGCGTATTTATATATGTACCATTTCTACTGCCCGCATTTGTCGCATACTACAACAGCCTCAAGTCTGATCTCCGTATTTATATATATAAAATTGCTACTGGTCGCATTTGGTGCCTGCTACAATAGCCTGGAGTCTGACCTCCTTATTTATATATATACCACTTCTACTGGCCGCATTTGTCGCCTGCTACAACAGCCTGGAGTCTGACCTCCCTATTTATATATATGCCATTTCTACTGGCCGCATTTGGTGCCTGCTACAATAGCTTGGAGCCTGACCTCCCTATTTATATATATACCATTTCTACTGGCCGCATTTGTCGCCTGCTACAACAGCCTGGAGTCTGACCTCGGTATTTATATATAAAACATTGCTACTGGCCGCATTTGGTGCCTGCTACAATAGCCTGGAGTCTGACCTCCCTATTTATATATATACCATTTCTACTGGCCGCATTTGTCGCCTGCTACAACAGCCTGGAGTCTGACCTTCCTATTTATAGATATAACATTGCTACTGGCCGCATTTGTCGCCTGCTACAATAGCCTGGAGTCTGACCTCCCTATTTATATATATATAACATTTCTACTGGCCGCATTTGGTGCCTGCTACAATAGCCTGGAGTCTGACCTCCCTATTTATATATATAACATTGGTACTGGCCGCATTTGGTGCCTGCTACAATAGCCTGGAGTCTGACCTCCCTATTTATATATATATCATTTCTACTGGCCGCATTTGTCGCCTGCTACAATAGCCTGGAGTCTGACCTCCTATTTATATATATAACATTGCTACTGGCTGCCTTTGGTGCCTGCTACAATAGCCTGGAGTCTGATCTCCCTATTTATATATATATAACATTGCTACTAGCTGCATTTGGTGCCTGCTACAATAGCCTGGAGTCTGACCACCCTATTTATATATATACCATTTCTACTGGCCGCATTTGTCGCCTGCTACAACAGCGTGGAGTCTGACCTCCGTATTTATATATATACCATTTCTCCTGGCCGCATTTGTCGTCTGCTACAACAGCCTGGAGTCTGACCTCTGTATTTATATGTATACCATTTCTACTGGCCGCATTTGTCACTGCTGCAACAGCCTGGAGTCTGACCTCCGTATTTATATATATACCATTTCTCCTGGCCGCATTTGTCGCCTGCTACAACAGCCTGGAGTCTGACCTCCCTATTTATATATATAATTTCTACTGGCCGCATTTGTCGCCTGCTACAACAGCCTGGAGTCTGACCTCCCTATTTATATATATACTGCTACTCACATTTACAACGACGTTCAGCACACCATTGTGCAGCTCATACTTATAAAACGACCTACTCGATCTGTCATCAGTACCGCTGCATATGTTGAACAACAAATAACACTAAAACAAACCTTTATAAAAAACCTTCTATTCTACACTGCAGTATCTGTATAAGGATCAAAACCACTATAAAAAATAGTTATATTCACCACTGCTGTATATCTTTAAGGACCAATAATGGCCACTTTACACGTCCCGATATCGGCGTCCAACTCCGACCAAAAGTTACGAGGTTCGAGCGTTGGCCCCGATATCGTTCGTGCGTTGTATGGTATAACTGTCCAATACGATGCACGAACGATGCGATACCGATATCGGGGATCAAATGAGCCTGCTCTCCAACGGCCCGATATTGGATGGGCGTTGTAGCAGGATCGTACTGTGTAAAAGCCCAACCATGATGTGAAGTACAACACTGACTTTATGTAGATGCCGGGCACCGGTCACTTTCCTCAGTCTCCTCTCTGCAAGCCTTGCTCCAGCTGGAGCTCACACTGCTGTTGATGATTTACCTCTGACTCCTGTCAGCGTCCTAGTCACGTGTGGTGCACTTCCAGGTTACAGAGTGTATCTTGTGATATTCAGCAAAACAGATAGATGGCATCACTCACCGGTCTTCAGGATCAATCCTTTATTTTAGATAAATACCATGAAAACAGCAAAATGCATGTTCAGAGGTGCAGGGGGGAGGATGGATATTCCCCTAAAAAAAGCAACGGGCCGTTTCACGCCACTATAGCCAGGAGAAGCGCCTGAGTGCGGTGTGAAACGGCCCATTGCTTTTTTTAATGGAATATCCATCCTCCCCCCTGCACCTCTGAACATACATTTTGCTGTTTTTTTGGTATTTATCTAAAATAAAGGATTGATAGTGGAGACCGGTGAGTGCTGCCATCTATCTGTTTTGCTGAATATCAAACGATGTGGAGTACAACTTTCCCTATCCTGTCCCATGTTAAATGGTCGTTTCTGGGTCAGCCGTACAAGGGGGCGTACACATCGTAGTGGCGTTGCCTGCCGATATCGCGTTGTGTAACATCTCCTATGCGATCTTGGAATTCTGCCCAGAAAAAGCGCGCTCCCGCGGCGTTGGATCCAATATCGGACCGACGTTGAGACGTGTAAAGTGGCCATAAGACTTGAAAACAACTTTTTTTCTCTACTGCTCTATATCTCTACAAAAACCAATACACCAACATGGGTCGTAACAAAAAGTATGCCAATGACTCAGACAAGAAAGCTGCTTTAGCACAACGTCAAAGAAAACGCCGTGCTACAGGTATTGGCCAGTATGTGTACCAAGAACCTTAGCGTATAAAAATTTAATATCCAAAAAATACATCGACCCTACACACATAGGTAGTCAATGGATAGATATAATGTATTAATTGCATTATTGTTAACTCTTCATAAATACACTACATACGGATTCTAGACTACCCGATTCTTTAGAATCGGGCCACCATCTAGTCTTCGATAAATGCCCAAGTTTACATTGATATTTTGGACACTTCTTATCCCATCAATTGAAAGGATGTTTGGGGATGATGAATTAATTTATCAAGATGATAATGCATCCTGCCCATAGAGCAAAAACTGTGAAAACATTCCTTTAAAGAAGACACATAAGGTCAATGTCATGGCCTGCAAATAGTCCGGATCTCAATCCAATTCAAAATCTTTGGAGAGAGTTGAAGAAAATGGTCCATGAAAAGGCTCCAACTTGCAAAGCTGATTTGGCAACAGCAATCAGAGAAAGTTGGAGCCAGATTGATGATGAGTACTGTTTGTCAATCATTAAGTCTATGCTCCAGAGACTGCAAGCTGTTATAAAAGCCAGAGGTGGTGCAACAAAATACTAGTGATGTATGTGTTGTTTTGATTGTTTGTCATGACTCCATACTTTTTTCCCCAGAATTAAGTGATTCCATAATTTATTCCCTTGCTTGGTCTACAATAGTAACCATTACTAGCTAGCACATTTTTTTTCAAGATGTCTTTTAGGGTACCTTTACACGTCACAATATTGCATGCAATTTCACTTGCAACTTACTGGTTGCAGTGAAATCATGGACACATTGTTCTATCTTGTAATGGCCACTTTACACGTCCCGATATCGGCATCCAACTCTGATAAAAAGTCACTTGGTTCGTGCGTTGGCCCTTGATATCCAAATGCCAAAACAATATTGGGGATCAAATGAGCCTGCTCTCCAACGGCCCGATATTGGATGGACGTTGTGGCCGGATCGTGCTGTGTGAAAGCCCAACAACGATGTGGAGTACAACTTTCCCTATTCTCTCCCATGTTAAATGGTCGTTCCTGGATTGGCCGTACAAGGGGGCGTACACATCGTAATGGCGTTGCCTGCCGATATCGCGCTGTGTAACATCTCCTATTAGATTTGGAATTCTGCCCAAAAAGTGTGCGCTCCCGCGTCGTTGGATCCAATATCGGAACGATGTTGGGACGTGTAAAGTGGCCATTACCGTGTACAAATAGAACAATGTGTCCATGATTTCACTGCAACCAGTAAGTTGCGACGTGTAAAGGTACACTTAGTGTTTCTTCAAGGCAGAGAGTTGCCATTTGAAATGACTTTAGTTTTGTGCCATGTCTGTAATCTGCTTTTTTTCTACAAAATTAAACAACTGAATGGACATCCTCCGAGCCAGGTGATTCCATAATTTTTGCCAGGGGTTGTAGAATGGGCACTTTGAATATTTCATATATAAACTAAATCAAGCAAAGAGTGAAATCTTCGGTAGTTACATTTCAGATATAACATCTGCAATAAAATAAAATCATATATGGATAGAATGCTGACATTTTGTAGAATCTTATTTACCTTATGGGAACATCTCATGTAAAAAATAAACGCTATTAATTAACCTATAGACACGTGGTTAATCTGCACGTTAACATAATTCTAAAGTTGTGAAGCTATTTCACTGAAAGCCTGGCTATTTGGCGGAAATTAACTTTATTGATCCCAGCAGTCTCGGGTTTTCAGTCATAGAAGCATGGCCATCATGTCTTCAATCACCACTCGGTACATAATGGGCAACGACTGTAACCATGCCCCATCACTGACAGACAGCCAGTTCAGCACTGATGCACTCCACAGCCAGCTATCAGTCAGTGCTGAGGGCATGGTTACAATCAAAACTCACTGTGTACTGAGCGGTGAGTGAAACTTATCTCATCACTCCTCAATGACTGAAAGTTGGACATTGCTGTGAGGAATAAAGTTAATTTCCTCTCTTTAGCAGGGCCATCAGTGCAGCAGTCATACAGGTTCAGAACACTATTTTGCAAATGAACCCCATATCTTTGCATTGATAACATTTTTTTTTTTACATGAGAGATTCCTTAAACATGTTCCTAAATAATGCTTCATACCTGACAGCTGTCCACTCCTCCCTGGATATTCCCAGCACATAGCTCTCGGCTTGTAACTCTACCATTGAGGTATTCAGGACTGTTGCATACTTTGTTTTCAATCACAGGGAAACCAGCTTCTTTAAGAACGCCTTCTTTACCAGTGCCTTAAAGTATCACACACACATTGTTAGTACTTACACTTTAGAGTATATAATTTATATAAATCGTGTAATTTATATTTTATATAATTTTTTTAGCAAGTATGGAGAATTAGAGTTTTCCAAGTATTACTAAGGAAACCTGATACACAAGACAAAAGCAAAGAGCTAAAGCTAAAATACAGTATATTAATAATGCAGAAAGTATTTATATTCGTAGACCACGTGCACACGTTCAGTATTTGATGAGTTTTTTACCTCAGGATTTGTAGACAAAACCCGGAGTGGTTGATAAATACAGAAGTGGTGCAGGTGTTTCTATCAGACTTTTCCTCTGATTGCTCCACTCCTGGTTTTGTCTACAAATCCTGAGGTAAAAAACTTATCAAATACTGAACGTGTGCACATGGCCTTCAAGTAAACCACAGTTATTCCGTAGAACTGAAGGATAGAAGAATAATATTCTTCTAGGTATTTTGCATCAATATACAAACCTTGATTTGTAAAGCTGGGCTAGAGATGCCAGATAGCTATCAGCCAAATGTGTTATGTAGTCTTTAGCTTCCACCACTATTTTTTGGACTGAAAGTATTTGAATGCAGTAGATTATTTGCCTTGGTTTTGCATATTAGTTGTTAGGTTGGTTTTACACTGCAGTTTTTTCCCTGATCAGGTTCCATCAGGTTTGTGTGCCAAACCCAGGAGTGTCTCCAAAACTCAGAACAGGTGTCAATCTTTCAATTATACTTTTTCTCTGCAAGTTCCTCTCCTGGTTTTAAGGTATAATGACCAGCACTCACTTTTGTGAACTTTTGGCGGTGCTATTGAAAAGGATCAGATGACCCGCAATGCAAAGTAGGCTAGGGTCACATCTACGTTTTTTTTTTTTTTAAAACCTGATCCGGTTTTGAGCTTACAAAAAGCTCAAAACCGGATCAAGAAACGCTCCCCATAGGAGCCAATGCTAAAAACCGGATTGCTTCACAAGCAATCCTGTTTCTGTCTCCGGCTCTGCAGCCTGCGGTAAAAATCATGCAGGCTGCAGTTTTTGGAGCGGTTTAAGCATCTGCAATGCGGGAACCGGATTGCTCAGGATGTGTAATCCTGAGCAATCCGGTTACCGGATAGTTTGCTCATCCCTTGTCGGTAGACCTGTCCCTGCACCCATCTTACCTTTTCTATCTATCCACATTGAAGAAAGAGGCACTCGCCCGGTGATAGTTGTTCCTAATGGATGACTTTAATCAGCATTGAGGTACAGGGTGCTGGGGAAGGGGTGTCGGAGGTGCAGATGCTTGGAGCCAAGACCAGCCAAAGGATCAGTTGATCCGAAACGGAGCCGTCGTCTGCACCTCCGACACCCCCTCCCCAGCACCCTGTACCTCAATGCTGATTAAAGTCATCCATTAGGAACAACTATCACCGGGTGAGTGCCTCTTTCTTCAATGTGATTATACCTCTCAGGCTGTTATAAGACTGTGCACCCTCGGCCCTGCTGCAATTGACACTGTTGGTGCCGCTACTTTGGATCTTGAATGTTCGGTGCCCCGAATTTCTGCCTCCAATAGTTTTCTATTTTTCCCTTTTGCAGAAAAAAACAATGCATTAAAGTTGAGAATACAGGTTATAATTACATGTTGTGTGATTTTCTGTATAGGCGGGGCTGTATGCTGCTCCCTCCGCCCGCTTATTAATTATGTACGCCCCCTGTAAAAGTATCACTTAAATGCAGTAATGATTTTTGTGATCTGATCAGTTAACAAAGAAAGCCAATTTGCCGATTTGTTTGTTGATTTTGAAATTGGTGAACATGTTTGGAGAAAGTTTGCTCATCTCTAAAGATAAGCTGAATTCATTAAAGTGGTCATCCTACAAACATAGCACATTTTAAATAATGGATCTTGGAATAATAAATTCCACAATTGGATTTGTTATATTTAATATGTTGGAATATGTTCCACTACTGAGATAACCTTAAAAATGAGCCTTTGCTGTATAATGTGTGATGACTGTCTCAGACCATGCAAGCTGCACCAGTTTATAGTTGGCACATACCACAGCTCCTGGCCAGGTGTGAAAGTATGAGGCTTATAAGTAGTCCAGTATACAAACATGACATAGCAAGGACTTGGAGTTGCTGCATTCCGGGGTAAACATTTCCTTGCCTGCTTTATCATAGAAGAGAGTGTTTTGTGCTGCATCACTAGTCCTGTGAGTGTATAATAGATCCAGTCAGTGGCTTCTGGAGCTACTAGGGCGCCCCCCAAAAGTAAGGCATGCTTGGGGGGCGCCCTATTTCATAATATAAGGCACCCCCCGATTATAAGGCGTACCTGCGGACTGTGGTGGCCCCCGCTCTCCGGTGTCCACGCTCCCTGGTGGCCCCCCGCTCTCCAGCAGCCCCCCGCTCTCCTAATTCCCGTTGTAGCTGCTGATCTCCGCCCTGGTCTGGAGCCCTGCGCCAATTACAGAGCAGGAACTGTGAGCCAATCACAGCCCAGGAACCGCAAGCCAATCCGCGGCCAGCTGACGTCGCGCATGGCCTCTGATTGGCTCACAGTTCCTGGACTGTGATTGGGTCACGGTTCCTGTGCTGTAATTGGCGCAGGGCCTTACCTGGGGGGAGATCTGCCGCTACAGCGGGAATCCGGAGTGCGGAGGCCACCGTGGGGCAGGGAGAGCGCGTACACTGGAGAACGGGGGCCACCAAAGAGCGGGGAGACACTGGTAAAAATCGGTTTGTGTGTATGGGTATGTGCGTGTATGGGTATGTGTGTGCATGTATGGGTATGTGTGTGTGTATGGGTGTGTGGTGTGTATGGGTGTGTTTGTGTTGTGTACGTGTTGTGTGTGTATGGGAGGCTGCAGTGGGACCGTATATAAGACACCCCCGAAAATAAGACATGGTCCATCTTTGGGACCAAAAAAAATATAAGACGGTGTCTTATTTTCGGGGAAACACGGTACATCACTGATTTGATGTACAATAACCTCAAAAGGCTGGAAACACAGCAGTAACACTAAAGGCCGCTTTACACGTCGCAATATCGTTCCGATATTGCATGCGATTTCACAGGAACGCGCATGTTTTTGCCACTTGTCCAAAATCGCATAGGAGATGTTACACAGGGAGATATCGGCAGGCAACGCAACTACGATGTCGTACTCCCCTCTTGCACACTGTGTCTGAGCACATCAGGGAACGACCAATTAACATTGGAGTGAATAGGGGAAGTGGCACTCCAAATCGTAGTTGCGCTGTCACACAGCATGATCCTGCCAGATCGTCAAGCCAATATTGCACGGTTGAAGAGCATGCACAATTCACAAAACGATATCGTAGTTGCATCGTTTTTGAGTTGCGTTACCCATTTACACGACATAACACACAAACAATATCAACAGCAACGCCCCTACCACATGACTTTTTATCGTAGTTGCGTTGCGATATCGTGACGTGTAAAGCGGCCTTAACTCCTCTGATAAAACAGACTGGGAAATGTGTTACCACAGGTAGAGAAATATGTAACATCAGAAATCAATAACTGTGAACCTCTGCTATTTTGTCTATATAGTTATCAAAGCAACTTATGTTTCTCCCTGGACAGGAGCTGAACTATGTGGCAACCATGTGCTGAAGCAATTCTACATGATCGCACACGTTGCACACAGCAAATATGTCCAAAAGTGTTGGCACCCTTGAATTTGTTCCAGAAAATTACGTTTTTCTCCCAGAAAATTATTGCAAATACAATTGTTGTATTTTGTCATACAACCAAAGAGAAAAAGACAAATTGGACATAATTTCACACACAAAAAAAAAACAAATTAGCCGGACAAACTTGTTAGCACCCTCAACTTAATATTTAGTTGCACACCCTTTGGTTTAGATTTGGACTCATTGCTGGCCACTTCAAAACTCTCCAGTGCTTTGTTTCCATCCATTTCTGGGTGCTTTTTGAATTTTGTTTGGAGTCATTGTCCTGCTGGCAGGCTGGCCTAGGACCCAAAGCCAGCTTTCTGACACTGGACGCTATATTGTGGCCCAAAATCCTTTGGTAGTTTTCAGATTTTATGATGCCTTTCACACAGTCAAGGGAACAGAAGCAGATAAACAACCACAAAACATCAATGAACCTCCATCATATTTGACTGTAGGTACTATGTTTAGAGATGGGCGAACCTGCAGATATTAAAAAAAAGTCCGGGTTCGGGACCAAATATGACCCAAACTTGAACCTGGACCCCGAAAACCATATTAGTCTATGCGGACCTGAATTTCTCTGCTATAAAATGGTAGGCGTGGGAGAGTAGCCTGACTTCAACTAACCACAGGCACTGTCACTGAGGTTTGGCAGGGGATGTGATGAATATTCATGTTTATTCAGGTTTAATGAGCAGACCTGGAAGTAGTGTGAGACCAGTGTGGAGACTGATGAATATGATTGTCTTTTTTGCTCTCAACTTTGCATCAGTAAAACTTGGTAATTTGCAGCGCTGCAGCTTTTCCATAAGCTTTATCTGGGCGTCTGAACCTTAATAGTACCAGACTTCCCTGAGAAGACCGTGTATGGGGCCCGTGTACAGACACTAGGTATCCAGTACAGACCCCAAGCTTTACAGATAAGTATCACTATGTTCTTCTCTTTGTAGGCTCATACTGTTTTTGGTATACTGTTTTTGGTAGAACTAGAATAATGTGCAGAAAAGACAAATAGAAATGAGTTGCAGCAGCACATAAATTATTATGATCTGGAATAATAGCACTGTTCCCGATCACCTATTGACCCACAGGCAAATTACAAAAATAAAGAATGATTGGCATCAGCATCCAAACATTAAAAAATATTTTATTTAACAAATCATGTAAAAAAGCATACATGGGTGGATGTACATAGTCTTACATGTTTTGAGTGCAGGGTGCACTCTTAGTCATATTTTTTCATAAATGTTTGTATGCTAATGCCAAACTTTCCTTATATTAGTAGAATGATGTGCTTTAGCAAAAAACTATCTTTGTCTCATTTGTCCACATAATGCTTACCCAGAAACATTTTGCCTTACGTACATTTTGGCAAACTGCAGTTTAGCTTTTTTTTCTTTGGAACTGGATTTAGGTTGTTTACCCATCGTGCAGACTATCCTTCTTTGAAACTTTTCATCAATTTTTCTCTGCTGTTCACATCCATGAAGAACAGCTACAATGAAATGGATTTTAAACTTGTTCATTATGTTTCGCACTGTGGACATTTAGGGTACCGTTACATGTCACAACATTGCATGCAATTTCACTTGCAACTTACTGGTTGCAGTGAAATCATGGACACATTGTTCCATTTTGTTTCAGTTTACAAATGTAACAATGTGTCCGTGATTTCACTGCAACCAGTAAGTTGCAAGAAAAATTGCATGCAATGTTGTGACGTGTAAAATTACCCTAAGGGTACCTTTACACGCCGCTACAACAGGATGGATACAACCCGCTACTTCACGTGCACGAGCACGCCCAAACTGTTACAAACGGGAAACGAACCACCTTTACACGCCGCCACAAGGTGCGCTACGCTACGTTACATCTACAGCTAGATACATCGCCGGGTGTCTCAAGTAGCCATCTGTAGCTTACCTTACCTCATTTACACACCGCTACAACAAGCTAATATGGGCGGACCTGGTGCAGCAGGGACAGCACATAGGCGTGCCACAATTGTGGATTACGAGACGTCCGTACGCTGATAGGACAAAGCAATAACATCATGATTGGGCAGGCATCGCAGGAGGCTGTTTAATACATGACGCTCGAGCAATTGTGTAGTGTGACTGGTCAGCTCCTTAAATATGCCGCCCTATTCAGTGACTACCAATCGTCATGCAGGAGCTTCCTCTAATGATCGCTGAAGGGGCGCGGTATCCCGGAGCCTGTGTCACGCCCCAGCTACATACCAGGTACATCGCCTGGTGTATAGACATCCCTTCTGTAGCTTCTTTACACGCCGATACAGCTCGCTGCAATTGGCTTTGTAGCCACCTGTTTCAGAGCAGTGCTCGGAAACAGATGTATCTGCTGCCGGCTGCCTCCTACCGTCTTCACACGCCGCTACTACGGGCTATATTGACGACGCAAGCTACAATCGTAGCCTGTAGCGGGTTGTATCCATCCTGTTGTAGCGGCGTGTAAAGGTACCTTAAGAGATTTGAAGATGTTAATATTTTTCAACAACTTTGGTTGTCAAGTCCTCAGACAGTTCTCTACTCTTTCATATCTACATCCTTAGTGTGGCACACACAGACACACAATGCAAAGATTGAGTCAACTTCCCCTCTTTTTCTCTGGTTTCAGGTGTGATTTTCATATTGCCTTTACCTGTTAGTTGCCACAGGTGAGTTTGAACGAGCATCCCATGCTTGAAACAAAGTTGTTGACTTACAATTTGGGAAAGGTGCTAACACATTTGTCTGGACATTTTTTGAGGGTTTTGTTTGAAATTATTCTCAGAACTTTGTGTTTCTCCAATAAACACAAGTTAAAGTGCATGAAAAAAACAAGCCTAATTGCAATAAAATTCTGGTAGAAATAATTCATTTCAGGTAGGATTGTACAGTACATAACAGCATATTTATGAGATTGTCTCAGCAGGAAATTTTTTTTTAACATATCTAATTTATTATTACTCCAAGATCCATTGATTAAAGTATTCTTTGTAGGACAACCACTTAAAGTATCATGTGCCTCTGAAAGACTTAATACATCATACACTAGCAAGTCCTCTTTATTAGGACTGGCATGTAAACGTCAGTGTTAATTAATTAACCCCAATGCACATTGTGAATTTTACACTTCTACACATCATTCCCACGTTGCTAGACCCAATAAACTGTTTCAAGTCTTCAGTTAGCAAGAGTCACAGTTTGTGTAGCCTTTGGTGCAGAAGTTGCCCTTTTATGAAATATAGTCACGTCACAAACTGTGTCCCCATGAATGAGCTCACGTCACACACTATTCCACCTGAATATAATCATATCACACAGTATGCCCCCTGAATATTTGTGTTCCATTCTCTGTGACACACTTTTGTCAGCTGATTTTCTCTTCTGGTCCTCTTAGCTGACACCACGGCCTTAGAATAAGGCTGGAAACACACTGTCCAAGTGACATGCGAGTTACTCGCACGAGTCTCAAATTATTCGCTCAGGATGGCCTCCCCCTCTCTGGATGGGAGCAGTGGAGCTACATACAAAAACATACCACTGACAGAATCCTGTCCAAAGAGGCAGGGGTCGTGCCGGGTGAATGTGTTGAGACTCCTGCGAGTAACTCGCATGTCACTTGTGTGACAGTGTGCTTCCATCCTAAGGAGAAGAGACTGTATGAAAAAAACATTTGCCATTACGATTTGTTGTCAATTGTATCTCTGCTTGTAAGATGTGAAGACAAATGATGTGTGCAAGCGAGGACTGCTCGACTCCCTGCCCAGCCACTTATGTCTTCAATGTGTAGCTCAATGACTTCATCACACTGCATTATTCCACAAAAGAATGTCATAAGAGGCCTGGCATAACTTATATATCAGTGGTAAATGGCCTGATAACAGAGAGTAGCCAGATTATTTACAGTGGAAATCAGCAACAGTCTTATATTTAACACTTGGTACACTCATTTCGGAGGGTTCCCCCCTTCATTATGACAAAATCTCATATTGTTTGTCCTGCAGAAGGAGGGGACCCTCTAAAATGCTTATGTTGAGCCACAGGCCCTGGGGTACTCGGGTATCAGGCTCGGTGGGTTTTTCACAGGGATGTCACGGGTGGCAGCGCCTGAGCCCTTGGCCTGGGTGATACTTCAATAAGGGGTTATGTACAGGAGATAAGAGTTTCTTGTTGTCATGTGACGCCACCTGTATACCTGGTGATGGGTCACCAGCGCTGCCACAGTTCTCCGGAGGGCAATGGTATTGCGGCAAAGGTATTAAAGTTCCCTACATTTGGAGCTGGACCTCCGAGGCAGCGTAGAGTAAAGGAGCAGCTTGGAGCGGGACTTGTGGCCAGGGTAAGACACAGTAAGACAGTCTATAGGGAGGTTGGGGACAGAGAAGAATGACGCACACACTCTGAAGAAGTCTCTTTTACCTTTTACTGAAGGTATGCACAGGTAAAAATGTCCAGGGCGACCAGGTGCACAGTGAGTCTTCAAAGGAAGTGGGTATAAGGCCTCCTCAGGATCCCTATTGTCTCTGAAGCCCTGTCTGTATGCAACACGACTGGCCTCCTCACTTCCTCTGGTCTTTACCCTCTCCTCCTGCGCAGTCCACGAATTACCCTCTCTGATCACTGCGGTGCTATTCCACACTATGGTGTCTGGCTCCCTCTTTCTGGGTACGCAGGGGGAACGGGTGACTAAAGTCTCCACAGTGTGACAGGGTTTTCTGCAGTCTTGGAGTAATCCTGCAGGTGCGGACCTCCACCGGTTCCTCGCTCCCCTGGCTCTGCTCCTTGCCGTCTGTTCCCACTCCTAGGCTTGGCTAATGGCAGAAGGGGCACTCCGGGTCACTGGTTCGGACGTAACCGCAGCACCGATCACCAGGACGTCTTTGCAGCTCTCCTAGTGTCTGCACACTCTAAACTAACTTCTCACCCAGCAGCAGTATTTATAGGGGATCTCACCTAAATTCAGTGAGTTGGGCTCCCCTTACTGTGTCGGGGTGGAAGGTGTTGCATGTAGTAGGTACTTGCTGTGGAAACCCAGCTGTGCAGTAGGGAAGGCTGTGGCTACCTGCGTGAGCAGGGTGCTACATACCCCCCTAGTTAACATCAGTACTCCTGGACTGAGCATTTTTGTGTTCAAACACAAGGAATAACATTATTAACAATAATAACATGTAACATATTTACAAAGTCTCAAAATATAAAAATTTACAAAAAACACTGAAAAAGATGGTAAGAATAAAAACAGGTAAGTCCATACGGTGCTAATCCATTCACCCCAGGCTTTGAAAATGAAAACGAATTTTGTTGTCACACCAGTCCTGTGACCGTCGTCCTTTTTAATTGTAATCCGGGGAAAAGTTCAAAGGGAAAGGTTTAGTTCACAAGAGTCTATACAGTAAAGTCTCTGTACGCTCTGGGTAAAAAAAGGGAAAGTCAATAAACACATTTCCCTATGGATGTCTCTGCTTAGGAGATCTGGTACCTCCCCATGCCAGGCACTTTCTGTTCCTAACCTAATGTGCATGAGGCTGGACCCAGTTCCTCCACCCTTCTGTACACTACTATGTACACTGCTATTTACATGTTACTGCTGCCATTTATTCTACCTCTGACCTTTTTACTGTGCCCACTCTCCATACCTAGACAGGGTTGACCTTGTGTCTGAGACTTGCGCACTACAGGTATCTCTGTCTCAGGTGAGGTTACTTGTGAAGGGTATGGTGCAGGTATGTCAGGTAAGCGTCTGCGTGGCCTTAGTCTCACTACAGGGCTAGCAGGTGTACCAATTGAAGCATCATCAGATTCTCTAGCAACGGGTATTTCTTCCTGATTCCTTTGTACCACTTCTTGGGGCTGGTAGAAATTCAGTAAAGGCACTAAGATGGCTGCATCTTGCTGAGGCCAATCTTCTGGGAAATCTCCTTGAATGGTTGACACTACCTTCTCCTTTAAGTTTTTACTTGGACTGGGGTCTTCTTCAGGTTCCTCTTGTTCTTTTTGCGATGTTGGGAGATTCTGGTTTTCCCATTCAGTTGGACACTTCTTTATGTGGTTTCTGGACACAGTGTGAGTGGTTTTTGCACCATTCTTGCTAATGAGACACACTTTGTCATTGTCATATCCAGAATCTATTAGGACATAGGGTTCTTGTTCCCACTGGTTGTCCAATTTATGTTGTGTTCTTTTCCTCTTTAACACAATACTTCCCGGTACAATAGGTTCTGCTGGAGAATGTTTGTTATAGTCCCTTTCTTGCTTTTCACAGGCTTTCTCCAGGTTGTCTTCAACACAAGCTTGAACCATTTTGTATTATTCGAGGCGGTTTTCATTCCAGTTGGGCGTTGAGGCATCTGCTTTGGGATTGACTACTCCGAGTTCCAAGTCTACGGATAACTTTCCTATACGCGCTCTCATCAGGTAAGCTGGTGTACAGTTTGTAGAACTTACTGGAATGTGGTTGTACATGTCAATCAAGTCTGGTAGTTTCTCCGGCCATTGGTTCCTTTCTTTCAAGGGTAGGATCTTCAACATATCAATGATGATATTGTTCATTTTCTCACATAATACGTTGGTTTGGGGATGATATGGGGTCGTCCTGATCTTCTTACACCCATACATGTGGCAGAACTCTTGGAAGATCTCTGCTTCAAAAGCTGAACCTTGGTCTGTGAGGACCTGCTCTGGAAAACCTAATGGTCTGCAGAATACGTTTTGGAATGTTCTAGCAGCGGTGGCAGCTGTCAAGTCTTTCATGGGGGCAACCATCAGTAATCTCGAGTAATGGTCTACAATGGTCAACGCGTATGTGTAGCCAAATCTACTTGGAGTCAGTTTGAATTGATTCATACAATTTCCAGAGGCTGTTTCATCACTCGTCACTATGGGCTGGAGCGGTGCTTTCTGGCTCTGTAAGTCCTTTTTTCTAAGGCTGCAGGGTCCACAGTTCTTACACCACCTTTCAATGGATCCACGCATGCCGACCCAAAAGAACCTATCTTTCAATAGCATCTCTAACTTCATCCACCCAAAATGACCAGTCTGGTTGTGGTAGGCTTTTAAGACAATCTGGACTTCTGACTTTGGCACGATGATTTGCCAGACCATCTCGTGTGTCCTTGGATTGATGTGCCTTCGGCAGAGCTTCTCCTGGTAAATGAATAGCTTAATCCGTTTGCTCCACAGATGTTTGACTTCTGGTTGGGGATTTTCTGGCAGCTTTGCTGACTCCTGGGTTATCAGCTGCCTTACCAAACTGACAGCCGGGTCATGGTCTTGCACTTCCTTCCAACCGAAGTGGGGCAACGGGTTCACCATTCTTGCAGGAGGGTCTTTACGGGTTTGCTGGCACTGAGTTACTCTTAATTGATGGAAGGCAGGTAACTCCACTTCTTCTAGCTTGTCTTCATCCACGCCCACGTCTGACAGGTGAGGCATTCTGGACAAGGCATCTACGTTTCCATTATGGTGCCCAGCCTGGTATTTGATGGTGAACTGGTAGTTGGACAGTCTGGCCATCCATCTCTGCTCCATGGCTCCCATCTTTGCAGTCTCCAGGTGGGTCAGCGGATTCTTATCCATGTAGGCTGTGAACTTGCTAGACGCCAGGTAGTGTTTAAACCTCTCTGTGATGGCCCAGACCAAGGCCAGGAATTCCAGCTTGAAGGAACTGTAGTTCTGTGGGTTCCTCTCTGTGGGGCCCAGCTTTCTACTGGCATAGGAGATCACTCTATCTTTGCCCTGTTGCCTCTTAGAAAGGACGGCTCCTAGTCCCACATTGCTGGCATCCGTGTACAGCAGAAATGGCAGGTCGTAGTCCGGGTAAGCAAGGATTTCCTCTCCTGTGAGGGCCTCCTTCATCGTCTGGAATGATTCTTCTTGTTCCTTGCCCACTCCCACGGAGAATCCTTAGACTTACCCTTCTTGGGCTGGCCGACTTAGAGATTTTGCAGGGGAGCAGCCTTTTTGGTGTACTCATTTATGAACCTCCTATGGTAGCCCACCAGTCCCAGGTATTGACATACTACCTTCAGGGTTTTGGTTTCTGGCCACTCCTTGATAGTTGTCACCTTGTCTGGATCAGGGGCCACGCCTTTGGCACTGACTATGTGTCCCAGGTACTGTACTCTTGGCTTTAACAGGTGGCATTTAGATGGTTTCAGCTTCATCCCGTATTTGGCCAGAGCTTCCAAACTCCTCTGCTATATGGGTTACCTGTTCCTCATAGGTCTTAGAGTATACGATCACGTCATCCAGGTAGAGCAGTACCGTCTCAAAGTTCTTATGCCCCAGGCAACGCTCTATCAACCTCTGGAAGGTTCCGGGTGCATTACATAGTCCGAATGGCATGCTGTTAAATTCACATAGGCCCATAGGTGTTGTAAATGTTGTCTTCTCGCGGTCTTCCTCGGCTACAGACACCTGCCAATACCCACTGGTGAGATCTAAGGTGGAGAAGTAATTGGCAGACTTCAACGCAGCTAAGGATTCCGCTATACAAGGTAACGGGTAAGAATCCTTGTGTGCTATGCGGTTTATTTGCCTATAGTCTACACACATTCTCATACAGCCATCATTCTTCCTGACTAGGACTAATGGGGCTGCCCAGGGACTACAGCTATCTCGTATAACCTCTGCGTCCTTCATGTCCTGTAACATTTCCTTGGCTTTTTGGTAATGTGCAGGTGGAATAGGCCTGCACCGCTCTTTGATTGGTGGATGTGTACCTGTGGGGATATGATGTTGCACCCCTTTTATCCTACCAAAGTCAAGTGAATGCTTACTAAAGACTTGTTCAAATTCTTTGACTAGCCCGTAAACACCTTGCTTTTCATACACAGGAGTGGTGTCAGTCCTGGCATGGAGTTGCTGGCACCAGTCTTCCAGTGGCCCTGTTGTATTATCAGGTTTTGCCCCTTTGGCACAGGGTAAGGGTCCCACTGCTTAGATCTCGTTGTTGTTTGCTGTGTACAATTTAGCAACGGTTGCATACCTGGGTAACTTAACCTTTTCACTGCCACAGTTTAAGATGCGAACAGGTATTCTCCCATTGTGTACATCAAACACCCCCCTGGCTGTCAAGAGAGTAGGTCTGTGCTCTGTGCTAATGGGCTCCACTAATGCCTGGTAGTCCTGCCCTCTCCGACCTATAGCTGCTCGACACCAAATCATCATCGCACTTATTGGGGTAATCACAATAGGAAACGGGTCTGTCACCCGTGCAGTACCAATTTCGCCACCTGTAATTGTTACCTGTTGATGGTGCAGGAGGGCTCTTATTTCACACTGAAGGACCTTCCTCTGACCAGGTTTGGCAGTATCTGCAATCTGTTGAAGCAAAGACAAAACTTCTCCCATACAATTGCTAACAACATTTGTACCAAGTATTATATATGGGTCATTTGCATTACTTGCTTCTGCTACTACCATGACCCCTTGGTTTTGCAATTCCACCTTCCCCACCTTGGTACTTCTCTAACCCCCATTAAGGTGATCGGTTCACCGTTAGATGCGTTGAGGGTGAAGTCTATGGCAGGCTGTTTCAGTTCTGCATCAGCCCAGTAATTTTTGTAAAGGATATAGGGGATGGTGGTCACCTGTGACCCGGTGTCCAGCAGAGCAGATGTCGGGATGCTATCTAGTACAATTGACAGGAACGGCCTCTGTCCGATGAAGGTCTTGTACCAGGTGGCTGGGCCCTGTTCAGTTACTCCTGAGGTTTGGCTCCAGCCACCATGGTCTGCCCGTTTAAAGGACAGCTCCTGGCGATGTGGCCGGTTCGGTTACAGCGGTGGCAGATGGGCTCCCCAGTGGAGCTGTAATCGGTTGGTGGTTCTCCCTCGGTCTGCTGTGGCTTGCTTTGCTCTCATCCAGGGTACATCCTCTGAACTATCAGCAAGTTAAATCAGCGGTTGAGGTCGGGGCTGGGGTCTTGGCGCTGGCTGTTGCTCTGCTGCAGCTGTAGAGCTTCCATCACCTTGGTTATGTTTTGCTCATTTGGCGCATTTCAGCACGCATCTCAGCACGCAGAGAGCATACTTGTCAGGCTGAGCAGATTGTACATTGTGCAGACACGGGTATTGGTTTCAGGGTAGACTGCGCCTCACCACTGCACCACCATTTGATGGCAGCTTGATGGGTCTCTACCGACCGCAACCCCTTTATGGTCATGTCCTTTAGGTGTTAAAGTCAGCGTCTGGGTTGCTCAGTGACCACCAACGCACAGTCCTATTATCCTCAGGTGATAGCAGTCCCCGGGTGAATTGTTCAATCAAGAGCTTATTTTCATCGAGTACACTGGTAGTGCTGACATGCTTAAGGGCTCGCAATGCTTCCTCTAAGCGCCAGGCGTAAGCTCTGATATCATCCCCTGGCCTCTGGTAGCATTGATGAAAGCGCATGCGTATATCAGCCTCATTGCACTCCTCAAAAGTAGCTCTCAATTTGTCAAATATAGTGGCCGCTGATGTCCGTTCAGCAGCAGACCAGGACTCACTCTCTTTCTCTGCTGCGCCAGTTAACTGTTCGAGTACCACGTAGCACGCTGCTGACCGGTCATCGCATACATGTCCAGGACACTAGTGATTTTTCTCCT
Source organism: Allobates femoralis (assembly GCA_033576535.1). NCBI lineage: Eukaryota > Metazoa > Chordata > Amphibia > Anura > Aromobatidae > Allobates > Allobates femoralis. The sequence goes on from JARQOC010000001.1 coordinate 397,595,727, forward strand.
AAAACCATCCAACATATCAGGGCGACCATCATACTGGGGCAACCAATTAGCCCCCGGAATGTATGAGAGGGAGATCGGCATGATCGGGGCGACTGCGCCCGGCGCGCCGGTGGCGCTGCCAGTGCTGCTGGAGGCAGCCATGGGTGCTTCGGGGTAATTCCTAGGGTCAGCGAAAGTACTGTCGTCGTCGCTGGAGGAGGCCAACATGCTGGAGGCCCCCCTAGTGAATTACAGCCAGTGTTCAAATAGTTAATCAGTTCGTGAATTTCCGGATTAGGCCGCGGCGCTCAGGAATGCTTGTCTGAGCGAGGGGCAGGCTTCAGTTTCACACTCTACAGGCCAACACGCCCCCTTTCTTCCCGCTCTTCGGCGCAGTAATGGCGGCGTAGTTTTAACAGTCACTCAATACAGTTGAAATCACGGCTCACAGTACCCGGTAATACCGGGCACAATATCCTGTTCGTGAGCGCCAGCAATATATGTTGAGCCACAGGCCCTGGGGTACTCGGGTATCAGGCTTGGTGGGTGTTTTCACAGGGATGTCATGGGTGGAAGTGCCTAAGCCTGTGGCCTGGGTGACACTTCAATAAGGGGTTATGTACAGGGGATAAGAGTTTGTTGTTGTCATGCGACGCCACCTGTAGTACCTGGTGATGGGTCACCAGCGCCGCCACAGTCCTCTGGAGGGCGATGGTATTGTGGCAATGGTAGTAAAGTTCCCTACAGGTGGAGCTGAACCCCCGGGCAGTGTAGCGTAAAGGGGCAGCTTGGAGCGGGACTGTGGCCAGGGTAAGAAGCAGTAAGTCAGTCTATGTGACGTTGGGGATGGAGAGGAATGACGCACACACTCTGAAGAAGTCTCTTTTACCTTTTACTGATGGTATGAACAGGTAAAGATGTCCAGGGCACTGTTGGTGACCAGGTGCACAGTGAGTCTCCATAGCAAGTGGGTATAAGGCCTCTTCAGACTCCCTATTGTCTCTGAAGCCCTGTCTGTATGCAACACGACTGGCTTCTTCACTTCCTCTGGTCTTTACTCTCTCCCCCTGAGCGGTCCACGGGTTACCCTCTCTGATCACTGCGGTGCTATTCCACGCAACGGTGTCTGGCTCCCTTTGTCTGGGTACGCAGGGAGACCGGGTGACTAAAGTCTCCACGGTGGACGGGGTGTTCTGCAGTCTTGGAGTAATCCTGCAGGTGCGGACCCCTGAAGTCTGGTACGTCTTGGGCAAACCTTCACCGGTTTTTTGCTCCCCTGGCTCTGCTCCTTGCCTTCTGTCCCCACTCCTAGACTTGGTTAACGGCAGAAGGGCCACTCCGGGTCACTGGTTCGGGCCTAACCGCTGCACCGATCACCAGGACGTCTTCGCAGCTCTCCTAGCGTCTGCACACTCTGACTAACTCCTCCCCCAGCAGCAGTATTTATAGGGGATCTCAGCTACAGTCAGTGAGTTGGGCTCACCCTATTGTGTCGGGGTGGAAGGTGATGCATGTAGCAGGTACCTGTTGTGGAAACCCAGCTGTGCAGTAGGGAAGGCTGTGGCTACCTGCGTGAGTAGGGCGCCACACCTAGACCAATAAATCATTTATGGTTAATTTTGGATACAGGAGGGCAGCTATCGTCCATCCTTTCTACTGTGTGAGAATCATTTGCCCCGTGGAGCTGCGGCAGCCGTGTTGCTCACAAGCTATTACAAGGATTGTGACTGGTACAACTCCTGCTATAATCATCCACTTTAATTGATATACAGTTAAGCTCCTATTGTGCACTTTTTTCATTCCAGCTGTCTAATATTGGGTTTTAGCACTTGATTGCATTCTTATTTTTAGGGGACACTCTACTTGGCACAAGTATTTTCATGGTGACCTTAATATTTATAGTGGACAATATAGTAGGAATGCTTCTTTTAGGGGTACTGTAAGTAGCACAAATTTTCCAAGACTCTGTTTTTATTTAGAAAGTGCACTATGAGTGACAATCTTATTTTCAGCAGTATCTGCTGAACTGTGGACAAGAGCACAGTGTGTAGCAATAATGTTTTTGGGGTGCACTATGGGTGATGCTAATATTTTAAATAGGCACCATGTGTATGTGGCACCCCATGGGTTAATGTGCCACAGTAACATCACACGGGTTCCCTCCCCACAACACACTGACTTACACTAGCACCTCTGGGCCAGGAGGGGGAGCACAACCTGCTCTTATATACTCCAGGTCCACAGGAAGTAGTGAGGAGTTCAGTACAGGCAGTACTGTGAAGAGGAGAGAGACTGTAGTGTCAAGGAGCTGCGAGAGGCTTCTCTACAGTCTGCTCACTGATTCCAGGCCTAGCGAGGGTCTGAGGGAAGGAGAACTACAAGCAGAGAGACACATCTGGGAGCTTGAATGCCATCACCACTCGCCCCAGAAGAGCGCACAGAACGGTCACCGGATCCGGCACTGTGTCTGGCACCCACAGCACAGTGAATCCAGGAGTAGTGGAGTCTCTAGACAACCAGAGCAAAGCAACACGGCGGGGTCAGCACAGCACAGAGGACTCAAGTTGCCTAGCCAAGTGGTACCAGCAGAACAGAGAGAAGGTGAGACAGTCCCTGCAGCTCAGCTAGACGCAGCAGCCAGGACACACACACACAGCGCAGCACGAGGAAGCAGATGACCCCGACAGGGTGGGAGGAAAACCCGGCCTTGTACAAACTCCGTGGACGATCTGCAACAACATCACAGTAAAGCTTTGGAAACTACAAAACGTGAGTGTGGGATCCTTAACCCGTCCCCACTATTCATATCCATCATAGACTTTACCAACACTGCCCTGGGGGACTCAGTTCTGCCCACGGAGAACTATCCATCTTAGCTGCCATCACATCACCCCCGGAGGTTCTGCGGCAGCGGTGGCCCCACTACTGGACACACACTGTGGGTGGCGTCAAGATAAACTATTCTCCCCTGTAAATACACCCTTATTATTGCCAGGGCCTGGGACACGGTCTGGACCAGGACCCCGTGACATTTCCCCTGAAGCAGACACGGTCCGTTACCGAGTACCCTCGACCCAGTGGGCTCAACATGTAGCACTATTATATTTAGTGGTTAATGTATGTTGCAGTATTATATTAATTAACAGAGTGTCACACTTATAATCAGGAGGCATAACAAGTACCAAACTTCTATGCAAAGGGTACATCGTGTGACATGGGTAGACTCAGGGGGCTCAGTGTGTGACTTGTATATATTGTGGTAACAATGGGCTACAGCACAACGATCCTAAAAAACTGCAATATATTTACCTTGAGTTTCTCCCCATCCTGTTACATAACACTCTGCTTTATCTGGTACCACATAATTATGAGGTGGTAAGCAAGCTGGGAGGACTTCATCTGTTATTACAGCTGGGCTGTAGAAAGAATGATGGTTAGATTTATGCTTCTGATCAGACCATTTGGACTATCTATGACTTGTTTTCGAAACCTTCTAAATAAACTTCTATATGTAAGCCTGTGTGGCCCATTATAGCAGCAGCAAGCAGCAAGAATGGTGCTCACAATCCTTCACTAGTTAAAGGGAAGTTTGTAGAATCAAAAGTTGTTCCCTGTACATAGCAGACGTACCACAGGTGACCAGAAGAACAGGGCTCTAAATGCTAAGAAATGAGCTCTGCAAAGGTATGCATGCGCAAACTCATTCTCATTTATTGTATACTAGTAAAAAGGCCCAATGCAATTGCATCGGGAGCACGGTGAAATGAATTGTGTGTATACAGGCGGGTCAGTGGGTAGCAGAGTATACAGGGAGCTCTGTGGGTAGCAGAGTATACAGAGGGCTCTGAGGGTAGCAGATTATACAGGCGGCTCTGTGGGTAGCAAAGTATACAGGCGGCTCTGTGGGTAGCAGAGTATACAGGCGGCTCTGTGGGTAGCAGAGTATACAGGCGGCTGTGGGTAGTCAGAGTTATACAGGCGGCTCTGTGGGTAGCAGATTATACAGAAGGCTCTGTGGGTAGCAGAGTATACAGAAGGCTCTGTGGGTAGCAGATTATACAGGGCTCTGTGGGTAGCAGATTATACAGGTGGCTCTGTGGGTAGCAGAGTATACAGGGCTCTGTGGGTAGCAGAGTATAGAGGCGGCTCTGTGGGTAGCAGAGTATAGAGCGGCTCTGTGGTAGCAGAGACACGGTCTGTGGGTAGCAGAGTATACAGAGGGCTCTGAGGGTAGCAGAGTATACAGGTGGTCTGTGGGTAGCAGAGTATACAGGCGGCTTGTGGGTAGCAGATATACAGAAAGGCTCTGTGGGTAGCAGATTATACAGGCGGCTCTGTGGGTAGCAGAGTATACAGATGGCTCTGTGGGTAGCAGATTATACAGGCGGCTCTGTGAGTAGCAGAGTATACAGGCAGTCTGTGGGTAGCAGATTATTAAGGCGGCTCTGTGGTAGCAGAGTATAGAGGCTCTGTGGGTAGCAGAGTATACAGGCAGCTCTGTGGGTAGCAGAGTATACAGGCGGCTTTGTGGGTAGCAGAGTATACAGGCGGCTCTGTGGGTAGCAGAGTATACATGCGGCTCTGTGGGTAGCAGAGTATAGAGGCAGCTCTGTAGATAGCAGAGTATGATGTGGCGGGAGGTTGGAAGGGTGAGGAGAGATACGGCTGGAGCGGCGACATCACCGCTCGGCGGCAGGACTGGCTGCATGCTGTGGCTGATCGCCGCCCCAGTCACACGCCATTGTCCTCTGCGGCGGGGTGGGGGCTGCAGAGAGGGATCAGTCCCTCCCCTCAGGTCACACCTGACCTGAGGGGAAGGAGCGGATTGGCCGCTCTGTGGTAAAACACAGGACGGCCATCCGATTGGTCCAGGAGGCCGAGTGCGAAATAGGCCCAATGCTATTGCATCGGGAGCGCGGTGAAGTGAACAGGTGGCGTAGAAATAGCCGCTGAATAGTACAGTCCTCTCTCCAGAAAGTACACTGTTGTTGCGGGATTTATATGGTGTATATGGTGGCTCAGTGGTTAGCACTGTATAGTAGGTCAGTGGTTAGCAGTGTATGGTGGTTCAGTGTTTAGCACTTTATACAGAGCCTTTGTGGTTAGCACTGTATACGGTGGCTCAGTGGTTAGCAGAGTTATATGGTGGCTCAGTGGTTAGCACTGTATATGGTGACTCAGTGGTTAGCACTGTATATGGTGGGTTAGTGGTTAGCACTGTATAGGTGGCTCAGTGGTTAGCACTGTATATGGTGGCTCAGTGGTTAGCACTGTATATGGTGGCTCAGTGGTTAGCACTGTATATGTGGTTAGTGGTTAGCACTGTATACGGTGGCTCAGTGGTTAGCACTGTATATGGTGGCTCAGTGGTTAGCACTGTATACGGTGGCACAGTGCTTAGCACTGAATATAGTGCTCAGTGGTTAGCAGTGTATGGTGGTTCAGTGGTTAGAACAGTATATGGTGGGTCAGTGGTTAGCACTGCATATGTTGGGTCAGTGGTTAGCAGAGCATATGGTGGGTCAGTGGTTAGCACAGCATATGGTGGGTCAGTGGTTAGCACAGCATATGGTGGGCAGTGGTTAGCACAGTATATGGTGGGTCAGTGGTTAGCACAGTATACAGTGGCTCAGTGGTTAGCACTGTATATGGTCGGTTAGTGGTTAGCACAGTATACGCTGGCTCAGTGGTTACCAGAGTATACGGTTGGTTAGTAGTTAGCACAGTATACGCTGGCTCAGTGGTTAGCACTGTATATGCTGGCTTAGTGGTTAGCAGTGTATATGCTGGCTGAGTGTTTAGCAGAGCATATGGTGGATCAGTGGTTAGCAGAGTATATTGTGGGTCAGTTATTAGCACAGTATATGGTGGGTGAATGCTTAGCACAGTATATGCGGGCTCAGTGGTTAGCACAGTATACGGTGGGTCAGTGTTTAGCACAGGATATGATAGCTCTGTGGTTAGCACTGTATATGCTGGCTCAGTGGTTAGCACAGTATATGGTGGATCAGTGGTTAGCAGAGTATATTGTGGGTCAGTGATTAGCACAGTATATGGTGGGTCAGTGGTTAGCACAGTATACGGTGGGTCAGTGGTTAGCACAGCATATGAAGGGTGAGTGGTTAGCACAGTATATGCTGGTTCAGTGGTTAGCACACTATACGGTGGGTCAGTGGTTAGCACAGCATATGGAGGGTGAGTGGTTAGCACAATATATGGTGGGTCAGTGGTTAGCACAGTATATGTGGAGTGGGGGTAGAGTGGAATGGGGCAGAGCGGAGGCAGAATGGAGTGGGGCAGAGTGGAGTGAGGCAGATGAAGGGTAGAATGTAGTGGAGCAGAGCAGGGGCAGAATGGAGTGGGGGCAGAGCGGAGTGGGGCAGAGCGGAGCCAGAATGGAGTGGGGCAGAGTGGAGTGAGGCAGATCAGGGTAGAATGTAGTGGAGCAGAGCATGGGCAGAGTGGAGTGGGGGCAGAGTGGAGTGGGGGCAGATGGAGTGGGGCAGAGCGGAGGCAGAATGGAGTGGGGCAGAGTGGAGTGAGGCAGATCAGTGGTAGAATGTAGTGGAGCAGAGCAGGGGCAGAATTGAGTGGGGCAGAGTAGAATGGTGCAGAGCAGAGGCAGAATGGAGTGGGGCAGACTGGAGTGAGGCAGATCAGGGGTAGAATGTAGTGGAGCAGTGCAGGGCAGAGTGGAGTGGGGCAGAGTGGAGTGAGGCAGATCAGGGGTAGAATGTAGTGGAGCAGAGCATGGACAGAATGGAGTGGGGGCAGAGTGGAGAGGGGCAGAGCGGAGGCAGAGTGGAGTGTGGCAGAGTAGAATGGTGCAGAGCGGAGGCAGAATGGAGTGGGCAGACTGGAGTGAAGTAGATCAGGGGTAGAATGTAGTGGAGCAGAGCAGGGCAGAGTGGAGTGGGGCAGAGCGGAGCCAGAATGGAGTGGGGCAGAGTGGAGTGAGGCAGATCAGGGGTAGAATGTAGTAGAGTGGAGTGGGGGCACAGTGGAGTGGGGGCAGAGTGGAGTGGGGGCAGAGTGGAGGCAGAATGGAGTGGGGCAGAGTGGAGTGAGGCAGATCAGTGGTAGAATGTAGTGGAGCAGAGCAGGGGCAGAGTGGAGTGGGGGCAGAGCAGGGGCAGAGTGGAGTGTGGCAGAGTAGAATGGTGCAGAGCGGAGGCAGAATGGAGTGGGGCAGACTGGAGTGAAGTAGATCAGGGGTAGAATGTAGTGGAGCAGAGCAGGGGCAGAGTGGAGTGGGGGCAGAGCAGGGGCAGAAATGGAGTGGGGGCAAAGTGGAGTGAGGCAGAATAGACTGAAGCAGATCAGGGGTAGAATGTAGTGGGGGAAGAGCAGGAGTAGAATGTAGAGGGGCAGAAAGGCCCCCCCCCCGGTGTTTCCCCTGACCTCTATTTGCCCCTGCACTGTCTTTGCTCTCCCTGCCCCCTCTCTGGCTTCTTACCCTTCTTCCCAGCAGTGATCGATGAAAACAGGGCCTGCAGTGATGTCTGAGTCATGTGAATGATCACATGACTCTGACATCACCAAAGGTCCTTTTGCCTTGGCAGAGTGAAGATGATCAGAGTAGAGAGATGCGGGAGTGTGCCGGAGCAGCATGAGAGGTGCGGGGGCGTATTGCTGACAGGAGAGGTGTGGGGCAGCAGGAGAGGTGGGGGGTCTATGGCTGATAGGAGAGGTGCGGGTGCAGCAGGAGAGGTGGGAGGTCTATGGCTGATATGAGAGGTGCGGGTGCAGCAGGAGAGGTGGGGGGTCTATGGCTGATAGGAGAGGTGCGGGGGCGGGTAGGCAGCGGAGACTGCTCGTGATGACGCGATAGCGTCATTGCGAGCAGTGCCGCAAAGGATTTTGGGATTCGGCTACAACGCCCGAATCCCAAACTCCCGATTATATAAATAGATGAGACTTCTGGACAAAGCCAAGTAAAGTCCTTGACAGTACCCCAGGATCCTTTGGATAAGGAATAACTTTTAATTATGGCAATCTGTCAACTAAATATGCTTCCAATGTTAATGCAGCATATTACAGCTACAGATCTGTAGCTGTAGATCAAATATGCTGAAATATTTAAAATGGCATGAGTCCACTGTATTCATGAAATACATCTTTCATCTGCCCCACCCTATTTTGTGTCACCTGTATAATTTTGCAAACATTCAGTTTAACTGAATATAATTCTACCCAAGTGTTATGGCCACTTTACATACACCAACTTATCTGTCCAACTTCTGAACAACTTACTGGTTGCAGTTAAATCATGGACACATTGTTCCATTTGTACACAGCCACAAAATGGAGCAATGTGTCCATGATTTCACTGCAACCAGTAAGTTGTTCAGAAGTTGGACAGGTAAGTTGGTGTGTGTAAAGTGGCCCTTAGCAAATGTCAGTGGCGCATAGTATAGCATAATAGGAGGTTGCATATAGTTCACATTCACTATACAGTGAATTTGGTGACATTTTATATCAATTAATTGAAAGAATAAATATAATTTGACTGTTTTTAAATAGGTTTATCACATACTACTTATAAATGTTGTAATTATGGGGGTTAATGTAAAGATTTAAATTACAAAATGTGAAACCGTTGTGATTCTCTTCACATAACAATGGTAAAAGATCTACAGTCACCACTTAAATGGAACCGGTCACCAACTTTATGCCTCTAAACCTATGAATTACCTGTCCCTGCAGCTTCCTACTACATCCCTAACCATCCCTGTCTGACCTAAATGTGTACTGTAATGGCTGTGAAAGTGCTTTAATAACTTACATTTTCCTATGGTAATAACCAGGGTGTCGTCAGTACAGTAGACACTGTGGACGTTCTGTAAGGCTCCATGTCTTTTGTTGCTCCCTGGTAATCATGGCCCGGTGGGCATGATAATTACTGTAGAAGCGTGGTCCGGAGTTTGAAATCTGTGGGTCTTCTTCTGGGTATGAATGCTGCAGTCTCATCATTTACAGTCCTGCATGTGATGGGGATTATTGGGTATACTGGGAAGCTCTGGCGCATGCACAGTGCGCATTGTGAAGCTGCTGAGTGCACCCAGTAATCCCCCTCAATGCGCTGGATCGGAGATTACATGTGGCCGACATGTCATACTCAGAAGATCCACAGATTTCAAACTCGGGACCACGCTTCTATATTAATTATTATGCCTACTGGAGTGTGATTACAATGAAGCATCAGGGGTTGTGGTGCCCTGCTCACACAGATAGCCACAGCCTTCCCTACAGCACAGCTGGGTTTCCACAGCAGGTACCTACTACATGCAACACCTTCCACCGACGCACAGTAGGGGGAGCTAGACTCACTGACTTTAGAGAGTTCCCCTCTAAATAATGCTGCTGGGGGAGGAGTTAGTTAGAGTGTGCAGATGCTAGGAGAGCTACGGAGACATCCTGGTGATCGGTGCCGCGGTTAGGCCCGAACCAGAGACCCGGAGTGGCCCTTCTGCCGTCCAGCAAGCCTAGGAGTGGGGACAGAAGGCAAGGAACTGAGCCAAGGGAGTGAGGAACTAGTGGAAGTTCACACAAAGACGTACCAGACTTCGGGAATCCGCACATGTAGCATTACTCCAAGACTACAGAAAACCCTGTCATACTGTGGAGACTTTAGTCACCCGGTCCCCCTGCGTGCCCAGAGAGAGGGAGCCACACACCGCAGTGAGACATCACAAAGCAGTGATCAAAGAGGGTAACCCGTGGACCGCGCAGGAGGAGGTAGAGGGGACAGAGGAAGTGAGGAGGCTAGTCTGGCTGCAAGCAGACATTGCTTCAGGAACCATAGAGAAACAGAGGAGGCCTTATACCCACTTGCTGAGGGGATCCACCCTGGTCACCTAACAATGCCCTGGACGTCTTTACCTGCTCATACCACCAGTAAAAGGTAAAAGAGACTTACTGCAGTGTGTGCGTCATTCCTCTCCGCTCCCGGTGCCCATTATAGACTGCTCCATCACTCCCTACCCTGACCTAAAGTTCCACTCCAAGCTGCCCCTTTACACTATGCTGCCCCGGAGGCCCAGCTCGACCTGTAGGGAGCTTTGCCATCTCAGCCCCATTACCAATGACCTCTGGAGGACTGTGGCGGCGCTGGTGACCTATCACCAGGTACTACAGGTGGCGTCACATGACAAACTCTAATCCCCTGTACATACACCCCTTATTGAAGTGTCACCCAGGCCAAGGGCTCAGGCGCTGCCACCCACAACATCCCCCGTGAAAACACCCACCGAGCCTGATACCCGAGTACCCAAGGGCCTGTGGCTCGACAGGGACATGGAGCCTTACAGAACGCCAACAGTGTCTACAGTATTGCTGACACTCAGGTTATTACCATAGGAGAATGTAAGTAATAAAAGGACTTTTCACAGCCATTACAGAACACATTTAGATCAGACAGGGATGGTTAGGGATGTAGTAGGAAGCTGCAGTGAAGGGTAGTGATAGATTTCGGGGCATAAACTAGGTGACAGGTTCCCTTTAAAATGATTTACCCAGCTTCCACTGGAGCCAATAATTTCTCCAGGTATAATGCCACCAGGTTTTATTATCACTATGTGACTGTGTAATGAGAACAAGGGGATTTGTGTATCAAAAATAGTAAATATTGAAAACTGAATAAAATGTCATGAAATTAAACTACACAAAATCACAGTAAAACTGAAAATGTACAATGTTGCATAACTGTTAGTTACCTTTTCAGCTTCAGTAAAGCAATATCTGCTTTTGTCGGTCCTAAAAATAACTTCTCGACATCTATAATCTGCTTTGAAGGCTCAGTGCTTTTTTCCTTGTGAATTCCAAGCTGAACTTTATAGGATGATGGTCGATTTGATCTGTATACCAACATGAGAGTGACACAATTGTAAAGAGATGATACTGCAGGTAATCCAGCTGATTCTAGTAAATTGTGCTTATTTACAATTTCTATTGCTTATTTTTTTTAAAGAGGACCTGTCACCTCCTCCCCCAAAGATTTCAATCTAAAGGCAGCACTGAATGCAGCATGTATGCTGCATTTAGGCAAGGGTCCCATATGCGTTTCTGATATTTTAATCATTAAATACAGCCTTTTAAAATGTGTACAACAAAGTCATGAGGGCATTACCAGCTCTGGAGTCAGCTCCTTCCCGGGAACTATTCCCGCCCCCTGCTTCTGTGTTCCTCCCTCCTCCCTCTCCTCACCGCCTCCTTCATGCCTGTCACTACAGTGACCCACATTAAGCCATCAGTCTGGTTGTGCGGGGTGTTGCACAACCAGTAAAGGTTAGTGCAAACATAGTAAAACCGTGTATTAAGTTCCTCCAGTTGCAGTGTGGCGCAATATCTGTTTTTTCCTTCATGCCTGTCAGCTTTCCTCGCTCTGCGCCTGCGTCTCCTTGTGCTAACTCACGTAGGCGCAGAGTGAGGTATTGCTATTGTTGACTCCTGTTATACATGAAGCAGGGCGGAAACAAGTGCTGACGTCATGGTGGGAGGTCGGTCAGGAGAATGAGGCCGACAGTAGCAACACCTCGCTCTGCGCCTGCGTGAAGGCACACAAGGAGGCGCAGGCACAGAGCGAGGATGCCTGACAAGGCATCAAGGAGGCGGCGAGGAGAGGGAGGAGGGAGGAACAGAGAAGCAGGGACCGGGAATGGCTGTACACATGTACACATTTTAAAAGGCTGTATTTAATGGTTAAAACATCAGAAACACATGGGGGACCCCTTTCCTGAATGCAGCAAACATGCTGCATTCAGTGCTGCTTTAGATTGAAATCTTTGGGGGGGGTGACAGGTCCTCTTTAAGAAGAAGAATGACCCTATAATTCTAGCTATTGAAAGAGCAAGCATTCTTTTTTTCTAAGGATGAAAACAAAGCAAACCACTTCTCACAAGGTATCTACAAAAAATAAAAAATGTCTGGTATCTACTGCATATAATTGAAATAATAGAAACATTCAGTATGCTACTCTATGTCAAGCACCCAAAAGAGAGTACCGTAGCTTAAGGCCTTATTCAGACATTTGTATTTGTTCATGAATGCAAAATATGGTCTTCGTATGATCAGTGTTTTGGATCCAAGTTTCACCAGTGTTTCAGTTTTTACCATCAGTTTCATTAGTGATTTTTTACGAATGGATGAATAAATTGCAAAGCTTCTCCTATACATTACAATGTTAATCACAACCAGCACATGGTTTTAATGGGCACAATGGGTGACTTTCATCCTTGATGCTAATAAAAAATGCAAATGTCTTCAACTTTTTTTGCAGATACACTGTCTGAAATAAGATGTCTCAATGAGGCCTAAAGGGGATTTATCATAATCATAAATATAATCAACTATTTAAAAAATCCTCATAATTCTCAAGAGCAAAGAGTTCCTAATACAATAGTTATCTGCATTTAGTTAAGTTACCAGTCAGGTTTGCAATAGACAGTTTTCTAGAAAGAGAATGGGCTGCTTTGCTTTAGAACAGTGGTGTAACTAGAGTCCGATAGACCTGGTCCCCCATCGCCGCCTCCCACCTACACAGACACACACATGTTGGTCAGATGTATGAGCCCTTGTAGCATTCTAAATCCTATAAAGACCTATGAATTCCCCCCCCCCATTCATTATGTATTAATGCCCCCCCATCCTGTTATATATCACCCCATCCTGGTATATACAGCATGTCCCCATCCTGGTATATAAGATCCTCATGTAGGTATAAATCTTAATATATATGTCCCAATGCTGGTATATACAGTTGTGCTCAAAAGTTTACATACCTGGACGATTTTGTGCTTTCTTGGCCTTTTTTCAGAGAATATGAATGATAACACAAAAACTTTTTCCACTCATGTATAGTGGTTGGGTGAAGTCATTTATTGTCAAACTACTGTGTTTTCTCTTTTGAAATCATAATGACAACTGTGAGGCAGCAACCGGGAAACCCGCTTGCAAAATGACAACAAACATGTGTTTATAAGTTTAACCAATGTCTACCCGTTTATTTTCACATATTAATAACATAACCCGGGTAGCATGTTTGACACATATCACATTGATTAAAAACACCATACATAAACACATCATACATTTACATATAACATTACATAACACATATATTGCACATAACGCTTATAGTAACCCGGGACCTGTAACCATCTCTCTGTCCCCATTGGAGCTCTACTAACAGCTCCCGTGGTGGCTACGGCCTCCGGCCTATATACATTTCACATACATTTAACATCAAGTACCATATCAACGGGCCCTATGGGTCCCAATGGCGGAACCAGCCGCCTGGCTCTATTTCCCCAGCTTCATACTATCCCGGAATCAGGACTCCAGCCTGACCGGGTTCTTACATACAATATGTGATCCATCCTATAAGCCACCATGGACCACACACGTCCTTTCACTCGCTCACAGCCCATCATACACATCCATGGACTGTGGCTCCTCTAGGCTCAGAACAGGGATTGGCAAACCCTAGTAACCTGTGGGGTGAACCACCCGTTACCCAGTACGGGAGCCCTTCTAACCCCTGCTTCTGACCTCTCATACACACATTCCGGTTCATCAGGTCCTTTAACTGAGTACTCCGACTCGGACCCAAAGGCGGTCTATGCCCGCCTGGCACTCTCCATAAAATCGCCTCCCGAAGGGCTACATTCAATCGCCTCTCGAAGGGCTACATACAATCGCCTCCCGAAGGGCTACATACAATCCGGTTCATCAGGTCCTTTAACTGAGTGCTCTGACTCGGACCCAAAAGCGGTCTATGCCCGCCTGGCACACTACATAAAATTGCCTCCCGAAGGGCTACATACATTCCGGTTCATCAGGTCCTTTAACTGAGTGCTCTGACTCGGACCCAAAAGCGGTCTATGCCCGCCTGGCACACTATACACGATTGCCTCCAAAGGGCTACATTCATTCGCCTCCCGAAGGGCTACATTCATTCGCTGGGTCTTTTAAAAAGCCATACAGTACTTATAAGGTTCAACAGGTCCTTCACTGGACCTAATGGCGGCTACACTCGCCTAGCATGATTTACACCCAAGGTGCACAGTTCACACACTCAGTCAGGAACTGCTTTCTTACCGGGCACGGATCCGGGTCTCGCTACCTGTGTCACAGGTTCCACCAGGCATCCCCACGGGCCCTTTCCCGGACGTGTAGGGAACCACGCCCGGACCAGCGTCCACGGGTCAGCCACGGCTTCCCCCTCCAGGTGCGGACACGACCCCGGACCTCGGCACCGGCATGGAGCTAGCATGCTCCCGTCATTTACTCAGAGCCTCTAGACTGCTCTCCACTTGGCTGGTCTCAGCTTCCATCTGCATCAATTCCAATCTGAATCACTCAGCTGGCTGACCTCTTATCGTGCCAGCCACTCCCACATGGACACACCCCCTTAGCTGCTGATAATCAGCCTTTCACACAGCTCAGGTTAACTCCCTGTGTTCCGGGTTGTCAGCACTCAGCCCTTACATTCCTTAGGGCCTCATCGATCTCATACCACTCTCACTGCCGCTCATTAGGCTCATGAAACCCTGTGTCTCAAAGTTGGCTCACACAGCATTATCAGTCAAACCGGCCAGTGTGCACAGGATCATACCTTGATCCTGCATGTGACGCGCCCCGGCCATGAGGATCATGCCGGCGGTGCCTCACACAACCAAAAACATCCAAATGACCCTGATCAAAAGTTCACATACCCTGGTGATTGTGGCCTGATAACATGCACAGAAGTTGACACAAATGGGTTTGAATGGCTAATAAAAGTAACATCCTCACCTGTGACTTGTTTGCTTGTAATCAGTGTGTGTGCATAAAACTGAGTGAGTTTCTGGGATCCAAACAGACTCTTGCATCTTTCATCCAGCTACTGACGTTTCTGGATTGTGAGTCATGGGAAAAGCAAAAGAATTGTCAATGGATCTATGGGAAAAGATAGTTGAACTGTATAAAACAGGATAGGGATACAAAATTATATCCAAGGAATTGATAATGCCAGTCAGCAGTATTCAAACTGTGATTAACAAATGGAAAATCAGGGGCTCTATAAAAACCAAACCACAATCAGGTAGACCTACAAGAATTTAGGCCACAACTGCCAGGAAAATGTTTCGGGATGCAAAGAGAAACCCACAAATAACATGGACTCACTGAAAACTAGCAGTGTGGATGTTTCAAGATGCACAATAAAGAGGCACTTGTAAAAAAAAATGGGCTGTATTGTCGAGTTGCCAGAAGAAAGCTATTACTGTGCAAATGCCACAAAGTATCTCACCTACCATATGCCAAACAGCATAGAGACAAGCCTCCAAACTTCTGGAACAAGGTAATTTGGAGTCATGAGACCAAAATCAAACTTTTTGGTCACAACCAAAACATTTGGAGAGGTGTAAACAAGTCCTATGATGAAAGGAGCACCATTCCTACTGTAAAGCACGGAGGTGGATTGCTGATGATGTGGGGATGTGTGAGCTACAAAGGCACAGGAAAGTTGGTCAAAGTTGAAGGAAAGATGAATGCAGCATGTATTAGCAAATACTGGAGGCAAATTTGCACTCATCAGACCGGAAGCTGCACACACGAAGCTGGAAAAAATGGCGCTACATACAGTGATACCCTTGGCACAGTTTAAACAAGCAAAAATTACTCATCATATAGGGTTGTGAGTGTCACAAGCACTTAAACAGCATATATTGTATTGATATCCCGATGATGTTCTTCTGTAGTCTTCCAAGGATCAGTAACCTTGTGAAAAAAAGTTGGAAATTTGTGACCATGCTACCATCCAATTAATAAAGGACTGGCGATGAAAATTAGGTACATCTGTGATTTTTCATGAGAAAGGGGCCAGGGTGCTCTTAAGCGCGTAGAGAGTAAAATCGCAATCAATTTTCATTGCCAGTCTTTTATTAATTGGATTGTAGCGTGGTCACATATTTCCAACTTTTTTCACATGGCAGACCGGAAGCTGGGCATGAGACAGACTTGGAAGTTCCAACATGACAGCGATCCAAAATACAAGACCAATTCGATCTGTCATTGGCTACAGCACAACAAAATGAAGGTTCTGGAGTGACCATTTCAGTCTCCTGACTTTAATATCATTGAGCCACTCTAGGGAGAACTCAAGCGCGCAGTTCATGCAAGAAAGCCCAGGAATTTACAGGAACTGGAGTTTTTTTGCCAAGAAGAATTGGCAGCTTTACCATCTGAGAAAATAAAGAGCCTCATCCACAACTACCACAAAAGACTTCAAACTGTCATTGATGTTAGAGGGGGCAATACATAGTATTAAGAATTGGGGTATGTGAACTTTTGATCAAGGTCATTTGAATATTTTTTGTTGCCATTATGATTTAAAAAGAGAAAACATAGTCGTTTGACAATAAATGGCTACACTCAATCACTAACGATGAGTGGAAAAAAGTTTTTGTGTTATTCATATTCTCTGAAAAAAGGACAAGAAAGCAAAACATCTGCAGAGGTATGTAAACTTTTGAGCACAACTGGATGTCCCCATCCAGGTGTATATGATCCATTTCCTGGTCATATGGCTATCCTCCTGGTAAATATGCTTCCCATCCTGGCATATATTTCCTCATTCTGGTATATATGGGGTCATCCTAGTATACATGTCCTCATCCGAGTATATATATCCCCCAACCTGGTATGTGTGTCCCCCATCTTGGCATATATGTCTCTATCCTGTCTTGCATGGTCCCAATCATAATTTATAAGTCCCCCGTTCTGTCCCTAGCACATTTATTAAAAACAAAAACATTCTGCTCACCTTTCCTTCTACTCCCACATCGCCCAATGCTCTCTGTAGCCAGCACACAGCCTGGCCGCTGATGTCAGAGTGCGCGGCAAGGTGGGTGACATCACTCATGCATTGTACGCTGTCACGGCACCTCTGATGTCAACTTACAGCCGCTGTGCTGGCAACATGTATCATGTGCACGAACCCTATGGGTCTCTGCACCACGATGTATCTACATCCTCGACAAAGACGCAGATCCAGCTGAAGCAGGCGTTTGGGTTGGCGGGCCTCTGTATCCCCAGTCACGGCCGCGACCCCTGCAACAGTGATCATTACGCCCCAGCTTTAGAACTTAAAAGTGCTTACTCTAAAGCTAACATGATTGCATTACTGTTTTTGCACCCTTCCAATGCTGCAAAAGTAAAACTGCCTTATTTAGCAGTAATGGAAAGAACAGCTCGGGCCAGCAATCAGCCATGCTGACAACCCAATCTGTCAATCATCATGAATATACTACACTAGCAGCAAAAAGGAAACCGACAGGCAGAGCAATGTTGCCCTTCTGAAGATGGAAGAGAATACAAAAACTAAAATATTGAAAAAAATAACACGCTGACATCGTCCAATAACATTAACAACTTACTGAATAATATGTAGCAGAATGCAGACATAAGGCAATAAGGCCCTTACTAATCAAGAGATGGATTTTTTCCTACCAATCTTAATCAACAGGGCTGCTGTAGTAAGACGCGAATAATTCACTGAACTGTGCATACTACTTAATGATTTAGGCTCAACTCTGAAGTGCTGTGCAACTCTAGCCTTACTGTACTGTAGTCAGGGATTGGAGTACATTTCTGGAGTAAATTGCACCACTAAAGTGGTGATACTTTTCATGAATTTAATGGGCGGCGCTATAGCCACTCTCCATCTCACTCATGCTCTACACATAGCTCTTTGGGACCAGTGTAAAATTAGCAAAAGCCACAAATTTATGTGCAAGTTCCAAGTTGTGCAAAACGTTTGCAACTTACTGAGTTGTTCTACACCAAAATTCTGGTGTAAAAAGATTTTAATGAATTGGTTTCTAAATAAGCCCTAAAGCAGTGATTCAGAACCAAACATATACCATTTTCAGAAAAAAAAGGAAACACATACCCAATACAGACATAAAACATTGGAATATTTTGAAACAAGTGTGCTATGTCTATTACTTCTTTTTTTGTATGATTGAAGCTTTAAAAATAGTTACAAATAAAATCAATGCCCCTCACATTTCCACCTTTTTATCTTGTTTTGTTTGGTAATGTCTCTTAGGCGGCCGTCACACGGAACGATTTCTTGCCCGATATCGTTTAAGCGATCTCCTTTTTGATCGCTTAAGCGATATCGGCAAGAAATCGTTGCATGTAATCAAGCGATTTACGATGTTAAATCACTTGATCGTGACATCGCTGATCTGAGCTCCGGTTCTCAGATCTAGCGATGAGCGATTTGACGATCTGTCTCATCGTGGTGTATAACACCACGATGAGCGATTTCCCAGCGCAGAGTCTATGCTGGGAGATGGTAACTATGGTACACGTCGGGTAACTAAGCGACGCGCGGCGTCTAGTTACCCGATGTGTACCATAGTTACCAGCGAGATCGCGGCTCCACATCGCTGGTGAGTCTGTCTGTGTGACATCTCACCAGCAATGTGAGCGATATTGTAAGCGATCGCGCGTGCACGTGATCGCTTACAATATCGCTATAGATATCTCAGCGTGTGACGGCCGCCTAAAAGGGATCCTGTCACCCCCGAAACGCCACCTAAGCTTCAAAATCATGTCCCTGCAGCATCCCATCACTAATCTAAGGCCCCATTCACACACTGCTTTTTTTGCTGCGTATTTTTAAGCACAAGCTCATCACAAACCAGGAGTGGGTGATTAAATATATAAGTGGAGCACTTGTTTCTATTAAGGCCACTTTACACACACAGATATCTGTGAAAAACTTCTGAACAGATCTCTGGTTGCAGTGAAATCATGGACACATTGTTCTATTTTGTTGCTGTGTACAAATGGAACAATGTGTTCATGATTTCACTGCAACCAGAGATCTGTTCAGAAGTTTGTCACAGATATCTGTGTGTGTAAAGTGGCCTTTAGACCTTTCCTCTGAGTGTGCCACTCCCGGTTTTGATTCTTCCACTCCTGGCTTTTTTTGAGCTTGTGCATAAAAATACGCAGCACTAAAAGCAGTTTGTGAATTGGACCTAACACTCCTTTTGTCTCAGAAAAGCATCCTGTGAAAGTGGAAAAAAACATTTTATAACGTACTCATAAGTGATGTTAATTAGCAGGGACTATATTCTTTAGCCCCTAGGGCGGGCCCCCTTCGTCATAAGATCACGCCCTAATAGGCGTGATCTTCTATTCATGGTCTATGCAGGGCCTCCCTGCTCTCCACGGCGCTGCCTGGGCTGTAATGACGCAAATCACGTCATTTCCGGCATCGGGTGACGTCAGTACACGCACGCCGCTCTGTGGGCTTCAAGCACTGCATTGCACATGCGGTTCTTGAAGCAGTACACAGCGGCGTGGATGTACTGACATCACCCGATGCCGAAAATGATGAGATTTGCGTCATTACAGCCCAGGCAGCGCCGTGGAGAGCAGGGAGGCCCTGCATAGACCATGAATAGAAGATCACGCCTATTAGGACGTGATCTTATGACGAAGGGGGCCCGCCCTAGGGGCTAAAGAATATAGTCCCTGCTAATTAACATCACTTATGAGTACGTTATAAAATGTTTTTCTCCACTTTCACAGGATGCTTTTCTGAGACAAAAGGAGTGTGAGATTAGTGATGGGATGCTACAGGGACATGTTTTGATAGCTTAGGAGGCATTCTGGAGGTGACAGGATCCCTTTAAAATTTCTGATAGAGTTCCAGTTACAAAAATTCTGGCATGCATGTTTGTACATGTCTGTTTGTATTTACCGTATATACTCGTGTATAAGCCGACCCGTGTATAAGCCGACCCCCCTACTTTTGCCCCCAAAATCTGGGAAAACATATTGACTCGTGTATAAGCTGAGGGTGGACCCCAGCACAGGTATACAGCTCCCAGCAGTGTGGTATACAGGCCCCCCCAGTGGTAGTATACAGCCCCCAGCAATGTGGTATACAGCAGCCTCCTCAGTGGTACATACAGGCCCCAGCAATGTTACAGCAGCCTTCCCAGTGGTATATACAGCAGCAGCCCCAGTGGTAGCATACAGCAGCCCCAGTGGTATATACAGCAGCAGCCCCAGGGGTATATACAGCAGCAGCCCCAGGGGTATATACAGCAGCAGCCCCAGGGGTATATACAGCAGCAGCCCCAGGGGTATATACAGCACCAGCCCCAGGGGTATATACAGCACCAGCCCCATGGGTATAAACAGCACCAGCCCCAGGGGTACATACAGCAGCAGCCCCATCAGTATACAGGCCCCCCCATCAGTATCCAGGGCCCTTCCCCCCATGCTCCGCAAACCTGTAAAGTAAAATGATTATACTTATCACTGTCCTCTCGCCGCCGTCCCGCCGCTGCCGACACCGCGATCCTCCATCTTCATTCAGCGTCTTCCGGCTTCCTGTGGTCGGCGTCGACAATGACGTCATTGCCTGCGCCAAACAGAGGAAGCCGGAAGACGCTGAATGAAGATGGAGGATCGCGGTGTTGGCAGCGGCGAGGACGGCGGCGAGAGGACAGTGATAAGTATAATCATTTTGTTTTACAGGTTTGCGGAGCATGGGGGGGGCCCCCTGGATACTGATGGGGGGGCCTGTATACTGATGGGGGTGGCGGGCGGGCGGTATACTCGCGTATAAGCCGGGGGGGACTTTTCAGCCCAAATTTTGGACTGAAAAACTCGGCTTATACGCGAGTATAAACGGTATCTATGATTATTACGTATTTTCGAGAGATAAAGCACAGATAGGGTCTTATTTGTGAGATTAGTGCCATAAAGGAATTGCAGAGGCTTAGCTTGTTGTGTTGTGAACAGTCACAACCACTATGAAAGCATGTGACAGGCTGCCGCAGTCCCCAGCAATTAGTGCATATCCAGGAAAAAGACAGATGAGGGGTTAAAGACCACGCTGTCAAAATCCATGAAACATCAAGGGTTAGCATGCAACATAGCTTTATTTATCAACACGTTTCAAGGTTGACTGGCCCTGTACTCAGGACAAACAATCTAATCACACATTGGTTTGTCCTAAGGAAGGGGCCAGAGAGCCTTGAAACGTGTTGACAAATAAACCTATGCTGTATGCTAACCCTCGATATCTCATGTATTTCGCATGGTCGTGAACCCCTCATTTGTCTTTCTTCTGGATATTATGTACGTTAATTTTTGAAAAAAATATACTGTATATTAAATCTGAATGCTATTCTTGTAAGATAAATACCGTTCCAGGCAATGTGCCGCAGTAAGAACCCACTGGCGATCGATCAATGTTCCGCCACAGAAGTGCAAATTATAGCTGGAAAATAACAACCAAATGTTATGAAATCAAGAAAGTATCTGTTCAGACTTAGAAATGTAGCAAAAAATTATTAATGACACATTAAAGATGCTGCAAACTAGTTTTATAATGATCAGATAGGCTAAAAATGTCTGAATGGTGGGAGTCTCATACCTTGCACCCACCTCGATCAGCTGTTACCATAAGTTATTGTATGCTGCTGGAACACACCAGCTCCGTCAAAAATAATAGAGGCTGTGGACGGGTACTGCAAATCAGATTCAAAAAAATAGGGGGTGGATCAAATAAATTGGGGCAGTGGCACGACCAGTAAGTTGCAAGTGAAATTGCATGCAATGTTGCGACGTGTGAAGGTACCCTAACACATTAGACCATGACCCCATATAATATGACTCACTCCCCTTTTCAGTGAGACCACAACCCTTATTAGACAAGCCAATTAAAAATGTCAAAAACATGAAATAAAACATGATGCAATTCATGAAAGACAGTTATTTGGTGCAAATTTTGGCACATGTATTGATAAATATACCCCAGTATTTAAGTTAACATAACTGGAAATTCTGTATACACATACATATCTATAACATATCTATAAATGCAAATCTTTGATTCTAAACAAACATGTGTGAGGCAGCAGCTTTGGAACTAGAAGTTAGTTCACAACAACAGTCTTTTTATTCAGACAACACTTTTTACAGATCTGGAAATCCAGAGCACAGGCAGTTAATAATATTATCCTGTTACATTCCATTTGACTCCGGCACCACTATAGGACTCTTAAGTGAAAGGTTCACTTAGGCCCCCCTTACATCACATTTTTTGGTGAGGTTTGGCTATCCATTGTAAAACAGATAGCCATGGATCCGATTTTGCTCCCCATGTTCCCTATGGGCATGGATTGGTCTTTAATGTGCAGGCATCTGATTGTGTCTGCTGTTTTCTGCTCCAATTTTGACCTGACTTCAAAAAAGCGGACACAATAGGACAGAATCGGACAGCATTGGATCCACCGCTGTCAGATTCAAATAAAATGGGGGTTTATGGAGCTCGGATCCGGGAAAAAACAGGATCGTGTTCCAGTACACTAAAACAGCTCTGTTCAGTGTAATTTCACTTTAGCAGTGTATCTACATACACTGCTAATGTGAAATTAAAGAAAGCAATGTGTTAAAAAGAAAATGCTCACCTCTCCGTCGAGTGTCCTGCGATGCGAGGAGTCCGATGGCTGCCGAACCTTAATCAGCTGACCGGTGGCAACCGATCATCTGATGTGTCACATGACAGCATCAGCTGAGTGGTTTAATTTTTTTTAGTTTTAACACATTGCTTTCTTTCGCTTTCACAATGTTTGTAGACATATTGTGAAAGTGAAAGTACAGCCTCGCTTGCCTGTGCTTCGCAGCCTCAGCTCCTCCCAGGTCTTTCTGTAGTCTGGATACCTCAAAATCCTGGATCCGGACGCAGAAATTGCATTCATAGTTACAAATTCGGTCCTGTCCGTTCCTGTCCATGTGATCCTGCAAAAAACTGGATCTCTACAGACAGGAAAAAAACATGATGTAAAGAGGGCCTAACAGTGTCCATCTGACACTTGTCCAGGTCTCTATTGCTGTTTTTTTTAAGGCTGGGTTCACACCACAGTTTTGTTCCTGTCCGTGGGGATCCTGTTTTTTGCAGGACCACACAGACAGGAACAGACAAGACCGGATTGGTAACTCCAGATGCCGTTTCTGTGACCAAATCCGGGATTTTGAGAGATCCGGACACAGAGAGAGCTGGGAGGAGCCCGCAAATTGGAAGCAAGTGGTGTCGGGGCTTTTACTTTCGCTTTCGCAATGTATCTATATACATTGCGAAAGTGAAATTAAAGAAAGCAATGGTTAAATATAAAAAAAATGCTCACCTCTCCACCGAGTGTCCCATGATGCAAGGCGTCCATGTCCAATGGCTGCAAGGACCTGTATAAAGCTGATTGGGTGGGGCGGCAACCCGATCACCTGATGTGTCACATGACAGCATCAGCTTAGGCCCCTTTCACATCAGCGGTAAGCGCTGATCGTAGCAGTTGCGGTGAAAAAAATGTCGTAAGCCGCAGTTTTTTCGCGGCCGCATCTGCCGCAAGTGCTGAAACCGCACTTGCCGCACCTGCCGCACACTTACCGCAAACCCTATAGACATTGCATGGGGCTTGCCGCAAGTGAACCGCAAGTGCGGCCATTATGTGGTAACTGCGGCAGATGCTTTTTTTTCACCGCAACTGCCGCGATCAGCGCTTACCGCTGATGTGAAAAGGCCCTTAGCGGTTTAAGCCAGGTCAGCTGATACAGGTCTTTGCAGCCATCTTTAGTTTCACTTTAGCAGTGTATGTAGATACACTGCTAAAGTGAAATTACGAGAACAGAGCAGTTTTAGTGTACTAAGCATTCTCAGTACACTGAAACTGGATCCGGGAAACGATCCTTTGTTTTCCTGGATCCGGCCCCCATATACTCCCATGTTAAGTGTTCTGGATCGCCCTTTATTCGTTTCTGTCCGGTTTGGTCCAGTCTCCGATTTTGGAGCCAGGGAAAAACAGGACAGAAATGAATCCGACTCTGATTTGGCAGAATCACATGGCCATTTCTGATCAATCTGGCACCATAGGGATACATGGGAGGCAAAAACGGATCCTGTTCTGTCCTTTTCAAAATGGAAAACATATTAAAAGAGTGCAAATCATCATAGAAAAACACACAAAAAACCTGGGCATCAGCGATCACATGTAAGCTAAAGTTTAAGATAAAGTTTTTAATGAAGACTGTATGCTGCAACATTGTTACATATCACCTTATAAAAAATACCCGTGGCACCCTCCCAGGTCTCTCAGAGTATTTCCTAGTTAATTTGCACTCAAGTACCTATTGGCAAAAAAATTCTCCTTTATTGAATATAAAAAATAATAACATATTCAGAAGGTTAAATTCTCTAAAAAATTTCTTTAAAAATAATTTACAATTATTAGGATTCGGCTTACATATTTTGGACGACAATTGTATTATATCACTTTTCACAGATCGTACTAACAGGTATGTATGACTGTATCAGTGCCCGTATTAGAATAATTTACATATACCATGATTTCATTGCACTAATTCAAATACCACCAAACTGCATAGAAATCACTATAAACTGTACATTTCATTTATAATTATGCACTGTCGCTTTAAGAGTACTAGCAAGACAAGAAATTCTCATTTATCTCTTTTCTTAAAAATAATATTCCCACCCTAAGTTCTTAATCTTAATAATAAGGGCTAAATCCTCGCTTCAGCGGTCGACAGATATCCCTAAAGTATAGTGATAATACTTATATAGCATTTGCATGGCGCCAACTTCATTCATACCTGTGCACTGTTCTGTGATAATTAGACCTAGTCCGTCCTCTGGCCACAATCCCCACCGCCGACGTACATTTCAATTAACACATCTTCCTCAGGGCGACTCTGGCAGGGTGCCACGGGTATTTTTGATAAGGTGATATGTTGTTTGGTGAAGCACGTTATTCATAGTGGACTACTTATGTGTGTAAACATTGTTACATATCATTTTTTAGTGGTGGATATGTCCAGAATTCTGCAGTAACTTTCTTCAGATTGGGTGAGCCGATATTTTTCCATTTACAATTATTTTGATTTTGTGTTGCACTCATAGCAGTAGCTGTGAACTGTGAATACAGCACACTCCAGCAAGTCTCAGAAGTCTGGGGGATAAGTAATGACCTTTCCGTTGCTGCCTCACACATATTATGGAGCTCTTTTTGAATTTCAAGTATTTAGCTATGTAAATGGATTAGAAAAATGGGGACACACCTGGTACGAAGGCTGATCTGCCATGGCCAAGAGTGTGGATTTGAATCACACCCACCGACAATCCTACCAAAACATTTTCTCTGCCTTCTCTTTGGTTTTCCACATTCAATCTCAGTTGAAGCTAGATAGATACATTTTAGTCAGATAAAATATAATATAAACTAGACAATATAAAACATAATGTATTGGAAAGGATAATCTATTTTCTACTTAAAGATTCAACTTCTTGATAACTTTAGGTTCAACTATGGCCTTAGTAAATCAGCAAATCAGCAATTTTGTTTTTGTTTTTTATCATCGTTATATCCCATAAGCTATTATTTCTTTATTTTTCTGTTGAAACGTGATAGCTTGTTTTTGCGGAGTGAAATGAAAATTTCAAATCAACTATTTTGATGTACAGTCATGGTGAAATTGTTGTCAGTCTTGAAATATTCCTGAAAATAAGTATTTCTTGTAAAAATTACGTTTGTTTCCTTTGTGCGTATTGCAATTGCACAAAAACAGAGGAAAACAAATGCAAATTGGACATCATTTCACACAAAAGCCAAAAATTGCATGGATAAAATTGTTGGCAACTTTCCAAAATTGTGGAGTCACACCTTTTTTCAAGCATGTGATGCTGATTCAAGCACACATGTGTGTGGCAAATAACTGAAGTGGACAAAATGAAAATCACACCTGAAACCAGATAACAAGGGAAGAATTTGATTCAATATTTGCATTGTGTGTCTGTGACTGTCACACTAAGCAGGGGAACAGAAAGAGGAGATGAACTGTCTGAGAACTTGAGAACCAATATCGTTGAAAAAAAATCAGCAATCTGACGCTTACAAGTTTGTCTCCAGAGATTTTGATATTCCTTTGTCCACAGAGAGCAACATAGTCAAGAAATTTACAACCCATAGCACTGTAGCTAATCTCCCTGGACATGGATAGCAAAGAAAAATTTGATGAAAGGTTGCAATGCAGGATAGTCCAACTCGTGAATAAGCAGCTCCAATCAAGTTTCAAAGAAATGCAAGCTGTCCTGCAGGCTCAGGGTGCAACAGTTTCAGTGAAAACTATCTGTCAACATTTAAATGCAATGAAACCCTATGACAGGAGACCCAGAAGGAAACCACTGCTGACATACACATATAAAAAGCTAAACTGCAATTTGCCAAAATATACATAAGCCAAAATCCTTCTGTGAAAACATCTTGTGGACAGATGAGACCAAGATATAGCTTTTTGCTAAACACATCATTTTACTGTTTAACAAAAACGGAATAAGGCCTACAAAGAAAAAAAACACAGTAACTACAGTCAAATATGGTGGAGGTTCAAATACGTTTTGGGTGGTTGTTTTGCTGCCAAAGGCACTGGGTCCGTTGACTTTGTGCAAGGCATCATGAAATCTGAAGATGACCAAAAATTTGAATCACAATGTAGTGCCCAGTGTCAGAGAGCTG
Organism: Allobates femoralis; assembly: GCA_033576535.1. Classification (NCBI taxonomy): domain Eukaryota; kingdom Metazoa; phylum Chordata; class Amphibia; order Anura; family Aromobatidae; genus Allobates; species Allobates femoralis. The sequence goes on from JARQOC010000001.1 coordinate 397,622,309, forward strand.
GATTTGCATCCTAGGTCATGGGTCTTCCAGCAGGAAAAATGACCCATGCATACTTCAAGAATCACTATGAAAGTTTTTATTCCAAATTGATTTTTTTTACTTATAGATTGATTGTGTTTTTTTTACTTATAGATTACTAGCTGTGAGCCCGATGCAAATGCATCGGGATTCTAGACGTGCATTAATTTGATTATAGTAGTTATAGCTGGTGTGAGTACTTTTTGGGGGGGTTTGAGTATTTTTTGGGGGGTGTGTGAGGACTTTTTGGGGGGTGTGAGTACTTTTTGGGGGTGTGTGAGTACTTTTTGGGGGATGTGAATACTTTTTGGGGGGTGTGTGAATACTTTTTGGGGGGTGTGAATAGTTTTTGGGGGGGTTGAATACTTTTTTGGGGGGTTTGAATACTTTTTGGGGGGTTTGATACTTTTTTGGGGGGTTGAATATTTTTTGGGGGTGTTGAATACTTTTTGGGGGTGTGTGAATACTTTTTGGGGGTGTGTGAATACTTTTTTGGGGGGTTGAATACTTTTTTGGGGGGTTTGCATACTTTTTGGTGGGGGTTGAATACTTTTTGGGGGGTGTGAATACTTTTTGGGGGGTGTGAATACTTTTTGGGGGGGTTGAATACTTTTTGGGGGGGTTGAATAGTTTTTTGGGGGTTGAATACTTTTTGGGGGGGTGTGAATACTTTTTGGGGGTGTGAATACTTTTTTGGGGGGTTGAATACTTTTTTGGGGGGTTTGCATACTTTTTGGTGGGGGTTGAATACTTTTTGGGGGGTGTGAATACTTTTTTGGGGGGTGTGAATACTTTTTGGGGGGGTTGAATACTTTTTGGGGGTGTGTGAATAGTTTTTTTGGGGGGTTGAATACTTTTTTGGGGGGTGTGAATACTTTTTGGGGGGTGTGAATACTTTTTTGGGGGGTTGAATACTTTTTGGGGGTGTGAATACTTTTTTGGGGGGTGTGAATAGTTTTTGGGGGGGTTAATACTTTTTTGGGGGGTTTGAATACTTTTTGGGGGGTGTGAATACTTTTTTGGGGGGTGTGAATATTTTTTTGGGGGGTTGAATACTTTTTGGGGGTGTGTGAATACTTTTTGGGGGTGTGTGAATACTTTTTGGGGGGTTGAATACTTTTTTGGGGGGTTTGCATACTTTTTGGTGGGGGTTGAATACTTTTTGGGGGTGTGTGAATACTTTTTGGGGGGTGTTGAATACTTTTTTGGGGGGGGTTGAATACTTTTTGGGGGGGTGTGTGAATAGTTTTTTGGGGGGTTGAATACTTTTTGGGGGGGTGTTGAATACTTTTTGGGGGGTGTGAATACTTTTTGGGGGGGTTGAATACTTTTTTGGGGGGTTTGCATACTTTTTGGTGGGGTGGTTGAATACTTTTTGGGGGTGTTGTGAATACTTTTTGGGGGGTGTGAATACTTTTTTGGGGGGGGTTGAATACTTTTTGGGGTGTTGTGAATAGTTTTTTGGGGGGTTGAATACTTTTTTGGGGGTGTGTGAATACTTTTTGGGGGGGTGTGAATACTTTTTTGGGGGGTTGAATACTTTTTGGGTGTGTGTGAATACTTTTTGGGGGGGTGTGAATAGTTTTTGGAGGGGTTCAATAATTTTTTGGGGGGTTTGAATACTTTTTGGGTGGGTTGAATACTTTTTGGGGGGGTGAATACTTTTTGGGGGGGTGTGAATACTTTTTTTGGGGGGTTGAATACTTTTTTGGGGGGTTTGCATACTTTTTGGGGGTGTGTGAATACTTTTTTGGGGGTTGAATACTTTTTGGGGTGTGTGAATACTTTTTGGGGAGGTGTGAATACTTTTTGGGGGTGTGTGAATACTTTTTGGGGGGGGTTGAATATTTTTCTGGGGGTTTGAATACTTTTTGGGGGTGTGTTGAATACTTTTTGGGGGGTTGTGAATACTTTTTGGGGGGTGTGAATACTTTTTGGGGGTGTGTGAATACTTTTTGGGGGGGGTTGAATACTTTTTGGGTGTGTGTGAATACTTTTTGGGGGGGTTAGAATACTTTTTGGGGGTGTGTGAATACTTTTTTGGGGGGGTGTGAATACTTTTTGGGGGGGCTGAATACTTTTTGGGGGGGTGTGAATAGTTTTTGGGGGGGTTCAATACTTTTTTGGGGGGTTTGAATACTTTTTGGGGGGGTGTGATACTTTTTGGGGGGGGGTTGAATAGTTTTTGGGGGGGTTCAATACTTTTTTGGGGGGTTTGAATACTTTTTGGGGGGGTTCAATACTTTTTTGGGGGGTTTGAATACTTTTTTGGGGTGTGTGAATACTTTTTGGGGGGGTGTGAATAGTTTTTTGGGGGGGTTCAATACTTTTTTGGGGGGTTTGAATACTTTTTGGTGGGGTGTGAATACTTTTTTTGGGGGTTGAATACTTTTTTGGGGGGTTTGCATACTTTTTGGGGGTGTGTGAATACTTTTTTGGGGGGTTGAATACTTTTTGGGGTGTGTGAATACTTTTTGGGGAGGTGTGAATACTTTTTGGGGGTGTGTGAATACTTTTTGGGGGGGTTGAATATTTTTTTGGGGGGTTTGAATACTTTTTGGGGGTGTGTGAATACTTTTTGGGGGGTTGTGAATACTTTTTGGGGTGTGTGAATACTTTTTGGGGGTGTGTGAATACTTTTTGGGGGGGGTTGAATACTTTTTGGGGGTGTGTGAATACTTTTTGGGGGGTGTGAATACTTTTTGGGGGGGTTGAATACTTTTTGGGGGTGTGTGAATAGTTTTTGGGGGGGGTTCAATACTTTTTTGGGGGTTTGAATACTTTTTGGGGGGGTGTGAATACTTTTTGGGGGGGTGTGAATAGTTTTTTTGGGGGGGTTCAATACTTTTTTGGGGGGTTTGAATACTTTTTGGGGGGGTGTGAATACTTTTTGGGGGTTGTGAATATTTTTTTGGGGGGTTGAATACTTTTTGGGGGTGTGTGAATACTTTTTGGTGGGGTGTGAATACTTTTTTGGGGGGTTGAATACTTTTTTGGGGGGTTTGCATACTTTTGGTGGGGGTTGAATACTTTTTTGGGGGGGTTGAATACTTTTTGGGGTGGTGTGAATACTTTTTGGGGGGGGGGTTGAATACATTTTGGGGGGGGGTGAATACTTTTTGGGGGGGTTGAATACTTTTTGGGGGGGTGTGAATACTTTTTGGGGGGGGTTGAATACTTTTTGGGGGTGGTGTGAATACTTTTTGGGGGGGGTGTTGAATACTTTTTGGGGGGGTTGAATACTTTTTGGGGGTGTGATTTTGGGAATTGGGGTTTTTTTTGGGGGGGTTCATATTTTTTGGGGGGTTGAATACTTTTTGGGGGGGGTTGGGGTGAATACTTTTTGGGGGGGTGTGAATAGTTTTTGGGAGGGTTCAATACTTTTTTGGGGGGTTGAATACTTTTTGGGGGGTGTGAATACTTTTTGGGGGGGTTCAATACTTTTTGGGGGGTTTTGGAATACTTTTTTGGGGGGTGTGAATACTTTTTGGGGGGGTGTGAATACTTTTTTGGGGGGTTGGGTTATACTTTTTTGGGGGGTTTGCATACTTTTTGGTGGGGGTTGAATACTTTTTGGGGGGGTTGAATACTTTTTGGGGTGGTGTGAATACTTTTTGGGGGGGGGGTTGAATACATTTTGGGGGGGTTGTGAATACTTTTTGGGGGGGTTGAATACTTTTTGGGGGTGGTGTGAATACTTTTTCGGGGGGGTTGAATACTTTTTGGGGGTGTGTGAATACTTTTTGGGGGGGTGTGAATACTTTTTGGGGGGGTTGAATACTTTTTGGGGGTGTGTGAATAGTTTTTGGGGGGGTTCAATACTTTTTTGGGGGGTTTGAATACTTTTTGGGGGGTGTGTGAATACTTTTTGGGGGGGTGTGAATAGTTTTTGGGAGGGTTCAATACTTTTTTGGGGGGTTTGAATACTTTTTGGGGGTGTGTGAATACTTTTTGGGTGGGTTCAATACTTTTTTGGGGGGTTTGAATACTTTTTTGGGGGGTGTGAATACTTTTTGGGGGGGTGTGAATAGTTTTTTGGGGGGGTTCAATACTTTTTTGGGGGGTTTGAATACTTTTTGGGGGGGTGTGAATACTTTTTGGGGGGGTGTGAATATTTTTTTGGGGGGGTTGAATACTTTTTGGGGGTGTGTGAATACTTTTTGGTGGGGTGTGAATACTTTTTTGGGGGGTTGAATACTTTTTTGGGGGGTTTGCATACTTTTTGGTGGGGGTTGAATACTTTTTGGGGGGGTTGAATACTTTTTGGGGTGGTGTGAATACTTTTTGGGGGGGGGGGGTTGAATACATTTTGGGGGGGTGTGAATACTTTTTGGGGGGGTTGAATACTTTTTGGGGGGGGTGTGTGAATACTTTTTGGGGGTGTGTGAATACTTATTGGGGGGGTGAGCGGGAAATCGCTAACTTTGTGGCCGAAAATCGAACCAGAGGCTCGGCCACAAAGTTAGCGATTTACCGCTCAGGCAGCGACTCGCTACCTGAGCGGTAAATCGCTAACTTTGTGGCCGAGCCTCTGGTTCGATTTTCGGCCAGCGACTCGCAATGGCCGCTTCGCGGCCATTGCTCGCACTCAGCCAGCGACTCGCAATGGCCTCGCGGCCATTGCTCGCGCAGGCTAACGACTCGCATTGGCCGCTACGCGGCCAATGCTTCGCTCGTGGTGACGTCACAGAGTGACAAAGCCACAGCGATTTCGGGGTCCGACACGAAAATGCCTACGGCAATAGATTGATAATAGCTGGGTCTCACATAGGCCTGACATTATCAATCTAGGGCTTGGTGTCAGCTGGCTAATAGTCAGCTCACATTAACCCCTTATAACGCAGTCTGCCACCAGCACCAGGGCAACTGGAAGAGCGGGGTAACTGACAGTTTTGACATCTCTCATGAAGGCACCAATTCTGGGACATCTGTGGGATGCAATTTGCAGTGTGGGGGGTCAAAACTCTTGAGCCTCACCACACAGAATTCCTGCCCCCAGCTGCCTGGGTTGTCTTGACTGGCAATCATACATACTGCAATTTGCATGCCTATTTTTACATTTTTTAAGGGTTTTTTGACTGTGTCTGTCGCCAAAATCACCACCAAAGGCGGCGACCAATGAGCTCAGACTATGCAAATAGTGCGTGCTGAACATTCGAATTTTGCGCCAATTTGCAACCCGGCAGAAGCGGCACATGAGCGCCGCTTCCACAGGTATAGACGGTGGACCTAGCGCGCACGAACCAGCCGGTAGACGACCGGCGTCAGCCGGTTGTCTCCCGGCTGGCGAGCCGCTAACCGGAGCTCAGCTGCGGCTACCTGCGGCACGGAGGTCTGCGGCCAGCCAGCCGGGAGATGACCGGCGTCAGCCAGTCATTTCCCGGCTGGCGAGCCGCTGACCTCTGTGCCGCAGTAGCCGCGGCTGAGCTCCGGTCTAAACTCTGGTCAGCAGCGAGCTAGCCAGGAGATGATGGTGCCCGTCGCGGCATTCAAACCGCGTGCTAAGCCGCAGTACTCGGCGGCCGCAGTGACCAATCAGAGAAGTAGCGTGGCTTGGTGCGCGGTTTGAATGCCGCTCCTCTGATTGGTCGCGGCACTCAGCGCTGACCAATCAGAGGAGCGGTTCGTGCCATGGCGCCATATTGTAGTTGAAATATGGCGCCATGGTGCGCGCCGCTATTCTCATTCAATCCCTGAGGAAGGAGCTTGGTATGTGGCTCTGAAACGCGTCAGAAATAAAGGCTTAAGCTGATCCAGACATTCCTGTGTCTTGGTTCTTTTGATGCTGGAGCAGCAGCACGGACATTGAGGCATTTCGTCCAAGAATATCAGCATTGTATGGTGGCTCAGTGTTTAGCATTGTATGGTGGCTCAGTGGTTAACATTATATGGTGGCTCAGTGGTTAGCACTGTATATGATGTCTCATTGTTTAGGTGGCTCAGTGGATAGCACTGTATATGGTGGCTCAGTGGTTAGCACTGTATATGGTGGCTCATTGTTTAGGTGGCTCAGTGGTTAGCACTGTATATGGTGGCTCAGTGGTTAGCACTGTATACGGTGGCTCAGTGGTTAGCACTGTATATGGTGGCTCAGTGGTTAGCACTGTATATGGTGGCTCAGTGGTTAGCACTGTATATGGTGGCTCAGTGGTTAGCACTGTATATGGTGGCTCAGTGGTAAGCACTGTACATGATGGCTCAGTGTTTAGGAGGCTCAGTGGTTAGCATTGTATGGTGGCTCAGTGGTTAGCACTCTATGGTGGCTCAGTGGTTAGCATTGTAGGGTGGCTCAGTGGTTAGTATTGTATGGTGGCACAGTGGTTAGCATTGTATGGTGGCTCAGTGGTTAGCACTTTATATGGTGGGTCAGTGGTCAGCACTGTATATGATGTCTCATTATTTCTTTGATTTAAGTGAGTCCTCCCACTGAGAAATAGTAAAAATGGAGGCTTAGCTGAGCACAAGGAAAGAGTGACAAGGTAGGATAGGGACCCATCAGATCTAAAATCACCTTGAAGCTGGTTGATGGGCAAACAGGTAGTGGCCAATATGTGTACCAAGAACCTTAGTTTATAAAGATAAAATATCCAAAAAATACATAGACGATAGACACATGGGTAGGTGATAGATAGATATCGTGTAGTCTTTGCATTATTGTTAAATCTTCATAAATAAACTACATACATATTCTAGACTACCCGAGGCATTAGAATCGGGTCATCATCTAATTTATTTATATTTACACTAATCTGATGTCAGTTTGGTTCCAATACTGGTAACCAATCACAGACGCTGGCAGAGAGGGTGAGCAGAACTAAGTCTAGCTTTAACAAGTCAATGAGGGGAAAGCAATGAGGTTCATGAGTGGGCCTGGAAGCAGGGTGACAGCGGTGCTGAAGATTGGTAAGTAATAGTCTAGGAAGCTAAAGACTGTGACAAAACAGCAGCGCTCCACTTTAAAACAGTTTGAGCTATTTTTGGCAGCTTTTGGCCCCTTTGAATATGTTTTCTAGGCAATTGATTTTGCCTCCCATTGAATTGAATGGGGTTCGGAAATACTGTGAACTATTCACTGATTTTTTCAGCAAACATATGCCCATTCGGCAAACTGAGTCATACCCAAACTTCAAAAGGTTCGCACATCTCTACTGGAGAGTTCTAAAGTGGACAGCAATGAGACAGATTTTGAACACTTGTGGAGAGATCTACTGTACTAACTTGCTGTTGGTAGAATGCATCCTTCAAATTTGAAAGACCAGTTTGCAAAAGAAGAGTTGTCCAAAATTCCAATTGAGAGGTGTAAGAAGCTTGTTGATGGTTATAGGAAGCAATTGATTGCAGTTATTTATTTCAAATGGTGTGCAGTGCAACCAAATATTACGTTGAGGATGCCAACAAATTTGTCCAGTTGATTTTTGGAATTTGTGGAATTATGTCCAATATGCCTTTTTTCTCTAATTTTGTTTTTTTGTGCTGTTATTCCAATACACACGAAGGAAATAAACATTGTATGACAAAATGTGTAATTTCAATAATTTTCTAGGAGAAAAAATTTATTTTTTGGAACAATTTCAAGGCTGCAACTTTTTCAGCTATGACTGTGTATAAGTTATTGATTTGCTTTGGTTGAGTCTTTCTTTGGGGATGGAAAGGAATAGCAATTTCTTTTTCCCATTTAAAAGCACCATTTCAAGATCACATTATGCTGTGAAAAAAAACAGGGAAAAAGTTATTTTAATAAAGTCTCCCGCACACTTTCCCTTGTTCACCAATTTATTTAAAAAAAGTTCTCACAAAGCTCCAATGTAGTTCACAATCCACAATTGCAGCTCTGGTGAATGAATAGTGTTAAAGCAAAGGCGATGGGTATGGCAATAACACTCATCATAGCTGCTGGGTCTCACTAAGTGCAGCATCAAGTTGGCAGCTGTGATGGCAGTTTTCATTACCCGGTGTCTGTGAATAGATACATATTCACAGTCTATTCAATTGTCCTAAACATACTACAATCTAGGTAGAGCTGAGGATCAAGCCGCACTTCAATCTTGATAATATTCCATAAAATTATTATCCTTTATTACGATTGTAGATATCCATTAACAACATTTAAAAACAACGAAACACTTCAACATTCTGACACATTTCTGGCGTACACCACCATAAGTCATAGAATGTTTCACATAGAAAAAGGTCACATATTTAAGCAAAAAAAAACATCAATTTCAAATTAATCCTTAATTAGTTATCCAATGATTTAACACCCAAGGGCAAACCTGTTGTCATATACTATACCAAAGAGACATATATAATCTTTTGAGTAAGCAAATCCATATCCACCATATATACAAACATAAATACATACATGTATACAGCATTACATCAGTATTACAATATAGGTATATTCAATCAGTATATAGAACAGATCACTTTTGAGATTCATTCCTCCACCAAAGAAACTGAGCAACTGTATTGAGAGTAAAACCTGTAATAAAAATAACATTGGATGCACAATTACCAGGCACAATACCAGGTTGATGATGGCGGTGGCAGCGTGCGTTTCAAGGGCTCCGCGGTGTCCCCTGCCTTAAAGAGATCCTGTCACCCCCAAAACGCCTCATAAGGTATTAAAAGATGTCCCTAGAGCATATTAACACTTATCCTACACTCCTTTTTGCTTCTAAATGCATCTAGTGAAAATGTATAAAAACGTTTTTAAACTCACTCATTAGCGATGTTAATGAGTGGCTAGTGTATGCATAGTCACCCAGGCAGGCTCTCCCTCTTCATAATATCACGCCTTAATAGGCGTCATCTTCAACGCTGATTGAAATGGCGCCTCCCTGCTCTCCTGTGTCGGCGTGGCTGCAGTGAGGCTGTATGACGCGAATCGCGTCATTTCCGGCTTCGGGTGATGTATGTACACCAGTGCCGCTCTGCGCATGCGTGCTGGAGGCATAACATAGCGGCACAGGTGTACATACGTCACCCGAACACGGAAATTACGCGATTTGCGTCATACAGCCGCACACTGCAGCTCGGCCGACACAGAGGAGAGAGGGGAGGCGCGCATTTCAATCAGCGTTGAAGATCACGCCTATTAAGGTGTGATTTTATGAAGAGGGAGAGCCTGCCTGGGTGACTATGCATACACTAGCCACTCATTAACATCGCTAATGAGTGAGTTTAATAACGTTTTTATACATTTTCACTAGATGCATTTAGAAGCAAAAAGGAGTGGGCAATACCTGATATAAAGGGGGTTAGAGACACATCATACCACCCCCTCCACATCCAGTTTATGTGTACTTACACATGGCATATGGATTGTCGTCATCAAGCCTCCTGATGATTGGTGAAACGCGTCGAGGCGCACGGGGATGAGTACACCACCCTCTTAAGCTAAGTACCCCCTCTCTTCTGTGTTATACCCAATTGAGTAGGGTCTATTTCATCATATAGGACCATACCACCGGAGGGTTGATATGCACACAGAATAGGAGATTTATCCAACAGCTATCTAACATCATACCATATATGGGGGAGTTTAGTATATGGGTGGTGACACTCTGATTATAATACTAGGACCCTAAACCTGGGAGGGTGTATCATAGGGGGGAGCACCACCTCCTCTCTTCCAGGGTGAGGTTAGGGCACGACAGGGCTAGCCGCCGACGAGTGGGGGCGCCACTACGTACCGTAGGGTGCCGACCTCCGCTGTCAGGCAGGTGAAAGGAGAGAGGCAATTATCAAGGACCGCATCCTTCCTTCATACTTTCCTGTGCAACTAGTTTTTATTCACGTATGGTGTGTTATTGTATAAGTTGGTAATAAAGTTATCATTCAATGGGTTTAATATGATTTACACTTGATTCAAAATCCTCAATTATCTAAATTTGTGTCAAATTGATATGGCCAGTTTCCTGTCAGGTCCAGTTAACACATCCTCATGGACGGAGGATGCTAATCAGGCATTCTGCACTACTGTTAATCCAGATGGAGGTACGGGTTTAGTCTCCCTCAAGGTACAATTCAATGAACTGTATGTTTTGTACAAGGAATATACTAGATCATGGTGGGAAATTAAGACCTTTGAGAACTATCTAAAGAACAGTATAGTTCCAAAAGGACTGCGAATAAACCTCTGTCCATCTCCACGTACAGCGAGCCCTGAACTCTTGGAGTTGTGGAAAAAAGAATCCATTGGCTCTTCCCTGCGCTTCATGAGCATCTTGCTGCATGAGGAGAGGAAGATCTTTGAGGCAGCAACTGGTAAACTTAATCAAGGTATTGAGAATATCCTAAAGTCCAGATCTGACCCCGACTTTAACAGGAGGGAGGCTTCTCTGCAGAATTCCCTGGAGAAATACCAGGGTTTTCTGAAGGAGAGAAATCACCTCCAATTTCAGAGGGACTTTAAGGAATTTTCTGAGGACCAAGCATACCTCTTTGTAAGGGAGAAGCCGAAGGGATCATCTTCAGAGGGGGATTCGGATCCAGAGGGCCCGGGAGGTGGAAGTGGTGGGCGCGGAATGGGAAGAGGGAGAAAGAGGAGACCAAAAGGTGGGAAATGGGGCAATGGAGGTCCCCAAAGACCCCCGGGAAATCCAGGCCAAGGAGGCCATCAATTCCCCAAGGAGTGCCACACCAACCCGCATCGCAGGGACCCATGACACCGGCCTACTCCGGAGGGCCCCAGAACATGGTAGTTCCACCAAATCAGCTTGGAGCATCGGGTGGGGGGGCACTGGGGGGAATGGTCAAGGTGGAAGCATGGGCTTATCTGGTTTACCCTTCTCTGGTGTACCTGTGACTTATTTTTTAGGGGGCACGATCCCAAAAGATTACCCACTGAGAAACAGGGTGGGACTGCCAACGCCACGCTAGTGACTCAGCTGGACGGGGGACAGATTATTAACCTGTCCTCCTACCAACTGAACTATCATGAATATAACATCTTAAAGAAGGGGCTCTCCTTCGTCCCGACAAACAGGTTTAGTTGTTTCGAGTGGGTTAGGGACATTAACCTGTTTGGGCGTAAACTTAAATGGAAGAAGTTCTTTTCCAAACATAATAAAGATGAATGTTTGAGATTACGGCTTGACGAGGATAAGTACCAATGCTTTCATGATATGGTAAACCTGAACCATCAAACGAGTGGGTGTAACGAAAGAGGGCTCGGCCCTTTACAGGGCATAAGAATATCAGTAAAAAGATGCCACCTCATACTGACGCCACTAGTGTTGATATCTTTATGAACCTTGTGGAGAGAGACCTGAAAAAGATCCCCTGCATAAATCAAGATTTGATTGGCAATCTGGATGAGGCTGAGACCAGTACCCTGCTATCGCTGGAACGAGAGCAGGGGCTTGTAATTAAAGCATCTGATAAGGGTGGAAATCTTGTGTTGATGGACCATGAAAAATATAGAGAAATGTGCTATCGAATTTTCAATGATCGTTCTACGTATGAGATCCTTGACTGTAACCCTGTAGTTAAGTATACTGAGGAGCTTATTTACATCTTGGAGTATGCTAGAGGGAGGACTCATTTCTAAGAACGAATATGAGTTCATCAAACCGGTGCACCCGGTAACCCCGACTTTCTATGCACTTCCTAAGGTGCACAAGGGGGTCGAGGTACTGAAGGGGAGACCCATCGTCTCCGGCATTGACTCCTGCACCCAGAATGCAGTTGTCTATGTAGATACGATTCTCCGCCCTTTTGTTACGGGTCTATCATCCTACACACGGGATACAGCCGACCTGCTAAGAAAGCTTGATGGGGTCAATCTAGAGGCAGGTACCATACTGACCTCAATTGATGTAGAGGCTCTATATAGCAGTATCCCTCATGACCTAGGACTGCGCGCTGTTGAGTACTATCTCGACACGAGGACGAGGATCTGTCACAGTCATAACATCTTTGTCATTGATTTATTGAAATTTGTGTTGTATCACAACACTTTTCTTTTTGACAGGAAGTACTTCCACCAGCTCAGGGGTACAGAGATGGGGAGCTCCTGAGCCCCGTCGGACGCCAATCTGTACCTGGGCTGGTGGGAGGAAACCATCGTGTTCAAGGACGGCACCAACTGGTGGGAGCCCCATATCGTCCTCTGGTCCAGATATATAGATGATGTGTTTTTGCTGTGGTCTGTACCAGGGGACCTGTTCGCGGAGTTTCTCAGATGCCTGAATATCAACCAGATTGGTCTGCAATTCACCTTTGAGAGCAGCTCTACGGAGCTCCCCTTTTTGGATGTACTGATTAGGAAGGAGACCGATGGGTCCTTGTCTACGAGCGCCTATCACAAACCGACATCGACTAATAGTCTCCTTAGGTGGGAAAGCTATCATCCAGTACCGCTCAAGAGGGGCATCCCAAAGGGACAATACTTGAGACTGAGAAGGAACTGCTCTAATTTAGGTGATTTCAGATTACAGGATGATGATTTGACAAGGCGGTTTGTGGAGAGGGGCTACCCACGACCGGTGCTGCAGACAGCACGCAGTCATGCAGAAAGGCAAAACAGAGAGGAACTGCTACAGAAGTGTGGGAGACGCCGGAAAGAGGACCCCGGCTCATAGGCACTTTTGACTGTCAAAATTAAAAAATCATGAGTGTGCTACGCAGATATTGGGATGTTCTGACTTCCAACCCAGATTTGAAGGGGATGATCTCCCCGGTACCTAGTGTCACCTATCGGAGGGGCCGTTCTCTGTCAGACAGATTGGTACACTGTTACTTCAGGCCCCCAGCGATGGGATCTACCTGGCTGGGTGCAAAACCAAAAGGTTTCTTCAGATGTGGGGATTGTAGTTTCTGTGGGAACATGACACCATGTAAGTCTATTCAGAGTGTGGCCAGTAACAAAACTTTCTTTCAACGTGAGTTTTCCAACTATAAGTCTGCCGGGTGGTGTACGTAGCTACGTGCACCTGCCGACTAGATTATGTCAGAAAAACGGTCAGAGAGCTAAGAAGAAGGGTGGGTGACCACTTGAGAGACATTAGAAATGGAAGGGACACCCCTCTTGCGAGGCACATGAATGAGGTACATGGTGGTGACATCAAACACGTGACTTTCAGAATCATAGAGGTGGTGAGGGTCGGTCCAAGGGGAGGAAACCATGATTTTGAATGTCCTAAGGAGGGAGGCAGAGTGGATATTTAGGTTCAATACCCTGTCCCAAAAGGATTAAATGAGCAGTTGTCATATGCATGCTTTCTGTGAATGAACGGTATGTGTACGGGTTTCTATGACTGGGAAGTGAGATTCATTATAAAAATTAATGTTTTATCTACATAATTTATATCTTGGTATTACACTGGTGTCTTGAGTATATCTACCATCCCCTGTGACCCTGCATAAACAGCCAAAATTCTGCCCCATGAACGTTTTGTCATGGGTGAAGCAGAAATATATGTTTACCCTCACTACTAGCTTTACTTACAGCCAGTAATAGTGTTGCAAGAGTGGTGCACCTATGTGAATGTAAAATGAGTATGCCAGGTATAGGAGCAGGGCGGTGCCTGTGGACGGTGCCGCACACGCCCCCATGTCAATAGAGTCGCCCTGACAACGGGGGACTTGATTATACACGGCGCGCAGCCGCAGTGTCCTGAAGAGAAGCTCCCACCGCTATTACGCCGGGAGAGCCATTGCGCATGCGCGCCACATCACTTCCTGTAACGCGTGCGTTCCACCAGCTGGATGATGGCGGCGGCGGCGTGCGTTTCAAGGGCTCCGCGGCGCCCCCTGCCTTAAATACCGTGAGTTGAGCATTGGAGGCATGACTGCAGCAATATATATGTTAGATATTCCCCAACTTTATTATATTTTGGAGTTTGGGCTGTATGGGGGCCTTTGTTGGGGGAGGAGGCTTGTGGTCACAGGATGTGGGCGGTACCAGGGTGGGCAATACCTGATATAAAGGGGGTTAGAGCCACACCATACCACCCCCTCCACATCCAGGTTATGTGTACTTACACATGGCATATGGATTGTCGTCATCAAGCCTCCTGATGATTGGTGAAACGCATCGAGGCTCACGGGGATGAGTACACCACCCTCTTAAGCTAAGTACCCCCTCTCTTCTGTGTGATACCCAATTGAGTAGGGTCTAGTTCATCATATAGGACCATACCACCGGAGGGTTGATATGCACACAGAATAGGAGATTTATCCAACAGCTATCTAACATCATACCATATATGGGGGAGTTTAGTATATGGGTGGTGACACTCTGATTTTAATACAAGGACAAAGTGATAAACCTGGTGGCCAATGGTCCTAAACCTGGGAGGGTGTATCACAGGGGGGAGCACCACCTCCTCTCTTCCAGGGTAAAGTTAGGGCACGACAGGGCTACCCGCCGACGAGGTGGGGGCGCCACTACGTACCTTAGGGTGCCGACCTCCGTTGTCAGGCAGGTGAAAGGAGGGAGGCAATTATCAAGGACAGCATCCTTCCTTCATACTTTCCTGTGCACCTAGTTTTTATTCACGTCTGGTGTGTTATTGTATAAGTTGGTAATAAAGTTATCATTTAATCGGTTTAATATGATTTACACTTGATTCAAAATCCTCAATTATCTAAATTTGTGTCAAATTGGGTGCACAATTAGGAAACTAAAAAAAAACGAATTGCAGATCATTTAAGTGATATCCAAAATAAAAATGAAGCATAATCAGGTGCAGTGTGACATTTCGTATCATGTCACGGAGGCAGTCTGGATTCATTTAGTTTCTATGGTATTGAACTGGGTAAGTGTCTAGTGAGGGGAGCAAATTGTCACTTGAGTGAGGAAGTGAAAAACTCTAATACACCTAATAGGGGTAGCAATCCTTAAGGTCATAATCGACTTTGCAACAAGCCTTTTTATATGACTTAGGATTTGTGCCAGATCAGAACCCCAAACTGCAGATGCTGCGTTTTGGGGTGAATGCCCCTCATCATTGCAGTGTGTGGGAATTTTTATCTGGCTGTATGAGAGGCTGAGAGGAGGTCTGGGGAACTAGATATTCTCCTCATGGGGAGAAATCTGCCTGCCGGCATAAGGAGACAGATAAGCTGATAAGGAGACTTATAGCCACAATGCCTCTCAGGGAAATATGGGAAATATGCAATTTGTCACTTCAGTGAGGAAGTGAAAAACCCTAATGCCACCCAATAAATCCTTAAAGTCATAATCGACTCTTTAACAAGCCTTTTAATATGACAGGATTTGTGCCAGATCAGAACCCCAAACTGCAGATGCTTTGTTTCGGGGTGACTGCCCCTCATCAGTGCAGTGAGTGGGAATTCTCATCTGGCTGCCAAAATGCAGCATCTGCAGTTTGGGGTTCTGATCTGGCACAAAACCTAAGTCATATTAAAAGGCTTGTTAAAGAGTCAATTATGACTTTAAGAATTGTTACCCTTATTGAGTCACTTGGAGAAATTAGAACCGGATGGATAGAAGCCGCGCTGACCACAATAAGAGAAACAGAGTAACACACACACTCTGTTTATTCAGCCCTCAGCCTACGCGTTTCGTGGCAAACAGGCCACTTCATCAGGGCTCCATACGTGCTTGTCCAAGGGAGTTGTGACCATTCACAACCAGACCAGGTGAGTCTGTATTGTGGGAGTCCGTGTGACCATCAAACCCGAAGGTATTACTCTATGTGCGCTTCTTTTCCTTCTTATTTGTACCCTTATTGAGTGACATTAGAGTTTTTCACTTCCTCACTGAAGTGACAATTTGCATATTTCCCAGAGGAGCATTGCGGTTATAAGTCTCCTTATCAGCTTATCTGTCTCCTTATGCCAGAAGGCAGATTCCTCCCCATGAGGAGAATATCTAGTTCCCCAGACCTCGTCTCAGCCTCTCATACAGCCAGATAAAAATTCCCACACACTGAAATGATGAGGGGCATTCACCCCAAAACGCAGCATCTGCAGTTTGGGGTTCTGATCTGGCACAAATCCTAAGTCATATTAAAAGGCTTGTTGCAAAGTCGATTATGACCTTAAGGATTGCTACCCCATCACACAATATTTGATTTCATGCTTACCCATGCAAAGTGCCTGTGTGCTTGGATGACCTTATTGAATGTAATGCGTGCAATTTGCAGTGTGTTGGCTGCACCATGGGCCCTCTCAAAAAAAGAATCCGCAAACACTTATCTGATGTGGTTAATCTCCCAGTTACTGGTTATTCCTCTGTGTCCAAACATTTTGCCGTTAAACATAACAGTAACCTAGGTTCCTTCAGGTTTACAGACATAGAGAAGGTAACTCATTTAATTAGAGGTGGAAATTTTCATAGACATGTTTTAAAAAGAGAAGATGGATGGATTTTTCACTTGGAAACTCGGATTCCATTTGGTTTAAATAGTAAAATGGATCTGATTACTCAGTTTTAAAATTATTGTGTCCTAACTCGAGTCCATATACATTTCTTACCGATTTTACACATCCTTCTTTTCTCTGGTCATCAGTTTACCATCTGGTAATATTATTCTTCATGCTGTTTTTATGTGGAATTTTGCATGTGGAAGTTTCATTTTTTTGGGACTGTAATTTTTAATACTTTGCAATGCATGTATTTTTTCCTTTGAAATGTATGTATTGTTAATTTTGTATCTTTGTCAGTTAACCAACTGAAACATTTTCTGATCAAACTTTAAACGGCTGGTTTTGCTGTTTTAAGCAAGCTTTTTCAGACAAATTCTAATTAATTGTAGTCAGACCCCAGTTTGGGTAGCTCCTACCATTGCAGTTTGTGGTTTTATTCTGGATCAGCTCAGTGGATACCTAGACCTTGAAGAAGGCACATTCAGTGCTGAAACATATAGTCTGGTGGGGGAGAGGGTTTTGTTACAATTTGCTTGGAGTCATTTTCTTCGTGTTTTTTATACTGTGGCACTGTTTTCAATGAAGCTGTGCATTTTTTCTGTGTATCAGCTGGAGAAAAATTCCTTTTGGTTGGATTTAATAAGATTGCTCCTTTCTTCTTCTCCGTGTCTGGATTCCTGCATGAAAATGTGACGACGAAGATTCTGCCTAATGGTGAAATATATATACAGTATATATATATATATATATATATATATATATTATATATATATTGTATAGTAGTATTCCTCCTGGCATTTTATTTTCCAGGGTATTTATCCAGTAAGCTACTTGTATGCCAATTTCTCCCCCTCACTGGACACTTAACCCGTTCAGTACCATAGAGACTGAGTGAATCCACACTGCCTCCGTGACATGATATGAAATGTCGCACCGTACCCAAGTATGCTCCGTTTTTATTTTTAATATTTCTTATATGATCTGCAATTCATTGTTTTAGTTTTCAAATTGTGCATCCCATATACTTTTTATTACAGATTCTACACTCAATCCATTCAATTTCTTTGGTGGAGGAATGAATCTCAAAACTGATCTGCTCTATATATAATGAATATACCTACCGTATATTGTAATACTGATGTAAAGATATTATATATATATATATATATATATATATATATATATATATATATATATATATATATAAAAATATATATATATATATATCTATATATATATATAAACTAAGTAAAAGTCCATGCAGCACACAGCTATCACCAATGATGCACAGTGCTAACAAGCCATATTTGTTTGAGGAAAAAATTCAAAACTTACGTTTTTCAAAAAACTCAATAATCTTATCTTTTAATCTGGAGTTCTTGGTACATACATTGGCCAATGTCTGCTTGCTCATCAACTACGACAAAGTGACTCCAGGTCTGATGAGCCCTATCTGACATCCAAGCCCTCCTTGTCCACCCCCACCTCGCGGTGGGCGGGCACCATCTAAACCCTCCATCACCTGTAGGTTTAATGAGGGTGCACATTGCAGCAATGGAGTCTGCAGCTCCATATAATATATAATACAGAAAAGCTGCACAGCACTCAGCAGACCAGTGTGAACTGGTGCAAGCATGGGGCACAGAGATTAAACAAACTAAGTAAAAGTCCATGCAGCACACAGCTATCACCAATGATGCACAGTGCTTTCTGTATTATATATTATATGGAGCTGCAGACTCCATTGCTGCAATGTGCACCCTCATTAAACCTACAGGTGATGGAGGGTTTAGATGGTGCCCGCCCACCGCGAGGTGGGGGGTGGACAAGGAGGGCTTGGATGTCAGATAGGGCTCATCAGACCTGGAGTCACTTTGTCGTAGTTGATGAGCAAGCAGACATTGGCCAATGTATGTACCAAGAACTCCAGATTAAAAGAAAGATTATTGAGTTTTTTGAAAAACGTAAGTTTTGAATTTTTTCCTCAAACAAATATGGCTTGTTAGCACTGTGCATCATTGGTGATAGCTGTGTGCTGCATGGACTTTTACTTAGTTTGTTTAATCTCTGTGCCCCATGCTTGCACCAGTTCACACTGGTCTGCTGAGTGCTGTGCAGCTTTTCTGTATTATATATATATATATATATACATACACACATAGTGGAAATGTATTTCCTAGCTCAAAATATTATATATCTCTCTGGTATAATATATGACAACAGGTTTGCACTTGGGTGTTAAATCATTGGCTAACTCATTAAGGTTTAATTTGAAACAGATGTTTTCTTTGTTTAAATGTGTGACTTTTTTCTGAGAAATATTCTATGACTAAGGGTGGTGAACGCCAGAAACGCGTCAGAATGTTGAAGTGTTGCCTTGTTTTTATATGTTTTTAATGGATACCTAATAAAGAAAAATAATTTAATGAACTATTATCTGGATTGCAGTGCAGCTTGATCCTTTCCTCTACCTCAATGATATGCTTAGCTGAGCACACCAGCCGTGGATCAGCACTCTGTAATCCTTGCAGCAGTGAACATTCATCCTGTGTCCCAGGAGGTAGTGAGCCTTTTTTTCCTATTCTCTTATAATACAAAGAACTATAGCGTCTCCTGATGAGTTTTTGAAAATTTTGTTTCCATATTTTCATCAATTACATATCATTAACATATCATGTACAAAGAAAATAAGGGAATATGAGTATAGCATAAAATGAAATATTTTTTTTAAATACAATGCAAAATGAATTAAAATACTATGCAAATAAAGAAAATGTCCACCATGGGGCTGAGAATCTGCTATGTACCACTCAAAAAGAGATGTAGCAGTGACTCATTTCAATGAAATACTGGGGTAAGAAGTAAAATGGATGTAATCATATATATTAAATATAATATCAATGTATGCTGGAAGTAAATTAACACATGGCAATATTGTATACAGGGTCGGCCATTTATGTGGATACACCAAAATAAAATGGGAATGGGTGGTGATATCAACTTCCTGTTTGTGGCACATTAGTATATGGGAGGGGGAAAACTTTTCCAAATGGGTGGTGACCACCGCTATTGGTCTGACACTAACCCACAGTGGATAGATCCCTCCAAGACTGTTGGAACACAAAAATTGATGGTATGGTGTGGTATATGGGGTACAAAGATAGTGGGGCCATTCTTCATCAATGGAAACCTCAATGTCATTGGATAATTGAAATTCCTACCTGATGATGTGTTGCCCTCTTTATGCACTGAAGATGACACGTTCCCTGAGTTTTTCCAACAAGATGGTGCACCACCACATTATGGGTGTCAGGTCCGAGCATTCCTACATGAACAGTTTCCTGGAAAGTGGATTGGTCATCGTGGGCCAGTTGAATGGCCACCAAGGTCTCCCGATCTGACCCCCTTAGACTTTTATCTTTGGGGTCATCTGAAGACAATTGTCTATGCTGTGAAAATACGAGATGTGCAGCATTTCAAACAATGGATACTGGAAGCCTGTGCTAGCATTTCTTCTGCTGTGTTGCTCTCATTGTGTCAAGAGTGGGAGAAGAGGGTTGCATTGACTATGCAACACAATGGGCAGCACTTTGAACACATTTTATAAGTGGTCATAAACTTGTAAGTAACTCATGAAAGAATAAAGTTACATTAAAACCAAGCACACCAATGTTTTTCTTATGAAATTCTCAATAAATTTGATGTGTCACATGACCCTCTTCCCATTGAAAAAAATAAAGTTGGATCCAAAATGGCCAACTTCAAAATGGCCACCATGGTCACCACCCATCTGGAAAAGTTTTCCCCCTACCATATACTAATGTGCCATAAACAGGAAGTTGATATCACCAATCATTCCCATTTTATTTTGGTTCATATTCCATATTAATGGCCCACCCTGTAGAATAAATGTATCTGAGATATGTAATAAAACAATGTATTGCTCATGAGATGGGTTTCTAAGATTATTCGATTCACATGGCTAAAGGTACTTATAATGTATTTCTTTATTTTATTGCTCCAATATGGGGATATATGATATACTTACATACTAATATTGTCTCCTGACCAATGTATTGTTTTATTATATGTCTCAAATATATGTATTATATACTACATCAGAGGTCCCCAACTCCAGGTCTCGAGGGCCGCAAACAGTGAGATTTCCTTAGTTTTGCACAGGTGCTAATGTGATCATGTGCACAGGTGATGAGTCCAACCACTGTGCAATACTAAGGAAATCCTGAAAACCTGCACTGTTGGCGGCCCTTGAGGCCTGGATTTGGGGACCCATGCACTAGATGGTGGCCCGATTCTAACGCATCGGGTATTCTAGAATATGTATGTAGTTGACATACTGTGACTGACAGAACTTGTTCAGTCAACGTGAGTGAACTGCATATAAATATATATATATATATATATATACATATATATACATAGCAGCGACCAATCAGAGGAGCGGCCCGCGGTTTGAATGCCGCTCCTCTGATTGGTCGCCGCGTTCAGCGCTGACCAATCAGAATAGCGGCGCGCGCTGTGGCGCCATATTTCAAATACACTGAGCTGAACGCGGCGACCAATGAGAGGAGTGGCATTCAAACCGCGCGAAGCTTCCCTCATGCCACTATTCTGATTGGTTGGCTCTGAACGTGGCGACCAATCAGAGGAGCAGCATTCTAACCGCGCGCCACTTCTCTGATTTGGTCAGCGCTGAACGCGGCGACCAATCAGAATAGCAGCGCGCGCTATGGCACCATATTTCAAATACACTGAGTACAGTGTACTTGAAATATGGCGCGCGCCGCTATCCTGATCCCAAGACAAAAAGGGGGGAGGGGGTGGGAGCGCATGTGAAGAAAGTTTTTGAAGTGGATTTAGGCCCAGGGCTATGTAGCCACTCACCAGAGGTGGTTGTGCAACCCTGCACAACTGCGGTCTTGCGCCTGTGAATCCACCTCCGCCTGGAGGTATAGTGGAGGCACCGAAAGTTGCTCCGGGAGCTCCAACTCCTGCCGCGATCAATGACCGGATTGATGTCACCACAGGTCCTACAACGGTGACCGTGTTGTATTGCTAGGTCATGGAACTCAGGATCTAGGATTAATAATATCTCTTGTCCAGAGCTGCTCTTGCCAGGTGTGCACAAGTGCAAGAAGCTGAGAGTGAAAAAATCCCTGGTCTGTGGAGCGCTAGGGCTAGAGATAAATGGCACTAGGGTTATTTTAGAAAAAGTTTCTTTATTAACCTCTTACAGGCCACTACGCGTTTCTGCAGCAGAGCGCTGCCTTCATCAGGTTGCATCACCTGATGAAGGCAGCGCTCTGCTGCAGAAACGCGTAGTGGCCTGTAAGAGGTTAATAAAGAAACTTTTTCTAAAATAACCCTAGTGCCATTTATCTCTAGCCCTAGCGCTCCACAGACCAGGGATTTTTTTACTCTCAGCTATCCTGATCCCGGCACGGCTAATGCTGGTCATCTCCCGGCTGGCTCGCCGCAGACCTCCGTGCCGCAGGTAGCCGTGGCTGAGTTCCGGTTAGCGGCTCACCAGCTGGCTCGCGCCCTGCATCCACCGTCTACTGGACGGTGTATACCTGCGGAAGCGGTGCTCACGCGCCGCTTCCGCCAGGCGGTGCTAACACGCCGCTCTCGCCGGGCTGCAAATAGGCGCGAAATTCGAACTTTGAATTCTTGCGCCTATTTGCATAGTCTGGGCTCATTGGTCGCCGCCTTCGGCGGCAACCAATCAGCTACCTCTGTGTGGCGCGCGATTTCGGCGACAGACGCAAAAGCCCTTAGACAATTATATAGTAGATATTATTATCATGTATTAATTTACACCTACCGTACCCATTTTCTGGCCATGTAATATTATATTATACATGACTACATCCATTTACGGTAACTTCTTAATCATTGTCTGATTGCAGTCACATAGCAGTCTTTCGCCCTATGCTGGAATATTGTCTTATCTGCATAGTATTTTAATGACTTTGCACTGTACTTAATAAAAAAAATTCTTTGGTCAGTTGCACAGAGAGCAGAGAGGGTTGACTGACACCACAGAGGAGGGACATAGATGCTTGAAAACCCGCCTCCCGTCTTGGGTCAGGTTTGAAACAGATCTTATAAAAGTCTTTATTTCAATGAATCAAAGGAGCATAAATGCTATAGACGCCTTCTCAGAATCAAGCCTTAGTGCTGCAGAAGGCGGCTATGTTATTTTTAGATGCCTGGAGGGGGTGACAGGTTCGCTTTAAGATCCCAGAAGATCTGTTCTTGAGTTATAAATTCTGTATTGTGTATAATGGTATGTCACAGCAAACTAGCACTGAATAGGGATATGTGACAGGTTAGGTCTGAGGATCTAATTCTGGCAAATAATCTCCATAAGGGCACCTCTGACTAGCACACCACACCATTATTGACCTACTGACAAACCGGTCATGCTGGAGGATGCTGCAGGCAACAAAACGTTCTCTATGGCATCCCCAGACTCTGTCACATCTGTCACACGTGCTCAGTGTGAACCTGCTCTCATCCATGAAGAGCAGAGAGCACCAATGTCAAATTTGCCAATCCTAGTGTTCTGTGGTAAATGCTAATTGCCCTGCAGAGTGTTAGGCTGTAAGCACAACACCCACTTGTGGATGTATAACCCTCATACCACCCTCGTGCAGTCTGTTTCTCACAGTTTGAGCAGACACTTGGTTATCAGTGGCCTGCTGGAGGTTATTTTGCAGGGCTCTGGCACTGCTCCTCCTGTTCCTTCTTGCACAAAGGAGGCAGTAGTGGTCCTGCTGCTGGGTTGTTGCTCTCCTATGGCCCCCTCAATGTCTTCTGGTGTACTGGCCTGTCTCCTGGTATCTGCTCCATGCTGTGCTGACAGACACAGCTTACCTTCTTGCCACAACTCGCATTGATATGCCATCCTGGATGAGTTGCACTACCTGAGCAAGCTCTGTGGGTTTGTAAACACCGCCTCATAGGGGTTGGAACAATGACGAAATGCAAAAGTGACCAAAACAACAGCCAAAAAGAATGAGAACAGAATAATGGTCTGTGGTCAACAAGTGCAGAACCGCTCCTTTATATGGGGTGACTTGCTAATTGCCTATCATTTCTACCTGTTGTCTGTTCCATTTGCACAACAGCAGGAGAAATTGATTCACAATCAGTGTTGCTTCATAACTGGACAGGTTGATTTCACTGAACTGTGATTGACGTGGAGTTACATTGTGGTGATTGACTTGGAATTACATTGTGTTGTTTATATATTCTCTTTTATTTGAGTAGTGTATTATTCCCCATCCCAGTAGGGAGCTGAAGATAAGTTAAATGCAATAGCAGTTTGCTGGTGACTGACAGAAGATGACTACTTCAAGCCATATACGACTTGTTTTATGCTACTATAGTGTTGATATAACAGAGAAATGTTTACCACAGACGGCAATGTCACAGTAATCCCAGCTTACTGATCCAGGAGTTGAAACAAAGCACCAAGGGCCATTGATGTCTCCATCTGGGTTTCTGCAGTACTACATATGAGAGAAAGAAAAACAGTACATTTTATATTTTATCATTTTATGATTTCTGATGCATGATAACAGCAATTATTTTATACATTATCATTAGAAAGTATAATTATATGCCACATCGCATTTTTAAATTGCACAATGATTTTCAGTACTTTAAAAGTTGTTGCCAAAACATTGCTGTAACAGGGGCCAGATATATTTCAAAGTGATACTATCTGCCTCCTAGGTAATACTTTCGTCAACATTGTTCTCTGAGCTCATATTTGGAGGATTTAGATGGAAACCTTGTTCTTCAGCATAGAATAAACAGAATAAATGTGAACCTAGCCTTAAAAGTGATCAAAATTGATATGTGCCTTAAATGGTACCAATAAAACTTCAACTCATCCTGCAAAAAGAAAGACTCCACACACAGGTTTATCCCTTTGCCAATGAGATACTAGAGGGTTTCCATGTCAAATGTAGTTCCAAGCAGGGCCGGACTGGGACCAAAAAGCAGCCCTGGAAGACAAGTCCCACCAGCCCACATACTATATCACCCATCAGCCCCGATCAGTGAATTTTGCTTTTACATTATCGTGGCCCTCACCACTTTCTCAAAGAAGTTATCTGAAAATCTACATGTGAATGGTGCAGCAGAGGGAATAATCAACCACAGCTCCATTTACATGGTGATCTTCAAAGCCACGTTTCCTGGGATTGTGGGGTCCCAGCGGTTAAATCCAGAGCGAAGGAAAGTCATCACCTGTATAGAAGAGACGTGATGACTCCATATTGGGGATAATTAATTTAAACAACAGTTAAATGCTGAAATTCACAAAGTCCAATACCACCTCTCTGACAACAGGACAGGAGAAGAGGTACTGTGGAGTGTTTATATACAGAATAATACAGATATTGAGGATTACACCCAGTATACAGGACAGAATGAGTGGTACTGTGCAGTGTATATATACAGAATAATACAGATACTGAGGATTACACCCAGTATACAGGACAGGAGAAGTGGTACTGTGCAGTGTATATATACAGAATAATACAGATACTGAGGATTACACCCAGTATAAAGGACAGGAGAAGTGGTACTGTGCAGTGTATATATACAGAATAATACAGATCCTGAGGATTACATCCAGTATACAGGACAGGAGAGGTGGTACTGTGCAGTGTATATACTGAGGATTACACCCAGTATACAGGACAGGAGAAGTGGTACTGTGCAGTGTATATATATACAGAATAATACAGATACTGAGGATTACACCCAGTATACAGGACAGGAGAAGTGGTACTGTGCAGTGTATATATACAGAATAATACAGATACTGAGGATTACACCCAGTATACAGGACAGGAGAAGTGGTACTGTGCAGTGTATATATACAGAATAATACAGATATTGAGGATTACACCCAGTATACAGGACAGGAGGAGTGGTACTGTGCAGTGTATATATACAGAATAATACAGATACTGAGGATTACACCCAGTATACAGGACAGGAGAAGTGGTACTGTGCAGTGTATATATACAGAATAATACAGATATTGAGGATTACACCCAGTATACAGGACAGGAGGAGTGGTACTGTGCAGTGCATATATACAGAATAATACAGATACTGAGGATTACACCCAGTATACAGGACAGGAGAAGTGGTACTGTGCAGTGTATATATACAGAATAATACAGATATTGAGGATTACACCCAGTATACAGGACAGGAGGAGTGGTACTGTGCAGTGCATATATACAGAATAATACAGATACTGAGGATTACACCCAGTATACAGGACAGGAGAAGTGGTACTGTGCAGTGTATATATATACAGAATAATACAGATCCTGAGGATTACATCCAGTGTATACAGGACAGGAGAGGTGGTACTGTGCAGTGTATATACTGAGGATTACACCCAGCATACAGGACAGGAGAAGTGGTACTGTGCAGTGTGTATATACAGAATAATACAGATACTGAGGATTACACCCAGTATACAGGACAGGAGAAGTGGTACTGTGCAGTGTATATATACACAGAATAATACAGATACTGAGGATTACACCCAGTATACAGGACAGGAGAAGTGGTACTGTGCAGGGTATATATACAGAATAATATAGACACTGAGGATTACACCCAGTATACGGGACAGAAGAAGTGGTACTGTGCAGTGTATATATACAGAATAATATAGACACTGAGGATTACACCCAGTATACAGGACAGGAGAAGTGGTACGGTGCAGTATATATATATACAGAATAATACAGATACTGAGGATTACACCCAGTATACGGGACAGGATAAATAGTACTGTGAAGTGTATATATACAGAATAATACAGATACTGAGGATTACACCCACTATACAGGACAGGAGAAGTGGTACTGTGCAGTGTATATATACAGAATAATACAGATACTGAGGATTACACCCAGTATACGGGACAGGAGAAGTGGTACTGTGCAGTGTATATATACAGAATAATACAGATACTGAGGATTACACCCAGTATACAGGACAGGAGAAGTGGTACTGTGCCTACTGCCCCTCTGTTCCCCTGTTTCTGTCCTTCTGCCTCTCTGTCCTCTTCGCTTCCGTCCCCCTGCGCCTCTGTCCTCTTCTCCTCCGTCCCCCTGCGCCTCTGTCCTCTTCTCCTCCGTCCCCCTGCTCCTCTGTCCTCTTCTCCTCCGTCCCCCTGCGCCTCTGTCCTCCTCTCCTCCTTCCCCCTGCGCCTCTGTCCTCTTCTCCTCCATCCCCCTGCGCCTCTGTCCTCTTCTCCTTCGTCCCCCTGCGCCTCTGTCCTCTTCTCCTCCGTCCCCCTGCGCCTCTGTCCTCTTCTCCTCCGTCCCCCTGCGCATCTGTCCTCTTCTCCTCCGTCGCCCTGCGCCTCTGTCCTCTTCTCCTCCGTCCCCTTGAGCCTCTGTCCTCTTCTCCTCCGTCCGCCTGCGCCTCTGTCCTCTTCTCCTCCATCCCCCTGCGCCTCTGTCCTCTTCTCCTCCATCCCCCTGCGGCTCTGTCCTCTTCTCCTCCGTCCCCCTGCGCCTCTGTCCTCTTCTCCTCCGTCCCCCTGCGCCTCTGTCCTCTTCTCCTTTGTCCCCCTGCGCCTCTGTCCTCTTCTCCTCCGTCCCCCTGCACCTCTGTCCTCTTCTCCTCCGTCCCCCTGCACCTCTGTCCTCTTCTCCTCCGTCCCCCTGCGCCTCTGTCCTCTTCTCCTCCTTCCCCCTGCGCCTCTGTACTCTTCTCCTCCTTCCCCCTGCGCCTCTGTACTCTTCTCCTCCGTCCCCCTGCGCCTCTGTCCTCTTCGCCTCCGTCCCCTCACATGGCCTCCGGACTGCTAGAGGGGGGGGGGTGCTAGCAGACAGTTCTGCGGACCGGGGGGGGGGGCGTTTGCACACTCAGCGCGGCCGCCGTGCGTCTGCTGTAAGGAGGAGGAGAGGAGGGGCGGGCAGAGCTGCAGAACAGAAAGCCCCGTCCTCCCTCCTCTCCGGCCGACGCGGGCAAAGTGCCCAGGGGGCGGGCAAAGTGCCCCTCATGCCGGGGGGGGCCCGGGGCAATCGCCACCCCTGCCCCCCGCCAGCTACTGGGTGAGACGGAGGGGCGCAGCCACAGGGAAAGTAACCCACCACCCACGCTGCGCGTCCTCCTGACCTGATGACTGCAGGCGGGAATGCGCCCTGCACAAGATGGCGCCCTAGGCGATCGCCTAGGGTCGCCTAGCTGTCGTCCCGGCCCTGTACACTTATATGTATATATATATAACACATCCATATGTACTCACACATATCCATATATACACACACACATCCATATGTACACAAACATACAGTACACACACCTGTTGTATGTACACACATACAGTATACAGTACATACACACACATATACATGGAGAGGGAGGGAGATACATGGTCTTAAAGTGTTCTGCTGCCTGGGTCACAGTTATCCATCCAGGACAGGACTCTGATCAGTGATCTGTCGCTCTGCCTGTGAGACTGTTGGCAGTTGTTTGACACTTCACAGATTGGAGGGAAGGGGGGTAGGTGGGGGGCTCGCAGTGAAAGTTAAAACAACTGCCATAAATCCTCTGTGGATGGAGACCGCAGCCA
This sequence comes from Allobates femoralis, assembly GCA_033576535.1. Lineage (NCBI taxonomy): Eukaryota > Metazoa > Chordata > Amphibia > Anura > Aromobatidae > Allobates > Allobates femoralis. The sequence continues at coordinate 397,650,318 of JARQOC010000001.1, forward strand.
CCAGACTTAATGCAGACATCTGCTCACTATGCAGTAACCTCCGGCCCGGAGGCAAAATACTCCCCCTTACCTGCCAGGATGAAGGAGCCCACTTAGGAGATGAAGCTGGACACGAAGGAGAGCTGACAGTGCAGGAACTGCATGGCCCCGGGCCCCCAATTAGCAGCTTGTACAGCAGGCTGGGTCAGGGGGGCATACAGCAGCAGGAGCCGCTGAGGAGTTGAGGTGACATACTCCTCCTCCAAGAAGCGGCTGCAGGAACAGGGCCGCAAAGAAGCTCCTCTGCCGGAAACACCTCGGCGGCTACTGTGCAGCTCCCTGGCTGTGCCCGGCCGGCGGGCGCAGAAAGATTTAAAGGGGCCGGCGACCTCTTAAAGGTAAAGACCGGCCGCAACGGCCCAATTCCCGTTCAGCCCACCGGGAATACTCCCGGTATGCCCTATGGCCAGTCCGGGCCTGGTTCCAAGGCTCTGGGAACAATCTAATACATAAAGCTGAATGTGTGTATGTATGTGTGTATGTGTGTATGTATGTATATCCGGGATTGGCATCTACACCGTTGGAACTAGAGCCACAAAATTTTGCACAGTCACACGTCTGGACCCCGAGAACGTCATAGGCTATGTTGTGAGTCAAAATTTTAACCCTGCGCATTCCAGTTCACCAAACAATTTTGCCCCTATCTACATAATGGGGAAAAAGTGAATGGAAAAGTGTTGGAGGAAAATCGACAGCTGCCAGCTACAGCCACAAAATTTTGCACAGTCACACGTCTGGACCCCAGGAGCGTCATAGGCTATGTTGTGAGGCAAAATTTTAACCCCGCGCATTCCAATTCACCAAACAATTTTGCCCCTATCTACATAATGGGGAAAAAGTGACAGTTACCAGTTGACAGTTGTGAATGAGAGGTGCTTAATGATAGCACCAAAGACTAACAGCACATACCAGTATATAGTCACTAAGGTGGGGCCCCAACATGAGATATTCACCACGCATGGGGACATGTATACACACCACACGCACAAAAAGAGTAACAGCAAGTGTATAGTCGCTAAGGTGCACCCCAACATTGGATACTCACCACGCACCTGAACAAACACACACACACCACAAAGAGACACACACACCCCTACGGGGACACACACACGCCCTCTAGCGACACATGCACTCACCCCACAGGGACACACGCACACACCACAAAGAGACACACACAACACAGACCCCCCCCCCCACAGGGACACAAACACATAGCCACCCTATAGGGACATATGCACTCACCCCACAGGGACACACACCAAAAAGAAACACACACACCATACAGACTCCCCCCCCCCACAGGGACACACACACATACACACCCTATAGGGACACATGCACTCACCCCACAGGGACACACCCACACACACCCCAGGGACACACACACCACACAGACAGACACAGATGTGCACAAATCACCTCACACAACTCGCCTCATACGTGTGCTATCTTTATTTTCCAAAGATAAACATCTGATTAAAAACAGCCAATGTGCAACACGTGCCATATAGGGAATTAAGGCACATGTCAGTCACATGAGCTGTCTATTATGTGTATGTGTGAGGTAACATATACTGCCCGGCCAGGGGGAGGGTTCACTGTTGGCTGGAGATTTATTAGGCTGCCTATAGCAACCAATCACAGCTCAGCTTCTATTTTCTTACAGGTCATTAATATGACATATTCAAATTCTATTTTGTTATAGCTAACATCAGTTATTTATTAACCCGGGCGTAGCCGGGTACTACAGCTAGTATGGTAATAAAAAAGTTAATTATTTAAAATCCAAACACATTAGACCAAATGACGTCCTTCCCTTCTGAGCCCTTCAGTTTGAGAGAAATAACTGTAGCGGCAAGAGCAGACTGAAAAATTTATGGGGTGTGCGTCTCCAGGAGCACAAACTGTGCACAATGTGTTAGGCACTTAGCTGGTATATTTGCAATTTTCACTCTGCAACATCTACTGCATGCTTTTCTTCTGTAAGGGTACCGTTACACGACGCAATATTGCATGTAATTTCACTGGCAATTTGCTGGTTGCAGTGAAATCATAAACACAATGTTCCATTTGTACATGGCAACAAAATAGAACAATTGTCCATGATTTCACTGCAACCAGCAAATTGCCAGTTGAATTGCTAGCAATTGCGTCGTGTAACGGTATTCTTAAACACCTACTCATCTGACACCTAAAGATACCGTCACACGCCGCAATCTCGCCTGACGATATGTGGCGATATGAAGTGCGCACTCAGTATTTCGTGCCCGCCTCAGATCACCGATGGCGGCATCGCACGCCGCAATTTCGCCCTGAAGCTAAGGTGATATTTCGCTCCGGAAATTGCGTCACTACAGTGGAACCAATCTTGCTTCATTCCATCGCCGCTTCACACGCCGAAATCTCAAAGGCATTGTGGGCGTACATGTTCAGCGCGACGAGGAGAAAGGCGTGACACAGTGGTTTACACCGCGCCCCATACACACTCATTGGACAGCACAGCAGCATTACGATTGGTCAGCCTGCTACACTACACAAGAACGATCCGTAATCCAAAGATGTATCAAATGCTATACACAGCCATATCACAAATCATGTGTGAACATCAGTACTTACTTAATGACTCTGGGCAGCAAGCGTGCCGTAGCTTGGTCGTTAGCAGTTTTTATGTGGTAACCATACAATCACAGAGCATCTGCGTCATCTAATTCACGTAGCCGCCTGGGCGTTGCCACGTGCAACTACTGATTAGGCGCCTGAGCTGCTTTGTGATTGGTCATGTTGTGTTTAAAATGTGGCCAGGTGGTCCGCCATCCATGCTCCTACTGTAATGTGCATTGTTCTAGTAGCGTCTCATCACCAGAACTCTGTTGGACAGACGGTAAGTCGGTGGATATGCTATTGTGCTTCTCATGTATGGTATATGATTTTCGGCTTCCGACCCATATTTTGCCAGATGTGTGGGCGGGTTATGTACAGCTTCATGTAGCGTCATGTAGATGTGTGGTTTGCGACGCCTACGCATCGTTAACCCCCTCGGTGTCCTGTTTCACACATAATGATCCTTGACACCAATGTCATGATCATGTGTCATACAGCACTACATCGTTCCATAAATATGTGCGAGGTTATTCCTGTGTCTACATTTTGTGTGGTACGCCATGTGTGCCATTTCAACATGATACAGCTTTGTAACTTTGCCTGCCCAGCCCCAAACCACATATGCCCCATGTCATGTGCAGCATATCACATCTGTCATTGCTAGTGCTGGACATGGATTGGCCACACAGAGTAGGGTGTGACCTGATATGTACATGTATGTGTTTTGGTAACACACTATGTATTTTTTTGGCAGATGGCTGAGAGTCCTGATTTTGTGCGTGAACTCCTAGCCATTTACCAGGACCATGAATGCCTGTGGCGGGTTGCGTCACCGGACTATAAGAACAGGCCGGAGAGGGCTGTGGCCTACGGGCACCTTGTCTAGCTGGCAAACCGGTTTGACCGAAGTAAGACCTGGACGGTGCCAATGGCTGTGGAAAAAATCAAGCGGCTGCGCACCGTGTTCACCAAAGAACATGGTGTTGATGGCTCGGTCCGGGGCTGGAGCTGAGCAGGTCCCTAAGCCACGTCTGTAGTATTATGACCTCCCCACCCTCACCTTGGGTCAGGAGGCTTATCGCCCAACACGGTGCAGCAGCCGCCTTGCCCAACCATCTTCGGCCACAAGCCAACAGCCTGCCCCGTCACAGGAGGTGCGTAATTGTTGTTTTGCTACCTATATCCATGCCTTGGTTGTTGCACTGATGTGTGGGTAGGTGGACATGTAGAAGGCGCAATCGTGTTGGACTTTCACCATTCTTCTGTGTGTTCTGCTGTGTGTTGGCTCCTGCCTGTTGGTACTGATTGTGCTGTGTTATGTTTGGGGCACTTGGCATAACAATTTGGAGCCTCAGGTGAGTACAGAGCACTGGTCTACTTCTTTCTTCACCTCTGTTTCCAACCCTGCTACTGTTGATTTTGGTGTTTGGCATGCTCAGATATGCACCATCTGGTGCTGGGTGGTTGGTTGTGGTAATTGATGTCAGTACATTGCTACTCTTGTTAACTTGTTTTTTTCTATGTTTGTTTTACAGGCCCCTCATGAGTCTGGCTCCAGTGCAGAGAACTCAGCCGCAGGCCAGGTTCCACCTTCATCATCTTTGGTAGAGCAGGTGCCTGATCCAAGTGGTGGGGGGCCATGCCCAGGGCCCAACTCAGGCATACAAAGGCGTCGCACACCTGCCCCACCCAATACTGAGCTGGGTACCTGGGCAAAATGGGTCCTATTTGACAGAGAATGGACCCCCGCCACTTCAATCGGGCACATGGCCAGTGAGTGGGAGTGCCGCATGGAGCCAGAACAACGTGCCATCACCGAGAAGGCTATCATTCGGGTCCTGGAAGCGGGCTCTGATGGGGCACTGAGATGGGGTGGTTACATTGCCATCCCCAAGAAAACACCCCCAGTGCCCCCTGCACCCCAACAACCCCAATGGCTAGAGGTCGCAAAAATCAGGATCCTCCACGTCCCCCACGAAGACTCCAGCACAGAAGGACCCCAATGTGTGGGAGTACGGGGATGTAAGGGGGGAGCCATTGTCTGATCCAGCAGAGGACGAAGAAGCAAGACGCTACTAGGCACTGCACTACATTGCGTACTGGCCTTTTTTTTTTCTTTAGCTAAAACCAAGTGTGGTGGTATTGTAATTTTTTGGTAATAAACCACACTTTGATTTCCCATACCTATGTCCACATATGTGTCAGGTTCAACAGTATGGTTGTGTGTGTAGTGTGTTGTGGGTGTAATGGTGATATTTGTGTGGCAGAAGGAGAGGCCTCATGTCCACAATAACATACTTGGGTCATTGTAGCAGACAGGAGCCTATCCTTAGGTGACATGTGTGAGTATTGAGAGATTGCGAGTCTTCTGTGGCCAACATTGGCGAGTATGTTTGGGTCTGTGTGTTTGTTAATGAGGGTGTGATATTGGAGACATTGATGCAAAATAGGGCTTCATCCGTGTAGAAATGGTACTGTATGGTCAGATCTTTATCATGTCACTCTGCACACCTACGCAAAATCTTTAGCCATGTGTTGTGTTTTCAAATTTCACCTCCCAAAGGTGTCCCTGTGTGTGCTGAGACAAGGGATCAGACAGTATGTTGTTTTGCACTCACATTTATCGTTTGCAAAACTTGTTTTGTGAATGATGGTTTTTCCGATTAGTTGTAGGCAAACCATACTACCCACTTTCCCAATGTAGGATTCTATAAGAAAAAAGGCCAATGGGGCCTTAAAAACAAGGGTGCCAACATGGCAACAGTATTAAACAGGTCCAACATGGACAACAACATACAAGGGCCATTGGCCACATTATTGGGGGGATATGGTGGAGTAGGGGCAATGGTGAACTGGGCTGCCTGGAGGCACAGGATCATCGCACCCAACAGGTCCAGATGTTGCTGGCCTTCTCGGTGGGCATGTCCATGTGCTGCTGTGCCTCCCTGTGTGCCTGCAGCAGGTCATCAATAGTTGGTACACCTGTATGGGAAATAAGGAGATTAGTCAGTGATATGTGTAGGTGTGGGTGGGTGACATCATTGGTCAGGATTTCACTTACGTTGCATATTCCCATCCCGGTTTACATCTTGAGGAGATGGTGATGCACAGACAGCCCAGTCTGCAGCGCGAGCTCTTGCCCCTTGACAAAGAAAGGGAAAAAACAACATCATGACTCACATACTGATGTCAGGGACACACACCAACATGTATATTACAAAGCTTGGAGCCCATTGCTAACACCACCAATCACAACTCCAGCAGGCTCCATGTCACTGTGTGGGGCCCCCAACACAGCAGGGCTGGCTCAGGAGCTGGAGATGCTTGGGGGGTGGTTGAGCCTGGGCTTGGGGTATGGAGCAAAAGGACTGTGCTTCCTGATCCCACGGGTCCTGGGCTGGCTGCTCCCAAGGGTGGGGTCCCGGGGGGTGAGGGACTTCCTGGGCCCTCTGGGGAAGATGCGGGTGGGTCCCGGGTGGTGATGGAGTTCCTGGGCCCTCCGGGGAAAGGGAAAGTCACGGGTGGTGTAGGGTACCGTCGGCCCTCCTCAGACAGGGAGTCCTCCTCATCTGTAATATCAAAAATGACAATACACCGATTTTACAAAAGGAACACAACATAGGGCAAGCACGTACTGTGTGTGTATCAATGTCATTAGGGTGTGAAGCCTAGCATAAAAGGTTTGGGTCTTGACCGACACTATTGTTAGGGCCCAGTCTGTTTTTGGACATGACCACAACACCATTGAGCACATATTTGGAATGTAAAACACCCCTGGATTAGCAAAGGATGGATTTTTACTCAAAACACAAGAGCAGGCAGTAAGCATCTGGTGGTGCCACCATGGGGGCAAATACATAGCAGTCAGCTTGTACTCACTTTTCTGGATTGTGATCAATGTCTTGTGAAATGCTATGTGTCACAGTGCGCACATATGTGCTGCCAGGTGTGATGTGGCCCTTCTAATTAGCATTGATATGTTGTGGTCAACTTGGCTGTCATTACACACCTATGTTCGCCCACACACAGGCCAAGGACCACTATAGCCGTCAGCATTAAAAAAACATATGAGTGTATTCTGCACCTTCATGTTGCAGTGTGACCAAAATGCAGATGCACATTGGTGACAAGTCCACATGCTGGTTTATGTCACACTATGTGCCATGGCACAATACCACATGATGGTTGGGTAGTGATTTGAGTAGGATGATTGTCATGTGTGTGTCTGGCATTGCCACATACTCACCACTCACCCTGGCAATCCGGGCACGAATGTCCACAATCTGCCCTGGGGACTTGTGTTTCAGGTCCGCCACCTTCTTCTGTATTTGCTGGCGGGTCCTCTCCACACCCACTTTTCGGAGCAGGGCCTACTGGATTTTTCCAAGATCCTCTACTTGCGGAGGTGTGGGTGGCGGTGACGCTGGTGGCACAAGTAGTCATGCCGGTCACACAGGTTGATGAGGATGACAAGCTCTGCCACACCCCATGTGGCAGCACGCTGTGCGGACCCCATGACTCTTGTACTAAGTGCAGGGGAGGAGCAGGTACCTGGCAGGCAGGAAACAATGAGCAGACACCTGATGACATCACCACGCACACTTGTGCCGCCATACAAGGTTCAGGGCGCTAACAAAGTAGACGTCCGTGGAGTGGAAGCAGTAGAATGTACCCAGCAGTGTCACTAAATTCGCAGTAGGATGTACCCAGCAGTGTCACCAAATTCACACACGTAAGGTGATTTTAGTGCGTGGCCCACGGCATCCATCTATGATGTGTAGCCCAACATCTGAGCTGTCGTCTGTGGCACTATACCCCACACAGCGCAACTTAATACACGTGGACAATGTAGCTTGCGCTATTCTATTGCGCGCGTAATTGCACTAAGTTTGCGGACGGTTGTGTAGCTGAAGATGTGTGTGGTGCTGAATGGACAGCTCTTCAAATATGTCGCAGTGTCAACTGACAGCCAATAGGAACACAGTAGCCGACACCAATCTTCTCACACGGGGCACAGACTTCAGCACGCTGAGGCATGCCTACGGGAAATCATAGAAATCACTCTTTCCATCACTACCGCCCTGTCACACGCCAAAACACGAAAATATCGCTTTACTGATTGCGCCTGATTACTCAGCACTGTTCAGGAATCAGGCGACAGCCGATGGGCGATTTATCACCGCAAAATCGCCCAATCACACGCTGCAACCGTAAGGCAATTTCACGGCGATTTCTCCGGGGCGACACACCGCCTTTCAGATCTCCAGGCGAGATTGCAGCGTGTGACGGTACCTTTAGGAGCTCTATAAATGTAAAAGCAACTTCTCTCTAAGAAAAACATCAAGGATAGATTGACATTTTACCAGAAGTACATACATTGATTTGAATGCAGAGGAATGAAGTAATGTTGTGTTTTTCTGTTAAATCCCCCTTTAGATTATATAGGACATATATAGGACATCTGGAAGAATGATTGTCCAGAGAAGAAAAGATGAGCATTACTATAAGTTCTGTGTCATGCCTGTAGTAAAGCATCCTGAGACCATTCATGTGAGGTTGCTTTTTATATAAGGGAGTGGGCTCACTCACAATTTTGAATACTACCATGAATGAAAAATGGTATCTAAACATCCTCTAAGAGCACATTCTTCCAATGGGACAGAGCATTTTAGGGATGAGCAATACTTTATCCAGGAGGGGCACAATATCATAAGATGAATGTAATAACTAAGTAAGGCTGCTTTCACACTGGCATATTTTTAATTCCGTGTCAATCCATTTTGAAATGGATGGCCAAGGATCCGTTATGACCTCCCATGTTATCCTTATGGGCATGGGTTGGTCTTAAAGTGTCCATCCATGTGCTTCCATTTTGTCATGGATCTGTTCCGTTTCTGGGCTTCTTGGAAAATCGCTGACACCAACGAACACACAAGGATCCATATCTGTCCATATAAAATTAACATGGAGCTCTATGGAGGACGGATCCGTGAAAAAAATGGATCCGTAAAACAAGATCCGTTTTGCTGTAGTGAGCATGCTCAAAAGCAAGGTAAAGCTCCTCCCACCCCTATCTCTGGTGACTGATGATGGATCTGTTAAAAAAAACGCTCCATGGCATCCTTTTGCACAGATCCGTGCCTGTCCATGACTATAAATGAATTTCACGCAACAAAAGAAAGGTGGAAACAAACTCCAGCAACATGTGCAAAAAGCTGTGAGTAATGGTCTTATAAACAATCGCTCTTTTAAGTTCCTGGTCAATGAAAATTGTTCAGTGGCTATTTTCCATGTTCTGCCCAAATTACACAAGGAGGTTTTACCTCCACTCCTCCGCCCCATAATTTCAGGGATCAGTTCGGTTTGTAAAAACTTGAACATCTGGGTGAACTGCCATTTACAGCCGCTGATGTTGCGATTGCCAGTTATTTGAAGGATAGCACCTCAGTTCTTCAGGCTTATGATAAGCTGGAACAGAGAAAAAACTATGATTTCATTTCATGCGACATTGTGGACCTACAGTTATGGCCAAAAGTATTGACACCTCTGCAATTCTGTCAGATAATACTCAGTTTCTTCTTAGAAATGATTGCAATCACAAATTCTTTGGTATTATTATCTTCATTTAATTTGTCCTCAATGAAAAAACACAAAAAGAATTGTCCTAAAGCCAAATTGGATATAATTCCACACCAAACGTACAAAAGGGGGTGGACAAAAGTATTGGCACTGTTAGAAAAATCATGTGATGCTTCTCTAATTTGTGTAATTAACAGCACCTGTAACTTACCTGTGGCACCTAACAGGTGTTGGCAATAACGAAATCACACTTGCAGCCAGTTGACATGGATTAAAGTTGACTCAACCTCTGTCCTGTGTCCTTGTGTGTACCACATTGAGTATGGAGAGAAAAAAAAAGACCAAGGAACTGTCTGAGGACTTGAGAAACCAAATTGTGAGGAAGCATGAGCAATCTCAAGGCTACAAGTCCATCTCCAAAGACCTGAATGTTCCTGAGTCTACCGTGTGCAGTGTCATCAAGAAGTTTAAAGCCCATGGCACTGTGGCTAACCTCCCTAGATGTGGACGGAAAAGAAAAATTAATGAGAGATTTCAACGCAAGATTGTGCGGATGGTGGATAAAGAACCTCGACTAACATTCAAACAAGTTCAAGCTGCCCTGCAGTCCGAGCGTACAACAATGTCAACACGTACTATCCGTCGGGGTCTGAATGAAAAGGGGCTGTATGGTAGGATTCCCAGGAAGACCCCACTTCTTATCCCGAGACATAAATAAGCCAGGCTGGAGTTTGCCAAAACTTACCTGAGAAAGCCTACAACATTTTGGAAGTATGTTCTCTGATCAGATGAGACAAAAGTAGAGCTTTTTGGGCAAAGGCATCAACATAGAGTTTACAGGAGAAAAAAAAAGAGGTATTCAAAGAAAAGAACACGGTCCCTACAGTCAAACATGGCGGAGGTTCCCTGATGTTTTGGGGTTGCATTGCTGCCTCTGGCACTGGACTGCTTGACAGTGTGCATGGCATCATGAAGTCTGAAGACTACCAACAAATTTTGCAGCATAATGTAGGGCCTAGTGTGAGAAAGCTGGGTCTCCCTCAGAGGTCATGGGTCTTCCAGCAGGACAATGAACCAAAACACACTTCAAAAAGCACTAGAAAATGGTTTAAGAGAAAGCACTGGAGACTTCTAAGATGGCCAGCAATGAGTCCAGACCTGAATCCCATAGAACACCTGTGGAGAGATCTAAAAATGGCAGTTTTGGAGAAAGCACCCTTCAAATATCAGGGACCTGGAGCAGTTTGCCAAAGAAGAATGGTCTAAAATTCCAGCAGAGCATTGTAAGAAACTCATTGATGGTTACTGGAAGCAGTTGATCGCAGTTATTTTGGCTAAAGGTTGTGCAACCAAGTATTAGGCTGAGGGTCCCAATACTTTTGTCTGCCCCATTTTTGGAGTTTTGTGTGAAATGATCAATGTTTTGTTTTTTGCTTCATTCTCTTTTGAGTTTTTTCGTTGAAGACAAATTAAATGAAGATAATAATACCAAAGAATTTGTGATTGCAATCATTTTCAGGATTTACAGAATTGCAGGGCTGTCAATACTTTTGGCCACAACTGTATACTCTCCTGTCCCTCATGATCTTGCTTTGCAAGCGTTAACTTTCCACCTTGATTCCTATAGTGCTTATTAGTTGGAATTGAAAGAATTTATTCTGCAGTCAGTGGAGTTCCTTTTGAAAATTTTTTTTCCCCTTTAATGGAAGATACTACTTGCAAGTAAAAGGTGCTCCTATGGGGTCAAGCTTCTCACCGACCCTAACAATTTTATATGTAGGATGGTGGGACGACTTTAACATCTTTACATCTAACAATCCCAGGGCACATCTATTGGATATTATGGCCGCTATGTGAACGATATGATGATTGTATGGTCCGGTGACATGGCAGCCGTCCAATCCTTTATTGATTATCTCAATTCAAATGCATGCAACCTCCGTTTTACTTTTAAGGGGCCTGAAAAACAGATGGAATTCCTCGATGTTTATCTGAAGGGGGATGACATTAAAGGAACTGTGGATACGTCAGTATTCAGAAAGGTAGTTAGTGGAAACACTATTTTGCATGCTGACAGCTGCCATCCAGCTCACACTATAGCGGTAATACCTTAAGGTACCGTCACACACCACCATATGGCTTCCATATCGCTTGCGATTTGACGTGAGCGTGCATGTTTCGGGCACTTTTTTCACACCGCTGTGGAGCTGTCACACGTAGCTATCTAGCGTGCAATCTTTGGCAATCCTGCTTTCCGGAAATCGCCTGCAGAATACCGGAAGCGATTTTTCCTTCACACATCGCCGCGTCACACGCCACAATCGAAGGAGCGATGTGGCCATGTTGTTTCGATAGGGGTGTGCTAGAGTGTGTTTCACCGCGCCCCTATCACTGTGATTGGTGGATGCAACTGCGCTCCCATTGGTCAGCCTTGCGTGAACGCACGGGTCATCAAATAACACGCCTCGGACACGGTCAGCCAATCAGAACGCAGTATCACGCACCAATCGACGCAGATGCGGCGCTAAAAAACACCATCCAAGCACGAATACAGGATTGATTTCAGGATCGATGTGTACGTCGCTATCGCCCTGTCACACGGCACAATCCACTGAAATCGGCAGGTGGATGTCGCCTGATTTCCCTGCAGTGCAGGGCAATCAGGCAATGCTCCACCAGCGATTTCTCGCCATAGAGTCGCCCAGTCACACGCCACTTCGCACATGCGATGTGGTTTCAACATCGCCATATTCAGGAATTGCCAGCCATCTCGCCAGCGATATGGCAGAGTGTGACGGTACCTTTATGGAGAGTTTTCCAGAGCAAGGTGGATTTGCTCTGGTGAACGATCTTTGCAGACAGAAAGCACACGAGTGCTTAAACTCCTCAGTGAAAGGGGTTATAAACAAGAACTTATTGATAGGGCTTTTCTGAAAAGTGAAAACCTAATCAGGGAAGAAATGTTGAATAAAAGCAGCAAAAAGACTAGTAAGAGCAATAAGTGTGTAAATTCTACTGGTGAAGGCTCAAAAGGCAATTCTGACATGCTAACATTCAGCACAGCATACAGTTTACAATTTAATAAGATCAAAGTGATCATCAAAGGTTTATTCCTGTTTTATATGAGGATATACATCTTCGCCAAATTTTACAGGAGCGTTACCGGTGAGTTGCAAAATTAGGTAGATCCTTAGGCAATTCACTTTCCTCTAGTCTATTTGATACATCTAAAGAAAAAGAAACTGGTTGAAAACACTGGACTTTTTTACGTGTGGGGGAAGAAAATGTAATGCCTGCCAATATGCATAAAAGACACACACAATCGATGACACTCATGGCATCAGGAGTTTTATTAGTTTCGATACAAATCACATAATCTATTGTGATGAATGTGTGGAGTGCGAACTAAAATATATAGGGTGTACCAGTAGAAAAATAAGAAATAACGCATTGCTGAGCAACATTATTAATGACAACATTAATTACTCAGGGGTCACCAGATATTTCCTTGAAAAACATGGGGGTTCTATAGATAACCTGATTTTTTTTGGAGTTGAAAGGGTTAATCCACCCAAAAAAAACAACTGCTGCAGAAAAAGCTTAAAGGTACCTTTACACGCCGCAATTTTTGGTGGCGATCGGAGGCGATCTAACGTGTGCGTGCACGTTTTTCATGGTTGCCTCAGATCGCCGATGGCGCTTTTACATGCCGCAATTTCGCCCTCAACCTAAGGCGATGTGTTGCCCCAGAAATCGCCACACCAACAGCAGGAAACATCGGGTAGACTCCCTTCACCGCTTCACACGCCGCAATCCCCAAAGGAATGTGGGCGTACATGTTCAGCGCGGCGGAGAACATAGGTGTGCCAAATTGTTGTACACCGCTCCCCAAACACGCTCATTGGACAACACAATAGCGTTCTGATTGGGCAGCCTGCGCTGGAAGGCTGGCTAATACCTGACGCCATTGTCTCGGAGTTTGTGATGAATACACGCTTGTGTCGTTGAAAGTGGATGCTGCGACACACTTTCGAGCCGCTCAAGCGTCACACAGGATCGTTTTTGTGCAGGACAGTGTCTTACACTACATAATGGCTTGCTATGTATGCGTCTGTAGCTGATGGTGGGAACATACAAACAACACTATGTCCATATGTGCCTACATTGGTCCATGCCATGGCACAGCTGACATGGCACAACAAAACTATGTGTGTGTACACATGTTTGTGTGTGTACTGGACTGTACCTACATCCCCCACAAACACCATTGCTTGCTCAATGTGTGTGGACACGTGCCCCTATGGGCACAACACATCATAATGGATATGTACACACAGATGCGCCATACAGTGTGGCCCAAAGGGCTGGACCTGTGTACTGCATATTACCACACAATGTTTCACGGACCCATCAATACCATTTTATGGATCACATACCTCTGTGCACAGCATAAAGCTAAGTGCAACTGTCCTGTATTCAAAAGTAACGACACACACAGGGTTTTTTTGGTTCAATTTTGTTTTAGTTTGTATTTTTGTACACAAAAAAAATAAGTAGAACAACACACACAAAATAAAATAAAACACAAGTGTTCACATCACACAAACAAATGCAACATGATGCAAAATAATGGAAAACAAAAAACATTTCAAAGTACAAAACTCAAAAACTCAACTAACTAAGTAACTAACTAATGTTCACACACCAAAACACAAGAACAATCTTCATGGTGCAGCCACCCTGGTGACTCCACCCTCCCCATCATGTAGCTGCCTCCCAACACCAGCCACCCTACACCTGCTGGTGCTGCCAGGCCACTGCCCCAGGGCCAATAAAGTAGGAGCAGTATGTGTCTCTGCTGTTCCTGGCATCCTGTGGAGTCCGACCCTGGCTCAACGGCTGGACTGGCGCTACACCATGGTCGGTGGCACTCCAATCCCCGGGAAGGACCTCCCCTATTGTGGGGTCCACTGAATCCACATAATTTGCCGACGTGTATGATGACCGATCCCTACGACGCAGGACGTTATGCAGCACACAGCAGGCCAGCACTAACACATCAATAGATTCCAGTTTCATATGCAGACGTGTATGAAAAACCCGGAATGTATTGGCCATGATCCCGAACGCATTTTCAACCACATGGCGGGCCGGGATAGCCGGTAATTGAAAATGCGCTGCTCAGAAGTAAGCGTCCTCTCGGGATATGGCCATAGTAGGTGAGCCTGAAGTGGAAACGCAAAGTTAAGATGATTGGTTGTCTCATCATTTGAGGGCAAGTTCAGCCCACCTGTCCTTAGTCTTGGGCCAAGGATCAGTGTGTGGACACCCCCCGACTGAGATACGCCCGTTCATTCCAACGTCACGTAGAGAACTCATAGTTCGCGTCCACCAGGTCAATGAGCACCACACTACAATATCCTTTGTAATTGCAAGACAAACACCCCGAGTTTGGGGGTTTAGTGATCCTCACGTGCTTACCATCCAATGCACCTCCGCAGTTTGGAAATTGCCAGCGGTCCTCAAACCCTCTGGCAACATCCATCCATTGAGCGGGGGTTGTTGGAAACTGCATATAGGATGGCAGCAGACTACTCCAGATGGCCTCACACGTCTTAAGGATCAGGCGGCTTAGCAGGGACAGTGATACGTGTGAAGTGTATTGCAGGTCGGTCCTTGAATGACCTGTTGCCAGGAATCGCAAAGTTACAGGCAAACGCTCCTCAAGTGGCACAGCTCGACGCATCAAAGTGTCCTGTCGGGCTATCAATGGCCTTATGCGTTCCAACTGGAATGTGAAAGAGTCCTCGGACATACGGATATAGTTCCTGAAATCATGCGGACTCCGATTCTCCAGCTCACGGACCAGCCGCATGTGGCTCCGGGTGTCCCGGTGCAGAAGCCAATCCCGTGCCCACACACACCGTGGTCTGCAAGCCCCCAACCTCTCATATCTATCCTCCAGCCACAATTCCTCTTCCACCAAAGCAAGAGCCACGATAGCCTCTCCATTAGGGTCCATGATCATCTCACGTACCAACCCCTGCAAATGTGAGGAAAAGAAACATCACTACAAGAACGCTTCATCACACATCATCTACACACACTACCTCCTTCCCTATACATCTCCTGGGCACTTTACCACAGCCTACCCAAGTTTGCTCATAATCCCACACACATAGAGCACCATTCAAGGCCCAAACACTAGATTGCAGTGGCTGACAACCAAACCTGGTCACTCTACACCCCTGGCCCTCCTGTACAAATACATCTCCCTTGTCAAATGCAACATATGATGAGCATAAGCCCATATACCTGGCCATAATGTTGATGTCTGACCACAAGGCGTGGCCAAAGAGATAGGTCACATTAATCAAATCATGGTTGTTACCAACTCTATACAATTACATTACACACGTACCCCAGCCTTTGTGTCTTATTCACAAAATATCATGCCACACAGCAGACTATTGAATACTCATCATGTCCAAGAGACATCCCTGATGTGTTTTGAACGCCAGATCTTCAGAGGCAGACATTCGCAGAAGCCACATGCCCCACTCCACATCTGAGTTTGGCCTTAAAAGTCCAATTGTGTGTGGTAATTGACAGTAGTATGTGGCCACTATTCAGATGATCCCCGTAACTAAAGACACACGCATCCTTCAAACATGATCCTGTATGACAAAGGCAAAATAGCTTGTGAATGAGGATAGGGTTTTGGTTGACAAAACACTCATGCATCCATTTGCCAGTACACAATAGAAAATTTAAAAAAAACTTCAGGAGTAACACCATACCCCACCACTTGTGCGTGAGCTACACTACACAATAACGATCCGTAATGGTAAGCTGCTCTAAACGCAACACAGCCATATCACAGTTCATGTTTTCACATCAGTACTTACTTAATGACTCTGGGCAGCAAGCGTGGGCTACCTCGGTCATGAGCGCTTTTTATATGGTAACCAACCAATCAGACAGCAGCGGTGTCTTGTAATTGACGTAGCCGCTTGGGTGTACGCAGGTGCAACCAATGATTATGCGCCATTGCGCTTTTTTGATTGGTCATGTTGTGTTTAAATATGGACATGCTGGGGCGCCACCCATGCTCCTACTTCAGTTTGCATTGTCCTAGTAGCGTCTCATCACAAGAACTCTGTTGGACAGACGGTAAGTGGGGAGACATGCTATTGGGCACTCCTGTACGTTAGTTTCTGTGTGCTGCAGACCCATATGTTGGCAGATGTTTGGGCGCCTTATGTAAAGCTTCATGTGGCGTCCTGTAGAAGTGTATTTAGAGACATGTACGCATCGTAACTACACTCTGTCCTGTAGCACACATAATCTTCTGGGAGATCCTTGGCAGGACAATGTGTACTACAGCACTATGGCTATACATAAATATGTGTGTTTCTCATGAGTGTATGGTTTAAGTGTATGTTTTAATGTAGTTTGTAAGCCCATGTGTGCCATTTGTTAAATACAGACCTTGCCATATTTCACTGCAGTGGCCAAAATACATATAGCACCAGGAATGTCCTGCATGCCCCATGAATGGACAAATGTTAAGGCCAATACTGATTCTGCATAGCGAAGCTGACTACCAGAACACATGTAATTAGTATTGCTAGACATGGGGTGGCCACACAGAGTAGGGTGTCACCTGTGATGGCCATGTATTTGTTTGCATTACACAATTATATGTTTGTTTTTCAGATGCCTGGGTATCACGATTTTGTGACACAGCTCCTCACCGTGTACCAGGAACACTAATGTCTGTGGCGGGTGTCGCTGCCGGAATATCATGACCAGGCAGCGAGGGCTGCGGCCTACAGGCCGCTGGTGGAGCTGGCAAACCGTCTCCAACCCACGACCAACTGGACAGCGGTCCTGGTTGTGGAGAAGATAAAACGCCTGCGCACCGTGTTCACCAAGAACCACAAAAAGTGGGTGTAAGCCCGGTCCGGGGCTGGAGCCGAGGAGGTCCCTAGGCCACCTCTGTGGTACTATGACCTCCTCACCTTCACCCTGGGCCAGGTGGGGCCTCGGGGAACATGGTGCAGCGGGCGCCGCCCACAACCAGCTGTGGGTGCAGCCCAAGACCCTGCCCCGTCACAGGAGGTGGGTAATTGTGTTTGTGTGATCTATGTACACAGCTTGTTCTTTCCACTGATGTGGGGTTTGCAGCACATGTCGAAGACACCATTGTGGTTTTCCTTCACAAATCTTGTTTACTGTTCTTTTCTATCAGTTTTGTTGTGGCTGGTATCAATTGTGTTGTGTTATTTGTGGTCACTTGCCATATCAATGTGGAGCCTCAGGTGAGTATACTGCACTGGTCTACTTCTTTGTTCTTTTGGTTTCCAAACTCTGCTCCAGTGGCTTTTGGTGTTAGCCTTGGTGAGATTGGCTCTATGTTGTCTTGGGCGTTTGGTTGTGGTTAGGGATGGGCGAGTCTACTCGCTAGGACTCGTTACTCGGCGAGTAGTAAGGGACTCGCAGGACTCGGTACTCTGCGAGTTTCTCAGCGATTACTCGCACAGTAACGAGTCCAATGCAAATCAATGGCAATCCTAGTTTTGTCAGAGACTCTGACAAAACTAGGATTGCCTTTGATTTGCATTGGTCTCATTACTGTGCAAGTAATCGCAGGGAAACTCGCAAAGTAACTGCTGTTACTTTGCGAGCCGAGTCCAGCTGTCTGCTCTGTGCAGGCTGCCGCAGCTCCAGGGTCCTAGAGTCCGCCTGCTCACAGAGATGATGTAGCAGAGCGGAGATTGTTCTCAGTCTGCTCATTCCCTGTGCATAGACATCTATATCTATGCACAGGGATGTAGCAGAGAGGACATTGCGTTTTGGACTACGTCGGATGGAAGAGGATTTTTTTTAATTAAAGATGGAGTCCCTAATGGCTTTTTTTTTTATTTCTAATAAAAAATGTTCTCTGTGTTGTGTTTTTTTAACCCTTTATTGGAGATTCTTAGTGGCCGGGTCAAACGTGGCCTGACATTAAGAATCTCGGGCTTAATACCAGCTTGTATAACAAAGCTGGTATTAACCCCTTTATTACCCAGCGTGCCACCGCCACCAGGGCCGCTGGAAGAGCGGGGTTCAGCGCCAGAGGATGGCGCTTCAATGAACGCGCCATCTTCTGGGGCGGCTGCAGGCTGCAATTTGCAGCGGGGGTGCCCAGAAAGCTTGGGCCTCCCTGCGCTGCGGATTCCAGACCCCAGCTGCTTAGCTGTACCTGGCTAGACATAGAAATTGCGCGGAGCCCCACGCATTTTTTTTTTTATTATTTCATGAAATTCATTAAAATAAAAAAAAAAAAGGGCTCCCCTATATTCTTGTGTCTGGCCAGGTACAAATAGGCACCTGGGGGTTGGGGGCAGCCCGTCACTGCCTGCTGGATCCGGCTGGTTCCAGAAATACGGCGAAGCCCACGTAAAAAAATTTTCTGACAAATCCATAAAACAATGTAAATAAAAGGGACTGCATCTTTATTAACCCCTGGACCATGGGCGAGGGGTTAATAAAGATGCAGTCCCTTTTTTAGGATTGTTTTATTGATTTTTCAGAAAAAAAATTGCATGGGCTTCGCCGTATTTCTGGAACCAGCCGGATCCAGCAGGCAGCAACGGGCTGCCCCCAACCCCCAGGTGCCTGTTTGTACCTGGCCGGACGCAAGAATATAGGGGAGCCCTTTTTTTTTTTTTATTTTAATGAATTTCATGAAATAATAAAAAAAAAAATGCGTGGGGCTCCGCGCAATTTCTATGTCTAGCCAGGTACAGCTAAGCAGCTGGGGGCTGGAATCCGCAACGCAGGGAGGCCCAAGCTTTCTGGGCACCCCCCGCTGCAAATTGCAGCCCGCAGCCGCCCCAGAAGATGGCGCGTTCATTGAAGCGCCATCCTCTGGCGCTGAACCCCGCTCTTCCAGCGGCCCTGGTGGCGGTGGCACGCTGGGTAATAAAGAGGTTAGGGCCAGCTTTGTATTATCAGCTGGCCCTAAGCCCGAAATTTATGGCAGTCACGCCAATATTAGACATGACCGCCATGAATTTCTATTAAATTGTTTTAAAAAAAACACAACACAGAGAAAATTTTTTATTAGAAATAAAAAAAAAAGCCATTAGGGACTCCATCTTTAATTAAAAAAATCCTCTTCCGTCCGATGTAGTCCAAAACGCGATGTCCTCTCTGCTACATCCCCTGTGCATAGATATAGATGTCTATGCACAGGGATGAGCAGACTGAGAACAATCTCAGCTCTGCTACACACAGGAAGAGCAGGCGGGCTGTAGGACCCTGGAGCTGCGGCAGCCTGCACAGAGCAGACAGCAGGATTCCTTACTGTGCGAGTTTACCAGCGATTACTTGCACAGTAAACGAGTCCAATGCAAGTCAATGCCAATCCTAGTTTTGGCAGAGTCTCTGACAAAACTAGGATTGCTTCAGGCTGAAGCTTCCGAGACACATCTGCGATTTGTAAATCACACACTACTCGCTATTACTCGCTTCCCCATTCATTAACATTGGACTCGCTAGACTCGCAACGAGTAGAGCGTCCCGGGCTCGGACTCGCTAGAGTCAAGCGATTCCGAGTAATTTAGGACTCACCCATCACTAGTTGTGGTACTAACTTAAATTACATAGCAACATGTGGCTGATGTTTTTTTTGTTTTTGTTTATTTTTTAGGCCCCTCGGGGGTCTGGCTCCAGTGATGAGGAGCCAGCAGCTGGCGAGGCTCTCCCATCAACATCTGCGGGAGAGCCAGTGCCTGAGACCAGTGGTGGGGGGCCGGGCCCAGGGCCCAGCTCTGGAGTCCAAAGACGAAGAACACCTGCCCCACCAAACACGGAGCTGGGTACCTGGGCAAAATGGGTCCTCTTAGATCGTGAGAGGACCCCCGGCTCTGGAATCGGGCACGTCGCCAGCGAGACACTGGCCCGCATGGAGCCAGAGCAACGGAACATCGCCGAAAGGGTCATCTTTCGTGTCTTGGAGGCGGGCGTTGATGGGTCCCTGCAATGGGGGGCCTCTTGGGCCTTACCCCGGAAGACCACCCCAGGGCCCACTGCACCTGCAAGACGCATGGTGAGGAGTAGGCAAAATCGTGATACTCCACCTCCTTCCCGAAGACAGACCAGCAGAGCTGGACCCTCACACAGACGTTGGGTTTATGAGGATCAGAGGGAGGACCCATTGTCTGAGCCAGCAGAGGAGGAGTAAAAAGACGAGCCCTACTAGCCAATGCACAATATTGGGCTATAGACTTTGTTGATGTCCAGCTTGGCCTCATTTTTTTTTCATCCCTGTTAAAAAAAAAAAAATGAAATTAAAAAAATTAAGTTACCTACAACTCTGTCCATATCTGTGTCACGTTCACCAGTATGTTTGTGTGTGTGTGTTTGGTACTGTGGGTGTCATATAGTAGACATTGATGTCATACAGGGGTGCATGGCAGTTGTAATGGTCCAGTATGGTCACATGTTTGCCATGTGACACCATATACCTCTTGAAAAACCATGGCCCAGTGTTGTTGGTCAAATGTAACCTCACAAATGTTACCCTGTGTGTATTGCAACAAGGGATGCCACAGGATTTAGCTGGCCACAATTTTATTAGAGCCTATCATTTTTTAAAAACATTGCCAAAACAAACAAACAGCCTTTGTCAGCTTAGGAGTAGCCAATACATACTACCCACTTTCCCAATGTGGGACACTATAAGAAAAGAGGCCAACGTGGCCTAACAAACTAAGGTGCCAACATGGCAACAGGGAAAACAACAAGGGTCCAACATGGACAACAATTAGTAGGTGACTATGGTCACATTATTGGTGGGGGGTGTTGATGGAGTAGGGGCCCTGGCGGACTGGGCTGCCTGGAGGGCGTGAATCATGGCACCGAAGCAGGTAAGGTGTTGCTGCCCTTCTTGGTGTGCCCTCTCCATGTGCTGCTGTGCCTGCTGGTGAGCCAGCAGCAGCTCCTCAATGGTTATTACACCTGTTTGGGAAAGAAGGACATTAGTGAGTTACCTGTGTAGTGTGGGTGGGTGTTTGAGGGCAATGTTAGTGATTATACGTACGCAGCACATCACCATTCTGGGTATCATCTGGAGGAGATGGGGATGGGCTGACAGCCCAGCCTGTAGCACGAGCTCTTTCTACTTCAGGCAAAAAAAAAAAAAACACAACACGACTCACATACTGGTGTCTGGAGCACACAACAATAAGTACATTAGCAAGCTTGTAGGCCTTAGCAGACACTTACCACCATACACAGCACCAGCAGGCTCAAGGTGAGGGTGTGGGGACCACAACACACCAGGGCTCGGGCAGGAGCTGTAGATGCTGGGGGGGGGGGGTTGCTCCTGGGCTTGGTGTGTGTGGCCACAGGATAGGCTTGGTGCTCCCAGGGGCCCAGGGCTGCCTGCAGGCAAGGCTTGTGGGCCTGGTGTTGAGGGAATGGCTGGGCCCTCCGGGTCCACTGCGGCTGGAGTCCCTGGTGGAGAGGGACTGGCTGGGCTCTCCGAGGAAGGTGGTGGGGTGTCCCGGGAGACCTTGGGGACTGTGAAGCCTCCACAGATGCGGAGTCCTCCTCATCTGTAATATCAAACATGATCACAGACGGATTTAAGCCAAGGACCACAACATAGGGAAAACACCTAGTGTGTGTGTATGAATGTCATAATGGCGTGAACGGAACAGTAAAAGGTTATGGTCGGGCACAACCCTATGTGCTGCAAGGTGTCATGAGGGTGTTCCAAATCGCATTAATATGTTGTTGTCACCTTTGTGGACAGGACACAACTATTTTGGCAAACACACAGGTCAAGGACCACTATAGCCGTCACCATTAGGATGACAAAAGAGTGTTTTGGACACCTTCATGTTGCAGTGTGACCAACATGCAGATTCACATTGGTGACAGATCCACATGGTGGCTTAGGGCAGATCATGTGCCAGGGCACAATACCACATGATGTTTGTGTATTGTTTGGAGTATTTAGCTTGCCATGTGTGTGTTTGGCATTGCCACATACTCACCACGCAGCCTGGCAATCCTGGCACGAATGTCAGCAATCCGCCCTGGTGACTTGTGCTTCAGATCAGCAATTTTTTTTTGGTCTGCTTGCTGGTCCCTGTACCCCCAGTTTCTGGAGCAGGGCCGCTGGATCCGCCTCAGTATGCTGCGCTTGCGCAGCCGTGGGTGACGGTAACGCTGGTGACACCAGTAGTCATGGCGGTCACACAGGTCAATCAGAACCATGAGCTCTGCAAGACCCCATGTGGCTGCACGCTGTGCAGCGGCTATGACTGTTGTCCTATGTACAGGGGAAGGGCAGCACCTGGCAGGCAGGGAGTAAGGAGCAGACACATCATGACATCACCACACACACTGACACCACCAAACACAGTTTAGGGCGCTAACAAGCTCGACGCCAGCGGAATCGGAACAGTAGATGTACCCATTGCATCACCTAATTCACAACGCGTAGGGTGATTGTAGTGCGTGGCCCATGCCACCCATGGACGATGTGTATGGACAAATCTGAGGTGCCATGTGCCACTATACACAGCGCAGAGGAATACACATGGATGACATAGCTCTTGCGCCAATTGGACTGATGTAGTGGATGGTTGTGTAGGTGAAGATGTGTGTGGTGCTGAAGTGACAGCTCTTCAAATATGGTGCCCTGTGAAGTGACAGCCAATGGAAACACAGTAGCCACCACCAATCATCGCTGACGGGGCGCGGGCTCCAGCACGCTGTGGCACGCCTACCAGAAATCAATAGGCGACGCAGATTCCATCACTATCGTCCGTTCACACGCCAAAATCTGGGAATCTCCCTTCATGATTGCCTCTAATTTTGGAGCAGTGCTCTGAAATCGGAACCAGGCGACAGGTTTTTTAAAATCCCAAATTACACATTGCAACTGGGAGGCAATTTGACGGCGATGGTGCCAGGGCGACATATCGCCGGACAGATTCCTCGCTGCAGTTGCGCATGTAAAGGTACCCTTATATGTGCGAAGATTTTTAAATTGTCAGATTGAATACCAAACATCCTTATGCTATGATTAAGAGGAGGGATACAATGTTCATTTACTAAGTTGAATTTCATTTTCCTTCTGTATTTGTTCTGCTGATATAACAGTATTGTCTGACTCATAGGTAGGCTGTATGGCTGGAGGATTTCACATTCTAAATAATCAATGTAATCTATACCACCTGTATTGTTTAAATCACTATGTCTGTAAATCTGTTCTTCGATGTATCTGTTTTATCTATGACTAAGAACGCTTCTACGTCGTCCAAATGCGTTGAGGGTACCATCAAACTTGGCAACGCTCCAGTAATCCCGACAACGATTTGACCTGGTAAGGATCGCTGGAGCATCGCTACGTGGTCGCTGGTGAGATGTCAAACAGTCAAATCTTACCAGCGATGCAGCAATGATACAGCGGTCATTGGGACCCTGTCACTCTTGGGCGTAGTGTTGAGATCAGTGTCCCTGTCAAATACAGTGATGCCCGCTGCCCAGCAGGGACCCAACGAACAAAAAATGGTCCAGACCATTCTGATATGGCCAGCGATCTCATAGCAGGGGCCTGGTCACTGCTACAGTCTCAAACGTAGTGAGATCGCTGCTGAGGTCGTTGTTGTGTCACAAAACTTGTGACTCAGCAGCGCTCTCACTAGCGATCTTGCTTAGTGTGACGGGGGCTAAAGACTTGTTCCCATGGGGGGCCATTCTTTTTAATGATGAAGAATAAAGTGATGATTTTATTTTGAAAAGAATCCATGCACTATCACCCGTGAATTTTTTCCTCTTTTCTTTGCTGCATATTTCCCTGTTCATCAAGCAGAGAGGAGGGCGTAACTGCAGCTAACAGGGGCAGGCTGGCAAGTTTTGCACTGCCAGCCCTGGGTTGGGAAGCGGGGGGGGTGGGGTTTGGGGTGCTAGTAGAAATTTTTGTGGCCCGGGGGTAGGGGAGGGTGCTAGTAGGACCGGGGGAGGGGGGGTGCTGGCAGGAGTTTCGGAGGGCCAGTCCCTGGCGGCTAATATGTACAGAGGTACATCATTTGCACAGTTACGTTGAAAAACTGACTATACATGAATTTCATGTAACCACACGAATTTGAAAATATGCCAGTGTGAAAGCAGCCTCACTTACTGAGCAATATATTGAATTTTGTTGATAAAAGGCCGGGAAACTCCAAAGATAGCAATGCCAATGAGAACTTGCGGTCAGTCTTCAAAATGAAGACATGAACAGAAATTGTGATGTACTACTCGTACTGATTAGTCAAGATTGGGGTGTCATTAGTCATGTTTTTGCCCAGAAGCTGCTAGTATGTGAATGTGAATTGCAAAAGTCTTGAAAAATAAGGGTCAATATTGAATATATACAGTATACACAATATACTGCATAGGAATGCAATACAGATACAGAAGAAATCAAACAAAAATCAAAAGAAAAATCACTGGATCGATCATTTAAATAGATAAAACAAATAATATAAGAATCATAAATTATACAATACATTCATACAATTTTATGCAATTTGCATATTTGCCAATATATCTTACATTATTATCCAAGCCAGAGTTTGGGTGGGTTTCTGGAGTAAAGCTTGAATGTGTATGTGGTATCTGTGAATTCCATGCTTGACAGGTATATCCTTTCATAGTTACAGATTTTGTGCCACGGTAGTCTTGGCCTTTACCAATTATACAGTCTGGAAGACATACAAAGTGTTATTTTATGAAGTGTGTCTCAAGACTTTCCAACTTTTAGAATAAATGAAAGAGGTTGTACAATACTGGACAACACCTTCTTAAAGGGAACCTGTCAGGTCATTTATGCATCGTCCACAGGTCTAGACAATGAAGGAAAATGTAAGTCATAAACAGCGTTTTTTACAACCATTATAATTCACATTTAGGTCAGACAAGGATGATTAGGGATGTAGTAGGAAGCAGCAGGGACAGGTAGTGATAGATTTGGGGGTATAAATGACCTGACACGTTCCCTTTAATAGTTCAACTCTTAAGCACAGAATTAAAAAAAATCTGCACACTTCATTCATGAGTTAATCATAACTCTTTCAAAATAGATCCAGTTAGATCCTGCAGCCAACCCTACCATTAAAGAGGTCACATTAGGGTGAAGATTTATAACAACTGTTGTGGCAAATTGGCCAATACATTTTTCTATGTGTTTCCTTATGCATATTGTAATTTTGATGTTGTGATACTTTTAAAAACTCTTCAATAAAGATTGTTAATTTTTATACATTTCTGTCTCTGGTGAAACTTTTTGATAAATAACTCTTAAATCATGAATAGGCCGACACACCTTTGACCTCCCAAGTATGTCTTGTTACCACTGCAACCAATCTGTGGCAGCTGATCACCTACAGCTGTCACTACTTCATCTGGGAAATAGAGCTTGTAGTTCAGAGGATTAGCACTGGTCTGGGTGGAAAGTATGTAGACTTTTTGTACCTTGTGCTGTAGGCAATAGTGGACATCCTGGACATCCCCTTTAATTTGTAGGGATGCACAACTCCAGTCCTCAAGGCCCACCAACAGTGAATATTTTCAGCATTTACTTAGTATTGCACAGTGTTGGAATTAAATTATCATCTTTGCAATAGTGAGGAAATCCTGAAAAATATCACAATTGGTGGGCCTTGAGAACTGGAGTTGATTTTGCTATACCAGCCATGAGAAGATTTTCCATTTTTCCTCCTTTTCTTCCAAGAGTCATAACAGTTTTACTTTTCTGCCAACATTGCTGAATGGGAACTTGTGTTTTTGCAGGATGAGTTGTACTTTTGAATGACGCCATTCATTCTATCATGTCATGTATTGGAAAGCAGGAAAAAAATTCTGAATGCAGCAAAATGGCAGGAAAACAACACAATTCTGACTCTGCTTTCTTTTTTTTTATTAACACCGTTTATCATATGAAAAAAATGACTATGAAATGAGTTTCTATGGGTAAGTGCAATATCATATATATATATATATATATATATATATATTATATATATATATATATTTTTTTTTCTTTAGTTTAAATGATGGAAATAATAATCTAGATGTTTGTAAAAAAAAAAAATGATCTTGTGTCGCCATTTTCTCAGAGCAATAACGTTTCAATTTTCAAGTGTTTGTCTTATGGGGCCGTCACACGCGACAATATTGCGTGCACGATCACTGCTGCACGTGACGTTGCAGCGATATTGACGCGTGTGACATGTTCAATCAACCAGCGATTTAGAACCTGTTCTAAAACCTGACGACGGTTGCCCGGTGCACACGCAGCATCGCTGCGTGTGACACCGGGAGATGCGATCAGCCGGCTCCCAGCGCCTCTCAGGAAGCGCTGGGAGCTGGTATCCAGGGTAAACTGCTGGTAACTAGGCAGCGCGCGCTGCCTAGATACCCGATGTGTACCTTAGTTACCAGCCTTCTCCGCTCACCGGCTGGTATCTAAGGTACACAGCGGGTAACTAGTTACCCGCTGTGTACCTTAGATACCAGCCGGTGAGCCGAGAAGGCTGGTAACTAAGGTACACATCGGGTATCTAGGCAGCGCGCGCTGCCTAGTTACCCTCAGTTTACCCTGGACACCAGCCTGCAGACATCGTGGAAACGATATAGAAATAATTTCCATGATGTCGCTGGTAAAATGATTGCTGGTGAGTCTGCCTGTGTGACAGCTCACCAGCGATCATCCGTCAATGTCGTCAGCGATCAGATCGCTGACAACATTGACGCGTGTGACGGCCCCATTACACACTCCGAGCCAACATTTTTATTCATATCATTTGGGGATTGAGCCTCTAACTAACTGTTTTGACGCTATTGCAGCAGCTGGATAATTGCTTAGATTTCTTTCCTCGTTAGACTGTTTACTGATTCATTTTATATTTTACGGTTGGATATATGTCACTATGGAAAGCTCGGGAGCATAGGGTACCATTTCATAAATTAATACCTAAAGAAATCCACAACTCCTTATGTTGCAGAAAATATGATTTTATTGGAATTCAATCAATCTAATCAAAATAAAATCAGTATATAAAATCAAATATGTGCATATTTCGTGGACATTGCATCCATCTTCTGCACAGTGCTTATCTGGTACTTTGTCTTGATGTCTATCATGTAATCAATCTGAAGAATGTGTACTGTAATTGTGTGACTGAAATGTAATTTTTATTACATGGATTGCAATTCCAAAAAATGATATTTTTGGCAACATAAGTGCAGGATTTCCTTATATATTAATTTTCGATTTTGATGGATCAGACTTTTACGGACGTAGCAATATCACTTATGTTTGTTTGTTTTTTTTACAATTTTTATTGCTGAATGGGGGAAAATGGTGGTGATTTGAACTTTATGAAGTTTTTTTTCATATTTTATAAAACTTTTTTTTTACTTTGTATGATATTTGCTAGTCCTCTTAGGGGACTATAACCCTTAATCATAAAGGACGATGTTCTGATGATCCGCGCTGCTGTAGAAAGAACCAGGACCACTCAGGTCTGATGCAATGATGTGTTTTTAATTCCAACACATTGCACATGGAGGTGTGGATCCAGTGGCAGCTGTATAAATGCAAATGCTAGTTGTGGGTCACACAACCTTATCAGGAGAGCACTTTTCAATGGCCTTGCACCCTCCTTATTATGAAGATAAGACCCTATGCGCCATTTTGTCTCTTACATTTATAGATATTGACTGATCATAAAATGGGTTGTACTATAATAAACAATACAACAGTACTGCTGTGTATTGAAAAAATTGGTCTCTTATTCATGCGCTGGCTTTCACAGAGTACTGTCATGACAGGAATGGGAATCTTCAGATAACCCCTGGCTATTTGTGCAAGTTTTCTGGAAAGGAATCTGTCAATAAGAAGAACTCCCCAACCCCCCACCGTCAAACGTATAAATGGGGGATAAAGGTTTTTTAAACATAAATCCATTGACACCTACATTCTGGGGATATTGGAACTCTCACTCATATACAAATGTGGTATTGAGTGGTCTTTGCATGACAGAGCACTTAATTAGCCTCTGCCTCCTCAGGTTGCTTCCACACCCAGCACCACCTTCTCTAGCTTTGTTCATAGTTCACTGTATTATTTCCTTGTCTGTCATCTGATATCACACAGTGAGGTAAAGAGATTGCTGCTGGGTGGGGAAACAGCTTGGGGAGGCAGAGGCTTCTTAAGTGCTCTACCATGTCCAGAGCACTTAATGCGTCATTTGAATATAAATCATTACACTAATTTATTGAGAATTCTGCTAGAGATATACAGGTGTCAGTGGACACCCATTTAAAACATCTCCATGCTCATAAAAGTGGTTTGGAGAAATTTATCTTAGTGACTGTTTCTCTTTAAAGATGTTGCAACACCATTAGATATTATGATAATTGCATAGATCTGAAAAAATTGAGCAATGTTCCCAATTCGTAGCGATAAGTAACAATTGTTTACCGATAACAGCAGCGCCGGTAAGCATAGAGTTAACTCCTGCCGCTGTGTATGACAGCAGTGACATGGACGCTGATCATTGTTGCGATAGTAACCACATCTTTGGTTCTTATGGCAAAGGTGTCAGTGGTGATGTCACCGCTTAGCACCAGCAGACTCATCACTGATCACACAGCAGGGGGAGCGGAAGTCTGCCCCCTGTGTGTGATGGATGTAGCAGTGCTGAATCATTAGAAGAGAAGACAGTAGAGAGAAGACAGAAGAAAGAAGAGAGAACACAGAAGACCAGGATCGTTGGAGGGCTTAAGTGGGAGTAATAAAGATGGAATCTGTAAGTGTGCTTGGGTAATAAATCATTTTTTATCTGTGTGGTGTCTTTCTTTAACCCTTTATTGGAGATTCTTGATGGCTGTGTCTAACTTGACCTGACATTAAGAATCTCAGGGCTTAATACCAGCTGGTAAAACAAAGCTGGTATTAACCTCTTATTACCCAGCGTGCCACCACCACCAGGGCCGCTGAAAGAGCCTGGAAGGCGCCTGGAAATGGTGCTTATTATTAATGTGCCATTTTCAGGGGCGGCTTCGGGCTTCTATTCTTTAGTGTATGGGGGGCCCTAAAATAATGGGCCCTCACCCCTCTGAAAATACCAGCCCTCAGCTGCCTAGTTTTACCTTGGCTGGCAATTAAAAATAGGGTGGAGCCCACACATTTTTTTTTGCCAGCCAAGGGAAAATTAAGCAGCTGAGGGTGGCAGCTCAGAGCTGTCAGGCTTTCATCAGGCTAGACTTAAAAATGCTGTTAATCCCCATGCAATTTATTTTTTAATTATTTATTTGTTTAACACCCCTATAACACCAGGTTGGTTGCCATACACTAATGCAAGCACTGTCCAAATTGAGGAAATCCACTCTGACTACAACAGCCAATCACAGAGGCTCTCACAGAGTATGAGCTCCTCTGATTGGCTGTTTGTCTGACAGTGCAGTGAATATGCAATTAGCTTAATAGGCGGCCCTGGAAGTAGCAGCGAGAGGCAGGTAAAGCTGGCTTCATACCACGGTTTTGTGCATCAGGTTCTGTCTGGTTTGAACCGAACAGAACCTGATCCGGTTTTGCCTCCCATGTATCCCTATGGTGCCGGATTGGTCCTATTTGGCCATCAGGTTTTGTGTATTTTTGCCTGATCCTATTTTGTCAGGTTTTTCACCATCCCCAAAATCAGAGCCTGCAACATTTTTTGTCTCCGCTGCGGAAATAAACAAACAGAAACGAATCCGGCGTAATCTGGTTTCCATATAATACGAGTCTATATGCCGAATCTGGAAAAAACCTGATTCATTTCCCTGAGCTGGTTTTTAGCACTGAGCATTCTCAGAATGCTCCTTCAGCACATGAACAGCGGTTCCACCCATTATAGCCTATGGAGAAGTAATTCACAAGCTTTTCAATGAGAAATAAAAGAAACAAATCCTGGATAAAACAGGATCAAGGGTTATTTGCCATCCAGTTCAACCCATCTGGTTCTGTACGTCCTGTCAGGGTGATCCTGCAAAAAAAGGTCCACTTAAGGGTACCTTTACACGCCGCCACGGCAGGCTGGAACATCGCGCTACAGGCTACAATGTCTTGTAGCGCCATGTAGCCTGTCGTAGCGGCGTCTGAAGACGCG
Organism: Allobates femoralis; assembly: GCA_033576535.1. Lineage (NCBI taxonomy): Eukaryota > Metazoa > Chordata > Amphibia > Anura > Aromobatidae > Allobates > Allobates femoralis. The sequence continues at coordinate 397,680,743 of JARQOC010000001.1, forward strand.
ACGCTACAGCCGCGACAGATACATCGTTTATGGCTCTGCTCGAAAACAGATGGCTATATCGCCGATGTAGCGAGCTGTATCGCGTGTAAAGAAGCAACGGAAGGGAACTCTGGACACCCGGGCTGTAGCTGCAATTACAAGGCTGACTCGCTCCAGTACGGCCATGTGCGATCATGGTGAGTGCTGCATGACGATGTATCGCGCATAGGAGGCATATTAAGGAGCTGACGAGTCACACTACACAATCGCTCGAGTGTGCTGTATTACTCAGCCTCCTGCGATGCCTGCCCATCAGGATTTTATTGCTGTCTATCAGCGACGATGTCTTGTAATCCACATTGAGCACGCCTATGTGCTGTCCCTGCTGCACAGGTCCGCCCATAGTAGCTGTGTAGCGGTGTGTAATGAGCAACAGCTGGCTACTTGAGACACGGCATGTACTAGCTATAGATGTAGCGTGCTAGCGAACCTTGTGGCGGCGTGTAAAGAGGGTGCGTTGACCGTTGAGCGTGTCGTGCACGTGAAGTAGCGGATGTATCACCTGCCGTGCGGCGTGTAAGGTACCCTAACAGACAAAACTGTGTGAAGCCAGCCTTAGCCCATCTAGCTATTCTATCTATCCTGTCTACTGTATTCTAACTTTTTTCAGCATGAGAATCCACATGCTAAAGTTGCTCTCCCTACACTGTCCTTGTGCTGTCCGTGTGCTGTCAGTGTACTGTCCATCATTTGTGGAACCCATTGACTTGCATTGGCGAGTCCCGCACGGGAATCGCATACTGTCGCAGCATGTTGCAACTTTTTTCTCATCCAGATTCTGGATGAGAAAAAAAGCTGAAAACACACGGTAATCTGTTCCGACTCATTCATTAACATTGGTCAATGCAATGCAATGTAAGATTTTCTCGCATTACACTCGTTCATTTTTCACGTCAATGTGTCTGTACCCTTAAAATGATTAATGTGATAACCTCTTTAATAGCCTTTAATGGGTTTAATAAAATAACAATACTTTGCTTCACCTGGGCTCGATGAGACTAGGGTTGGCTTTGTTGTTTGAATGGGTTGTTGCTCTATCTGTGGTGTTTCAGTGCATTTCTTCAAGTTACAATACTCCCATCGCACACTCGGATCAGTCGTGAAGCACCATGGACTCTTATCATTATCAGGATTTCTGCAGTAATTTCTTTCAAGTCCCCTGCAAATACACAAAGTGTTTCATAATAAACAGCACTGAAATCTTGACACATAATATTATAACTTTTTAAAAATCGAGGTTTTAAACGAAATGGCAAGCATGCAAGGCAAATATGTAACAACAGTACTTATTCTCTATAAAACGCTCTAGGGCAGTTGTTCACCTATCAAGGCCATTGTGCAGTTTTTACCCATAATCCCAATAAAACAGCAATTGCGGGACACAATCCAATTTTGGACACAATTGCAGAAATAAGATGTGTTGTGCGAACACAACCAAATAAGTTGTAAATTTGCATTATATGCGAAATTAGTTTGCACAAAGAAAGAAAAAAACAAAATTAAAGCCAAGATTCATTAAAGGTGACCTGTCACCAGGTTTTTCCCATATGGTGCAGCTACCACCAGTAAGAATGCTAGAATGCTGTATATAAGTCCCCAAGCTGGTCTGTATAACATAAAAATAGTCCAGTCCAATTGGCATCTTTAGTCTTGATCCAACATTTCCTTTTTGCTTGTTATTCTGTCCTCCTTCACTGCTTTGTGTGGCTACGTCCTATGCTGAGGGCAGAGCAAAGTATTGTAGTGTGCATGTAAGAGAAAAGGTCAAAGAGCATCCGTGCATATGCACTGCAATACTTTGCTTTGCCCTTGGCAGAGCAGAGAGATGCGCGCATGAGCACAATGGAGGACAGTGTGTGGATGATGTAGGACGTGTCATCCACACAAAGCAAGAAGAAGAACAGCGATCACAAACAGAGAGGAAGTGTCAGATTAAGACCAAAGATGCCCATCTCTGTAATCTCACCAACTCAAAGAATAAAGTTGCCTAATCACTTATACCACATGGTGAATGGCATAATAATAAATAAAAGCAATTCTTGACCTACTATTGATTTATTCATTCTGCTTCCCAAAGATCATAGTAAGGCTCAGTTCACATTTCTTCTCTGCTCTACGATGAGCAGTTATACCGGGTTTCAAAGAACATTTTTGAAATACATGATACAAAGGAACCCCCGATGGAAGATTATAATGAGGCAGATGGAATCATTTTAGGCTCAAGGCCACTTTACACACACAGATATTTTTGACCAACTTCTGAACAGATCTCGGGTTGCAGTGAAATCATGGACACATTGCTCCATTTTGTACACAGCCACAAAATGGAACAATGTGTCCTTGATTTCACTGCAACCAGAGATCTGTTCAGAAGTTGGTCACAGATATCTGTGTGTGTAAAGTGGCCTTAAGTCTGTTCAGCGGTGTTCATCTTTTGAATGGTGCATAAAAGCACGGTCGACCACAGTTTTGTGCATTTCTGAAAAAGACAATGCTGAACAGAGGCCATGGGGAGTTCAAAGTAACTCTGCTATCTCATTATAGTGAATATAAGTGTGTCATCTGAATCACTTCATTCAGAGATTTAAATGCTGAGTGCACAGAATAAATGTGACCCAAAATGTTATGTAAAATGATCCCAACAAAAGCTACAACTCAATCCACAAAACAAAAACAAGTCACCACTCAAGTCAATCATCTTTAATATAGTGGGCTTCCACATTACTGTTAGCAGAAAGGCTTTGAAAAGGTGGTAGGATTCCACCCCCAAAGCACCCCCCAGAAATCCAGAAAAACCTGATCATCCAAATACCTCTCCCTTCTGAGCCCTGTAGCGTGCCTAAACAAGATAAGGCTAGGGTCAGGGCCGCTATACACACACCAACTTCTGTGACCAACTTCTGAACAGATCTCTGGTTGCAGTGAAATCATGGACACTTTGCTCCATTTTGTGGCTGTGTACAATGGAGCAATGTGTCCTTGATTTCACTGCAACTAGAGATCTGTTCAGAAGTTGGACACAGAAGTTGGTGTGTGTAAAGCGGCCCTCAAACTTGGCATGAGTTTTTTAAGTGCCTTAAAAATAAGCATGCATTTCTGCATGCTTATTTCATTTCTGCATGCGTTTTTTTAGGTGCATGAACCATTTTTTGGTGCTGATTTAAAAACGCATGCGTTTTGTATGGGCCCCTATGGAAAATGCATGCGTTTTTGCATGGTACTAAATGGTACTAATGTACCATGCATTTTTGCATGCGTTTTTGCATGGGGGCCTATGGGTGCGTTTTTACATGCGTTTTTAAAAACACAGGTCTCCAAACAAGAATGAAAAAACTGCAAGTGTGACCCTAGCTTAAATCAGCATGTTTGCCTTTTCTGCAGTGAGGAAGTCCACTTAATTCATGGGGTGCATTTCTCCGGAAGCCTGAGCTGGATATAATGTATGGGCACTACAAAGTCCTGGGCATTACAATGTGCTGGGTGCTACAATGGCAGATTTGCTATTTTCTACTCAGCATCATCATTTCCTGCTTGTTTCTGGAAAACACCCATGGAGTCAAAATCATTGCTACACCTGTTCATAAATTACTAGAGGGGTGACATTTTCAAAATGAAGTCACTTGAGGGGGATTCTGCTCTTCTGCCACTTGTCTTAGGGGCACTGCATATGGAGTTCACAAAGAATTGTATGACAATATGCAGAGAAATATGGGGTGCCACCTCCAAATTTAGTAAAAACTTAATTAATAATTTTTATTGAAGTTAATAAGTTAAAACTACAAAAAAGTGGGCATCAACATCTGATTCATTTCTGGTGTACTATGTGCCCTTAGGGCCACTTTACACACACCAACTTCTGTGTCCAACTTCTGAATAGATCTCTGGCTGCAGGGAAATCATGGACACATTGTTCCATTTTGTGGCTGTGTACAAATGTAACAATGTGTCCATGATTTCCCTGCAGCCAGAGATCTATTCAGAAGTTGGACACAGAAGTTGGTGTGTGTAAAGCGGCCCTTAGTCATAGATAAAAATATTACAGACATGGATTTACGGAAAAGCAGAGTCACTTTATGTGTAATTAACTACTTAATCATAAGTTTATAATGCTGGAAACACATTAATAACTAACCATGGTATCCTTTTCTGCTGTTCAGTCCTTTAGGTGGTTTAGTGTCTAATTTTATGATTTAATATAATTTTATGATCCATAAAGAGTTTTTTTTGCCAGCCTCATGTTTTTTTTCCTTGTGCAGGTTGATTCATAGTTTCTATCCAAAAACCAAAAGAGTACTGACATCCCATCATGTTTTTCTAGAGAACGTGTAGTAACCCCTAAATAGCTGGTATTCTTTATACTTACTCTTTTTTTATTTTACGCTAGTGCAGTTGATGTATTATATCCTATAGGTGGTACAATAGATCACATGGGAGGTGTCACAATTCATAAAGCAGGTAATATGAAACTTATTTTTTAAACTTATTATTATTATTTAAACTTTTCCCTAAACATCTGTGAAAGCTCTGTATGGAAAGCCATTATGATTTCTAATTTTTCCTGGTACAAATGCTAGGAGAGATCATTCCCAATAGATCTACCTTTCCCTGCAACACATCTGTAACCATTACAATTTTTCAAAGAATTTCATCTTAAAACAAAACAGGGATATATTTAATGATGATACTTTTGTTATTAGTATGGAGTGCTAAACATTATTGAATTATTATTCACATCACTCTTATTATGTTTCCCATTTCTTTTACTATGTAACATGTCTTTCCTTTGAGATCTACAGTTTTTTTGCCCTTCTGTGATAATTTTCTCACTGAATCCTCTTTCTTTTAGACTTCCTTTAAGGTGTGGGTTCCACTAGTGGCATCTGATGTGTGAATGTCGGATGTAAGTGTGGCGCCCCGCAACGAGTGCATCACAAGAGGGTATTGCAGCCATAAAAGCAGCCGCAATATTCTCTGAAACAGCAGTGATCTGGTTAATTTAGAAATCCAACCCTACATGCATCACCTAGAACAGAGGGCCAATCCTAGGTCCTGGTGGGTGGAGTGTTAGGGAAGTGTAGTAGAACACACACGATAGTCTAGACAGAACAGAAGAGAATAGTCTAGAACTTGGAGAAGGGTCTAGAACTCAGAACTTGGAGAGGAGCGGGGGCTCCGCACCCCGTGCAGCCCCCGGGCCGTCACCGGTCGGGTGTCAGCACCTGAGGCCTTACCAACCGGGATTGGGCATTATTCACACGGGTTCCCAAAAGACTCCCGTGCCCACAACTCACAGCCGGTTCACTGGTACCGAAGCTGGCAGCAGTTCACCTCTGCTACGCGAACCAACTTCACAGGAGCACCCCACCACCAGCCAACTTCCAGTCGTCTAACCAGTGGTGTACCCACCGAGGAATCCAAGGCTCCCCAAAACATCCAGGACGTACATCATGGATAGGGCATTGAAGCAGCCTCCCCGTACCCGACCTGGTATTCCTGGGCGACACTGGCAACCAATTAGTTAGAATGGAGGAACACTGCAGATTTCTAAGGGACACCATCACTGCTAAGTCCACCCGGTCTACTACCCAACCACTGTATGCCATGTACTGCCTGCTGGTTACAGTAAAGACCCGTTGCAGAGACTTTCTGTGTCCGTGCTTCCTTATGAACTGTCCGTCAGCACTACAAGGTAACCGCAGCTGCCGCACAACATCTTAAGCAGCTCCAGCCTCCGGGGATCACCGCTCAGCCTGTGGGGAGCGTAACATCTTGCTGCTGTCCATCCCCGGGGGCTCCGCAGCGTCGGTAGTCCTTACCGAAACTACTCATAGGTGGCGTCACGAATAAATTAAAAACCCCTTTAATCTGTTCCTGCAAGACGTCTTCACTTTTGATCTGCACTACACCGGGCCCCACTACCGGCAGGTGGGGTCCACCCGTGACAAGGAGGAAGGAAGCATCGCCTGTCTAAACCGGAGTCCCGGCCACGGTGAGTCATAATATGCTATGGATCCTCGCCTCAGGCCCTCCTGCCAGTGTGAGCCAAGTGTCTTCTACTATGATCTGATCCTGCAATCAGGGACAGGTGTGGACACAGTGTGGGGAGTGAGGGGGATGGGTGCAAAAACAGTATAGGGCGTAAGAGGGTACGGGTGCGAACACCATATGAAGAGTGAGGGGGATGGGTGTGGCACAGTATGGAGAGTAATGAGACACAGAAAGGGGGTTGAGGAGGATGTGTGCTAACATCGTATGGGGGGCAAGGGAGTGATGAGTACGGAGGTAGTGAGGAGAGAGTATGGGATGAGAAAAATGTGAGGTGAAAAATAAGAGACTGGGGAGTGTGGGGTCTGGATGGATGAAGACACGACAGGGTAGTGTATGTGTGGGGGGATGTAGAGGGGGCTGCATGAGGTGACAGTGTGAGGCCACAGCAAGGATGGGACAGTATATTGAGGAAGGGGAGTGTGATGAGAAGGTACAGTATAAATTCTGGACATGAAGGGACACAGTGTGAGATGATAGTGTGAAGAGCATGTTGGGTGACAGTTTATGCGTAATTTTGTGCAGTGAAAACAGTGAAGAGCAATTATTTGTTCAGCTGCAAGGTATAGTGGAAATATTTTTATGCAGGTAGCATTATAATGACACTTATTTTAAAGGGCACAGTATCAGGGTGTGTTGCAGAAAAGCGGAGAAGATGGAAGTCTGCAGAGATGTGAAAACTTATCATGGAGTCTGGACAAGATGAGGAAAAGAAAAAGATAACCCTAGTCAGAGACAAGGTCATCTATAAAGTACCTGTATGTAAATGATTATTTGTTATACTAACAAATTTTCATCAGTATTATGATATAGAGATGAGCGATGTTCGATTCGAAATGTTCGCCAATTTCAAATTTGACCTGTTTTGAGTGGTGTTAGAGTCATACGACTAATGCGAACAATTTGCTTCAAATTAGGCAGTTCGAGGTTATGCTAAATAACGGTTCGTTCACCAAAACCGTAACTGGCTTTTCACACTAATACTCTTATTGAATGTTAATATCCAGTTTCAGTGTATAGTGTGTGGGGTGGGACGGGGTTTAGATCAGTGCTGCTGAAATAATGCCGATCTCCATTTTTTTTTCTCCTACCTGCATATACAGTGGGGCGGTGCAGGCTGTCATCCAATCACACACATAGCAAAGTGCATTTTTTGCAGACAAGCAAGGGCATGTGCCATTGGCTGTGTATGTCACACATCCTTGCCCTATTTTCCTCATCGCCGCCATTACCTCAGTGCTGCAGTTGTGTGTCAGTCAGGCACCGCTACTGCCGCAACTGCTGCTGTGGGCGCTATAAAGTATGACTTAAGGTACCGTCACACGGGAGATATCGCCGGCGATGTTGCCGGCAACCGAGGGGCGTGGCCAGATTGCGGCGACATCGCCGGCGAATTGCCGCGTGTGACAGGGCGATAATCAGGCGATGAATCGCCTGATTCACATCGCCAGGTTTCCCAACAATGTTGGAAACCTGGCGTGTTGCTCAGGCGATTCTGCCTGATCGCCCTGTGTAACGCGGCAACCCGCAATGTTACGGGCGATTCCGCCTATCTACAACATTGCGGGTTATCGCTTGCTGGGTTGCTGGGCAACCAGCGAGCGATAGCCGCGGCAACTAGCCGGCGACATCGCGGTAAGTTGCTCAGTGTGACATCTCACCGGCGATGTTGTCAGGACGCGCGCTCCGCGATCCCCGGCAATATCGCCGGCTATATGTCCCTGTGTGACGGTACCTTTAGACAGATAGTGAGCGAATATCAAGTTAGATAGACAGATAGGTTTAGGGAGTAGGAACTAGTTTGAATATCAGCCCTTTTGAGGGCTACTTCAGACAAGTAGGGAGTAGGAACTAGTTGGACTTGGAATATCAGACCTTTTGAGGGCTACTTCATAGAAGTAGGGACTAGTTGTAATTTCAGCCCTTTTGAGGGCTAGGTTAGAGCAGTTCCTATTAGTTTTTACTAGGCAGGTGTGTGCCAGTACTGTGCAAGTGTTTTTCACAGCATCTGGCCAAATGTAGCTCAGGCAATCCTTTAGAGCAGGTAGTGTAGCACTGCTGTGAAGAAAGCTACACCACCTGTCTTCAGTAGCCAATTTTTTACTGCAGCTAGCTCAGTCAATCATTTTGGGCTAGTAGTAGTGTTGATTTCCTTTTACAACAACTGCAGAGTTGCCAATTTGTTCACATACAAAAAGTGGCAAAAGGCCTGCTGCTGGTGGAAAGGGGAATAGGTGTGGTGGAAAGGGAAAAAGGTTTGTGTCCGTGGGGAGGTAGGTGGTAAAGCAACAGTAACATCTGCTGAAGAAAGACCATCTTCCAGCCAAACTAAGATGTCTACTTCTTTTCGTGGACAATCTGTCATGATTTCGTTCTTTCGGACACGACCATCGCTACAAATTGTAGATGAGGCACAAAAAGAGCATGTGCTTGAATGGATATCAAGCGCTCCATCAAGTGGGCTCTCCTCCACCTCAACTTCAACATCACAAATACTCTAGTCCTCTGAGGTGTCACCCCAATCGCACTTGCTTCTTCCCAGCTCCCAAGTCTCCAGCTGCCCTACTGAGTATGGTTGAGTCTGCAAAGCTGTTAAGTCACACTATAGTCTGGGAATCAGAGGTCTGCTCCAAAGCTGCCGTGAGTCTAGACGAGGAAATAATCTGCAATGATGCCTAGAAACTTTGTGAGTCAGATCCAGGCCCAGATGAAGAAAGTTCTGAGCATAATATAGACCCTACTTCCCAAACTGTAACTCCTCTTGAAGGAGACAATGAGGAAGATACTGATGAGACTGAGATACCTGATTGGAACGACAACTTGGCATTTCAGTCAGGGTAGGAAGAGGTTGTCTCTCAGGACGAGGGGTGTGAGAACACACAGGGTGATGATGAGGTTGGAGATCCCACTTACTGTCAACCCACAGTCAGCCAATGAGGTCAGCAGAGGAGATGGAGGAGGATGATAGTGACAACGAGGTTAGGATGCACCTTCCTGGACAGAAACAGAGTACTGAAAGGACGTCAACAACAACTGCATCCCCAGCCACAACTCTGCCTCTGAACAGAAGTCATGGTGGCTCTTCTTCAGGTCTTCTCAGATTTGTCACCAATCTCTAAGTAGAGGACAAAAACTCAATAGTTTGAGTACTTCATGCATGAACTGTCACATGGATATGAAGTATAAGTCGCAGTGGGAAGCTCACTGTGTTACAATGTGGCCTAGCGGGGCAGGCCAACCACTGTCTGCCCCATCAAGTGCATCCGCGTGCTCTTCATCCTCTGTGACTGTGGGGACAGCAGTTACACATGCATTTGGAAGCAGACCTTCCACCTCATTATCTGCAACAGCCAGTGTGATTGGCAGGTCATCAGTTGTTTTGGAAGTGGAAACACCTGCTGGCGTTGAGCTCTCTCAGATATTGAGAGCACCACCTTTGGATGAAAGCAACATTATATCTCTGCCTGCACCTTCCTCATAAACCAGCAGTTTGCCGGGACACCCTACTCAACCCTGTCTCAGCACAGCAGCCAGCCCTCGGTGCCTCAGATGTGGACCAGTAAAAGACCATTTCCTCCTAGCCATGACAAAGCTAAGAGGTTGACTTTCACCATCTGCAAGCTGTTGGCTACAGAAATGCTGCCTTTCCGGCTGGTGGACACAGAGAATTTTCGAGACCTTATGTCCATCGCAGTGCCCCAGTAGCAGATGCCCAGTCGCCACTACTTCTCCAAGAAAGGTGTGCCTACGCTACACCAGCATGTCACACACAACAACACCGCTTCTTGGAGAAACTCTGTGTGTGACAGGGTGCATTTCACCACAATCACTTGGACGAGTAAGCATGGACAGGGGCGTTACCTGTCGCTGACTGGGCACTGGGTAACTATGGTGAAAGCTGGAGATGGGTCTGCTGTACAAGTCTTGCCATCCCCACGAGTTGTGCAGCAATCCTCTGCACGTAGAAGTTACTCCACTGCTTCTTCCTACTCAACCTCATCTCAGTTCTCCACCTTCTCCCAAAGCCTGTCTGGTAATACCACCCGTGTTGTAACTGCGCACAAGGAATCCTGCACACCTCCTTACTATGCTGGTGCAGGGCTCATTGGCATCAGGCGGTCTGTACCTTGCAATGTCTAAGAAATGTGAGTCACACAGCTGAGGAGTTGTGGTCAGCTCTGGAGACCGAGTTTCTTCAATGGTTTTCTCCACTCAACCTGCAGCCAGGGAAGGCCGTGTGCGACAATGCTGCAAACCTGGGTGCGGCCCTTTGTCAGGGCAATGTGACACATGTGCCTTTTATGGCTCACATCTTGAACCTGGTTGTCCAGCAATTTTTAACCCACTATCCCGGCCTAGGTGGGCTTTTGCAGAAGGCACGGGAGCTGTGTGCTCACTTCCGCCATTCGCATCCCGCGGCTCAACGACTTGCATCGCTTCAGAGGTTTTTTGGCCTGCCGGTTCACTGTCTGAAATGCGATGTGCCACCACGCTGGAATTCAACTCTGCACATGTTGCAGCGACTGTGGCAGCACCGACGAGACCTGGTGCAATACGTTATGACGTATAGCCTGGGCCAACGAGATCCAGAGGTGGGGCAGATCACACTGCAGGAGTGGTCTCAGATCAAGGACCTAGGTACCCTTCTGCACAGTTTTGACGATGCCATTATCAGCATGACTATTCCAGTCATCTACATGCTGGAGCACACTCTAAACAGTATTTGAAGTCAGGTGGTGGGTAGGGATCAGCGAGTCTACTCGTTACTACTCGGTGCTCGCCGAATAGTATGGTACTCGCTCTACTCGTTACTCTGCGGGTTTCCTAGCGATTACTCGCAGAGTAACGAGTCCAATGTAAATGGGAAATGCAATTCCTCTGCTGCTGGACCCTATAAAAAGGTCTTGCAGCAGAATAAAAACCTGCAATTCCCCATTTCATTGTTTAAAACCCAGCGGTAAAAAGCCGGCAACTTTTAAACAATGCTGACAGCCACTGACAGCTTCCCCGCCGCCTGCCAGCGGGATCCTCCGCTCCCCCCACCACCTTCCCACCCGATCCTAAGTTAGGACAGGGAGCTGGCCGCGGTCATGCATTAAGTGAAAGCCGGATTCTCCCGGATTGCCCCAGTCCGGAGCAATCCGGGACCATAGAGCCCCATGTTATGGGGCGCCGGATTGCACCTGACGGGTACAATTCGGGGCAATCCGGTTTTGGCGTGACCTCACGAATTTCGGGCTTAGGGCCAGCTGATAACAAAAAGCTGGCCCTAACTCCTTTATTACCCAGCTGCCTAGCTGGACCTGGCTGGACATAGAAATCGCGCGGAGCCCCACACATTTGTTTTTATTATTTCATGAAATTCATGAAATAATAAAAAAAAAGGGCTTCCCGGTATTTATGTGTCCAGGCAGGTCCAACTAGGCAGCTGGGGGCTGGAATCCGCAACGCAGGGAGGCCCAAGCCTTCTGGGCACCCCCTTCTGCGAATTGCAGCCCGCAGCCGCCCCAGAAAATCGCGCGTTCATTGAAGCGCCATGTTCTGGCGCTGAACCCAACTCTTCCAGGGCCCTGGTGCGGTGGGTCACTGGGAAATAAAGGGGTTAGGGCCAGCTTTTTGTTATCAGCTGGCCCTAAGCCCGAAATTCATGGGGTCACGCCAATATTAGACATGACCGCCATGAATTTCTATTAAATTATTTAAATAAAAACACAACACAGAGAAAAAATATTTTTATTTGAAAAAAAAAAACAAAAACACACTTAGGGACTCCATCTTTATTTTTAAAAAATCCTCTTCCGTCCGACGTAGTGCAATCCAGGGTTCTTCTTTAGCTCTGCTACATCTCTGGTAGAGAACCTCCACCTGAGATGTAGCAGTGCTGTGCACCCATGGGAAAGTTTATGTGAGTTCATGCAGGCAAGCATGAACTCATATGAACCCTGCCAGCACTGCTACTTCAAATGAACAGCTGACCTGAGTCAGATGTTCATTTGAAAATCCAGGCGGGAAGGTCAAAAATAGAAAACCGGTTTGAAAACTGGATTGAAAACTGGATTGCCCCGGTCCGGAGCAATCCGGGACCATAGAGCCCCATGTTATGGGGCGCCGGATTGCACTGGACCGGTACAATCCGGGAGAATCCGGTTTTGAAAACTGGATTCTTCAGGATTGTACCCGTCAGGTGCAATCCCGCGCCCCATAACAGAAAACCAAATTCTCCAGGATTGTACCCATCAGGTGCAATCCAGCACCAGATAACATGGGGCTCTATGGTCCCGGATTGCTTCGGACTGGGGCAATCCGGGATAATCCGGTTTTCACTTAATGCATGACCGCGGCCAGTTCTGCGCTCCCCGCTGCCTAACAGCAGGATCCATCGCTACCCCCACAGCCTCCCCTCCTAAGTTAGGATAAGGTGGGGAGTTGATGGGTGGAGCGGAGGATCCCGCTGTAAGGGGGCGGAGAAGCTGTCAGCGGCTGTCAGCATTGTTTAAAAGCCGGCGTCTTTTTACCGCTGGCTTTTAAACAACGAAATGGGGAATTGCAGGTTTTTCCTATGCTGCCAGACCTCTTTATAGGGTCCAGCAGCAGAGGAATTACTCGCAATACTCACTTCCCTATTGATTTACATTGGACTCGCTAGACTCATAATGAGTACCCGAGTATAGGGACCTACTCGTTACATAGTAACATAGTAACATAGTTTTTAAGGTTGAAGGAAGACTTTAAGTCCATCTAGTTCAACCCATAGCCTAACATGTTGATCCAGAGGAAGGCAAAAAAAACCTCAAGTGGCAACACTAAGCTCCACATTGGGGGAAAATAAATTCCTTCCTGACTCCAGATACGGCAATCAGACTAATTCCCTGGATCAACGCCCTATCAAAGAATCTAGTATGTATAACTGGTAATATTATAGTTTTCAAGAAAGGCATCCAGGCCCCTCTTAAATGTTAGTAGTGACTCACTCATTACAACATCATGTGGCAGAGAGTTCCATAGTCTCACTGCTCTTACAGTAAAGAATCTGCGTCTGTGATTATGATTAAACCTTCTTTCCTCCAGACGTAGAGGATGCCCCCTTGTCCCAGTCTCAGGCCTAAGAGTAAAGAGATCATTAGAAAGGTCTCTGTACTGTCCCCTCATATATTTATACATTATTATAAGATCACCCCTAAGCCTTCGTTTTTCCAAGCTAAATAACCCCAAGTTTAATAACCTGTCTTGGTATTGCAGACCCCTTAGTCCTCTAATGACTTTTGTCGCTCTTCTCTGGACCCGCTCTAGTTCAGCTATGTCTTTCTTATACACCGGAGACCAGAATTGTACACAGTATTCTAAGTGTGGTCGCACTAGTGACTTGTATAGAGGTAAAATTATGTTCTCCTCATGAGCATCTATGCCTCTTTTAATGCATCCCATTATTTTATTTGCTTTTGCAGCAGCTGCCTGACACTGGCCACTAAATGTGAGTTTGTCATCTACCCATACACCCAGGTCTTTTTCAGTGACAGTTTTGCCCAGTGTTTTACAATTAAGCACATACCGTATATACTCGCGTATAAGCCGAGTTTTTCAGCCCAAAAATTGGGCTGAAAAGTCCCCCCCTCGGCTTATACGCGAGTCAATACGGCGCCCCCACCTCACTGGCACCCCCACCTCACTTTCTGGGCCCCCCGCATGCAGCGCTGCGCATATACATTACCTGTCTAGCAGCTGTCACCCTCCGATGGCGGATCGCGGCTCCCGGCTCCGGGCTCCATCTTCCTCGCTGACTTCCTGCTTGTCAGGTGACCGGCCGGCGTCGCGATGACGTCATCGCGCTGAGCCCCGGTCACAAAGCAGGAAGACAGCGAGGAAGATGGAGCCCGGAGCCGGGAGCCGCGATCCGCCATCGGAGGGTGACAGCTGCTAGACAGGTAATGTATATGTGCAGTGCTGCATGCGGGGGGCCCAGAAAGGGAGGTGGGGGCGCCAAATTATGAGGGGGGCCCTGCTGGGGCCATGTATACTACCACTGGGGCTATATACTACCACTGGGGCTGTATATATACTACCACTGGGGCTATATACTACCACTGGGGCTATATACTACCACTGGGGCTGTATACTACCACTGGGGCTGAATATACCACTGGGCTGCTGTATACTACCACTGGGGCTATATACTACCACTGGGGCTGTATACTACTACTGGGGCTGTATGTATACTACCACTGGGGCTATATACTACCACTGGGGCTATATACTACCACTGGGGCTGTATACTACCACTGGGGCTGAATATACCACTGGGGCTGCTGTATACTACCACTGGGGCTGTATACTACTACTGGGGCTGTATGTATACTACCACTGGGGCTATATACTACCACTGGGGCTATATACTACCACTGGGGCTATATACTACCACTGGGGCTGTATACTACCACTGGGCTGTATACTACCACTGGGGCTGAATATACCACTGGGGCTGCTGTATACTACCACTGGGGCTGTATACTACTACTGGGGCTGTATGTATACTACCACTGGGGCTATATACTACCACTGTGGCTGTATACTACTACTGGGGCTGTATGTATACTACCACTGGGGCTATATACTACCACTGGGGCTGTATACTACTACTGGGGCTGTATGTATACTACCACTGGGGCTATATACTACCACTGGGGATGTATACTACCACTGGGGCTGTATACTACTACTGGGGCTGCTGTATACTACCACTGGGGCTGTATACTACCACTGGGGCTGTATATACTACTGGGGCTGCGTGTATACTACCACTGGGGCTGTATATACTACTAGGGCTGCGTGTATACTACCACTGTGGCTGCTGCTGTATACTACCACTGGGGCTGCTGTATATACCTCTGGGGCTGCTGTATATACCACTGGGGTTGCTGCTGTATATACCACTGGGGCTGCTGCTGTAAACACTGCTGGGGCCTGTATATACCACTGGGGAGGCTGCTGTATACCACACTGCTGGGGGCTGTATACCTGTGCTGGGGTCCACCCTCGGCTTATACACGAGTCAATACATTTTCCCAGGTTTTGGGGGCAAAAGTAGGGGGTCGGCTTATACACGGGTCGGCTTATACACGAATATATACGGTAATTATACCTTTTGTTTCCTCTGCCCAAGTGCATGACTTTACATTTATCCCCATTAAAGCGCATTTGCCATTTAGCAGCCCAAGCTTCTAGTTTACATAAATCCTCCGGTAATATAAAATTGTCCTCCTCTGTATTGATTACCCTGCAGAGTTTAGTGTCATCTGCAAATATTGAGATTCTACTCTGTATGCCCCCTACAAGGTCATTAATAAATATATTAAATAGAAGCGGGCCCAACACTGACCCCTGTGGTACCCCACTGTTAACTGTGACCCATTCTGAGTGTGTTCCATTAATAACCACCCTTTGTTTCCTATCACTAAGCCAGTTCTTAACCCACTTACACATATTTTCCCCTATCCCCATTGCCCTCATTTTATGTATCAACCTTTTGTGTGGCACCGTATCAAAAGCTTTTGAAAAGTCCATATACACCACATCCACTGCATTTCTTGGTCCAGTCCAGAACTTACTTCTTCATAGAAGCTTATCAGATTAGTTTGACAGGAACGGTCCCTCGTAAAACCATGTTGATAATGGGTCATGAGGTTATTTTTCTTCAGGTACTCCAGTATAGCATCTCTTAGAAAACCCTCTAGGATTTTACCCACAGTAGATTTTAAGCTTACTGGCCTATAATTTCCAAGTTCAGTTTTTGTCCCCTTTTTGAATATTGGCACCACATTTGCTATACGCCAGTCCTGTGGTACAGACCCTTTATTATGGAATCTTTAAATATTAAAAATAATGGTCTATCTATGACAGTACTTAATTCCTGCAGCACTCTGGGGTGTATCCCATCCGGGCCGGGGTTTGTCAATTTTAGTGATTTTTAGACGATGCCGTACTTCCTCTTGGTTAAGCAGGTGACATTTAATTGAGACTTTTTGTTATCACTGATCATATTGTCTGTCATGGGATTTTCTTGTGTAAATACTGTTGAAAAAAAGTCATTTAGCATATTGGCTTTTTCCTCATCCTCATCCACCATTTCATCCAGACTATTTTTAAAGGGGCCAACACCATCATTTTTTAGTTTCTTACTATTTATGTAGTTAAAAATATTTTGGGATTCTTTTTACTTTCTCTGGCAATGAGTCTCTCTGTCTCAATCTTTGCTGCCTTGATTTGCTTTTTACAAATGTTATTTAATTTTCTGTATTTATTTAATGCCTCATCACTACCTACTTGCTTTAATTCCCTAAATGCTTTCTTTTTGTCACATATTGCACCTCTTACCGCTTTATTTAGCCATATTGGTTTCCTCCTACGAGTCTAGCGAGTCCGAGTATTTCAGTACTTGCTCATCCCTAGTGGTTGGACAAGAGGAGGGTGAGGAAGTACAGGAGGAGTCATATGAGGAAGGGATAACAAGATCTCCAAAGTCCAGATGGTCAGCAACATCAAGGTGGCAGGCATGGAAGGGTGAGGGAGAGAGATTAACGAGGGTGCATGGTAGCAGCCAAACTGTTGAGGAAGGTACAGGAGTCAAGGAAGAAGTGGAGGACGAACTGGCGATGGGCATGGAAGACTCAGCAGATGAGGGAGACCTTGATCACATTTCTGTTGTGCGAGGTTGGGGGGAGAGGGCAGAGGAAGGAAGCATGATACTTACCTCGCCGCCACCAACACAACAAGGACTTGGTCCTCCTAGATGCGCAAGACAAGGGCCGGCTCCAGGTTTTTGTGGGCCCCGGGCAAAACAGTGTCAGTGGGCCCTTTTAACACATACGATTAATGAATACAATATAGAAACTGAAGGCTGTGTATGATGTACAGGCTCCTGGGTGGGCTGTATATAGAATACAAGCTGTGCAGGGCTGTAGATATAATATGGAGACTGCTGAACTGTATTTATAGTATGGAGACTGCCAGGTTGTGTATATAATATAGAGGCTGTGGGCTTTGCATGTATAACATATAGAGGCTGGGGCTGTATATATTACTTGGAGGCTGTTCTGCGCTGTATATATTATTTGGAGGATGTGGCAGATCAGCAGCAGCTTCCAAATATTATATATACACGACACAGCCTTCATAGTGTGTGATATATATATATATATATATATATATATACCGTGTTTCCCTGAAACTAAGACCCCCCGAAAGTAAGGCAGGGTAGGGGAAACGGGGGGGTCTGTTAATATAAGCCCCCCCCCCCCGAAAGTAAGGCCGCCGGGGGGGGGGGGCTGGGAATATAAGGCCAGTACCTGTCCCCCTGTGTGTCCAGGCTCCTCCAGTGTCCTTGCAGCTGCAGCCGCGCTGGTGCAGATAGGTTAATCACAGCCGAACATGCTGTGTGCCCAGCCTTAAGTCTCAGCAGCCCGGCTCCAGCTCTGATTGGCTCCTAGGAAGCAGTGGGCGCGGCCAGATGACGTCGTGGGCTCGTCATCTAGCCGCGCCCACTGGTTCCTGGGAGCCAATCAGAGCTCGAGCCGGGCTGTTGTGATGTCAGGCTGGGCAGAATTCAGCAAGGGCTCACAGCATGTTAGGCTGTGATTAACCCTATCTGCACCAGCGCGGCTGCAGCTGCAAGGACACTGGAGGAGCCTGGACACTCTGGGGGACAGCAAGGAGCCACACTGAAGGCCAGGGGAGCTAGTAAGAAGCAGTGTGTATGTGTAGTGTGTGTTTTGTAAGTGTATGTTTGTGTGTAAGTGTATGTGTATGTGTATGTGTGTGTTTGTAAGTGTATGTGTGTGTGTATATTTGTAAGTGTGTGTGTATGTGTGTATGTTTGTAGTGTGTGTGTGTATGTGTGTGTGTATGTTTGTAAGTGTGTGCGTGTGTGTGTGTATGTGTTTGTAAGTGTATGGGTGGGTGGGTGTGTGTGGATGGAGGGCTGGAGTGGCTGGACCTGCCAATATAAGACCCCCCCCGAAAGTAAGACAGGGGGCCACTTTTGGCCCCCAAAAAATATAAGACAGGTCTTACTTTCGGGGAAACACGGTATATACACCTAGCAGCGGCCTCTATATACACCCAGCAGAGGCCTCCATAATCACTCGGCAGCAGCCTCCATATACACCCAGCAGCAGCCTCCAAATACACCCAGCAGCAGCCTCCAAATACATCCAGCAGCAGCCTCCATATACACCCAGACTGGTGTTTACTGTACGAGTATAGTGGTATTATTTAGTCATATAAGCTCATCAAGAGGCTCACTGTATGGTTGTTTTATTCAGTGTGATAGAAGTGACAATATGGTGATATAGTCCTCTCACGGTATAAATGTAACATTAAGTCACCACTGTATGTTAGTAACAAAGGGTTTGTATGATGGCATTATTTAGTAATTGAAAACCATATTAATTAGTCACTGCACAGCGACTGTATATTTGTATTATTCAAACACTGTAAGCAATGGTTCTCATTCACTGCACTGTGACTGTATGGCAGTATTAATAACTATAAGCAACAATTCTCATTCACTGCACTGTGACTGTATGGCGGTATTAATCACTATAAGCAACGGTTCTCATTCGCTGCACTGTGACTGTCTAGTGGTATTATTTGATCAGTGTAAGCAATAGTTCACACTGACTGTATAGCAGTATTATTCAATCACTGTCCCCTTGTGTACATTTGCCCCAGACAGGGGACCCCTGTGTACAATTAAGCCAAAATACAAAGCCGTAACTCTCCAGAAACTCACAAGTTTAATGGATGCAAGAATTGTGAAGGTGATATCAAAGAAGGGTTCCTATGTTAACATGTAACTTGGCCTGTTAAGATGTTTTGGAGTTAAATAGCTTTTTATTTCAGTGAATGTGACCTCCTAATGCTGCAAATTCAACAAATAGCATTATTCAGTTCTTTCAAACATATCAAATGTTTACAAACTCTACTGTGCCTAATAATTTGGAACAGTGCATTTAGAGTTTTTTTAATTTTGAAGATTACACTGTTATCATTGGGAGGTTTCTTCAATAAAATTCGATGTATACTCTAACGGGTGATGACTTTTAATTACACTGACTGTCATTTGCACTGACCAATTAGGAGAATCAGAAAAAAAGAACATTTGCATAATAATTTGGAACATGGTGTAATGTTCATCAAGATGAACAAGTCATGGAGCTGCAAGGACTTCTCTACCCCAGTGTCATCCTGGGAAGACTAAAGGCTTGTGGATTTTTGAATCTGCTGCATGACAGTCACCAACCATTTTAAGCTTGCAACTCTGGGGCAATTGATGCCACTTAAGTGGTGTCTGAGCCCCAATTTTTAGAAAAAATGGAGACTCTTGTTGGAGTCCCCTTGCTGTGTTTTACATGATTTTAGAAGGGCATGACATGCCTATATCTGTGTCTCCTCCTCCTTTTACTCGTCCATCTCTTTTCTTTTCACATTTTTATATGTACTTGTCACTTTTCCATGTGTTTGTTGTGTCTTCTGAGTAGTTTGTCAGCTTTTGGGCACCTTTTGAAGGTGTTTGTGTTTGCCTGCCATTGTTTTCAATGGTGTTAGACGGTGTTCGACAACATTTGACAAACACCCCCCCAATTCGACAAATCGAATTGAATTTGAATACTAGGGTGGTGGCTCATCTCTACTGTGGTACCTGTATGATCTGATCATGACTGGTAACAACAACTCCTAGTATCTTCTTACCATTATTAAGGATATACTGGAAGTTGTAGGTTCATCCAATACAAATATGTATACAGGATTGACCTGACATTTCAATCGATGTACTATGTACTAATGGTGGTTCTGATGATGAATTTCTGTACTGATGATGGTTTCGATGCTGTGTTTCAGTGCCTATCCTGGTTCTGGTGATGTATTTCTGTACTGATGAGGTTTGTGATGCTGTGTTTCTGTACTGATGTGGGTTCTAGTTATGTATTTTTGTATCTTGGGTGGTTATTGTGATGTATCCCTGTACTGATGGTGATTCTAATAAGGAATTTCTTGGTGGTTGTTAATTTGCACTTCTTTAAGGAAGTGGAGAAACTCCAGTGACGCATTTAAGCAGCTCCTCAAAGTCATAATCGCTTTCCAACAAGCTTTTAATATGACTAAGGGATTTGTGCCAGATCAGAACCCCAAACTACAGACGCTGCGTTTCGGGGTACCTGCCCCTCATCAGTGTAGTGTGTGGGATATTCTGATCTGGCTGTGTGAGTGGGCTAAGACAAGGTCTGGGAACTTGCTATCTACCTTATGGAGACAGCGAAGTAGGTGAGGTACCCCGAAATGCAGCGTCTGTAGTTTGGGGTTCGGATCTGGCACAAATCCCTTAGTCATATTAAAAGCTTGTTGGAAAGCGATTATGACTTTGAGGAGCTGCTTAAATGCGGCACTGGAGTTTCTCCACTTCCTTAAAGAAGTGCAAATTTGCATATATCTGAGAGGAGGGAAGTGGCTACAATCTCCTCACCCACTTCACTGTCTCCATAAGGTAGATAGCAAGTTCCCAGACCTTGGTGGTTGTTGTATGTGTACTGATAATTTCTGTGTTGACTGATAGAGTTTTTGTGTATGCAAATGTGTTGTTTCTGCACTAATAAGGGCTCTGGTGATGTGTGTAACCTCTGAATTGTAAAGCACTGCGGAATATGTTGGCGCTTTAGAAAGGTTATTGTTATTATTACTATTATTAATCATAATGGTGAGATGGACATATTTTTTTTTTCTTCACTGAGTAATGAGGATCCTGAATACCATGCTATCTGTGCATGTAACAAATAGTGTTTAGTATATTCACTGATCACTACTCATAACCTAAATGCTACAGCCGATACAAGTCTGAGCTGAAATAATTTCTTTTGACAGCCACTGATTTTCTTTTAAAACACAAGTTTATAATGTGTAAACAGGATTTCTTTTTTCAAGTAAGATCCCCAATGAGGCGCTAATCTACTCTAGTCGTACTTTTTGTATCATGGTTGTTTTCTACCCCACAATAATCCTTTTTTCTCCAGTGTGGTCTGGTGTGGTCAAAATTTCCATGTCTAGAATGTTTTTATCTATGACTAAGGGCGCATTGTGCACCAGAAACGCAGCAGCGTTAAAGCCCACTTTTTTGTCATCTTAGTGTCATTGCTACCCATTTCCCTGTTTGAAACTCTAATACAACATTTTTGTGGTAAAAATTGAATTATTTTTAGTTCACCACACAACGGGCTGCATAATAGCTGCAAATAGTTGCAAAGTTATGAGATGTGGCTTGTAAAGTTTTTTTTTTGGGGGGGAGGGGATATAGAATTTTTGCTAGGTGTCTTATGTGAGCCCCTGGTCAGTATGATACCACATTTCTATAAATTCATTTCTGTTTATTATTTTTGCATTATATATATATACATCTTTTGAAAAAATAAATAATTTGATTTTGTGTCCACTCTCTCTTTGTCACAGTTCTCAATCCCTGAGGTATTCACGTGACTGTTCATATGAGATTTGCATAGTTAAGATGCCAACTACTTTTTTTTCTCTAAATTGAGACCATTTAGAGAAACAAAAAAGTGGATGTCACATGATGTCAAGTATGCGAATTGCATATGAGTGATCATGGGACGATCATGTGTAAGGGCCCTTTCACATCAGCGTTTTTCGTAATTCGCGGCAGATGCGGTGAAAAAACCGCATCTGCCGCGTTTGCCGCATAACCGTTCCACTTGCGGCGCGGTTGCGGTTTTTTCTATGCAAAGTATAGGCGTACTTGCGGCAGATGCGGCAAGTGCGGTTTTGCACTTGCGGCAGATGCGGCCGCGAAAAAAACCGCAGTAAGCCGCGGTTTTTTTCGCGGCCGCATCTGCCGCAAGTGCAAAACCGCACTTGCCGCACCTGCCGCAAGTACGCCTATACTTTGCATAGAAAAAACCGCAACCGCACCGCAAGTGGAACGGTTATGCGGCAATCGCGGCAGATGCGGTTTTTTCACCGCATCTGCCGCGAATTACGAAAAACGCTGATGTGAAAGCACCCTAAGGTGAAATCTAATAATAAGTGATTTACACACTGTAAGGCCACAAGAACACATTGTGTATTTGGTGAGGTTTTCTTTACCTCAGCATTTGTAAGCTAAAACTAGGAGCGGGTAAACAATTCTGAATTGGTGATGTGGTTTTAGTATACTTTTCCTTTGATTGTCCACTCCTGGTTTTAGCATACATATTGTTCTGCTCCTAGCATCTAATGTTATTTCTTAGCTACAATAAAATGCATGTATTCTTCACTAGAGTGTTTATAAAGGGTCATTCGCCTTTGACAAGCTAGAGGCCTTTGTTTTTTGGTTTATAGTACTTCGGCTCCCTCTAGTGGTTGAAGTTTTATTCACAGTTCTATTTTTTTATGTCTGATTCTCTTCCCCTTTGCAATGCATTATGGTAGTTCAGTCTCCATTTTCTCTCCATGCTTTACACAGGAAGATATCCTCCATTTAAATCCCTCTTGTGATTGCATTACTGGTGAGAATTTATGTTTTCCACAGCTATTTACTGCTCTAAATGTTATCACAGCTTTGTCAGTTGTATCCTAGGTTAGACTTTAGCATGGTAGATGTTCCATGCATATTGTACAGCTTATCTGTGATATGTATCTTCTACTGTATCATTCATGCACTGATCATATATATATATATATATATATATATATATATATATATATATTATATAAAGCTGTATGTGTGTGTCTATATCCGGGATTGGCATCTACACCGTCGCAACTACAGACACAAAAGTTTGCACAGTCACACATCTGGACCCTGAGAGCGTCATAGGCTATGTTGTGAGGCGAAATTTTAACCCTGCGCGTTCCAGTTCACCAAACAATTTTGCCCCTATCTACATAATGGGGAAAAAGTGACAGTTACCAGTTAACAGTTGTGAATGAGAGGGGCTTAATGATAGCGCCAAAGACTAACAGCACATACCAGCATATAGTCACTAAGGTGGGGCCCCAACATGAGATATTCACCACGCACGGAGACATGTATACACACCACACGCACACAAAGAGTAACAGCAAATGTATAGTCACTAAGGTACAGCCCCAACATTGGATACTCACCACTCACCCGAACAAACACACACACACACCACAAAGAGACACACACAACACAGAGACACACACACACCCCCAAGGGGACACACAAACACCCCTTATAGCGACACATGCACTCACCCCACAGGGACACACACACACACACACCACAAAGAGACACACACAACACAGACACACACACCACACGGACCCCCCACACACACAGGGACACACACACATAGCCACCCTATAGGGATGCATGCACTCACCCCACAGGGACACACACACTACAGAGACACACACAACACAGAGACACACACACACCACACAGACCCCCCCCACAGGGACACACACACATACACACCCTATTGGGACACATGCACTCACCCCACAGGGACACACACCACAAAGAGATGCACACAACAAAGACACACACCACACAGACCCCCCCATAGGGACAAACACACATACACACCCTATAGGGACACATGCACTCACACCACAGGGACACACACATACACACACCCCAGGGAACACACACACCACACAGACACAGATGTGCACAAATCACCTCACACAACTCGCTTCATACGTGTGCTATCTTTAATTTCCAAACATAAACATCTGATTAAAAACAGCTAATGTGCAACACATGTGCCATATAGGGAAATAAGGCAGATGTCAGTCACATGAGCTGTCTATTATGTGTATGTGTGACGCAACATATACTGCCCGGCCAGGGGGAGGGTTTACTGTTGGCTGGAAATTTATTAGGCTGCTTATAGCAATCAATCACAGCTCAGCTTCTATTTTCTTACAGGTCATTAATATAACATATTCAAATTCTATTTTGTTATAGCTAACATCAGTTATTTATTAACCCGGGCGTAGCCGGGTACTACAGCTAGTATATATATATATATAACCCTATTGTCCCCAGCTTCACTGAATCATACTACAACATTCAATAAAGCACAGACTTCAGTAACAGTCTCCTTATTGTGCCCAGTATAGTGGCTTAGCTGTTTAGAAGCTGCCTGTTTAGCTTAATGAGCCCTCACCCTGTTTAGTTAGAACAGAATAGAGAAACAGCAGCCATCCAGATAGTGGGATTCAAGTCACAGGCTACTCAGAGTCTTAGTAAAGCTACAGAAATCTCTGCACAGCCAAACATTCCCCCAAGATGCCATGTCCAACAAATCTCCACACTGGACAAGATCTATAGCTTCTGTCAGGGGCGGACTGGCCCGGCGGGAGATCGGGAGATCCCCCGGGGGGGCCCCGACACTTTGGGGCAATGCCCACTAAATTCCGCCCCCATACCCCCTGGGCGCTGTAGAGGGGGCCCGGATGCAAAGGGGGGGCCCCATTGGTCCCCTGAGCGCCCCCACATGTCATACTATGGGGCCCCTGACCGCTGCCCCCACACGCTATCCTCGGGGCCCCCTTACTGCTGCCTCCACCCTGCTGCCTCCCCCCTCTCTCCATTACCGGCGGGCAGTTGCGCTGATCTGCCTGTCATGTGGGCTGTAGCCGGCGCCGCTCTATTTCCTGTATCGCCGGCTGCAGCTACATGACAGGCTGTGGCTGCGATCAGCGCGACTGCTTGCCGGTAATGGAGAGCGGGGGGACACAGCACTAAGCGAGGCAGCGGTGAGGGGGGCCCGAGGATAGCGTGTGTGGGCAGCCGTCAGGGCCCCCCCCACAGGATGAGTGTGGGGGCGGCTCTCATGTGCCTCCCCCCAGGATGAGTGTGGGGGCGACTCTCATGGGCCCCCCCCAGGATGAGTGTGGGGGCAGCTATCAGCTCTCAGGGGCCCCTGAGGCTGAGGTGTGGGGGCAGCACTCAGGGGCCTCTGAAGCTGAGGTGTGGGGGCAGCACTCAGGGGCCCCTGAGTCTGAGGTGTGGGGGCAGCTCTCGGGGGCCCCTGAGGCTGAGATGTGGGGGCAGCACTCAGGGACCCACAAGAGCCACCTGATGGTGCTGGGCCCCCACTTGGTGGTGGGCCCCGTGAGGGGGCCCCTGGTGGTTTGGGCCCCCTGGTAGTGTGGCCCCCCCTGATGGTGTGGGCCCTCATGTGCTGCCCCCCATGTGGGTGCTGCCGGGCCCCCTGGTGTGCGGATCCCTGTGCTGCCGGGCCCCGAGGGTACGGTGTGCGGGCCCCAGGGTGCCTGGTGGTGGCGGGCCACCAGAGTGCCTGGGCTGCGGGCCTGGGTGCCTGGCTGCTCGGGGCCCCTAGGGTGGCTGGGTGGCTGCCAGGGCCCCATAGTGCACCGGGCTCCGTGGTGCCTGATGGTGCGGGCCCCTGTGTTGCCTGGTGCTGCAGGGCCCCCCTGGTGGTGGTGGGCCCCCCTGGTGGTGCCGGGCCCCCTGGTGGTGCTGGTGCTGCCGGGCCCCCCTGGTGGTGCGGGCCCCCGGTGGTGCCTGGTGCTGCCGGACCCCCAGGGTGCATGGTGCTGCCGGGCCCCCAGGGTGCCTGGTGCTGCCGGGCCCCCAAGGTGCCTGGTGCTGCCAGGCCCCCATAGTGCCGGGCTCCGTGGTGCCTGATGGTGCCGGGCCCTGGTTGTTCCTGGTGCTGCAGGCCCCCCTGGTGGTGCTGGGCCCCCCTGGTGGTGCCGGGCCCCCTGGTGGTGCCTGGTGCTGCCGGGCCCCCCTGGTGGTGCTGGCCCTGGTGCCTGGTGCTGCCAGACCCCCAGGGTGCATGGTGCTGCCGGGCTCCCAGGGTGCCTGGTGCTGCCGGACCCCCAGGTGCCTGGTGCTGCCGGGCCCCTAGGGTGCCTGGTGTGCCGGGCCCCCTGGTGGTGCCTGGTGCTGCCGGGCCCCCTGGTGGTGCCTGGTGCTGCCGGGCCCCCTGGTGGTGCCTGGTGCTGCCGGGCCCCCTGGTGGTGCCTGGTGCTGCCGGGCCCCCTGGTGCTGCTGGGCCCCCAGGGTTCGGGCTCCATGGTGCCTGATGGTGCCGGCCCCTGGTTGTGCCTGGTGCTACCAGGCCCCTGGTGGTGCTGCCGGGTGCCTGGTTCTGCCGGGTGTCGGAGACTGGGAGTTTCAGAGGACTAAGCTGCCGGGTACCTGGTGCCAGAGACCAGCAGCCGCAGAGGAAGAAGCTGCGGGTGCCTGGGGCCGGAGACTGGCAGCCGCAGAGGAAGAAGCTGCCTGGCGCTGGTGAGCGGGAGACAGGGAGCTGCAGAGAAGAAAGCCGCAGAAAGAAGCTGCCAGGATCAGGAGTGTGAGTCAGGTAAGGCGCTGTTACAGCCGAAGATAGCAGCCGGGAGGACAGAGTGGAATGGATGAATGGTGGATGGATGGGGCGGCCTGAAAGAGGGGGCAGAATCGGATGGATGCCGAAGGCGGCAGCAAATGAGCTCAAACTATGCAAATAGCGCGTGCTGAACATTCGGATTTCGCGCCATTTTGCAGCCTGGCTTCCGGAGGTATACACGGTCCGGCAGACGGTGGACCCAGCACGCATGAGCTTTAGCCGCGTCGTACTCCCAGCTGGCGAGCCAGCTGACCCTATGCGCGCAGTAGCCGTGGCTGAGCTCCGGTCTAAACTCCGGTCAGCGGCGAGCTAGCCGGGAGATGACCGGCATCAGCTGGTCATCTCCAGGCTGCTTACAGCGGAGATGCCCTTCGCGGCATTCAAACCGTGCGCCAAGCCGCAGTACTCTTCTGTTTGGTCGCCGCGGCTGAGCGGCTCGCGCCATGGCGCCATATTGTATTTGAAATATGGCGCCATGGCGCGTGCCGCTATTCTGATTGGTCGGCGCTGAATGTGGCGACCAATCAGAATAGCGGCGCTCGCCATACCGCCATATTTGAAATACAACGTGTGCCATGTTGAGTGGCGCAATTCTGATTGCCGTGGCACACATTGAAATTCAAATATGGCGGCATGGCGAGCGCCGTTATTCTGATTGGTCACCGCGTTCAGGCCACCAATCAGAGAAGCGGCGTGCGGTTTGAATGCCGCTTCTCTGATTGGTCGGCGCTGAACGCGGTGACCAATCAGAATAGCGGCGCACACCATGCCGCCATATTTGAAATACAATGTGTGCCATGTTGAGCGACGCTATACTGCAAATTCTAGACTACCCGATGCTTTAGAATCGGACCACCATCTAGTATTATATATACACAGCAGCCCAGCAGAATCTATAGAGGTGATTAGAATTGATTCATACACCGCTCCTATAACTAGAAGCAAGTGGCCGCAGGGAGAATATAAATCTGTTTTCTACATTTAGGCTACTGTGCTTCAAATTAATCTGCCAAACATAAATTTAATGCTATTTAACTGCAGATTAGCCATATTTCTGAAGGTAATAATGCTTTTGGTCAAGATAGGTTCTATTTAAATGTTATAGTGTGATGAAAACTTCACTCACCCATTTGGATATTTCTCAGGGGTTTTTAAATGCGTGTGAGGCACCATAGAGCTCCATTCCTGACATCTTTTACCGGACACAGTCATGTAGGTTGTACCTCTGTAAGTGTCACCATTTCCAGTGTAACATTCTGAAACTGACGTGGATGTGGTGGGTGCAGGTTTTTCTGTAAAATATATTGATAAAAAGGACTTTTATGCATATACAAGTGATTTACTTAAAAATATTTAGACTCTAATAACCTGCCATGCAAATATATAAATATCAGCAAATTTACGTGAATAGCATATTGTCTTACTTTAGTAAATAGGAACTTTGGAATTAATATAAAAATGAGCTATCCATAGGGTGGGTTCTCATCAATATGAGATCAGTGGGGGGGGGCTTTATCTGGCACTCCCACAAATCTGATAACTGCTGTGGCAGCATTAGGATGTAAGCAGTGCCCAGAGAAGAAGCTCTGTATATCATGGCATGGCAAATGTGGTCTTCAGACCAGTCACCAGCTATTACTGCAAACAAGTACAGTGGGATGTGAGGACACATCACTAAAGACAATAAACTTCCATTTCAGCCTTCTTTGCAATCTTTCTCTGACCCCAACTTTGAGGCTGTTCTCATGTATTTTCCCTGCTGAAAATATCTGGGGTACGTTTGATTGTATAGTCCTGCACCTAACTTTTATGCTGTTCTGATGTATTTTCCCTGCTGAAAATATCCTATTCTATTATGAATGTAAATGTCCATCCCCCTACCCCCCCACACCCCTGTTCATGATCCTCTGTTCAAATCTGCCTGTGAGCGGCCATTTGGTACACCCTTGTTTGGTAATGGGTTAATGGAATCCAGTTCACTCCCCCTTACTCCACACCTGAAATCACTTTTTTTTGAGCATATCTGGAATGCTCTACCCCAAGAAATCAAGACTAGCCACAATTTGCATAGCTTCAGACGCTCCATATAAAATATATATTTTTAAGGTGGCATATCATGCTCCCTAACAGAAGTCCTTAGTGAATGGGCTATATATAGTATCATCTCTCTGGACATAATCTCTTCTTCAAACTCAACCAAACCCAAATGTTCTACACTGATGTCTGGTGACCATTCATGTAACTATTTCTGTCGCCCTCTTCCTCAAGATGTCTGGACCATCACTGTGATAACCCCCCTGTACCTTGGGTAACCCCAATCTCGTTGGAGGTTGTAAACTCTTTTGAGCAGAGTCACCTTTATTTTTGCCTTAATTATTGCATTGTACTTTTTACATTGATTCTATGCTTATTGTATTTTATCTAATTACTGTACTATATTTTTTACATTGTTTCCCTGCTTTATTATTTACACTGTTTCTCTGCTTTAATTATTGTACTTTTTACATTGATTCTCTGCGTAGTGTATTGGATTTTTTTACATTGATTCTCTACTTTAATTACTTACTGTATTGTATATTTTTTATTGTTACCTATGACCACTCCTAAATGAACCACTGAATTGTAAAGCGCTGTGGAATATGTTGGCACTATATAAATAAAGATTTATTATTATTATTATTATTATTATTATCTGATGCTGTATGTCAAGCTCGTAGAATGATTTCATGCAAATGCCTTATGATTGTATGTGTAGACACTGTTTGATGCCTAAGGCTTGGTATGTGCTGGCTAATTTTACTTGCAGTACAGAATACATCATTAGATGACATCTTTGAATCTGATGAGACCACATGAACAGTGCCATAAATAGATCTTCAAAGTGTTCCACGTGCTGTTTTAAACACGATACCAGCTCAGCCTGCATGTTGTTCGTTACTCTAAGCAGCCTGCATGGCCTAAACTATTATGTTTTCATGGCCTGTAGTTTCTCTGGACTCATCCAGCATATCTGGTACTTTATATCATACTCATTTGTCATGAATTGCAAAGGGAGCTATCAGCAGAACTTGATGATTTGTGTACACAAGTGCATTAATGTTTTAGAACATTCTTCAGACAACCATTAATAACCTTATTGATAGGATGCCAAGAATGTATTTCTGCATGTGCCGCACATACTGCTAAATACATCAATGTTTTGAAAATTCATCCTGGGCTTTCCACAATGATATGACTTTTCCTTTTTAGTGTTACAAGTTCAATGTTGTAGAAAGTATGTATATAACTTATAAATCTTATTTGAGGACACGAAAATATATTGGTCCTCATTCATAAAATGTGTTCCCAAATCGGAATTTCAGAAATAGTAACTATTAACTTATTAAACTCTTATTGCTTGAGAACAAATATTCATGCAATTTAATATCAGGTAATAAATGCATTTACCAACAGGTTTACCATCACAGCTGGGTATCTCACAATATTCCCATCGTGTTAATGCATCAGTGGTATAACACCAGGGCATTGACTCTCCATCTGGATTTCTACAATAATTCTTTTCCAGATTCCTGCAAATCAAATACATTTATGATACTTTAGAAAATGTCAAATATACAGTTTGTTCAGAAAACAAGAAATTGTATAATAGTGAATGTATTTAAGCCTCATCTGATCATAACTATTTTTATCTAGCTTATCAGGGTGTTTATAATAAAAAAGTACAATTATTCTATATTTCTGACCAATATATAATCCACACCAGATGGCTGTCGGGATCCTGTTTTTTGCAGGACCACACGGACAGGAATGGACAGGAGATACTCATCTCTCTGCCGAGTGTCCCAGGATGTGAGGCGTCTACCTCCAATGGCTGCAGGACCTTAAACAGCTGATCGGCAGCAACCAATCAGCTGATGTGTCACATGACAGCCTCAGCTGAGTGGTTTAAACCGCCAATAGAATTTGGCGGCTAATTTAAACTGCTCAGCTGATGCTGTCATGTGACACATCAGCTGATTGGTTGCTGCCGATCAGCTGTTTAAGGTCCTGCAGCCATTGGAGGTAGACGCCTCTCATCATGGGACACTCGGCGGAGAGCTGAGCATTTTTTTTTAACGTATTGCTTTCTTTAATTTCACTTTAGCAGTGTATATAGATACATTGCTAAAGTGAAATTACACAGATGTCACACAGAAACAGAGCAGTTCTGTACTCAGTACACTATAATCGGATGCGGGAAACTATCGTGTTTTTTCCCACATCCGGCGCCCATATACTCCCAGGCTATATGTGCCGGATCTCCCCTGATTTGTTTCTTTCCGGTTTGGTCTGTTTTTTTCACCGGAGCACCAAAATCGGAGCAGTCTCCGACTTTGGGGCCGGGAAAAAACAGGAAACACAAACGAATTTAAGACTGAATTGGCAGAATCGGATGGCCATTTATAGCCAATCCGGCACCATAAGGATACATGGGAGGCTAAAAACGATCCTGTTCTGTCCTTTTCAAAATGGACAGAACAGGATCCCAAAAAAACGTGGTGTGAAGCCTGCTTTAATTGCAATTGTCTCTGAGTTGGTGAGAGGAGTCTTGCTACTTTGATCTCACACGTACACAGCAAATAGAGATGAATTCTACTCTTCATTCCTTAGTTACTGACAGAACCAGCAGCAGCTTGGAGGAAATTGTATTGCTGACCTGAGCAGCGTGGATTTGAATCCAGCTATGGGGTAGGGTAAAAGACATGTTAGAAAACTTAATATGAGCTCTTTGTGTCTCCCTTTGTCCCTTAACTTTTCTCCTCACTTACCTCCCCATACATTACAATAGACAAGAGTAATGTGACACCACAGTGAGTCTGTAGTCTGCCTTTTCTAAGGCCGGCTTCACGCCATGGTTTCTTGCTGTCAGGCTGTGTCCGGTGTTTTGCTGGATGCACAGCCTGGCAGCTCCGGACAGAACAGAATCGGAGGGTTAGTATGTCCTCTGGTCCTGTTTACTGCAGGAATAGGCAGTGTGCAGCTGATGCCGCTGTC
Source organism: Allobates femoralis (assembly GCA_033576535.1). Taxonomy (NCBI): domain Eukaryota; kingdom Metazoa; phylum Chordata; class Amphibia; order Anura; family Aromobatidae; genus Allobates; species Allobates femoralis. The sequence continues at coordinate 397,712,236 of JARQOC010000001.1, forward strand.
CAGTCCTGAAATTTCAGAATCGCGTCTAGCGGGGAGTTAGCCACGTTCTGAAATTTCAGCCGGGAGCTCTCCAGGTGCTGAAGTTCAGCGCCTGCGTCTGCTGAACTTCAGCACCCAGCGTCCAGCAGCCGGATCCAATTTTTGTCGGATCCGATGCGATCCGGCGCCCATAACCTCCCATGTTAGGGGGCCGTCGAATCGCACCAGATCCAGCATAATCCGATTTTGTCAGATTTTTGCCCCAGACACGAAAATCCTGCGTGTCCGGGACAAAAATTGAATGCAGCCTGATACTGCCGGACAGGGACAAAACCGGAAGGCAAATCACTGCTATTCGGCCCCATCTGGCACCATAGGCATACATTAGTATAAAATCAGGTCTGGGGGTGTCAGGTTCACACCAGACAGCCCCAGACCCAAAAAAAATGTGGTGTGAAGCCGGCCTAAGATCACTTTCAACAACTTTTTTTTTTTTTATAATCGTCTGTACTATTAAGGTTTGTAAAGTTTGTTGTACGTACAGCTCTCTTTTAAAGAGTTTGACTGGTTTGAAAGTACAATAGCAGAATCATCATTACATATTTAATGCATCTTCAGTACTGCCCCTCTGCTGCTTGTAGTGGCTTTTGTTGATGTGGCTGCAATGGTGATGTTACGTCTACAGCACATGAATGGTGCAATCACTGGACTGTGTGGTCTCATGCTGGCTATCTTGGAAAGCTTTTACCTTAAAACTTAACAACCCCTTTAATGTCCAATGTAGTGTTATATGGAAATATGTGGCACCCCAGAGTCCCATTGCCACAATGACTCTGCCTCCCTTGGGGGGTAATGTCGTGCTTGGAAGCAAGAGAGAGCATCCACACCAGATAAGCCCACAGCACACAACACCTTTCCTGACTCCAGACCAGAAGGGGGAGCTCTAACCCGGGTTCAGGGGAGCTCCCTTATAAATTCTGGCCTGGTGGGGTGGTTAGTTCAGTTACTAGGAGGACTGTGAAGAGGTTCCATAGACTGAAGCAGAGTAAGGCTCATCCTGGGACAGAGACTAGCAAACGTGAGGGACCTAGTAGGAGAGGGTTGCAGGAGAGAGAGAAGCAGGCCTGTGGAGTGGAGCCAGTTATCGGGCTCACCCCAGTGCAGGGAGCCATATACGGACACCGAAGTCCGAGGTTGTGAGGGTATTCCAGTCCCAGCAGCCAAAACCTGAATACGGGAGATTCCTAGTCTCCTGGCCGCAACCGAGCCCAGGAGGCAAAGCAGCACCACAGAGCTCAGGGAGGGTGACCGGAGGAGTAATACCCGAGAGGGTCTCAAGCTGTCTGCCATACGGGTGAGAGGCTTTACGCAGGAAGAGAAAGGGTCGCAGCTAGCTACAGGCAGCCAGGGCCAGCCAAGCCAAGCGCAACAGGGAGGCCTCAAAACTCACTCGGTAAGGAGATTCCCCAACTTGCTTCCAGGTCACCCGGATTCCCAACATCTCTTGTGGACGGTACCCTGGACTAATCCTGCTACTTCTGCCAGTAGAGGTAAGGGAGACTACGTATTGTGTGTCTGACACTTATTCCGCACCCTCAGCCCAGCACCCCCGACAGCCTACCACCGCCATAGACTTTACCGGTTGCCCTGGAGACCTGCTCCACCCATGGGGAGCGAAACCACCACAGCTGCACTACCATCATCCCCGAGGGCCCCGTTCCGCAGCCGAATCCACGGTGGTGTCACGACAACCATCCCTAATTCACCTCCCAGAACTTTTAACTCTACACCCAGGGCCACAGAGCCAGGCCTCGCCCCTGTGACTCCCCCGGAAGCATCAAAACCCCCGGTTCTGAATACCCCACGACCCTGAGGCGCATCAGTTTCTGGCATCATGAACAGGATCTTGTGCCCGCTGTTAACAGGTACTGTGTGCCTTAGATTTTATTGAACTGTGTACACTCACCATTGTTACCCCACGTGGCGCACGGGAAGACAAGGGATTGTGCCATCATGGACGGGACCTTGGAAATGGCGCGAAGAGCAACAAACGCCCATGCTCTGATGTCAGCCAACGCGACGCAGCAAGCCCTGCACCGGAAATTCCCTGCATGCTAGAACCAGGCCGCGGTTCACTAGGGAGGGAGTGATGTCTAACCCAGGAGAAGAGAACCCGCGGTGGGCCCAGCCGCCCCATACGATGAGGCAGCAGCCCAGGCCAATGCCCCAGCCAAACCCCTGGCCGAAGCCGCAGTCATAACGCCTGCTGCAGTGCCAGTCATGCCTACACAATGCTACATATGACAGGAGTAACCTGTCTACCACAGTATTCAGGGGAAGCTGATACCCTGAACGATTTCAAAGAGAGACTGAAAAGTTTATTCGGGGTTGTGAGGCAGCGGCGGTAGTCAAGCACAAAGGGAGGCATTGACTCAGGCTCTTATTCACATCACACACAGTTTATTGCCAGAACAGGCGACTACAGACCTTTAGGGTTCTGGATCTCAGCTGGTACTGTCCTGGATATACAGGTATAAGTCCACACATAGCAAACCACAAGGCTGGACTCTGTATTCCTGCATACACAGTCCTTCTCACAGCTCCCGCTCATTAGCCTCCTTGGCTTCAACTGAGACCACACCCTGTGTTGCAGCTCACATTTAAACCCATGCCTGGACAAGGGGATTCTCCAAGGGATATGGAGCACAGTCTGGGAGACACATAACGGCCGTCATAGATCACCCTGGCCACTGTCTCACAGGGTGTATTCCATGACGGAGGAACAGAAAGTGACTATGTTGATAGGCCAATTGACTGGTGCAGCCCAATGTGAGGTAAAGTCCTGGATAGATACCGACAAACGAACGGTTAAGCAAATTTTCGCCAGATTAAATGAAGCCTTTGACACCCTTACGGCAGCGGAAATAAAAGTGAGATTCTTTGGGTGCAAACTAGCTGTGCAGGACAATATACTTGACTATGCATTGAATCTACAAGAGGCGCTGAGGGCCATGAAATAGGTAGACCTCGACAGTGCCTGGGATAAGAACAATCTGCTGACCAAACAATTTATTGAGGGGATCAACTAAAGACCGGGCCATACGTGTGCAGAGTGGTCCTTGCGAGCAGCCCTGCACCCTCCCAGTGGCTGGCCCTAACCTACCACTCGGAAGTGGCACCCACTTCCCTTTTTTCAAACGTGGGGGCCAGCACACAAACCCTAGAGACTGTTAACCCTTAGGCATTGCAATTACAGATGCAGCAGTTGACCAAAGGGATGGCCGACCTGACTAAGGCTGTCCAGTTGATCCAAGGATCCAAGCCATCAGAGAGGATACTGTTGCCCTCCAGCCCTGATGACATGCCAGAGGAGGTACCCTGCCATCCGAGGATGACCCACCGACCGCTATGATGCTGCAGGCCAACTTATCTGCCGCCGCTGCAATGAAGCGGGCCACCTTGCCAGATCCTGCACTTTAAACGAAAAACCCGTGGGGCAGTGGGCCACCTGCCAGGAATGAGCCCGTCTGGCCCACAGAGCTAGCGCTATAGATATATAGGAGAATGGCTGGTCCTGCCTGTCGTGCTGGATGGCATCCCCATGAACATTTTATTGGACACTGGTTCGCAGGTGACAACAATGCCTTATATCCTTTACAAATGGTACTGTGCCGATTCTGACATTATCCGCCGCCCAGATGACAGGTTTACGATATATGCTAGTAATGGTCAGCCCTTACCACAAGTGGGGTTCAAAGAAGTAACTATTAAGGTTGGGCGTCTATGGCTCAGCACCCAGGGTATGGTGGATGTTGATGTAGACTGTGAGCAAGTAACCCAATGTTCACTCTAGGCATCAATGTAATTGAAAATTGTCTGGGAGAGATTATTGTTTTGTTACAACACATTGCCGAGACTGCTAACACTGGGTAGCAGAGAGTACTGCAGAAAGAAATAAAGGCCCTGATGCAGAGGCAGCAGGTGGAGCTGTCTGGTGGAGAAGTCAGCAGTGTAAGAGTAAGTGACTGGGTCCCAATTTTAATACCCCCGAGGAGTGAAATGTTAATCTGGTGCAGGGCAGCAATAGGCCTTAGAGGTCAAGGTTATCAGGCCTTGGTAGAACCCCTGTACTCAGATAGCAGGCCCACTGTCCTGACAGCCAGAGGGGTAGTTGATATTCGCAAGGGGAAGGTACCTGTATGTATCTTAAACTGTGGAGAGGAAGGGGTCAAACTGCCTAGGTATGCTACCATTGCTTAGCTGTACACTATCAATAACAATGCTATCACAGCAGTGGAGACCTTGGATCCATCCGAACAGGTGGAGGACAATAGCTCTGAGGGGAAGCTGGAGGGCTGGTGCCAGGAGCTTCACGTAGGCACTGACTCCATCCCTTCCCTCCAAAAGCATGGAGTCTACTGGGTAGTTCAAGATTATGAACGGGTCTTCAGTAAATATCCTTTAGGTTTTGGGCAGGGAAAAGGAGTACAACATCACATCCTCATAGGTGATCATCTGCCCATTAAAGAGAGGTATTGGCCATAACCCCCAGCTCACTACCAATGTGCCAAAGAGATGTTGCGGGAAATGAAGGTGGCTGGGGTGATCAGAGATAGTTGTAGCCCCTGGGCAGCTCAACTAGTCCTGGTAAAGAAGAAAGATGGGACAATGAGAATGTGTGTTGACTACAGGCAGGTTAATCGCATCACACATAAGGATGTTTACCCATTACCCAGAATTAAAGTCATTTGCTGTATTGAGAACTGCGGACAGACAGAAGAACGCATTCACGATGCCGATGGGCCTTTGTGAGTTTAACTGCATGCTGTTTGGACTCTGTAATGCACCGGGAACAATCCAGAGACTGATGGAGTGTTGCCTGGGGCACAGGAAATTGGAAGCCATGCTACTGTACTTGGATGACATCATAGTCTACTCGAAGACGTGGATTCTTTACTGTAAGAGCAGTGAGACTATAGAACACTCTGCCACATGATGTTGTAATGAGTGACTCACTACTAACATTTAAGAAGGGCCTGGATGCTTTTCTTGAAAACTATAATATTACCGGTTATATATACTAGATTGTTTGATAGGGCGTTGATCCAGGGAATTAGTCTGATTGCCATATCTGGAGTCAGGAAGGAATTTTTTCCCACAATGTGGAGCTAGTGTTGCCACAATGTTTTTTTTTGCCTTCCTCTGGATCAACATGTTAGGCTATGGGTTGAACTAGATGGACTTAAAGTCTTCCTTCAACCTTAAAAAACTATGTTACTATGTTACTATGTTACTAAGACATATGAAGACCACTTGAATCACCTGGCTGAAGTATTTGAGGCATTGTCCAAGTTTGGCATGAAGGTGAAGCCATCCAAGTGCCACCTACTGAAGCCCAAGGTACAGTACCTAGGACACAGTGTCAGCGCTGAAGGTGTATCACCAGACCCTGACAAGGTCACAGCAATCAAGGATTGGCCGAGGCCCACCACCATCAAAGAGGCAGGACAGTTCCTGAGACTGGTAGGCTACTACCAGAGGTTTATCAAGGGCTTTACCAAGATAGCAGCGCCTTTGCAAGACCTCCTGGTAGGCCAGTCAAAGAAGACCAAGGGCCCGGGTACTCTGTTCGAATGGGATAGCAGAGTAGAAGACTCCTTCAAGCAGTTGAAGTGGGTCCTGACGTGGGATGAGATTTTGGCCTACCCTGACTATAGCCAGCCGTTCGTGCTCTATACAGACATAAGCACCGTGGGATTGGGAGCCGCATTGTGCCAGGTGCAGAGAGGCAAAGAGAGAGTGATTGCCTATGCCAGCAGGAAGCTCCGTCCTACAGAAAGGAACCCTGACAACTATAGCTTGTTCAAGCTAGAGTTCCTTGCCATCATCTGGGCCATGACAGAATGCTTCAAACACTACCTGGCAAAGTTCACCATCTATACAGACAACAATCCTTTGACCCGTCTCAAAACTGCAAAGTTGGGAGCAATGGAACAGCGATGGATGACCCGGCTGTCCAATTACAACTTCACCATCAAATACCGGGCAGGCCATAAGAACGCCAATGTTGATGTGCAGTCAAGAATGCCCCACCTGCTAGATGTGGAGGAAGACTCTCAGGAGCTGGAAGACGTAGAGCTTCCGGCTTTTCACTGCAGCAGCGCGTCCCATCATTCCCATGAGGTGAGAACCAAGCGGCCTGTCACAAAAGAAGCCACGTTCAATCCATTACCCCACCATGGTTGGACAGAGAAGCAAAACAATTACCCAGCCATCAGCCTAGTCAAGGAGCTGCTGAAGCAAGCCGACACACGCCCTGGTCCAGATGCCCTCCCAGAGGCACAATAGCTATGGAAAGAGAAGGGCAAGTTGTTCATCTATGCAGGTAAGCTGTGCAAACGGCATATCAATGCACAAACCCATGAATTGGTGTGGCAAATAGTGGTCCCGAAGAGAGATGTCCAGATGGTCCTGAAGGCATACCATGATGGGGCAGGCCACTTTGGGTGTAAGAAGCTGGAGGTGCTGTTACATGAAAGATTCTACTGGGTTGGCATGAGTAAGGCCATCGAGAACTGGTGTAGAAACTGTGGCCCGTGCAACCTGTGAAGAAAGTATCATGACAGTCAGAGAGCTCCCCTACAGTCTAATGTCACCAAGCAGCCACTTGAACTTGTAGCCTTGGACCATGTGAAGTTGCCCCTGAGTTGGTCAGGCTATGTTTATGCCCTCCCTATGGTAGATAACTATTCCCGTTTTCTGGTGGTAGTTCCAGTAAAAGACCTAACAGCAAGGACACCGGCTAGAGCCTTTCAAGCCCATTTCTGCAGACCCCATGGTTACTATGAGCAGGTACTTACTGATCAAGGTCCAGCAATCGAAGCAAAGGTGTTGCAGGAGTTTTGCAACTTGTACGGGTGCAAGAAGATATAAACAACACCGTACCACCCGCAAACCACCAGCATGTGCGAGAAAATGAACCAGGTAGTGATAGACCTGTTGATGACACTGCCCTTGGAAGACAGAAGTCTGTGGCCAAAAAAGTTGCCAGACTTAGTGGACTTGTGCAATCACATCCCTGTGAATTCCACGAACTGTACTCCTGCCTACCTGATGAGATCAAGACCTGGCAAGCTGCCAATACACCTAGACATGGGAGTGCTGACACCAGAAACCAACACACCAAACGCCGATTGGGATTCATAACGCCAGCAGAAGTACTGCCAAGTGCAAGAATGTGTGAAGAAAATCCTGTCACCGGCCAGAGAGAGGCAAGAGGAGACCTACAACAAACACGCACCTGCATCTCCCTTAACCACCAGAGAGCAAGTCCTCAAAAGAAAACGGCGAACCAACAAACTGGATGACTAGTGTGAGGCAGAGCTATACACCATGTTGCCTTTAAATTTTGATAATACCAAGGTCTGCTTAATTAGTATAGATGTAGGAAAGACCTCAGCGGCCTTTCCAGAGACGACCTAAAGAAATGCCCAGAACAACTGAAGACCAGAAAAAATTTCTGGAAATACCTCAACCCCAAGAGACAAAAGAAGAGATGATTCGCACAGTTCTTGGAGACTTCCCAAAAACATGGACTTAGATAAATGGAGCAATTGCAGTCTTTGTACTGATGTTCCCTCAAGTAGTCGTGCCTGAACCAGTTGAGACTCCAGAAAGACCTGAAAAACCACCACCTGCAGTGGAACCAGAAACTCAACCCCCTGCTTTTGGTGAATTTGTCAGTCCCATGGTGAGTCTAAGATGACAAACTGCAATTCCTGTGCTATGTAGGTCTGCATGTAGACTGGTGGATAGTGTACACACAACACCAGTGTTAGACACCACAGACCAAAATAGCCAGTCAGATACACCTGAACTGTGTAGGTCCACTAGTAGTAACATAGGTCAGATCCCAGTCTGTTATAGGGAATGTCAGTGAAGCAAGTGGACACGTTAACCCGTTTGAAAATGTAAATATGTTTTTGTTTTCTTGTAACCAAGTAATATTGCAACCACCAAGCGTACTGTGCCTACAGGACTTACTGTATGAACTTTTACACATCCTTGAACTTTTACTTAAATATGGACCAATAAACCACAGGACTGGTTTTTGGTAAAGACCATTTATTAAATAACTATTCATCAGCCAACGGTGGAAGGACTAAGCGACTGTTTTTCAAAGTTTTCTTGGTTTTTGTAATTTTTCATTTTTGAGACTCTGTTCATTAGCTACTGTTATTGTTATTTTATGTCTTTATGTTTTTCAAAAATGTTTCCTTAGTCCAGGAGAACTGAATTTAACCAGGGGAGAATGTGGCACCCAGAGTCCGGTTGCCACAATGACACGGGTGAGAGGCTTTACGCAGGAAGAGAAAGGGTCGCAGCTAGCTACAGGCAGGCAGGACCAGCCAAGCCAAGCGCAAGAGGGAGGCCTGAGAACTCACCAATGAGGAGATTCCACTTGCTTCCAGGCCACCCGTATTCCCAACATCTCTTGTGGATGGTACCCTGGACTAACCCTGCTACTTCTGCCAGTAAAGGAAATGGAGACTACATACTGTGTATCTGTCGCTTATTACGCGCCCTCAGTCATGCATCCCCAATGGCCTACCACCGCCATAAACTTTACAGTTTGCCCTGGGGACCCGTTCCACCCGTGGGGAGCGAAACCACCACAGTTGCACTCCTATTATCCCCAGGGGCCCCGTACCACAGCATCGGCACTAGTAGCCGAATACCACGGGTGGTGTCACGACAACCATCCCTAATTCCCACGTCCCAGAACTTTTAACTTGGCACTCAGGACCATGGAGCAAGGCCCTACCCCTGTGACTCCCCCAGAAGCATCAAAACCCCTGGTTCTGAGTACCGCACGGCCTTGGGGTGCATCAGTTTCATATCTCTTACTTGCAGGGATAGTTATCTGGAGTTCTGCCATGACTATGAGGTTCCTGAGAACTCCAAGACTGACATGTTTTTCCATTTACTGTAACAGCAATCTTCCCAGTGTAGGACTCTCCATTGCCAGATAAACATTGCAACCCTGGCGGTGATTGTGGGGGATTAGAACCTGGAACGAGAAAAGTAGAAAACAATAATATCACACATATGCAAAATTTACCATGGTGTCAACTACCATCTACCATATAGAATATTCAGAATAGAAATTATGGAATTAATTACATAAAATATTAAAATAAAACTATAACATTGAATTTCAATCTACTAATTCATATGACTTCAGTTATGCTGTTTTAATTAAACAAAATGCAAAGCAATAATCAACAACATTAAGGGTATGTGCACACTGGTCGGTTTAGTGCAGGTTTAGCAGTGGAAACCGCGGTCAGTTTCCATGAGTTTTATGTAAATTTATGTTAATCCAAAAGCGGCTTTTGGGTTAACATTAAAACCTATGGAAACCGACACCCGGTGTGCACACACCGGCGGTTTACACATGCTCATCTGTTGCTAAACCGCTGGATTCCCAGCGGGTTAGCAACGAATGTGCATGTTCTATAAACCGGCCGGTTCTGCAGCGGCTGCAAGCAGAATCATGTGCTGCTTCCAGCCGCTGCATGACCGCCACCGCTAACCCGCTGTGCACCCGCCCATCACCCGCCCATCACCCGCCCGTCACCCGCCGCACATACCCGCCAGGAAGCCGGTGGACGGCTGCAGAGCTTCCTGGCGGGTCCACCCAGCCGACGACGACCCTAACCCGCCTACCAGTGTGCACATACCCTAAAGCAGTTTTCCCACCAACAAAGTTCTTTTTAATCAATTGATCTTGGCATAATAATAATTTCCACATTTGGATGGGTTTACAAAAAAATTTTTATACTGATATAATCTTATATATGTGTCCCTGCTATGAACTCAGTAAGGCTGGAATCACACTGTCTGTGCGCTATACGACTAAGTAGGATGTGTCACGGATGAGTAACGTGGAATGTCTCTCCCCTCTCTGGACTGGAGTGTCAGCTGCTTGTTTTTCTGAGCAGCTCCACACTCCCGTCCTGACAGGGGGGAGGCCATTCCAAGTTACTTATCCATGACACATCCTACTTAGTCGTATATCACACAGACAGTGTGATTCCAGCCTAATGGCCATGTCAGACCACACAGGGAAATGGCCTGATCATACCACATCTCCTGGGCAGTGGAGGAAGTAAAAAAGTATACAAACATTATAGCATGGGATCAAAATTGATTATTTCTTTGAGGTAAAACATTTTTTTAAAAACAGACTGTGAAATGTTTTACCTCACAAAAAGAATCAGCTGTGACACCCTGCTATAATGTCTTTTGCATCCTTCCCTGCGTTGTATTATGATCAGACCATGTCCGTGTATGGTTAGACACATCCATTATACAGTACATAGCAGGGACACATATATAAGATTATCTCAGCACAGGCGCTGTGGTATGATCAGACCATGTCCCTGTATGGTCAGACACATCCATTACACAGTATATAGCAGGGACACATATAAGATTATCACAGCACAGGAGATGTGGTTGATAAGTAGTGATGGGCGAGTCCTAAATTACTCGGAATCGCTTGACTCTAGCGAGTCCGAGCCCGGGACTCGCTACTCGTTGCGAGTCTAGCGAGTCCAATGTTAATGAATGGGGAAGCGAGTAATAGCAAGTAATGTGCGATTTACAAATTGCAGATGTGTCTCGAAGCTTCAGGCTCTATCTGCTAGGACTCGTTACTCTGCGGGTTTCCCAGCGTTTACTCGCACAGTAACCAGCCCAATGCAAATCAATGGCAATCCTAGTTTTGTCAGAGACTCTGACAAAACTAGGATTGCCATTGACTTGCATTGGACTCGCTACTGTGCCAGTGATAGCAGGGAAACTCGCAGAGTAAGAGCTGTCTGCTCTGTGCAGCTCCAGGGTCCTAGAGCCCGCCTGCTGCCTGATGTAGCAGAGCTGAGATTGTTCTCAGTCTGCTCATTCCCTGTGCATAGACATCTATATCTATGCACAGGGGATGTAGCAGAGAGGACATCGCGTTTTGGACTACATCGGACGGAAGAGGACTTTTTTAATTAAAGATGGAGTCCCTAATGGTTTTTTTTTTTATTTCTAATAAAAAATGTTCTCTGTGTTGTGTTTTTTTTAACCCTTTATTGGAGATTCTTAGTGGCCGGGTCAAACCTGGCCTGACATTAAGAATCTCGGGCTTAATACCAGCTTGTATAACAAAGCTGGTATTAACCCCTTTATTACCCAGCGTGCCACCGCCACCAGGGCCGCTGGAAGAGCGGGGTTCAGCGCCAGAGGAGGCGCTCATGACGCGCCTCTTCTGGCGCTGCGGGCTGCAATTCGCAGCGGGGGGTGCCCGAAAGCTTGGGCCTCCCTGCGCTGCGGATTCCAGCCCCCAGCTGCTTAGCTGTACCTGGCTAGACATAGAAATTGCGCGGAGCCCCACGCATTTTTTTTTATTATTTCATGAAATTCATGAAATAATAAAAAAAGAGGGCTCGCCTATATTCTTGTGTCCGGCCAGGTACAAATAGGCACCTGGGGGTTGGGGGCAGCCCGTCGCTGCCTGCTGGATCCGGCTGGTTCCAGAAATACGGCGAAGCCTACGTCATTTTTTTTCTGAAAAATCAATAAAACAATCCTAAAAAAGGGACTGCATCTTTATTAACCCATGGTCCAGGGGTTAATAAAGATGCAGTCCCTTTTATTTACATTGTTTTATGGATTTGTCAGAAAAAAATTTGACGTGGGCTTCGCCGTATTTCTGGAACCAGCCGGATCCAGCAGGCAGTGACGGGCTGCCCCCAACCCCCAGGTGCCTATTTATACCTGGCCAGACACAAGAATATATGGGGGCCCTTTTTTTTTATTATTTCATGAAATAATAAAAAAAAAATGCGTGGGGCTCCACGTAATTTCTATGTCTAGCCAGGTACAGCTAAGCAGCTGGGGGCTGGAATCCGCAGCGCAGGGAGGCCCAAGCTTTCTGGGCACCCCCGCTGCAAATTGCAGCCCGCAGCCGCCGCAGAAGATGGCGCGTTCATTGAAGCGCCATCCTCTGGCGCTGAACCCGCTCTTCCAGCGGCCCCTGGTGGCGGTGGCACCTGGGTAATAAAAAGGTTAATACCACCTTTGTTATACAAGCTAGTATTAAGCCCGGGATTCTTAATGTCAGGCCAGGTTTGACCCGGCCACTAAGAATCTCCAATAAAGGGTTAAAAAAAACACCACACAGAGAAAATTTTTTATTAGAAATAAAAAAAAAAAGCCATTAGGGACTCCATCTTTAATTAAAAAAATCCTCTTCCGTCCGACGTAATCCAAAACGCGATGTCCTCTCTGCTACATCCCCTGTGCATAGATATAGATGTCTATGCACAGGGAATGAGCAGACTGAGAACAATCTCAGCTCTGCTACATCAGGCAGCAGGCGGGCTCTAGGACCTGGAGCTGCACAGAGCAGACAGCTCTTACTCTGCGAGTTTCCCTGCTATCACTGGCACCGTAGCGAGTCCAATGCAAGACAATGGCAATCCTAGTTTTGTCAGAGTCTCTGACAAAACTAGGATTGCCATTGATTTGCATTGGACTCGTTACTGTGCGAGTAAACGCTGGGAAACTCGCAGAGTACCGAGTCCTGCGAGTCCCTTACTACTCGCAGAGTAACGAGTCCTAGCGAGTAGATTCACCCATCCCTAGTGATAAGACCATGTCCCTGTATGGTCAGACACATCCATTACACAGTACATAGCAGGGGCACATATATAAGATTATCTCAGCACATGAACATTTTTTTAAACACATCCAATTGTGTAAATTATTATTCGAAGATCTATTGATTAAAATTTAACTTTAACCCCTTCATGACCTTGCCATTTTTTGCAATTCTGACCAGTGTCCCTTTATGAGGTTATAACTCGGGAACGCTTCAACGGATCCTAGCGATTCTGAAGATTGTTTTTTCGTGACATATTGGGCTTCATGTTAGTATTAAATTTAGGTCGATAATTTTTGCGTTTATTTGTGAAAAAATCAAAAATATAGCAAAAATTTTGAAAATTTTGCAATTTTCAAATTTTGAATTTTTCTTCTGGTAAACCAGAGAGTTTATGTGACACAAAATAGTTATGAAATAATATTTCCCACATGTCTACTTTACATCAGCACAATTTTGGAAAAAAAAAAAAAATTTTGTTAGGAAGTTATAAGGGTTCAAAGTTCATGAGCAATTTTTCATTTTTCCACCAAAATTTACAAAACCATTTTTTTTAGTGACCACATCCCATTTGAAGTCCCTTTGAGGGGTTTACATGACAGAAAACACCCAAAAGTGACACCATTCCAAAAACTGCACCCCTCAAGCTACTCAAAACTACATTCAAGAAGATTATTAACCCTTCAGGTGCTTCACAGGAACTAAGCAAATTTGAAACAAAAAAATGGATATTTTAATTTTTCTAACAAAAATGTTCTTGTAGCCTCAATTTTTTCATTTTCACATGGGCAACAAGATAAAATGGATCCTAAAATTTGTTGGGCAATTTCTCCTGAGTATATCGATACCTCATATGTGATCATAAACCACCGTTTGGGCGCACGGCAGGGCTCTGAAGGGAAAGAGAGCAATTTGACTTTTGGAGCTAATTTTCCATTCAAAAAGTGAAATGGCGCTCCTTCACTTCTGAGCCCTACCGTGCGCCCAAACAGTGGTTTTATGACCACATATGAGGTATCGGTGTACTCAGGAGAAATTGCCCAACAAATTTTAGGATGAATTTTATCCTGTTACCCATGTGAAAATGAAAGCATTGAGGCTAAAAGAACATTTTTGTGAAAAAAAAGTACTTTTTCCATATTCACAGATCAATTTGTAAAGCATGTGGGGGTTCAATATGCTCACCACCCATCTAGATAAGTTCCCTGGGGGGTTTAGTTTCCAAAATGGGGTCACTTGTGGGGAGCTCCAAAGTTTAGGCACACAGGGGCTCTCCAAACGCGACATGGTGTCCGCTAACAATTTGAATGGAAAATCACCTCAAATTGTTAGCGGACACCATATCGCATTTGGAGAGCCCCTGTGTGCCTAAACATTGGGGCTCCACCACAAGTGACCCCATTTTGGAAACTAGACCCCCCAGGGAACATATCTAGATGCATAGTGAGCCCTTTGAACCCCCAGGTGCTTCACAAATTGATCCGTACAAATTAAAAAAAGAAAATTTGTGTGAAAAAAAAAGTATTTTTACCTTATTACGGATCAGTTTGTGAAGCACCTGGGGATTCAAAGTTCTCACTATGCATCTAGATAGGTTCCTTGGGGGGTCTAGTTTCCAAAAATGGGGTCACTTGTGGGGAGCTCCAATGTTTAGGCACACAGGGGCTCTCCATACACAACCTGGTGTTTGCCAACAATTGGAATTGTTAGCGGACACCAGGTCGCGTATGGAGAGCCCCTGTGTGCCCTAAACATTTGAGCTCCCCCACAAGTGACCCCATTTTGGAAACTAGACCCCCAGGGAACATATCTAGATGCACAGTGAGCACTTTGAACCCCCATGTGCTTCACAAATTGAGACGTATAAATGAATAAAGAAACCTTTTGTGAAAAAACATACTAGTCTAGTAGTTACAATTCGCAGCATAGGGGACCCAATACATTTGGGTCTCTCCATGCTGAGGATTCCAGCCCCCTAGCTGCCAAGTTGTACCTGGCTGGCAACCAAAAATACGGCAAAGCTCCATGTCATTTTATTTGTAGAATTTAAAAAAAAAAAAATGACATGTGGCTCTGCCATATTTTTTGGTCCAGCCAGGTACAACTTGGCAGCTACGGACTGCCACCAGCCCCAGCTGCCTCATTGTACCCTGGCTGGAACCAAAAATACAGCGAAGCCTATTTTTTTTTATTTCTAGAATTATTTCAGAAAAAATGGCATGGGCCCGCATAGTTTTTGTCCCAGCCAGGTTCAACTTGCCCACGCTGCTGACTGGCAGCCCAGCTGATTGTCATACCGCTGGATTTTTTTTAAATAATGCGAAGCCATTTTAAATATTAATTACTAGACTAATTCTAAAAAAATTACGTGGGGCCCGCCATAATTGTCTCCGGGCAGGTGACACTAGCAGCTGGGGGATGGATCCTCAGAAGAGGCCAAGCGTCTGGCCCTCTTGGTGCGAAAATCAGCCTGCAGCAACCCAAAAAAGGCGGATTCATTTATTAACCATTTTCCTGGCGCTAGTAAAGTGCTCCCTTGCCTATTCCAGTGTTTAATTGGGTAAAAAAAAGGGGTTAATGCCAGCTTTTTATTGGAACCGGACTCAAGCCCAGATCATAATATGGGCAATGTCCCCCAACCCCCAGGTGGAATTCTAGTACGGAAATAGTCAAATAATAGCAGAGAAAAATCTTTTTTTATTTAAAAAAAAAACAGAACAATTCGGACTCCATCTGTATTATAAAAGATCCTGACCAGTACAGCTAACAGCTAGGGCCAACGCACGCGGACGCCCAAGTTCTGGCACCCCCGCATAGAAGGTCACACGAGTCCGATTGCCCCAGAATAGTCCACAACGAAGGCCCACCCTCTGACGCATCCCTTTCTCAGCGGCTCTTGGAGCCATCCTCCAGATGGTGATCGCTGCAGAAAGTAAATGAACACCACCTTTGAGTGACCCACTAGTCATCACTGCGCCTGGCTGATTCGCTTTCGCGCAGTCAATCCACAGCCAATGGGATTCCAATAGGGTAAAAGAAATCTGGCACACAGGCGCATGAAAATTCTTATTGCAAATCACAAAAAAAGGCCATTAGATCGCTTTCTTATGAATGCCCTTGCGGAGATCGAACTGCAGAGTCCTTCTAAGCAGCCCTGGGCACAGTACCACTTATGCATAGGACTGCCAGGCTGTCAGATGCTTTCTGCAGCTCGACTCCCCCTGCATGGGAGATCGGAGTGCGAGGAACGATCTGGCAGCCAGAGCGCATCGTAATGCCATAGTGGGTTCTCTTCGACGGCCCGGGGAGTCAATCACTGCAGCTCGATCCCATTTCGGAGATCGGGCTGTAAAGCAGACTGACCAATTGATGCTTGCGCAGAGACCACTATGTGCATCAGTGGCCCGGGCTAGTCAGATTGCTTTCTGCAGCTCGATCCCTTATATCCAGATAGCAGCAAGTGATCTGACAGCTCCATGAACAGTGATCACATTATGGTCACAGTGGACTATCTGTGCTGGAGCTGTCGAGATCATTTCCTGCAGCTAATCCTCAGATCCAACATTTTTAAACATCATCTGATCGTCACATAGTGATTCCATCATTGATTAAAATGGTCACTTGTGAACCCTGATGCTTTGGAGCGTCAATACTTTGCAGCTGACCTCAGGATCCACTGTTAGAAAGTTGATCTGGACAGATCCTAACAGTGATCCAGTGATCACATAGATGGTCATTGTGATCACTGATTGGGCTGTCAGATCATTACCTGACTAGATCTCAGATTTAGCTGTAGAAAGTGATTGGACACTCCAAAAGACTGTCAGTCCAGAAAGTGAAATTAGAAAGTAATGTGAATTTCTCGGAAACCAGAGACGAGTGCAGCCAAAATAGGTGAGTGGAGAGGATCGCCCTGTCGATCGGGGGTCAGGAAGCCATTTGGAAAAAAAAAAAATTTAGAAGTAAGGTAAAGTGGGGGAGCAGGACGAATTACGGGGGAGCACTTAGGAGAAGCGGGGCATGGTTGAGTGAACGGCGGGCTAGGCAGGAGAGGCTGTGGGGGTTAAGAGAAAGCGACGCAAGTGACAGCAGTTCCAAGAAAAGACGCGGAGGGCTAAAAAGATTAAGAGGGGTCATTAAAGAGATGCAGGGCTTGCAGGGGACAGTTAGAATGACAGAGAAGAAGATTTGAGGGTTATGATAAGCAGAAAGTTAGGAACCCATTAGCGGTGATTTTCACTGTCACATTTGAATGCAATCACAAAATGCTTGAGCGAGGGGTCGGGTGGGCAATCGACCCCCCTGGTGTTGTAAACCCCCATGGTACGCAGGGCCTGAGGACAGGTCAGTGACCCCTTCGCGACCTTGCAGGATCCAATACATGGCCTCAGGTGTGCCAAGTCTGGAAGCGGTTAAAAAGAACTTTGTTCAAGGAAAACCCATTTAATATAAATAGTGTGGACGAAATAATAGGTAGTCGCCCCCAACGATGTGCGTCAAAGAATTTTCAGCCGCAATGATCTAGACAAAGCAGTGCAATAAGTTAACTCGAAAAACAACATACATACCAAACAGGGACAATCATTAAATCCAGGTGGTGGGTTAATTAGGTACGACATAGACAAGTACTCGAGATTTCAGTTACAAATGGAACAGAGTCGGGAATCCAAAGAGTTAGAACACAGGAACTTGAGAGCGACTGGGTCCGCACCCCATTGAATGGTCCCTCAATGTTAGCGCGTCACCTGGCTTTGGGAGCCTGTGTGCCAACATGGCCCACCAAGTGCCCCTTTTAACTAGCACCCCGGCTCTTCATAGTGGCCTTGACCCAGTTCCAATTATCACATTGAAATTGTGAAAAAGTTTTTCCTATTACGTCATTATTACCTGGGGTTCATCTCAATATAGATAGTTCCTGGGGTCTAGTTTCCAATGGGGTCCTGTGGGATCCAATGTTTAGCCCGGTCTCTCCACCTTGTTTCCACAATTGGTTGTTACGACGTCCGTTGAAGCCTGTGTGCTCATTGCTCCCCACAATGCCATTTGAACTAGCCCCGGAACATTTAGATTCACTAGCCTACCCATGTCTTCCAATAGACGAAATGAAAGACCTTGTGAAAAACACTCTAGTGTTACAATTCGCAGCATGGAGGACAGCTTTGGTCTACCCCACCAATTCCAGCCCAGTTTCCATCGTTCTAACCAGCGGTGGTCCCAAACATAGGAAACCCAAGGCTCCATATAGATCCTAAAAAAAAATGGTGGGCATTTAGTCCCCAGTACCAACCTTGGTATTCCTGGCGACGCTGCACCAGGCATGTAACGGATGGAAAGCGAAATCGCGGATCTTTTTTTTTTTACTTTCATGATTAGTTCCACCGTCTTTATCAACCACTGAAGCCATGTACTCTTTGGTTACAGTAAAGAACCGTTGCAGACGACTCTACTCCCTGTCTCCTTATAACTGTCGTCAATTAACTAAAGGTAACCGCAGCATGTCTGCATCAAATCTTGATTTCAACTAATCAGGAAAAAATCACGCTCAGCTGTGGGAGCGTAACTTTGCTCTGGTCCATCACCCCGGGAGGTTCCGCAGCGTCGGGGATCTTACCGAATTATCATAGGGGTCCAACGAAGAAACCACTTGAAACCTTTAATCGTTCCCCAGAAACGGTCCTTCATTTGAACCACCATTACCGGCCCCACTTACAGTGGCCGGTGCCACCGTGGACAAAGGAGAAATCGCTGTCAAAACGGGGTAACCATGGCCCTTTGTTGGCTGCGAAAGCGTCACGAAGGATATCGTAGCGGCCAGTTACACCGGATATATTTGCTTAAACTGGACTTAATTGTCTACAATTGGACTTTTCGTACCACTAAAGAATTTTCGAAATAAACAACCATTGGGTCAAATGGCGCCCAAGATAGGTTCCCGCACAAGAGCCCAACGAGTACCCAGATGCAGATCACCCCCCCTCACTGTGGGAAGGGCTAAAGACCAAAGGCGCCAACTCTTGTCGCCCTGATTGCTCAATCAACCATGGGGGCGGACCCCAAAGACTTTCCCATGATTGGACTACATAACCCAGGGAGCCAGGACTTCATACATAGACACAGAAAGTGTAATCCTTGCGAGCACCAGGACCTACTTACCGTTGCATCGGGTGGTTCCAGATCCTCCAAGAAGATAGCCCATGCATGGGACCAAGACTGGAAGCGTCGGCGAGGCGGAGGCCAGAGCATCGTAACCAACCGGGTCCGGATCCTGGGCCTTACATGATGGCTATGCCCGACTTATGGCTAGAGGCCCACAAGACCTCCGGGTGCGTTACTAGAGACAGTGGAATGGACATCCTAGTGGACGCTGACCCATGCAGACGACTTACACCATGCTGATCCCTGCTGGGGACCGGGTGCACCCCATAGCCCAGCCAGCGTCACAGCTTCTCGGCCGGCCTCATCCCTCGCCTACCGCCTGTCTGTCACTTCTGAGCCTACGACTGTGCCATTCCGGGAGAGCCGCACTCGAACCGTTCAGGACCAACATCGCAACCGATTCCTTGACCGGAGCTCATAACACGCCCGAGTGGAAGAATTGTATCTCACTCGATTCCCCAGAGACCCGCGAAAGTATTCACCACTACGAGACAGTGTCCCTTTTGATCCCGTATCACTGGTGGCTTCCATTCATTCCGCAGCCTACCGGCTAACCGGATTGAAACGATCTTACATCGGAAACAGATCAAGTGCAGGCACTGGAAGCCTGGCAGACGTCCCTACGGAAGGATCCAGCATCCCAGCAGTCCTCGTGTACCAACGAGAAAGCTTTAACGTCTACATCATCGAGCAGCCAGTGGTCATCGAGAAG
Organism: Allobates femoralis; assembly: GCA_033576535.1. Lineage (NCBI taxonomy): Eukaryota > Metazoa > Chordata > Amphibia > Anura > Aromobatidae > Allobates > Allobates femoralis. The sequence continues at coordinate 397,731,795 of JARQOC010000001.1, forward strand.
GTGTGGAGTAGTGCGGCAGACCCACATCACCGCTGAGATTCGACCCGGATTCGCTGTGGAAGACACGAAAGACTCCTTCCGGGCCACTGTAACGGGGTAAGAAGGAGTGACGGGCGGAACCTTCGCGACGTTCCACCGGGTGCGTACATGAAGCCCGCCAATTCAAGCTTCGCCGCCGAGCACCAGGGTGCAATACGATTTACACCCGAGCCGTAACGACGGGATGTACGCAGAAAACGAGGGAGTGGCAAGCCGAGGAAGCGCGGCCAACAGGAGGGCCGGCCGGCAGGGGCGCCGGCCAGGCCGTGCATGATGAAACCCGCCGGAAGGGTAGAATTTCACTTTAACTAAATACCGGTGGGGTCGGGCTTGGGAGGTGGTTGAAATGAGGAGGTGTTGGAGGGGTGCCGGGCGTGAGCAAATTGCCAGAGGAGCATCCGGGAGTCGCGAGCTAGTACCGGGCAATAATCACCTAGGGACGCTATCTGGGCGATTTGTTTCGACTTTCGGTGGCCAATCACCCTGTAGCCGGGGACTTTGGAAAACTTGAACTTGCATCAATGACTCTGTCCCCGTTAATCGATGACCGTATATCTTCCAGTAACCTGGATCAGTTAAAGTAAGACGACCGGCACGCCGAGTCCGCCAATGGGAACTCCGATTATTCTTGCTTGAGTGGCCAAAGCTACCTTTACCTGTTTTTCTATTTAATAAAAGTGTTAAATATTGTTAAAGTAAAAACCCTTGTAATGATAAGTTTACGTTGGGACAGAAACTAATTATTTAGGCCAAGGGGGAAGTGTGGCCCCGTCAACAGTGCGTCACAAGGAGTATTGCAGCCGCAATATTCTCTAGACAAAGCAGTGCAATAGTTAACTCAGAGATCCAACCCAACATACAACACCTAGAACAGGGGACCAATCATAGGTCCTGGTGGGTGGAGGTGTTAGGGTAGTGAGATAGAACACACGATAATCTAGACAGTCAGAACAAGTCTGAACAGAGTCTGGAATCTAGAGCAGAGCCTAGAACACAGAACTTGGAGAGGAGCGGGGGCTCCGCACCCCGTGCGGGCCCCTGGGCCGTCACCGGTGGGTTCAGCACCTGAGGCCTTAACCACCGGGAAGGGCATTTCTACACGGGTTCCCAAAAGACTCCCGTGCCCACAACTCACAGCCGGTTCACTGGTACCGAAGCTGGCAGCAGTCACCTCTGCCACGCGAACCAGCCCCGTGGGGAGCAGCTTTATAGGAGCACCCCACCACCAGCCTTTCCAGTCGTCTAACCGGTGTACCCACTGAGGGACCCAAGGCTCCCCAAAGAATCCAGAACGTACATCATGGATAGGGCATTGAAGCAGCCTCCCCGTACCCGACCTGGTATTCCTGGGCGACGCTGGCAAGAGAAGCTAAGGAGGTAGAAAGGAGGTACACTGCGGATCTCTGAGGAGCACTATCACTGCTGAGTCCACCCGGTCTTCTACTCAACCACTGTAAGCCATGTACTGCCTGCTGGTTACAGTAAAGAACCGTTGCAGAGACTATCTGTGTCCGTGTCTCCTTATGAACTGTCCGTCATTAACTAAAGGTAACCGCAGCTGCCGCACAACATCTTGAGCAGCTCCAGCCCCCGGGGATCCCGCTCAGCCTGTGGGTAACATCTTGCTGCGTCCATCCTCCCGGGGTCCGACAGCGCGGAGTCCTTACCGAATCTGACTCATTACGGATGGCGTCACGAAGGAAAACAAATTAAAACCCCTTAATTTCCTAAACGCCTCAATTTTGATCTGCCTACACCGGGCCCACTTATCGGCTAGCGCGGCCCACGTGACAAGGAAGGAGAGAATCGCCCGTGTCTAAGACGGAGAGAATCCCTGGCCTGAAGCCGGGTCATATGTAATACATGGCCTTATTAAGTTGGACAAGTAATTCTTAATTTGTATGAAGTAGAAACTCATATTAACGGTTTCCACGAATTGTGTAACTCGACTTCTCTCAATTAAACTAACAAGTTGATAACACTTAGACAGCATTGGCCTTTAGAGGCAATGGTAAGTTGTTATTTAGGTGGGAATTGGAACCAAGAAGCGCAGTAGGAGAGAGTGAGTACCCACCCTTATGGAACGCTTAAATACTTAAAAGGACGAACTTTCTCCAATTGTTGATTGTATGTAAAGAACATGGTGGCCCAAATGGCACTTTATCACAGATTTAATAATAACTTTAGTGCAGCGAAGTTCCATATCAGTTAGCTTTAATATGCAATTTCAACTTTGGTGCAATACAGCTTCACGAGCATTGGGTCAAGGACGTTTGGATTGTTTCCCTCCAAGAATGGCCCACTGGCCACAGCCTGGTGACTGTATCAGAGTCACCTGGTAGGCGTGGGCTAAGCAACTGTTCTGGCCATGCGCCCTTAAATGCACAGTAGACCACACATTACACAGATTTAGAGCTTGGCTCATCATGACCCAAGGTCTGAATCGCTTATGCAAGCTATTTACAAAGAACGTCGAAAGGTCAGTCTGTGAAAGCCACTGCCTGGGCTAGGATACACGAGAAAATATCTTAGAATTAGAATTCAAGGTACTTAGCCAATCCAAGCCAGTACAACTACACAGATACTATACTACACTGTGTAATAGCCCCCTAAAATTAATGAATGCTAAATTCTGTGCCATAAAGCGCTCAATACCTGTGAAATACTGGTCGCAATTGCCCCTGGCAGTCAGAATGCATTCGTTATATGAAGAGAGGAGATTTTGGAGCAGTGCAGAGACTAAAAAGTTGTACAGTATCTCCATATTCAGAATACTACAGCTCTTGAGCTAAATCCCTGAAATAGTTCAGACTCAGAATAGTTAGACCAGTTAACCCTGTAGACCAGGCGCACATTGCCAAAAAGTATGTCCAGTATTCCTATTAGAACACTCTTTTTAAGCTACATTAACACACATTGGTATACAATCCAATAGGTAGTGTCTTTGTACTAGCCCATAAGAAGTCACTGGAGTCTCCACCCCGTTTTTGTGACATAGGACAAGCTTTAGCTTCATAAAAAACTAACAAAATGTCATAGGAGGGTCGTGATGTGGAGGCCAAAATGCGAATTCCGATACGATTTTGGTGTCTTTGGAACAACACAGTCCTTCGTGGACCAACTGGTACAATGGTTACTTGCCGCACTTTGTCCGTTCACCTGGCAGTTGCCGTAAAATCAAAACAATTAAGTTCCTCAGGGATGTTCTAACATGCGTTCAAACCTTTAGTCACCTTTTGTGGTGTCCATTCAAATCCACAGTGTTGGCTTACTCTAATTTTGTGGTAAAGTAACCGCACTGGATGCCCGTGTAAAATCAAAAATTAGCTACGGTCCTAGCGTGCTGTAAAAGCTCAGTCCATTCAATAGGTAGGTACCTTTTAGCTGTTCCATTCAAAGCACAGGTCAGTGCCCTAAATGTTTGATGACGATTTGTTGGCGTGCTAAAAGTCCGAATATTAATAGCTTCCTAGTGAGCTATTTAACATCCTGTAAAAATACCTAGGAGAATAGTGTATACGGGGCAGGCCAGAGAAACAGTTGTGAGATCGTCCAATATAGGATAGCGTCGTTTGAGTTACATATATTCATATTTAAAATATGAATTTATCAATACTGTTCGTTATTCCTCCGGTGTCCTTTTAAGCCTGGTACCTTGTGCTCCTATTAAATTAGGGGTCACGTTTGATGCTAACCGGAAGTATACCTTTTTTGCTTATACCAAAGCAATTTTTATTTGTTCATTGCTAATGAAAAGTGTGCAGGTATTAGTAAAACAGGGAAAATACAGTATTGAGTTTACAGACACTGGAATTTTCTAGTTTTCAACCACCAGGGGGGTGCTGTATATGTCAGCAGTACTTGTAGATGTAACAAGGGGTATTATGCGAATTCACTTTTTATTCTGCAGCAGTGCAATAGTTAACTCAGAGATCCAACCCAACATAACAACACCTAGAACAGGGGACCAATCATAGGTCCTTGGTGGGTGGAGTGTTAGGGTAGTGAGATAGAACACACGATTTAATCTAGACAGTCAGAACAAGTCTGAACAGAGTCTGGAATCTAGAGCAGAGCCTAGAACACAGAACTTGGAGAGGAGCGGGGGCTCCGCACCCCGTGCGGGCCCTGGGCCGTCACCGTCGGGTGTCAGCACCTGAGGCCTTAACCAACGGGGGATGGGCATTTCTACACGGGTTCCCAAAAGACTCCCGTGCCACAAACTCACAGCCGGTTCACTGGTACCGAAGCTTGGCAGCAGTTCACCTCTGCCACGCGAAACCAGCCCGTGGAGGAGCAGCTTTATAGGAGCACCCCACCACCAGCCAGTTTCCAGTCGTCTAACCAGCGGTGTACCCACTGAGGGACCCAAGGCTCCCCAAAGAATCCAGAACGTACATCATGGATAGGGGATTGAAGCAGCCTCCCCGTACCCGACTGGTATTCCTGGGCGACGCTGGCAAGAGAAGCTAAGGAGGTAGAAAGGAGGTACACTGCGGATCTCTGAGGAGCACTATCACTGCTGAGTCCACCCGGTCTTCTACTCAACCACTGTAAGCCATGTACTGCCTGCTGGTTACAGTAAAGAACCGTTGCAGAGACTATCTGTGTCCGTGTCTCCTTATGAACTGTCCGTCATTAACTAAAGGTAACCGCAGCTGCCGCAAACATCTTGAGCAGCTCCAGCCCCGGGGATCACCGCTCAGCCTGTGGGGAGCGTAACATCTTGCTGCTGTCCATCACCCCGGGAGGTTCCGCAGCGTCGGTAGCCCTTACCGAATCTACTCATAGGTGGCGTCACGAAGAAAACAAATTAAAACCCCCTTTTAATCTGTTCCCGTAAGACGTCCTCAATTTTGATCTGCACTACACCGGCCCACTACCGGCAGGCGCGGTCCACCCGTGACAAGGAAGGAGAAGAATCGCCTGTCTAAATCGGGAAGTAACCCTGGCCCTGTGTGCGTCATATGTAAGTACAGGCTCTTTATTAAGTTTGGACAGAGTAATTCTTATATTTTTTGAATAAGAAACTCATATTAAAAGGTTTGTCCACAACTTGGAGATGTCTCTCACTTCCTCCAGATCTAAACTAACAAGTGATAACAAATGCTCGACAGCATTGGCACCAGAGGTAAGTATAGGTTTTGTTTATTTGGGGGGAATGGAACATAGGGATGGAAAAGTGGTTGTCCCGACTTATGGACAACCCCTTTACTTCTTAAAGAGAACTTGTCATCCCAATTGTTAATTGTATGTTAAAGAAAATGTATGCCTATAATTGGCACTATTTTTACAGATTTAATATATAACTTTAGTGCAGCAATCCATATCCTAGTTGTTCTTTAATATGCATTTCAACTTTTGGTGCAATAAGCTTCCGGAGCATTGGGTCAAGACTTTGGATTGAGTCTTCGGCTCCAGTCCTGGCCCCTGCACCTGCTCCTGGTGACTGTATCAGCCTCAAGCTATCCTCAGTGTAGGTGGTGCTTGTGCAGATTTTTCTGCCAGGGGTCTCTAGTGAAATGGCACCAGTAGAATCACATACACAGATTTAGAGCTTGGCTCATCATTGACCCCAAGGTCTGAATCAGCATATGCACAGTGCTATTTTACGAAAGAACGTCGAAAGGTCAGTCTGTGAAAGCACTGCTGTGGCTAGGATAAAGAGAAAATATCTTTAGAATTAAATTAATGTACACTTGCACAAATCCACTATGTGTACAATACACAGATATATACATACACTGTGTAATAGCACCCTAAAATTAATGAATGCATAAATTCTGCTGGCTAAAGCGCTCAAACACTGTGAAATACATGGTGCATTGCCCCCTGGGAGTCAGTGAGAGCTTTGTGAGACTAGTGAAGAGAGGGAGATTTTGTGGAGCAGGGAGAGACTAAAAAGTAGTGTTACAGTATCTCCATATTACATGAATACTACAGCTCTTTTCAGAGCTAAATCCACTGTAAACTAGGTCAGACTCAGAATAGTGTAGACAGGGAGAGTTTGTAGACCAGGGAAAGACTAAAAAAGTATTGTTCACAGTATCTCCATATTAGAACAGCTCTTTTTAGAGCTACATTAACAGCACAAATTGTGTACTACAATCCAATAGAGTAGTTGTGTTTTGTACTGCCATTAAAAATCACTGGTCCTTTTCCACCTGTCTTTTTTGTGCATATAGTTTGCTTGGTCGGTGCCATAAAAATCTAAAAAAATCATACGGTCCTAGTGTGTTGTTAAAATGCAGTCCAATCCAGTAGTAGACTTTTATGGTGTCTGTTCAAAAACCACAGGTCCCCGTGTACCCTGTCAATTTTTGGGGTTTACAGTTCACTTGGGCAGTGCCGTAAAAAATCTAAAAATTAATATGGTCCTAGGGTGTTGCTAAAATGCAGTTCAAACCATTAGTAGCCTTTTGTGGTGTCCATTCAAAACCACAGGTTGTTGTGCTTACTCTAATTTTTGGGGTTAAAGTATACTTTGCCGGTGCTGTAAAATCTAAAAAATTATTACAGGTCCTAGCGTGTTGTTAAAAGCTAGTCCAATTCAATAGTAGAGTAGCCTTTTGTGGTGTCCATTCAAACCACAGGTCCTAGTGCCCCTATAAATTTTGAGTCACATTTTGCTTGGCCTGTGCTAAAAGTCCAAAATATTAATAGGGTCCTAGTGAGCTATTTAAATCCTGTAAAATATAGCCTCTAGTGAGAATAGTGTAGTGACGGGGCAGGCACAGAGAAAACAGTGTAGTATCCAGTACCAAATATTAGAGCAATAGCTCTGTTTAGAGTTACATTTATATTATATATAATATATATGTATATTATATAATAGAGTTGTTCCATTTTCTGGTGTCCTTTTAAAAGCACTGGTCCTTGTGCTCCCTATAATTTTAGGGGTCACGTTTTGATTGCTACCAGAAGTATATACGATGTCTGTCTAATGTCCAAAGCTAATTTTTTTTGTATATGTGCAACTGCAGGGTGTGTGCAGGAGGTATTAGTAACACAGGGAAAGTGACAGTGATTTTACACTCAGACACAATTGTTTCTAGGTGTTCCAACCACCAACTGGGGTGCTGTATATGTCAGCAGTACTTGTAGAATGTTAACAAAGGTATTATGTTGAATTTCACTTTTTATTCTGCGTCAATTGAGGCCACTGGTGTTATCTGGACCTAATTTTTTGAAATGTGGAGACTCTTCTTGTGGTGTCTTTGTTGTGTGTTGTGAATTTAGCTGGGCTCTCTGAGCACTATCCCTATACCTGTCACTCATCTCCCTATTTCTAATCAACATCGAAGCTTGAAATACTGGGCCAGGCCTTGTCTCATGCATCAATAATGCACAATGATGAAAGTTTGAAATCTGAAATAGATGGCACTTCAAAAATGTGTGGAAGATTCACAAGGAGTGGACTGCTGCTGGAGTCAGTGGTTCAAGAGCCACCACACACAGATGTATCCAGGATATGGGCTACAACTGTCGCATTCCTTGTGTCAAGCCACGCAAGACCAATAGACAACGCAAGAAGCTTTTTACCAGGACCAAGTAGAAAAAGAACTGAACTGTTGCTCAGTGGTCCAAGATGTTGTTTTTAGATGAAAGTAAATTTGGCATTTCATTTGGTAATCAAGGTCCAAGAGTCCGGAGGAAGAGTGGAGAGGCACACAATCCAAGATGCTTGAGGTCTAGTGTGACATTGTCACAATCAGTGATGGTTTGAGGAGCCATGTCATCTGCTGGTGTAGGTCCACTGTGTTTTATTAAGACCAAAGTCAGCGCTGCCGTCTATCAAGAAATTTTAGAGCACTTCATGCTTCTCTATACTGACAAGCTTTTTGGAGATGGAAATTTCATTTTCCAGCAGGACTTGGCACCTGTGCACTGTCCCTCCCCTTCAACTGTCTCTCCTCACTTTGCCTGTGCCTGTCTCTTTCTCCTGTGCCTGTCTCTCTCTCTGTGCCTGTCTCTCCCTGCACCTGTTTCTCCCCTGTGCCTGTTTCTCCCACCTGTCTCTCCACTCTCTGCTAGTCTCTCTTCTGTGCCGGTCTCTCTCCTGTGCTTATCTCACGTCTCTATGCCTTTCTGTCTCCTCTACGCCATCAGGTTGCACTCCTGATGAAGTAGTGGGGACATGCTCTGAAATGCGTCGAATAAAGGCACCATTATCCTTCAATGCATTGAGGTCTATCTTCTTTATACAGCTTGCAGGGATTGAAAAGCACCGTCCATTGAATTTGTTTCTTCCCCTGTCTCTCCTCTCAATGCTGGTCTCTCCTCTGTGCCGGTATCTCCCTTGTGCCTATCTCACCTCTCTGTGCCTGTCTCTCTCCCCTGCTTTTGTCTCTTCTCACTGTGCCTCTCTCTCCCTCCATATTTCCCCTTTGTCCCTGTCTCTCCCCTATCTCTCCTCTGTGCTGTCTCTCCCCTGTGTCTATCTCTACCCTGTGTGCTGTATCTCTCCTGTGCACTGTCTTTCCCTTGTGTGCTGTCTCCCCTTTCTATACCTGTCTTTCCCCTTCACCTTTCTGTCCTCTCTGTGCCTGTCTTCCCACCTGTAGCTATCGCTCCTCTCTGTACCTGTCTCTCCCCCTGTGCCTTTATCTCCCTCCTGTGTGTGGCACCCTAGTACCAGGTAACCACAAGCTTCCTTAGGACTCTGAAGGATTTTCCACAGCGGGTAACCCATTTGCACACAACACCTTCCATCCCAGGCCTGTAGGGGGCCCAACTGGTTGTCTTAAGCCAGTTCCCCCCTTATAAATACAGGTCCTGGGGCGGAGTCAGACACAGTGTGCAGACGCTAGAAGAGCTGCAAAGTAGCTCCGGAACTAGTGAGCTGAACTGGTACCGGAGCCGTGCTAGGCCCAAACCAGGACACACCCAAGTCAGTGTGAGGACCCGAAGAGTAGGGATCGAAGGCAAAGGCGAGAAACACTTTACTGGGGTAGAGGAGCCATACCGGCTCACCCCACCAGAGCACCGGTTGCTGGAGCCCGAGTCTGCAGGGGACAGAGGAAATAGACCCAGCAGAGAAGCCAGCATCCCGAGGAGGCTTAGCTTCCTGGACACCCGCAGCACCAACAATTGAGAGCCAGGGACCGCTGGGAGAGAGACGGCGGCAGTGGCCCAAGAGAGAGCCCTCAATGCAGCAACACGGGTGTGGAGAGAGAATTAATGGTCCGGTTAGGTTCCATACCTGCCAGACTCAGAACAGGAACGCAGAATGAGGAGGCCTACAACCCTACTCGCTGTGGAAATCCTAAGGTGTTTTCCTTCACTCCGGACGTGTGTACCTGCAACCAGACATCAGTAAAGGTACCAAAAGACTTTAATGTGTGCGTGTCCCGCTTTCAACTCATCCCACACCACACCGACTATGCTCCCCTACTCCAACCCTGTGCAGCAACGACTGTGCTGCCTTACTCCACCATCATAACTCTTAGCCCCTGGGACTCCGCTCCTCCTGTAGGGAGCCACTCCATCTAGCTGCCGCCCACCACCCCGGAGGCCCAAGCAGTGCCGATGCACTCACCGGAAACTACAGGTGGCATCACAACTGATAAATCCAATCCCTGTAAATATGCCCCTTTTTATTGTCATCCAATGGGACAGGCTCGAGCACAGACCACCCGTGACATCCCTCGTAACTGACCGCCCGAGACCTGCGTATCCAATCCCTTGTGGCCCCAGACATGTGCCTGTCTCTCTTCTCTGTGCCTATCTCTCTTCTCAGTGCCTGTCTCTCTCCTGCACCTGTTTGTCCCCTGTGCCTGTCTGCTACCCTGTGCCTGTTTCTCCCCTCTCTCTCCTCTCTTTGCTGGTCTTCCTTCTGTACTGGTCTCTCCCCTGTGCCTGTCTCTCCTCCCTGTGCCTGTATCTTCTCTCTGTCCCTGTCTCTCCCCTCTGGGCCTGTCTCTTTCCCCTGTATCTCCTTTCTGCTCCTGTCCCTCGCTGTGTCTGTCTCTCCTCTATGTGCCTATCTCTCCCGCTGCACGCTGTCTCTATTACCCTGTTTACTGTTTCTCATCTCTATGCCTGTCTCTCCTTTCTGTGCATGTCTCTCCTTTCTGTGCCTGTCTCTTCTCTCTGTGCCTGGTTCAACCCCCTGTGCCTCTCTCTCCTTCCTGTCTCTCCTGTCTGTACTTGTCCCTCCCAGTGCCTGTCTCCTCTCTGTGCCCATCTCTCCTCCTCTGCGCTGTCTCTCCTCTCTCTGCCTGTCTCTTCCCCCACCTTCCTGTGCACTCCTCCCTAGCTTTGGGCCCCTGTGCACCCCCTCTGCTTCCCCTCTCCTCCCCCTCCTACCCTGTGCGAACGACTGTCCCATTGTGATCAGTTACGTGAACCTGGCTTCACCCAGTCACGTGACTATCACATTACCGTGACATCACCACAGGTCCTTTATCGTCTGGTAAGCCGGACGGGTATGCCGTGCAGCAGAAATTGTTCAACATGTGAATTGCCAGTGGACGCCATATAAGCATACTCATCACTTGAGTGTGTGCTAATATGGCATGGCTTCCGGTGGCGCGGTTAATTGTGGGATCCGTGGACATCCTGATGGCAGAAGTTGATGACAGATGCCACTAAGTAAGTATATAATAGATTCAAATTTTCTGAGATAATCACTTTTGGGTTTTCATTGGTTGCAAGCCATAATAATCAAGATTTACAGAAATAAACACGTGAAATATGACTCGCCCACCCCGGGGCACTCGGCTCCGATTGCTGTACGGAAGTCACTGGGGTCGAGACCCGGCTTCCAAGACCTCGGGGGAGTCAGTGCTGACCTAATGGGAGTTAGGGATTGTCTGATGGGAAATTAAGTTTATTGAAGTTACGTTCGTGACGCCACCTACGGTTCTCGGTCAACAGGGACCGACGCTGCGGGTCAGATCTCCGGGTTGTTGGTATAGTAGCCTGATGTCGTCGCTCCCCGTTGGTGGAGCAGTAGCTTGGAGCAGATGTGTTTAATTGCAAAGGATGTGCAAGGCCATGTTCCTGCTGGGCCTCTGTGTCTCGTCTGCTAATGCAGTCGGCGGCTCCGCAGGAGAGGGAATAAAACAGTCACACACATCATTGAAATTCTGCACCCGATTTACTCACTGAGGTTGCAATTGATCGCCGGGCGCATCTCTCTGCCAAGTTCCAGGCTGGTCTGTCCCCTCAGGACCAGGATAGTTTGCCCAAGACCCCCTTCGTGTGCCTTTCCGTTCTCTGGTCCCTCTCTCTCAGCGCTACTTCTTCACCTCTCCTGTCAGCGCCTCCGCACGCAGTGCCCCGATCTAGCTGCCACGGGTCTTCCCGAATGACTGGTAGCTGTCTCCTGACGCTAGTTTGGTTGCCTTCTCAGCATGTGCGTCGGGCTGTGGCCACCACTTCTTTAGACTGCACAGCCTCCGGTTCAGTAGTTTGGGCATATAGCGTCCGCGCTACGTTCAGGGCTGGTCCCCTGGTTCTCAACCAAACCCCCCGTCCCGTCCTAGTCCCGGATCCAGACACCTAGGTCATTTTCACTCCACCTGTGCCCCTCGGGTCTTCTCTGTTCCCCTTACTCAGGACTGCACTCTTCCTCTACTCGCTGCTTCCCTCTCACTTACTTACTGACTGCCACCCTCCACCTGTTCTTCTCCTGTCCCCTTTGACAGGGCTCTTCCACCGGGTCCACCCATTGTCCCCTGGGTCCTAGGGTGTGTTGGGTGTTTTGGTGGTTGTCTTGGTTCACCATCCCATTCCCTTAAGGACAGAAACACCACACCCATTCACTGGGTGCAATACCCCCCTCGTGGCGACCAGACCGGTGGGGCGCCACATTCCCCCTTGGCAAAGATTAGCTCATCCCCAAGCGACCCACGAGTTATAAGGATGTTAAACAAAATTCACAAAAAAGTGTTTATAGCATGCACAGTAAAACATAAGATTACTCTTGCTTCCCTTACCGGGAGGTTCTAACTTGAATGTTGCTAACAAGGTCATACTATTAAGTAAAAATAGTCCACATACAGAAAAAAAAACAAAAAGGTGCAAAGTTCACAGTTCCAGGTTTGGTAGTGTCCATTTAGTCTCTGTACGGCACCGTATCCTGGCTGAAAACAAGTGTAATTATTGTAACGTCCACAATTGTCTTTTTTTAAATTGGCGGAAAACAACTATTACTCAGCATTTACGGGTACCTATCTAGCCATAGTAACATAGTAACAAAGTATTTAAGGTGGAAGGAAGGCCGTAAGTCTATCTAGTTCAACCCATAGCCTAACATGTTGATCCAGAGGAAGGCAAAATAAAACCATGTGGCAACACTAAGCTCCACATTGGGGAAAAAAATTCCTTCCTGAGTCCACATACGGCAATCAGACTAGTTCCCTGGATCAACGCCCTATCAAAGAATCTAGTATATATAACCAGTAATATTATATTTTTCAAGAAAGGCATCCAGGCCACTCTTAAATTTTAGTAGTGAGTCACTCATTACAACATCATGTGGCAGAGAGTTCCATAGTCTCACTGCTCTTACAGTAAAGAATCCACATCTGTGATTATGATTAAACCTTCTTTCCTCCAGACGTAGAGGATGCCCCCTTGTTCCCGTCTCAGGCCAGAGTAAAAAGATCATTAGAAAGGTCTCTGTACTGTCCCCTCATATATTTATACATTATTATAAGATCACCCCTAAGCCTTCGTTTTTCTAAACTAAATAACCCCAAGTTTAATAACCTGTCTTGGTATTGCAGACCACTCAGTCCTCTAATAACCTTGGTCGCTCTTTTCTGCATCCACTCTAGTTCAGCTATGTCTTCCTTATACACCAGAGACCAGAATTGTACACAGTATTCTAAGTGTGGTCGCACTAGTGACTTGTATAGAGGTAAAATTATGTTCTCCTCATGAGCATCTATGCCTCTTTTAATGCATCCCATTATTTTATTTGCCTTTGCAGCAGCTGCCTGACACTGAGCACTAAATGTGAGTTTATCATCTACCCATACACTCAGGTCTTTTTCAGTGGTAGTTTTGCCCAGTGTTTTACAATTAAGAACATAATTATACATTTTATTTCCTCTACCCAAGTGCATGACCTTAAATTTATCCCCATTAAAGCTCATTTATCAGCCCAAGCTTCTAGTTTACATAAATCCTCCTGTAATATAAAATTGTCCTCCTCTGTATTGATATCCCTGCAGAGTTTAGTGTCATCTACAAATATTGAGATTCTACTCTGTATGCCCCCTACAATGTCATTAATAAATATGTTAAAAAGAAGCGGGCCCAATATTGACCCCTGTGGTACCCCACTGTTAACTGTGACCCATTCTGAGTGTGTCCCATTAATAACCCCCCTTTGTTTCCTATCACTGAGCCAGTTCTTAACCCACTTAAAAATATTTTCACCTATCCCCATTGCTCTAATTTTATGTATCAACCTTTTGTGTGGCACCGTATCAAAAGCTTTTGAAAAGTCCATATACACCAAGTTCAATGCATTTCTTTGATCTAGTCCAGAACTTACCTCTTCCTAGAAGCTTATTAGATTAGTTTGACAGGAACGGTCCTTCGTAAACCCATGTTGATATTGGGTAATGAGGTTATTTTCATTCAGATTCTCCAGTATAGCATCTCTTAGAAAACCTTCTAGGATTTTACCCACAGTAGTAGAGGTTAAGCTTACTGGCCTATAATTTCCAAGTTCAGTTTTTGTCCCCTTTTTGAATATTGGCACCACATTTGCTATACGTCAGTCCTGTGGTACAGACTTTGTTATTATGGAATCTTTAAAGATTAAAAAAAGAGAATTTTGTTTACTTACCGTAAATTCTTTTTCCTTTAGTCCTTAAATCTGGGAGACCCTGACATTGGGTGTTATATGCTGCCCCCTGGAGGTCACACCAATTATAGGAGAGATTTCTCCTCCTTCTCCTCTGCAGCATATACGCCCTCTGCAGGAATACTGTCAGTTTGGTATATAAGCAGTAGGAGGAAAACATTGCACTGTAAAACCAATCCCGGCCAACCGGGCCGAACAGGAAAAGTATAAGGCCAGAACAATGACCAACAGCGAAAACTAAGTGCTGTACAAGAGACACAGGTACGCTTGTAGGGCAAAGGGGTGGGTGCTGGGTCTCCCAGATTTAAGGACTAAAGGAAAAAGAATTTACGGTAAGTAAACAAAATTCTCTTTTTCCTTGTCGTCCAAAATCTGGAAGACCCTGACATTGGGACGTCCAAAAGCAGTCCCTGGGTGGGAAAAAACCACTGCACCCTGAAAGGCAACTCAGACATGTACAGGTGGGCAACAGTCGCCTGTAGAACGCGCCTGCCCAGACCTGCATCTGTTGAGGCATGAACATGTACCTGGTACTGTTTAGAAAAAGTGTGCAGGCTTGACCAAGTGGCGACCTGACACACCTGTTGGGCTGAGGCTCGGAGCCGCAACACCCAAGAAGCGCCCACGGCCCTAGTGGAATGCGCCTTGAGTCCCGTCTGGAGCGACGTGTGTGAGACCGAATAGGCCTTCCTGATCCAATATGGCCGTCCTAATCCAATGGGCAATCGTGGCCTTGGAGGCGGAAGAGCCCTTGTCGCGTCTGGCCGTGAGAACAAAGAGAGAGTCAGTCTGACGCAGAGGAGCTGTGCGAGACAAATACACTCTCAGAGCCCTGACCAAGTCCAAGTTGTGGAGGGTCTTTGCAACCCTGTGAATCGGGTTTGGACAAAAGGAAGAAAAAGAAATGCCCTGGTTGAGGTGGAAAAGAGAGACCACCTTTGGGAGAAAGGAAGGAACGGGACGCAGGACCACCCTGTCCTGATGAACCCCCCAAGAATGGAGGCTTGCATGACAATGCCGTCATGCGAAAGGGTGGACAAGGGATATCCGTTAATGGTTCAAATGGAGGCTTCTGGAGAGCCGAGAGAACCAACTCAAGATCCCACGGTTCTAGAGAACGCTTGTAGGGTGGAACAATGTGAGCCACCCCTTGCATAAATGTGCGAACCTGTGGTAGCCTAGCCAGACTCTTGGAATAAAGAACAGAAAGAGCTGACAACTGTCCTTTCAGCTTAGGGAAAGACCAGTGTCTAGACCCGACTGAAGACACAAGAGTAATGTAGGCAAGGAGAAGGGCCACTGAGAGTGGCCGTTATCAGAACACCAGGAGAGAGAAATTCTCCATGTCCGGAGATAACAGTTCAGCGAGGCAGGCTTATGAGCCTGTGTCATGGAGTCCTGAACTTCGCGGGGAAGAGCCGAGAGAGTCAGGACCCAGGATTCAAGGGCCAAACAGAGAACCTGAGTGCCGCAGAATTGTGGCGGAAGAATGGACCCTGAGAGAGAAGATCTGGAAGATCTGACAGACTCCAAGGTTCACCGTCGGCGAGCTGGAACAGTTCTGGGAACCAGGCTCTCCTGGGCCAAAGGGGTGCGATTAGAATCACACGAGACAGTCCGCCCATATCTTGCAGGGCACCCGAGGTAACAGGGCCAGAGGTGGGAACACGTATGGCAGGCGAAACTGGGACCAATCCTGGACCAGTGCGACCGCTGCCAGAGCCCTGAGGTCGTGAGCCCTGGCTATAAATGCCGGAACCTCGTCGTTGAGGAATAACGCCATCAGTCGACATCCGGAGTCCCCCACCGCCTGTAAATGGCTTGGAATACTTTCAGGTCCAGAGACCATTCACCCGAGTCCATGCCTAGACGGCTGAGATAGTCCGCTTTCTAGTTGTCCACACCCGGGCTGTAGACCGCGGAGATGGAAGATCCTGAGGCCTCCGCCCAGGATAGTGTCTTGTGGACTTCTAGCATCGCCCAAGTGCTGTGAGTGCCACTCTGAAGATCGATGTAAGCGATGGCTCGCGTCGTCCGAATGGATCCTCACCTGGCGGCCGCTCAGGAGGGACTGAAACACCAGAAGTGCCGGATAAGCTGCCCTGATGTCCCGAGTATTGAGGGAGGACTCCACCGGATACCATGTGGAGAAGGAACCCCGCTCCCCAGCCGGGAAGGCCGGCGTCCGAGGTGACTACCGACCAGGATGGTGGGATAAGAGATCGACCCTGAGACAGGGACAGATATGACAGCCACCACCGGAGGATTCCCTTGTTTCGGGGGACATGGAGATTGTGTGATCCAAGGTCCTCGGATTTTTTGACCCAGACTTGAAGGATCTCCAGCTGAAAATGGAATAATAGAGAGTACTCCCGCTTAGAGGGAGACGGACTTCGCGTTCAGCAGTCGCACCAGAGCTGCTCGAGAGTCGAATTGCATCCCCAGATACACGAGACTTTGTGTAGGAGAACCGACTTCGGAAGGTTGACGATCCAGCCAAACTTCCTGAGAGTCGACAGAGTAGTGGACACGGCCTGACGGCAATCCTGAAGAGAGGGTGCCTCGACAAGAAGGTCGTCCAGATAAGGAATGACCGACAGCCCCTGAGAGTGAAGTACGGAGACCACTGAGGCCATCACTTTGGTGAATACTCGTGGGGCGGTGTCCGAACCGAAGTGAAGGGCCACGAATTGGAAAAAGGTCGTCTCCAATCGCAAACCGCAGGAACCTGCAGGAGTGCATCCTTGAAGTCTATGGATGTCTTGAAACCGGTTCCGTACGGGAACTGGGACAAAGACTCCTTCCCGCTTTAGGGACTCCAGCCCTTGATGAAAGGCGTGGGCCCTTGCGGAAGGGGGAGATGTCATGAAGAAACGGCTTGGAAGGACTGAGTTCAGTGCTATGAAGTAGCCGTGAGTGACAATATCTCGCGCCCATTGATCTAGGATCGGGCGAGTCAAGCAGAGGTCGTCTTGGACGGCTTCTGACCAGAACACTTTTGCTGGCGAGAACGCAAGGCGGCACCCTGGCCTTGGGGACTTGTCAGAACGAAAAGTCCTGTTGGTAGAGGAGGGCTGTCTGGAAAACCAGGCAGGGGAACGAAATGGACGAAAAGAATGAACCCTGGCAGCTTCTGCTGCGCAGGCTTGTCTGCTTTGTGTTGGGGCAGGAGTGTACTTTTGCCTCCTGTTGTGTCTAAGTTCGTCCAGACATTCACCAAAGAGACGATCCCCGGTACAGGTGATCCCCGTAAGGTGTTTCTGGAAAGAAACATCACCCGTCCAATCCCAGAGCCAGAGAATTCTCCGAATGGCGAGGGAATTGGTGGCTGCCACTGCTGAATGACCGGCTGAGTCAAGCACGGTGGCAAGAGCTTTTTTCGATCCCATTGCCATTTGTTGCAGGAGGGGAGACGCCTCAGGAACCCTCACGTAGGTCATGGAATGAACCGCATCTGTAAATGCAGAAAGAGCTTTAAGAGACCAAGCAGATGCAAAGGCGGGGAGAAAAGCAGCGCCAATAGCGTTATAGATTGACTTGGTTAAGAGTTCAATCTGACGGTCTGCCGAGTCTTCCAAAGAGGAGCTGTCGGCGATGGAAATTGTGGTTCTGGTAGCCAATCTGGCTACGGCCGGGTAAACCTTAGGGTTGGGACCACTAGACAGTACTGCCAGGGCAAGCGGATACTTGGGATACGTGGATGCCTTGGGCTTTTGCACCGTGTCTGTAAAGTCAGGATGATCAGAGAATATGCTGGCAGATCTCTTAGGATCCCTGAACGAGACCTTGGCTCGCTGCTCAGACTGTGTGTCAGGAGCAGGCAGGTCTTGTTATTAATAACGGAGACAATATTGTCAGCTAAAGTGTCCCCTGCAGGGACAGATTCAGAGACAGATTCAGAGGCCCATTCTGAGTCTGAGCCAGAGGACGACGAGTCCTCTTCCACGCCCTCCTCCAGAGGCTCCCATGACTGGGATCTGGGAGAGGAGGGGGAACGGTCTCAGCGGTGTCATTTGAACTGGGCCCCCCAAGAGACGAGGAGGGCCTGTTACGCCTTGCCGAAGGAGACGGACCCGGGGCCAAAGAGGACCCCTCCAGATCCTGTTCAGGGTCCTGGTTAATGGCCTGAATGATGGATCTAGTCATGGAGGCTACAGATTGCGACATAGCTCGCGATACTGCCAGGGCCACTGAATCGGACAATGACTGAGATAAGAAGTCAGTTCACCGAGGAGCCGGTGTTAAGACCAGGGGAGCGGACGCCTGATCCCCAGAGGGGGTAGGGGCATCCACCTGGAGCTGGGTTCCGAGGGTATCCAGGGACCCATTCTGCTCACAAGCCGTGCAGAGGGATTGATACTCTGCCCAGGCAGCGTGACCTTGCACACTGTACAAGTTACATACAGTTTAGGAGCCCAATGGGACTTACCCTTGCTCTCAAAAACACACATAGTCTGACCCAATCCTGTGATTTGCTACCAAAACAGATTAACTGAAGGGGGAATGCCACAGAGAAGAATCATCCATGGGATGATATCGGATCCCAAAGTCTGAGTCTCCCATAGCAGCAGCTGTATATGCTGTAGGATCTGCACAGAAAGTGGCCAAAATGGCCCCCGCAGAGAGAGAGGGGGGAGTCAGAGGGAGGGAGGGCCCGCAAAAACGCAGGAACTGTGGCCCCATACAGTTACACAGGAGGGGGAGAGGCCAGAGGCCGAGCCCTGTGTGCTGTGAGAGAAGTGAGAGCAACGCCCGCCCCCCTGCTGTTGATAGAATGCAGGGGGCGGAATCGCGGCCTAGGCCGCCGGCGAAGCCGGGGACTAAAGTAGAAAGCCGCGGCCGGCCTGCGTGAGGGGTTCGGCGCGGTAGTTGTAAAAAAAAACAAAAAAAAAACACCGCTAATGTTCCAAAATGTGCCCCCTGCCATTAGCCCTGTGCCCCGTCCCCCTGATGTACAAGACAGCAAGGAGGGGAATCGTGTCCGGGCGTCCAGCCAAGCCTGGGGCCAGTGCAGGGACCGAACTACCGGTCTTCGGACCCGGATTCGGCCATTAGCCTTGTGCCCCGTCCCCCTGCTGTACAAAACAGACAAGGAGGGGAATCGCTGCTGAGTTTCCAGCAAGTCCTGGGCCCGGAGCAGGGACAGCCTGCTGTATTTGGACCCGGATCCTCCGTAGATGCGGGGGCCCCCAAGTGTTCAGCACATACCTGAGGCCCCAGAAGGGGAGAAGATGGGGGCCAGCTCGGTAACCTGAGGTTGAGCCTGCATCCGTCACCTGTGACTGGAAGGGAGTTGAACTTCGTCACAGAGGCCACACAGTGACTGTGTATCGGCCAGGGGCACAGAGAACTGTGAACCCCTCAGTCGGCTTCCACCTCACCAGAGGCCCTTTGAAAGGGTATGGTGAGGGAGCACGGCATATGGGGCCGAAGGCCCATGCCGGGGGACCCCGATGGTCCCCTGAGCTTCATCTGTAGCAGGAGCTTCAGTGTGGAGATGTGCCTCCAACGACACCAATATAGAAACTGACAGTATTCCTGCAGAGGGCGTATATGCTGCAGAGGAGAAGGAGGAGAAAATCTCTCCTATAATTGGTTTGTGACCTCCAGGGGGCAGCATAAACACCCAATGTCAGGGTCTCCCAGATTTTGGACGACAAGGAAATAATGGTTTATCTAAGACGGTACTTAAGCGCATTGCATCAGTCATGCTAATATATTACGGCACATAAATAAATGGTCACATTATTCATAAAACACACACGTTAACCGGTGCTTAACTATGTACAATTCTAACTCTGATTCATGGTTTCTTGCAGTTCTGGTGCTGTTTTGGGAGGAGACACTCTGTACACATGAAGGGCATACCATCCCCGATGTCCCATGTGTCTGGTAAAGCTTACCTCATCTCTGGATACAAGTCCCTACTCGGATGTCCTTTGGGCAGGTAGGACTCAATGTCTCAATGACTCACGAACACCTTCTCTTCCAGACTGGGCTCTTTAATAAACCCCCACCTGTTCTTTAGGTGGAATTTTACCACTTCTCCCCATTGCCGGCTGGTAGGGTCTGCTACTGGTTCTGCTTCTACTCGAGGTTGGCCTCTACTCGAGGTTGGCCTCCTCCTTCGCCCATGACCAGTCCTGACATTGTCGGCACTCTTCCTCCTCGGACACTTGCCTTTGGCGCCAGTAGTCATCTACTCCGCTGGTCCTGGTGTCATCATTCACATGGGCTTTCTTTATCCTCGCTGCCACCTGGAGCCTTGCCAGCTCCTCCTGCCACTGCACCTAATGGAGCTGCTGGGTGTCAGTCTTTGCAGACCTCACCTGGGTTACAGTCTCTGGTTCTGACTGGGCCACCATATCACCCTTTGCTCTTTCATCACTTTGCCCGTGCCTTGCCGTTTCCAGCCCGGGTTGCTGGTACAGGGTCTGCGGGACCAGTTCTGGTTTTAGTGGGGCACTGGTTTCGGCTTGGGTGGCAACTTCGCTCTTTACCGGTGACACATCCTCCGCTACCTTCCTCGGCTGCACTGGGTTCTCAGTATTGTTGATCCTTGGGCTAAGTTGGCCAGAGTGTTCTTCTTCCAGGTGCTTAAGGCCCAAACTTGAGCCCAGTGCAGCTGCTGATTCAGGTCATCCAATGCAGCCTTCCAGAATTCCAGGTTCACCAGCCGCGACAGGTCTGAGCTCCCCTCTGATTCACCGAGGACGCCTGCTCCTGTTTTCCCACTTGCCAGACCTGCTGAGCCACCGAATGCCATAGTGTCTCTTTCGCTTGCACTGCTCCTTTCTTCCTTTCTTGCCTTCTACCTGCTCTTTCGTCTCTCAACCTCACCCTTCGGGTCGTCACTCCTCCTCTTGGGCGCAGTCATCATGGCCCCAAGCAGACCCCCTTGGCTTTTTGCTGGTTCTCAGGCCGGGACTGTTCTTTCATGCCTTGTGCGAGCCCATCCCACGATGGGGGCGGGGACATGCCCCTGGGCCAGCACATGTTTGTCGTTTCTCTGTGGTCACCATTTTCAAAAAGCATGTACAGTCTCTGAAAGGTCATTCTCAAGGCACACAAGACCCAGTTTCACAGGGCCATTCGCATCCTTTTCGTGAGGCCAGTGTTGACTCGCCCATCCCGGGACTGTGGGGTACTCGGAACCGGTCTCCGGTTGCTACAGGGGAGTCACGGGGGTCGAGATCCAGCTTCCGTTACCCCGTGGAGTCAGTGCTGGCCTAATGGGAATTAGGGATTGTCTGATGGGGATAAAGTTTATTAAAGTCAAGTTCGTGACCGCACCTATGGTTCTCGGTCAACAGGGACCAATGCTGCGGGTCAGACCTCCGGCATTGTTGGTATAGCAGCCTGATGTCGTCGCTCCCTGTAGGAGTAGCAGTACCCTGGGGCAGATTAATTTAATTGCAATGGATGTGCAAGGCCGTGTTCACGCTGGGCCTTTGTGTCTCATCTGCTATTGCAGTCGGTGGCTCCACAGGCAGGGGAATAAAACAGTCTCACACAGCGTTGGAATTCTGCACCCGTGCCTCTCTCTGCCAAGTTCTAGTCTGGTCTGTCCCCTCGGGACCGGAATCGTTTTCCCAAAACCCCCTTCATGTCCATTTCTGTTCTCTGGTCCCTCTCTCTTAGCACTACTTCTTCACCTCTCCTGTTAGCACCTCCGCACTCAGTGCCCCAATCTGTACAACTGGTACCTGTCTCCTGACCCTAGTTTGGTTGCCTTCTCAGCAGATGCGTCGGGCTGCGGCCACCACTCCTTTAGACTGCGCGGCCTCCGGTTCAGTCGTTCAGGCATATAGCGTCTGCACCACATTCAGGGCCGATCCCCTGGTTCTCGACCAACCCCTCCGTCTGACTATTTTAGTCCCGGATCCGGGCGCCCAGCTCATTTTCACTCCACTTGTACCCCTGGGGTCTTCTCTATTACCCTTATGACTGCACACATACTCTACTCACTGCTTCACTCTCACTTACTTACTGACTGCCACCCTCCACCTGTTCTTCCACTGTCCCCTTTGACTGGGCCCTCCCCCCAGGTCCGCCCATGGTCCCCTGGGTCCTAGGGTGTGTTGGTGTTTTGGTGGGTGTCTGGGTTCACCATCCCATTCCCTTAATGACAGGGACACCACACCCGTTCATTGGGTGCACTACACCCTCATGGCGACCAGACCGTTGGGGCGCCACAAATAGATCACTCTGTTTGTAATGACTCAATATTATATATGCGTTTCACTTTATGTATTGAATTACTGAAATAAATTATATTTTTGATACGATTCTAATTTATTAAGATGCGATTGTATTCATTATCGCAGAGTGCTGCTGCAGCGTGTATGTATATTGGCAGGCAACACAGCAGATTTGTGCACCTATACAATACATTAATACTAAAGGTATGCAGCCCTATATTTTTTCATTGTTGTAGTGCATATTGGGGATGTTGCCCCCTTCATGGCTCAGCACCCTTATCCACCAATCTTTCACACACAAGGTTTTAACTGATCAATCGTGTTTAGGGACAATTCACATTAAAAGGTACCTCTTGATGTGGTTGGAAGGCTTTTGTGTTTTTGATCAAGAGATGACAACTAAGTACTTTTTAACATTTATAAAAATACTAGCTGTGAGCCCGATTCTAAAGAGTCGGGAGTCTAGAATCTGTATATAATATTTTTAAGAGTTGTAAATAATAGACTTAAACACCAGCCGGGGGAGCAAGAACAGCGGGGGTGAGGATGGAGCGAGCGGGGCAGGATGGAGCGAGCGGGGCAGGATGGAGCGAGCGGGGCAGGATAGAGCGAGCGGGGCAGGATGGAGCGAGCGGGGCAGGATGGTGGGTGGCGGAGCAGGATGGTGGGTGGCGGAGCAGGATGGAGGCGGAGGGGCAGGATGGAGGCGGAGGGGCAGGATGGAGGTGGAGAGGCAGGATGGAGGCGGAGGGGCAGGATGGAGGCGGAGGGGCAGGATGGAGGCGAGTGACGCAGGATGGACCGAGCGAGGCAGGATGGCGAAGGCGGGGCAGGATGGAGACGGCAGGGCAGGATGTTGGGGGGGGGGGCAGGATGGTGGTGGGGGTGCGGGATGGAGTTGGGGGGTAGGATGGTGTCGGGGGGGCAGGATGGATACGGGGGGGGGCAGGATGGAGGCGCTCCTCCAGACCCCCTCCGCTCCCCGCGGCCGCTGTCCCTCTGGGCCTCCACTCTGTGCGGCCCCCCTCCCTCTGGGCCAGCACCCCCCCCCCTCCCCACCGGAACTTCATGGTGATAATAAAAAAAAAAAAACCTCAGTGAGGATACTTACCCTCCGGCGGCTCGCTCCAGCTGTCTTGTAGCTTCCAGGACAGGACCTGTCGTTGGCTAGGAAACCGATGAGCTTGGGGTGAGTGGGCAGAGTGGGGGATGAGTGGGCAGAGTGGGGTTGAGTGGGCAGAGCAGGGGTTAGTGGGCAGAGTCATTGGGCAGAGCAGGGGTCAGTGGGCATAATCAGTAGTCAGAGCAGGGTGAGTAGGCAGAGCTGGGGTCTGTGGGCAGAGCTGGGGTGAGTGGGCAGAGTGGGGGGTCATGGGGCAGAGTGGGGGGTCAATGGGCAGGATTGGGGGGTCAGTGGGCAGAGCAGGGTGAGAGCGGGGGTCAGTGGTCAGAGCAGGGGTTAGTGGGCAGAGTGATTGGGCAGAGCAGGGGTCAGTAGGCACAGCAGGGGTTAGTGTGAAAAATTAGTGGGTAGAGCAGGGGTGAGTGGGCAGAGCAGGGGTGAGTGGGCAGAGTGAGTGAGCAGAGCAGGGGTCAGCGGGCAGAGCGGGGGTGACTGGGCAGAGCAGGGTTTAGTGGGCAGTGCATGGTCTGTGGGCAGTGTGAGGGGTCAGTGGGTCGAGCAGGGTGAGTGTGAGGGGTGAGTGGGCAGAGCAGGGTCAGTGGGCAGTGTGAGGGGTCAGTGGGCCGAGCAGGGTCAGTGGGCAGAGTATGGTCAGTGGGCAGAGTGGGGGTGAGTGGGCAGAGAGGGGGTCAGGGAGCAGAGAGGGGGTGAGTGGGCAGAGAGTGGGGTGAGTGGGCAGAGCAGGATGAGTGGGCAGAGCAGGGTCAGTGGGCAGAGTGTGGGTGAGGGGGAAGAGAGGGGGTCAGGGGGAAGAGTTGGGGGGTCAGTGGGCAGAGTGGGGGTCAGTGGGCAGAGTGGG
Organism: Allobates femoralis; assembly: GCA_033576535.1. Classification (NCBI taxonomy): domain Eukaryota; kingdom Metazoa; phylum Chordata; class Amphibia; order Anura; family Aromobatidae; genus Allobates; species Allobates femoralis. The sequence goes on from JARQOC010000001.1 coordinate 397,755,842, forward strand.
GGTCAGTGGTCCGAGTGGGGGTCAGGGGCAGAGTGGGGGTCAGGGGCAGAGTGGGGGTCAGGGGGAAGAGTTGGGGGGTCAGGGGGAAGAGTTGGGGGGTCAGGGGGAAGAGTTGGGGGGTCAGTGGGCAGAGTGGGGGTCAGTGGTCAGAGTGGGGGTCAGTGGGCAGAGTGGGGGTCAGGGGCAGAGTGGGGGTCAGTGGGCAGAGTGGGGGTCAGTGGGCAGAGAGGGGGTCAGGGGGAAGAGTTGGGGGGTCAGGGGGCAGAGTAGGGGGGTCAGTGGGCAGATTGGGGGTCAGTGGTCAGAGGGGGGGTCAGTGGTCAGAGTGGGGGTCAGTGGTCAGAGTGGGGGTGAGTGGTCAGAGTGGGGGTCAGTGGGCAGAGTGGGGGTCAGTGGGCAGAGTGGGGGTGAGGGGGCAGAGAGGGGGTCAGGGGGAAGAGTAGGGGGGTGAGTGGTCAGAGTGGGGGTCAGGGGCAGAGTGGGGGTCAGTGGGCAGAGTGGGGGTGAGGGGGCAGAGAGGGGGTCAGGGGGAAGAGTTGGGGGTCAGTGGGCAGAGTAGGGGGGTGAGTGGTCAGAATGGGGGTGAGTGGTCAGAGCAGGGTCAGGGGCAGAGTGGGGGACAGTGGGCAGAGTGGGGCTCAGTGGGCAGAGTGGGGGTGAGGGGGCAGAGAGGGGGTCAAGGGGAAGAGTTGGGGGTGAGTGGGCAGAGTTGGGGGGGTCAGTGTGGGGGTGAGTGGGCAGAGCAGGGTCAGGGGCAGAGTGGGGGTCAGTGGGCAGAGCGGGGGGTGAGGGAGCAGATCGTGGGTCAGTGTGCAGCGCAGGGGGATGAGTAAGCAGAGGACGTTAGATCAGGACAGGACCTTTGATGACGTCACGGTCATGTGAACTGTGACTCCGCCCATCATCGTGACGTCATCAGAGGTCCTTAAGCCCCATGAAAAGAGATCGCGGCTGGCTGGATGGGGCTGCGGTAAGAGTCGGGGGGGGTGACCCGAGAGTGGGGGGTGGTGACCCGAGAGTGGGGGGGGGGTCTGTGCTGAGTCGGGGGGGGGTGACCGGAGAGTGGGGGTGTGTGTGCTGACAGGCGGGGGGTGACCGGAGAGTGGAGGGGGGTGACCGGAGAGTGGGGGGGTCTGTGCTGACAGGCGGGGGGTGACCCGAGAGTGTGGGGGGGGTGACCGGAGAGTGGAGGGGGGCTATGGTGACAGGCAGGGGGGTGATGGGCAGCGGGGGGAAGTGTTGTGACAGGCGGGGAGCGCGGCCAGGAGGAGCTTCACTATATCTTATCCTCTTATATATACTTGCCGTAGCGCACTTCCGTTTGGCAGCCACGTCCACAACGACGGAAGTAGCGCCGAATATGACGGAAGTGAGCTACAGCAATTATATATAAGATTAAGCAGAACGTGGAGAAAGTCGGGCGACTCGCCAATCCGTAATCGCTAGATATCATCCTCAGAGCGTGCGATTCCTATATAATGCGGTGCACGTGTGCGAGTTCAGCGACAAGTCTTATACAGTAATCGGATAGAAAACACGGCACTCACCATAGGTAGACTCTTCAACGCTTTATTCCATGCGGTTTAGCATGCGATTTCAAACGCAGGGAGGGGAGGGAAGTGCTGAGACTCGGTGACGGTTCCCCGTTTCGCAGCGAGACTCGCTGCTTCTACGGACCAAACTAGTCTCAGCACTTCCCTCCCCTCCCTGCGTTTGAAATCGCATGCTAAACCGCATGGAATATATAAGATTAACATTCATGTATTCATTATTCACCTTGTGCCACTGCACCGTGTAAGTACCGTATCTGATGATATAATAGTCCACATATCAAATTTGTATTAACCCCTCACGACCTTGCCATATCACTTTTTAGCATTTTTATTTTTTTCAAGAACCTTAACTTGTTTATTATTCAATCAATATAGCAATATAAGAGCTTCTTTTTTGCGGAATGAATAGTACTTTTGAATTACATCATTTATTTTACCACATAGTGTTCAGCAAAAAAAAATTCCAAATGCAAAAAGTGCAATTACATGTTTGTTTTGGTGGGAGGGCGGTTATTCACCATGTTTCTTATATGGAAAAACTGACATGTCAATAAGATGCCTTGTGTTGGTACTGGTTTGTAGATACCAAATATGTATACTTTTACATTTATGTAAGCGGTGAAAAAAATTCAGATGTTTTTGAAGAATTACGCTTTTGCGCCATATTCCGCGACCAGTAGCATTCTCATTTTTTTGGAATCTGGGGCTGAGTGATGGCTTTTTTTTTGCATCCTGAGCTGATGTTTCTAATGATATCATTTTTGGGTAGATGCACTGTTTTGATCTCCCAGTATTGTATTTTATTGCACTGTTGCAGCGACCAAAAAAAAATGTAATTTTGGCATTTGGACTTTTTTTTTTCATTATGTAGTTTACGGCTCTCATTAATTGATGTTTTGATTGATCGGGCATTTCTGAACAAGGCGATACCAAATATGTGTATTTTTTTTTTTTTTTTTTTCAATGGGGCAAAGAGGGGGTGATTTGAACTTTTCTGCTTTTTTCTTTTTTTCTTCACATTTTTAAAAACTTTTTAGTTTATTTTTTATTTTACACTGCCCCCTAGTGTCTGATCACTTTTGCTATGCAGAGAGATGTCTCCAGGAATCCACAGGAAGTGATTACAGAAGTGATTACAGACAGCATCCAGGGTTATTATAGGACCCCGGGCTGTCAAGGTACCCATCGGAGGTCCCTTGATCATATCTTGAGACCTCCAATACCGTCGGGGAATGGTGCAATCCCCACCGTGGTGCTTTGGATCTCGCGGTAATTGACAGTATGATCCAAATGGTTAACACTAAAATTGGATCAATGGACTAATCGGTGCTGCTAGCTACACATCTCAGCTGATCAGATCACCTGAGATATGGGGGATGATGCAAACTCAGCACTTGAGCTTGCCTCAGAGTGAGGGACACAGTCAGGAAAAAGAATTGCGCTTTTGGCACCATTTTCTTCAACTCGTAAGTTCAAATTTTTTAGGATTTGGGGCTGAGTGATGGCTTATTTTTTGTGGCTTGAGCTGACATTTTTAATCATACGATTTTTGAGTAGATATATTGTTTCATTGTCTGTATTGCATTTTATTGCAAAGTTGCTGCTCCCAAAAATACTTAATTTTGGCATTTCTACTTTTTTCCCTACGCAGTTTACAAATTTGATAGATTTTATATTTTGATAGACTGAGCATTTCTGCAAGTGTCAATACCAAAAGTGTATACCGTATTTATTTAAATAGGTTTTATTTTCAATGAAGCGAAAAGCAGCGATTTTAACTTTTTATGTTATTCTCCATTTTTTTCATCATTGAATTTTTTTTTATCATATACTTTTTTTACTTGGCCTTTTACAGTGCCCCAGCACTGCAATGTGCAATTGCTTGTCCTTTTCCTGTTCTGGCCATCCACAGGAAGTGAGTTATGATAGCATCCGGGGTCTTGTGACCCCAGGAGGTTAGGGCAACACATCGAGACCATTTGATCACATCATAGGGTTGCCAGTGCCGACAGGGAATGGTATGATCCCCGCTGCTCTGCATTTGGTCGCACTGTTTGTAATTGACAGCGCAATCTAAAGGGTTAACAGTGATCCAACGGTCCTGTTAGCTGCACATGTCAGCTGATAAGACTCGATGTTTCTCGGGTTAGAAGTGTAGATCTGTGATGCTAACTGTGTTTCTAACTGTTGTCTTGGGGAAAACCAGTCCTAAGATTGTCTATAAGTATTTTCCGATACTCCTAATAAAATTATGGAACAAAAAAAATAAAAATCTGATAGCCCCCAATTTTGGTACAACACTTAGGAAGGAAGAAAATTAAAATGAAACTTACTACAGCGTGGAATTTCACAGTGTTCCCACCGTTTGTTTGGATCAGAAGTAAAGCACCATGGTCGTGGTTCTCCATCTGGATTGCGGCAGTAATTATTTATAAGATTTTTCTCTGGAATGCTGGCAACAAACAAAAACAAAGGGCATTTAAAATCTTGAAGGCCGAGAAGACAGTTGTCAAACAGTAGGACAATAGAAATAGTAGTCTGCACTGTGTGCAATCCAAGAAACCCAAGAATATAGGCAAGATGGGATAAAAGGGTTTATTGTCTGTGCTTTGAAGCTAATCTTGCTTCTTCTTCATGAGAACCACAATATTAGATTGCGCTTGGTGTCCCCTTTGAGTATAAAGTAAAACAGAAATCAAACAAGCAAAGAAACAAATCGCAAATAACATTAAAAAAATTGTAAAATTTTTAATGCCAAACTTAAGATGAAAACAAGATCATAGAGGTAAAAAAAAAAGCAGAGAAATAAAATTTGTACTTTTCATCCGTGTTCACCAATTATTTATCAAGGCAGAAATCAAAGTTATTGACAGGTCGCTGTAACTCATCTTCTTAGACTCTCTTTTAGGGTTGGTGCCTCAGGATTCTAGGATGGCTGATGTGGTAGCGGTATTTAGGAAAGGTATGAAGGTGGATCCAGGCAACTACCATCTGGCAAGTCTAACATCAGTGGTGTGCAAAGTTTTGAGGGTATTACAAGAGATGACATGCAAAAATATATCACAGAAAATAAAATAACCGACAATGAGCATGGATTCACAAAAGACAAGTCATATCTTACTAACATGGTGGGCAGGGCCGTATTTGCCATTAGGCACGTGCCTAGGGCGGCGCCATTCATAGGGGGCAGCGTCTCAGCGTGTTTACTTTTTTTTTTCTCTTTTTCCTTCCCCGTGTCGGCCGGGTCGTAAGCCCCACCCCCTCATAACCCCCCTGTCCGTCATCAGGCCCGCCGCCTGCCGGAAGAGAGAAGGAGGGGCCCGCCGCGGAGGAAACCGTGTCAGAGAGCATGGGGGGGGCGGCAGCAGAGACGGGGATTTGAAGTTCCCGCCCGGGCAGCACATCCAACGGCGGCGGTGGCTCAGGCAGCGCTGCGCCGGGTAAGTGTGTGAGGAGCAGGCAGCAGGGTGGGTACAGCTTCAATGCCGGTGTCAGTACACTGTGCATCGATTCGCAGGGGCTCCAGTAGTTGGGAACAGCCGAAGATGGGGTGCAGGGATGGGGCACAGGGACGGGGCACAGGGGTGCAGGGATGGGGCACAGGGATATGGATGAGGCACAAGGGTGCAGGGACAGGGCACAGGGGTGCTAGGATGGGGCACAGGGGTGCAGGGATGGGGCACAGGGATGGGGCACAGGGGTGCTGGGATATGGATGGGGCACAGAGGTGCAGGGATGGAGCATAGGGGTGCTGGGATATGCATGGGCCACAGTGGTGCAGGGATGGGGCACAAGGGTGCAGGGATGGGGTGCAGGGGTGCAGGGATGGGGCACAGGGATATGGATGAGGCACAGGGGTGCAGGGATGGGGCACAGGGGTGCTGGGATGGGGTGCAGGAGTGCAGGGATGGGGCACAGGGATATGGATGGGGCACAAGGATGCAGGGATGAAGCACAGGGATATGGATGGGGCACAGGGGCGCAGGGATGGGGCACAGGGGTGCTGGGATATGGATGGGGCACAGGGGTGCAGGGATGGGGTGCAGGGATGGGGCACAGGGGTGCTGGGATATGGATGGGGCACAGAGGTGCAGGGATGGGGCACAGGGGTGCTGGGATATGGATGGGGCACAGGGGTTCAGGGATGGGGCACAGGGGTGCAGGGATATGGATGGGGCACAGGGGTGCAGAGATATGGATCTGGCACAGGGGTGCAGGGATATGGATGGGGCACAGGGGTGAAGGGATATGGATGGGACAGGGGTGCTGGGATATGAATGGGACAGGGGTGCAGGGATATGGATGTACACAGGGGTGGTCCGGGTGCCTGGTGCTGGAGACCGGGAGCCGCAGAGCAAGAAGCTGCTGGGATAAGGGATCCAGAATCAGGAGCATGGAGTCAGGTAAGGCACTGTTACAGGCGAAGGTAGCAGCCTGGGGGGGACAGAATGAAATAGATGGATGGATGGGGCAGCCTGGAAGAGGGGGCAGAATGGGATGGATTAATGGATGGACGAGGCGGCTTGGAAAAGGGGGCAGAAGATGGATGGAGGAGGGGGGGCATGGAAAAGGGGGCAGAAGATGGATGGGTGGATGGGGGAGAAGGTACATGGAATGTAGGGGAGAAGCTACATGGATGAGGGAGAGGCTGTGTGGAACATGGGAGGGGAGAGGCTGCATGGAACATTGGAGGGGTATGGGGGGGAGAGTATGAACTGCATGGGACATATGGGGGGTGAACAGTATGGGATATGTGGAAGGAGGATGAGCAGTATGGCATACACATTTATATAGGGAACGTACTATCCTGGTGATGTATTTTTTTTTTTTTTTTTAAACATTAAATTTTTATTGAGGTTTTTGCAAAACGTGAGAAACAAACATAACATGACAGTGTCTGATCTTTGTCGGAAACAGAAGCGAGGGATCTAATAGACACTAGACATCTAAAGCACCTAAAACATCAATAATAAGAAAAGTAAGTGTTATAAGGGGGGAAATAAAGATAGAAGAAAGAGAGAGAGAGGAGGGAAAAGGGAGGGGTTGAGGGGGGGACGACGTCAGGTTGTGTTGGAAGTCCGGAAAAGGGGAGGGGAGAAACCACGCGGACTGCAGCATAGACCGAGTAACATTATGTCTGGAACTCATTGAAATAAAACAAATGGTGGCTTCGCTTCAACGGCCCAAATCACAAATCACACTCGATTTAAATAGAGGTCCTGGTGATGTATTGATGGTGGTTCTTATTATGTATTATTGTATTGATGGTGGTATTGACTTGTTTTGGTGCTGTATTACTGTATTCACAATGGTTCTGGCAATATACTGACAGGGGTTCTAGTAATGTGTTATTGTATTGCCGGTGGTTCTGGTGATGTAGTCATGTGGATGTTATAATCTTTAACTTAACAGACTTGATCCTAAAACATAATAGACATTGCTTCCGGATTATCAACGACCAAAGGGGCGGCTGCCGCGGCAAATTTTTCGACCGCCCCGGGCGCCACAAACAGTTGCTACGCCACTGCCAAGGCGGGCGGTAGCACATTCCCGACAGGCAGGCAGTGGCTGAGCTCAGCTATGTTTGAGTCAGTAGTGCCGCCGCCCGCCGGGCGTGTGTGAAGATGCAGCATGGGCCAGGGCAGGGGGCATCAATCATCATGCATCAGATTCATGATGCATCATCATTGATGGCGATGGTGGATAGGCGGGGAGACGTCGCAACAGGCATAAAGTACAGTGACGTGCACAGTACAACAACAACCCACAAGTCTGTACTAGCAGTCTGTAACCAGCTAGCCCCAGCTGAGCCAGCAGGAGGAGGGAGGGAGTCAGCAGTCAGGAGGACATGGGCAGCATGGCATGCTGGCAGCAGCGGCAGGGAATGGACCCTCTGGGTAAGGCCCCCGGCCTTTTCCCCCCCATATGTATCTATGCAATGCTGCAGCCATAGGTATTTGTGGGCCGCTCCCATCCCCCACATATGTATCTATGCATGCCTGCAGCGCCCCCAGCCCCAGTTATTTGTGGGCTGCTCCCATATGTATCTATGCAATGCTGCAGCAGCTCCAGGTATGTGTGGGCCACTCCCACCCCCCACATTATGTATCTATGCAATGCTGCAGCGCCCCCATCCCCCCATATCTATGCAATGCTGCAGCGCCCCAGCCCCGGGTCTGTATGGGCTGCTCCCTTCCCCCATATCTATGCACTGCTGCAGTGCCTGCAGGCTGCTGCAGACAAAGTCTGTGTGGGCCGCTATCACCCCCCCCCATATGATATGGGGGTAGAGGGGTCGGGATGACAGCGGCCCACACACAGACCTTGGCTGCAGCAGCAGGCACTGCAGCATTGCATACATATGGGGGGGATGGGAGCGAGTGGCCCACACAGACCTGGGCTGCAGCAGCCTGCAGGCCCTGCAGCATTGCATAGCTTGGGGGGGGGGAGGGATGGGAGCAGCCCACACAGACCTGCTGTAGCATGCTATATGGGAGAGAGCCGGCCCTGGCCCGTAGAGCTGCAGCATACCAAAAAGGAGGGGGGCTGTAAGGTTTTCAGTCTTTTTTTGCTATATCTGTTGTTATGTTTGCATTTAGTGTATTTTGTCGGCCATCTTGTTTCCTGTCATGTGTAATGACTTTTGCCCTCAACCAATATGGAGTTCTCAGCTTGTCGTCGGCCATCTTGTTTCCTGTCCTGTGCATTGACTCTTGCCCTCAAACAATATGGAGTCCTCAGCTTTGATGTCCCTGCCCTGTTTCTTGCCAATTGCCCTTTTAAACTACTTCAGCTGGTTAACCTGTGCTCCAGAATCAGGTCTGCAACCAGTTTGTGTCTTGCTCTCTGAAGCCTGGATTCACTCTGCCTGGAATCATCCTGTTTGCCAGCAACATCTGACAGGAAAGTAATGGACTCTGAATGACTTGTGCTATGCTTTAATGCTCTGATGTCCTTGGTTGTTTGCCTTGCACTCTGCAACTACATTTATGTTATCCTGTTGATGCACTAACTTGTATGAAGCAATACAAGAGCTGCTTAAGAAGCGTATGTCTCATGTGTCTCATTATACCCATGCATTAGACTCTATATAGACTGTATCATATATGACAGATTCTGGAGCCATAATAGAGTCTGCTGGGTCTAGGACAGTGCTGCATCTGCTGCCACCTGTATAGAGATTTCTGGATCTTTTGCCATTGGAGAGCTGCTGCAGACCGTGGATCTGAGATATCGATATATGTGATGATAGTGGTTGTGGCTTCTCACAACCTTTCCAGGTGAGCACATTCCCTTCTTTTAAGTCAGGAGTGTTACCACAGGTAAACACTATTGTGCTCCTTTTCTTCCTTTCCAGCCTCTCTGCCGTGCAGCTTCTGGGAATATGGAGGACCCCGTTAAACATCTGTGCGACGTGACGGATTCAATCCTTGCTGACCTACAGGCATTGAAGACCAGCTTTGCAAGCCTGCGGGATCGCGGTGATCATAATCTGCAGGTGTTCGGACAAACCACGCAGGACTTACGAACCCGGATTGAGGTTCTGGAGGGACGCGTCCACATCCCAACTTCAACCCCGGTTATTGGAATCCCCAAGCTACCACCATTCCGTTTTGGCGGTGAACGGGAAAAATTCAGGGGATTCATTAATCAATGCAAACTGTTTTTTGCGGCTCATGCGCCACAGTTCCTTACTGAGCGATCTAAAGTATTGACAATAATTATGCTACTCTCCAACAAAGCTCTCACATGGGCAAACCCCCTAATTGAGACTGACGATGACTGTCTAAATAATCTTGATGCTTTCATTTCAGCTATGGGGCAGGTATTCGATGATCCAAACCGCGGTGCTACAGCGGAATCAGCCATGTTAACTTTAAGCCAAGGTAAGCGCTCGGTAGCGGAGTATGCTTTGGATTTCCGGAGATGGGCTCTCGACACCACTTGGGATAGCTCTGCTAAGAAGTCGGTTTTCCGGAAAGGATTATCCTCTGTGATTAAGGACGAACTCGCTCGTGCCGACCCACCTACAGCATTAGGAGATTTTATCAACTACTGTATTCGGATCGATGCTCGGCTTACTGAACGCAGACAGGAGAGATGGTCGGAGATAAAGCGCACTAATCATTTATTTCCTCCCTCTCCAGCTAAGGAGTCCTTGAGCAGGATTATACGAGAACCCGAACCTGAGCCTATGCAGGTGGACTCTTTACAGAGACGGGTCAGTGATGCACGTAAGGAACATCGAGTAAAGGAAAATCTGTGTTTCTATTGCGGTAAGTCAGGACATTTCATTATAAACTGCCCCAGTCGTTCTCGTAAGACAACTGCAGCCATCATACACTGCGAGTGCTGTGAGAGGGGTTCTGTCAGGTCCGAACCACAGATCCCAGAGAGAGTAGAGGATACAGACATTGATTACTCAGACTTGAACTCTGTTATCTCTGAGCCGGATGCACGTGTTACTGCAGCAGTTTTTCAGGTTTTTTCAGCGGTTTCCCAGCTGAGTTGTAAGAACAACAATTCTCATTGCTTTATTCCCCTCAAGCTCAGGGTTCACTCTGTCTGGGTATCTACCTCCGCTATGATTGATTCAGGGGCAAGCGGCAATTTTATGGACATCTCCTTCGCTGAGAAACTTGGAGTACGTTCAGTAAAGAAGGCTACTCCTGTACAGATGGAGACCGTAGATGGCTCACTGTTAAACTCTGGACCAGTGGATCAGGAGACGGAGCCCTTAAAGGTCCTCATGGGTAATGACCATCAAGAGAGTCTGTCATTTATGCTCATCTCTTCTCCTCATTTCCCTATTATTCTAGGACTGCCGTGGCTGCAGGCTCAGAATCCTACGATTAACTGGGAAACTAAAGAACTGCACTTTCCAGAGAAACAGATAAGTCCAGAAGCTTCAGTCTGCTCCATTCCTAAAGGACCAACATCAGTCTCTGAGCTACCAGCCATATACCGTGAGTATGCTGACGTGTGTGACAAAAGGAACGCAGACCTGCTACCCCCTCACCGTCCATATGACTGTCCAATAGACCTGTTACCAGGTGCGGGAATACCTTTTGGCAAGATTTACTCTTTGGCAGGGCCTGAGCTAAAGGCTCTCAAAGACTATATAGACGAACATCTAGCCAAGGGCTTCATACGCCCCTCTTCATCTCCTGCTGGTGCACCAATCTTCTTTGTGAAGAAGAAAGATGGATCTCTTAGGCCCTGTATAGACTATCGGGAGCTCAATAAAATCACGATCAGAAACCGTTACCCACTACCGTTGATCCCTGAATTATTGGAGAGAGTACGGCATGCAAAACTCTTTACAAAGTTGGATCTCCGTGGGGCCTATAACTTGGTCCGCATTAGACCTGGGGATGAATGGAAGACAGCTTTCAGGTCACGCTACGGACACTTTGAATATCTAGTAATGCCGTTCGGTTTATGTAATGCTCCAGCAACTTTCCAACATTTGGTGAATGACATTTTTAGGGACCTCCTGGATACATTCATTGTCATTTATTTGGATGATATTTTGATTTTTTCTAATTCCACAGAGGAGCATCACAGACATGTGAAGATGGTCTTAGAACGCCTTCGACAACACCATCTGTATATCAAACTGGAGAAGTGCGAATTCCATCGAACGGAGATCCAATTTCTGGGGTATGTAATGTCATCACGAGGAATTAGTATGGATGAGGGTAAGATCCAAGCCATTAAAGCCTGGCCGGTCCCCAAGAATGTGAAGGAGGTCCAGCGCTTTATAGGGTTTGCTAATTTCTACAGGCGTTTTATCAGGAACTTTTCTGAGGTTGTGTCTCCCATTACACGGCTTACCCGCAAGAACTCTGCTTTTACCTGGACCCCCCAGGCTCAAGAAGCATTTTCCCGTTTGAAAGAGAAATTCACCACGGCACCTATTCTGGTGCATCCTAACCCTGAACTTGCCTTCATAATAGAGGTGGATGCCTCAGACAGTGCCATCGGAGCTATCCTCTCCCAGAGGACAGGTGAGAAAGAAGTCTTACATCCCTGTGCTTTCTTTTCCCGGCGGTTGTCTCCTGCAGAACGGAACTATGATGTGGGTAATAGAGAATTGTTGGCCATCATCGCAGCCTTCAAGGAATGGAGACACCACCTTCAGGGAGCTGCGCAGCAGATAATCGTGTTGACTGACCACCGCAATCTTGAGTTTATCAGATCGGCTAAGTGCTTGACTCCTCGCCAGGCTCGTTGGAGTCTTTTCTTAAACCAATTCAGTTTTGTTATCTCCTATAGGCCAGGATCGCGTAATGGAAAGGCCGATGCGTTGTCTAGACTCTACTCAACTGAGACAATTCCACTCACGTCTCGTAAGACTGTTATCTCTGATTCCAGGTTCCTGGGAGTGCTTCATAATCAAGACTTGCTTAACGACATCAAGGAAGCATACCATACGGATCCCTGGCTGGCACAACCGTCTTGTGAAGTAAGTCTTGTATATAAGAACGGTGTGTGGATTCAGGGGCAACGCCTGTATATTCCTGAAGCAGTCAGGGTGAGAGTACTGCAACTCGTCCACGATTCTAAGATAGCGGGGCATAGAGGAGTTCTGAAGACTCAAGAATTCCTGTCTCGCTTCTTTTGGTGGCCCACATACAGAAGAGATGTTCTAGGTTACGTCACTTCTTGCGAAGTCTGTGCCAGATGCAAGACTCCACGATCTTCGCCTACGGGTCTATTACAACCCCTACCCGTTCCATCCCGTCCATGGGGATCCATATCTATGGACTTCATTGTGGAGTTGCCAACCTCTCAAGGAAAGAACACAGTTCTGGTGGTGGTGGATCGGTTAACAAAGGCAGCCCATTTCATTCCGTGTGTTGGTCTACCCACTGCGAAACACACATCGGACTTAATCATTCAAAATGTGTTTCGCCTGCATGGCGTACCGGATGAGGTTGTATCTGATCGAGGGGTGCAATTCACTTCAAAGTTTTGGCAGCACTTCTGTGCTGCGTTGGACATCAAAGTTAACCTGTCTTCTGCCTTTCATCCGCAGACAAATGGACAAACCGAGCGGACTAATCAGACCCTAGAACAGTATCTCCGCTGTTTTATCTGCCACCTACAAGATGACTGGGTGGATTTGCTTCCACTGGCTGAATTCTCTTATAACAACTCACAGAGCGCTTCCACCAAGCAGTCACCCTTTTATGCCAATTTGGGTTATCATCCTAACATCCTTCCTCGACTTCCCATAGATTCACCTCTTCCAGCTGTAGCCGACAGAATCACCTCTCTACAAAGGAACCTCGATCTGCTTAAAGAGAATCTGGAATCAGCTCAGGACAGGTATAAAAAAGCGGCAGATAGGTTTCGTAAACCTGCACCAACCTTCAAGGTAGGAGATTTGGTCTGGCTGTCAACTAAGAACCTTAAATTGAGAGTACCATCATCCAAATTGGGTCATAAGTACGTTGGGCCCTATAAGATTAATAAGCTCGTCAGCAACGTTGCCTGTCGCCTTCAACTTCCAAGATCTATGAGGATTCACCCCGTGTTCCACGTTTCTCTACTAAAGGCTGTGACTCCCAATTCATTCCCTGGTCGTTCTTCTTCCCCTCCTGCTCCGGTACTCATCGATGGCCAGGAGGAGTTTGTCGTGGAAAGGATCCTTGACTCCAGGTTGCGTAGAAACGGGGTGCAATACCTGGTAAAGTGGCAGGGCTATTCTTCTGAGGACAACTCGTGGGAGCCGGCCTCCAATCTCCATGCTCCTCGGTTACTCCGCCAGTTCCATCGGAGGTACCCGGGGAAGCCTGGACTGGGGCCATCCAGAGGCTGTCCCTAAGGGGGGAGTAATGTAAGGTTTTCAGTCTTTTTTTGCTATATCTGTTGTTATGTTTGCATTTAGTGTATTTTGTCGGCCATCTTGTTTCCTGTCATGTGTAATGACTTTTGCCCTCAACCAATATGGAGTTCTCAGCTTGTCGTCGGCCATCTTGTTTCCTGTCCTGTGCATTGACTCTTGCCCTCAAACAATATGGAGTCCTCAGCTTTGATGTCCCTGCCCTGTTTCTTGCCAATTGCCCTTTTAAACTACTTCAGCTGGTTAACCTGTGCTCCAGAATCAGGTCTGCAACCAGTTTGTGTCTTGCTCTCTGAAGCCTGGATTCACTCTGCCTGGAATCATCCTGTTTGCCAGCAACATCTGACAGGAAAGTAATGGACTCTGAATGACTTGTGCTATGCTTTAATGCTCTGATGTCCTTGGTTGTTTGCCTTGCACTCTGCAACTACATTTATGTTATCCTGTTGATGCACTAACTTGTATGAAGCAATACAAGAGCTGCTTAAGAAGCGTATGTCTCATGTGTCTCATTATACCCATGCATTAGACTCTATATAGACTGTATCATATATGACAGGGGCGGCCCACAGACCTGCAGCATGGGCTGTGGAGTCAGAGTCGCAGCCCATTTTGGTGGAGTCAGTAGAAAATGGACTGACTCCGACTACTAAAATATATAACAAATTGGGTATAGTGGTTCAATGTAAAATGTGCTGAGTTTATTATTGTTATGAATTATTTTTATGTTCTTTCTAAAGACCTTTATTCTTGTATTACAATAACGTTTAAAACCTGATGTTACCATTGTTCTACAATAAATCTATCACATAAACATCAGCCGTGTTTGGAGGAGTCAGGGTTGAAGGACTTGTAGTGGGAGTCTGGGAAATTCAGGAGTCGGAGTCAGTGGTTTGACTTACACTATTCACACTAGCATTAGCCTTTTCGCTGACGGATCTGTGTAAAACTTAGAATTCTGCAGCCTGAGCACAAGCGTTAACGTGGTGTAACGGTGTGTTCAGGCTGCCTATATATCCGTTACTGCAAACTGCGTTTCTGTGTGCGCTCAGAAATAGCACATATCCAGGACTTCTGTGTGAAGTGGCCGGCTGCGATGGGAGATCGATAACCGTAGGGATATATGGGCAGCCTGAACCCAGAGTTAACGCTTGCGCTCAGGCTGCAGAATTCTATGTTTTACACGGATCTGTCAGAGAAAAGGCTGACACTAGTCTGATCCTATCCTTACCAACTCCACATCCCTATTTACAGCATGCTATATGCTGCAGGGGTGTTCACACAGACCAGCAGCATGCTGTTTGAAGTCCTGTTGGGTTTTGCCCACGGAGTGAGACTTCTCTGCCTCTTATCTATGTACTGACCTGTCAAATGCGGTGTAGATCACGCTCCTACGCCAATTCTAACAGTTCTGTGTGTACAAGTGGCGCAGAAGTCCCGCTCTGCAGGCAAAATCCAACATGACTGTGTGGCACCCTGGCACCTTGTTGGGCACCACAGAACTCTTGGTTACGCAAATGGAGCAGCAACAGCAAAGCAACACTCACAAACAACAAAACACCTAACAACACCTTAGAACACACCTGTTTCACCCCAAGCCTCTAGGGGGAGCTCCACTGGTCACTTTGAGCCAGTTCCCCCTATAAATAGGATCCTGGAGGGAGAAACACCAGAGAGTGTGCAGATGCTAGAAGAGCTGCAGGACGTGTGCAACCACCGGTTCTGGAGCTATACTAGGACCAAACCAGCACACCTGCCCAGTGAGAGACCCTTGCAATTGGGGTCAGAGGAAAGGAGAAAGCGCCTCTCAGGGACACTGGAGTTACCTTAACTCTCCCTCACCAACCGGTTACTGGAACCGAGCTGTGAGAGCTACCAAGCCACCACAGAGAATCAGCACGCCTAACAGGGAGTTTAGTCCCCTGTTCACCTGATGCACCTACCGACGAGAGCCCAGGGAAGAGGATAGAATTGTCACCATCCCTTTAACAGAGCCCTCAGTGCAGTTACCCAGGTGAATCACATTCCATTGAGCGCACAACCAGGTCCGGCCAGATTCCACATCCACCCGACCTCACCAGAAAGACGGAGAAAGGAAGCCTAAAATTCTGCTTGCTGTGAAACTCCAGGAGCGACAACTTCACCAACCCGATCCGAGTGTACCTGTTTCCACCAAGTAAAGGTACCTAAAAGAGACTTTGTGTGTTTGTGCATTACTTCTGGACCCAGCACGCAGCACTACCAAGCTGCCTCACAACATCTTGGGCAGCTCCTGGCTCCGGGGACTCACGCTCGCCCTGCGGGGAGCATTCCATCTGGCTGCATCCCATCCCCTGGAGGCCTCAGCAGCGCTGGTGAAATCACCGGAATTCCCGCAGGTGGCGTCACGAAAACAATTAACCCCTACTGTTCAGCCATCCCCTTATTGATCTGGACCACCGGGTCCCACAGTCGCAGTTGCGGTTCCGTGACAAGAGAAGCAACAAGAGAAGCAGACGCCTGAGACGTGCAGAACCCGACTACGGTGAGTCAGAATTTGGCGTCACGAACAGGATACGAGCAGGCCTGTTCTTTAACGGGTATTGTGTGCTATTTTAATGACTGTAAATATCGAATTGTATATTTGAACTGCCATTGCTGCGCGGAAGGCGGGAAAAGAAAGGGCGTTACTGTGCAAAGGGCGCAAAGATAGGCCCCGCCCCCACGCTCTGACGACTTCCCCTGAACGCAGCAGGAACCGGAAACTCCCGTGGTGCCTCACTCCTCTCCGCGAGATCGACACTTCCGTTTGATTCGAAAGGACTGGCCGCGCTTAACTAAGGGGGAGCGAGGATGAGCGATCCGGATTGCAGCAACGCGGCACCCCCGCTAAACCAAGCGGCACCACTAAACGTACCTCCAAACGGACAGCAACACGCCGGCGGTATGCAACAACAACCCGCTCCGATTATGCCGATATCTCTGCCATACGTTCCGTATGCAGCCTGGTTACCAAAGTACAGCGGTACACCCGGTACCTTGGAGACGTTCCAAAGGAAGATATGCCAAGCGCTGGACATGTACGCTATGACCGGTAAGCAGAGGGCTTCAGTTATAATGGGACAGTTAACAGGTGCAGCCGAGCTGCAGAGCCGAAAATGGTCTATGGAAACTCAGGAGTCTGTGGAGCAGATATTTGCTAAATTAACCCGGGTTTTTGAACATCATACTGAGGCTGAATTAAGACTGTCATTCTACCATTGTAAACAAGGGGCACAGGAGAGTGTCCTGGACTATTCACTGCACTTACAAGAAGCACTAAGGCTGCCTTCACATTTGCGTATGGGAACGCAGCGTATGCTGCGTTCCCATAAGCATTCAAACGCATGCGCACTGCGGTTCCTATGTTTAACATAGGAACGCATAGTGCCTGCGTTTGCTGCGTTCGGGTGCGGATGCGGACGATATCTGCTCCTTCCGGTGTCCAGCATCCGCACCCGGGACGCAGCTTGCAGCATTTTTTTGTGCGTTTGGGGATCTTGGAAGATCAGCAAGCGTCCCCAAGCGCACAAAAAATGCATTGCCGTCAATGGGTCCGCAGTGTTCAGCGCTTGACAGCGCGGGAGAACGCTGCGGACCCATTGAAAAATCTCCCAGTGGCCGCCGGTGATGTCACAGGACCTCACCGACGGCCACCGGGAGATCAGCTGACCCTCTGCTGTCCTCCTTCTCCCCGCCGCCTGTAATCTCCTAGCGATGTCGGCGGGGAGAACAGCTGATGTGACAGCTGTTTGAAT
Organism: Allobates femoralis; assembly: GCA_033576535.1. NCBI lineage: Eukaryota > Metazoa > Chordata > Amphibia > Anura > Aromobatidae > Allobates > Allobates femoralis. The sequence continues at coordinate 397,773,022 of JARQOC010000001.1, forward strand.
CTTCCCACGCCGACATCTCCTCACAGTGTCGGCGCGGGAAGATTCAAACAGCTGTCAGATCAGCTGTTCTCCCCGCCGACAGTCCCAGAGCTTACCGGCGGCCGGGGGGCGGAGATCTCCGGCGCTGATCTCCGCCCCCAGCCCGCCCCCGGACAGCGCCGATTGGCTGCCGGGTTCCATAGTGATGTGTCCGCAGGCGGACATTATCCGCTGCGGACACATCATTTGGACCCTGCTTCTGACAGCGTTTGTGTCTGCATGCCATCAGCATGCAGACACAAACGCTAATGTGAAGCCAGCCTAAGACTGTTAAAACAAGTTGATCCTGATAGTGTCAGAGATAAAGACAGAGCGTTAACCGGACAGTTTATTGTGGGACTTAAACTACCTGAGGATAGAAAACAGGCAAGCTGGTGGTCCATGCAAAATCCTGGCACAGCAGAATTTGACACTTTGAGAGACTTAACAGTGCAGGGACAACGGCTCTCTGCAGTGCCTGATCCGACATCGCAGCAGCAGTATACTGACACCCCTTCCGTGCCGGCAGCGGCATCTCCAATCCCTGCGGTTCAGTCCAGTGCACAGACTATAACACCTGACCACTTTGAACAACTGTGTGCTAATGTCGAGCAGCTGATGAAGGACATGGCCAAGCTCCAAGCTAGGAGAAGACCCAAGACAGATGCAAGGTCATCGGACAAGATCCAGCTCGCTGATAGCCCTGATGACGTCCCGTGGATGAAGAGAAAGACACAGCAGCCGCGAGGAAAACCTGCAGATCGCCGCAGCCCTGACAGACACCGTGTCAGTAGAGGGACAATGGGAAGCTACAGTAAAGTTGGGGAGGGTGCAGCTAAAGAACCAGGGTATCATAGTGGTTCAAGATAAGCCAAACGACTGGGATCCACATGTGATACTGGGTACTAATATTATGGTCAAATGTATCAATGAAGTGTTGTTTTTACTCCAACAGAGTTTTGATGCTGGTAGACCAAGAGAAAAGAGAGCTATCCAAAAACAGATCCGAGCTTTGGTATATCAACAACAGGTAAAAATGTCTAATGGTGAAATTGGCAGAGTACGGGTCACAGATCCCATTCCAATTGTGGTACCACCCAGAAGTGAAATGATGATCTAGTGTCGAGCAGCCATGGGCCTCAGAGGGCAGGACAACCAAACTGTAGTAGAACCTGTAATGTCTGATAGTAGTCATACGCTCTTGACAACCAGAGGTTTGTTCGACGTGAGAAAAGGGAGAGTCCCCGTACGCATATTAAATTATGGTGATGACGAAGTCAAACTGCCAAGATATGCAACTGTCGCAAAATTGGACCAGGTTGAAAATAATGCTGTAATTGATGTAAAATCCTCTTCCCAAACAGTAACTGTCGAACCCCCTCACTCCAAAGATCAGTTAGAGAAATGGTGTCAAGAGCTCAGTGTAGGAATTGACAACACACCCACTCACCAGAAAAATGGAGTATACCGGGTAGTTCAGGAGTATGAGCAAGTGTTCAGTAAACACCCACTCGACTTTGGGAGGATTAAAGGGTACAACACCATATCCCCACAGGTAACCATGCACCTATCAAAGAAAGATACAGGTCTATACCACCCTCACACTACCAAAAAGCCAAAGAGATGCTTCAGGACATGAAAAATGCAGCAGTCATTAGGGATAGCTGTAGTCCCTGGGCAGCACCACTAGTCCTGGTTAAAAAGAAAAATGGTAGTATGAGGATGTGCGTAGACTACAGACAAATCAATAAAGTCACACACAAGGATGCATACCCGTTACCCCGCATAGAAGAGTCACTAGCTGCACTCAAATCTGCCAACTACTTCTCCACATTAGATCTTACTAGTGGGTACTGGCAGGTTGCCGTTGCAGAGGAAGATCGTGAGAAGACAGCCTTCACGACCCCTATGGGGCTCTGCGAGTTCAACAGTATGCCATTCGGGTTGTGCAATGCCCCAGGAACATTTCAGAGACTAATGGAGTGTTGCTTGGGCCACAAGAACTTTGAGATTGTCTTGTTATACCTTGATGATGTCATTGTATACTCCCAGACCTATGAAGACCACTTGGAGCACCTGAGTGAAGTGTTCGAGTCACTGTCCAAGTACGGGATGAAACTGAAACCGTCCAAGTGTCACCTGCTGAAACCCAAGGTCCAATACCTAGGACATGTGTTTAGTGCCGAAGGCGGAGCACCGACCCGGACAAGGCAACCGTCATCAAGGACTGGCCAGCACCAACTACTCACAAAGAGGTACGTCAATTTCTAGGACTGGTCGGGTACTACTGACGATTCATCAAAGGCTATACCAAGATAGCAGCACCCATGCAAGATCTCTTAGTAGGTCAATCCAAAAACGGCAAGATCAGGGGACCCCCCGTTCCACTGGGGACCAGAACAGGAACAGTCCTTCCAGAAGCTCAAAGATGCTTTAACAGGAGAAGAGATCCTGACCTACCCTGATTACAATCTCCCGTTTTTATTGTACACTGATGCAAGCAATGAAGGTTTAGGAGCAGTCCTATCCCAGTGTCAACAAGGGAAGGAAAAGGTGATAGCCTACGCCAGCAGAAAGCTCCGTCCCACAGAAAGGAACCCGGAGAACTACAGCTCGTTCAAGCTAGAGTTCCTGGCCCTGGTCTGGGCAATCACAGAGCGTTTCAAGCATTACCTGGCATCCGCCCCGTTCACAGCTTTCACTGATAACAACCCTCTAACACATCTAGAGACTGCAAAGCTGGGAGCCCTGGAACAGCGTTGGGTAGCAAGACTCTCAAACTACGATTTCACTGTAAAGTACCGGGCAGGTCACAAGAACGGCAATGCTGATGCCCTGTCCAGAATGCCTAACCTTCCTGAAGAGGGAGAAGATGTATATGACCTGGAGGAGATTGAACTACCTGTTTTCCGCCATACGGGTACAGCAACGTGTCATCAGGCGAACCAGAGATGTGTAGAGAGGACCGTGAACCCTTTACCTCACCATGACTGGAAGGAGGTTCAAGCTAATGATCCAGATGTCAGGCTGGTAAGAGAGCTAATAACTCAAGAACACGCCAACATAGACCCTGATGACTCACAGAATGCTAAGCGCCTATGGAAAGAGAAAGGACGGTTGTTTGTCTACCAAGGTAAACTATGCAGAAGGTATCTGAATCCCAGAACACACAAAGTCATCTGGCAGATTGTGGTTCCCAAGATTGAAGTCCGAATGATCCTTGAAACCTACCATGATGATGCATGACACTTTGGATGGAAGAAGCTGGAGAGACCTCTGAAAGATCGGTTCTACTGGGTCGGTATGCGAGGCTCAATTGACAAATGGTGTAAAAACTGTGGACCATGTCACCTTCGAAGGAAAGATCATCTAACTCAGAAAGCTCCATTGCAGCCAACTGCAGAGGTAGCAGGCAAAGCCTTCCAGAGTTACTTCTGTGCCCCATGGGTATCCAGACCAAGTCTTGACTGACCAAGGGCAAGCCTTCGAATCAGCTCTGTTTCAGGAATTCTTACGGCTATATGGGTGTAAAAAGATCCGAACCACACCTTATCATCCCCAGACAAACGGTCTATGTGAGAGAATGAATCACATTGTCATTGACATGCTCAAAACCTTACCAGTTAAAGAGAGAAATCAATGGCCTGAAAAAGTTCCAGACCTTGTGGATATCTACAACCACATACCTGTCAGTTCAACCAACTATACACCTGCTTACCTAATGCGAGCAAGACCAGGTAAATTACCAATTGATCTACAGATGGGAACCATTAAACCCACGCAAGATTCTTCTGATGAAGATTGGATCAGTCAACGCCAAGAATAGTACCACAAAGTACAAGGAAGTGTTGAAAGAAACCTGAACATCAGCAGAACCAAACAAGAAAAGGACTTTAACAAGCACGCCTCAGCAGAACCTCTTGCAACAGGTGACTTAGTGCTAAAAAGAAAAAGAAAAACCAACAAATTGGATGATAATTGGGAATCTGAACTCTATACAATTATGCCATCGCAATATGACAATTCCAAAACTTGTGTTATTAGTAAAGACCAAGGAATTACCTTCACAACTGTCTTAAGGGACCATTTGAAGAAATATCCAACACAGTTAATCCCACAAGTAACCAGTTACCCTGCAGTAACTACTGTTGAAGAACCAAAAGAAAATCTCGTCCATACAGAAATTGGAGATTTACCAGCCGACTGGCCACAATGCAATGGTGCATTCATCATACCAGTTATGCATTTCTAACCAGCCTGTAGAAAATCCACCAATACCAATTCAACCAGTTCAACAAGTTCAAGTGCAAGAAATGCAGCCTGTTATTTTGGAACCTGAGATTCCTGTAATCGGTGAACCTGCTAGTCCCACGGTAAGAGAGAGAATTCCTACACAACTACCTACAGAGGATAGTCCAGTAGACAGGTTACGTACTTACTATGGCATTACACAAAGCAGAAATAGAGAAAGAACCACTTTGTACACTACACCAACAGCTTTTGAAACTCCCACACTACGCAAATCCACACGTAGTACATTAGGACAACCCCCAAGCAAATATGGAGAATGGGTTTAAAATGTAGTGGAACCATATTACCTGTTAGTAAATGTAAATAGTAACTGTGTTCAGAAACTGTAAAAAGTAGTGTACAGAAAGGTGGAGGAACTGGGCTCTGTCCCATGTAAATTAAGTTGGGGACAGAAAGTGCCTGGTAGGGTGAAAAGGTTAGACCCGGCCTCCCAAGCAGGCACACCCATAGAGGATGTATAAAGTTTACAATGTGTACCCGTATATGTGTTTAAGCCATCAGAGACTTTACTGCTGGACTTTACCCCTTTTCCCCTTTTCATAAACTTGGACAATTGTCACAGGACTTGTGTGACCTAAAACTTACCTTTTTCCAGCCTGCGGCAGATGGACTAGTGCCGTATGGACTGCTTTTCATTTTTTTCCTGTTTTTCCTTTCTTTTTCAGTGATTTTTGTATTTTTCTTTAAGACTCTGTAAATACCTGTTATTAACTGTTATAAAATATAGAGGTTAAGTTGTAAAAGAAAAACTTTTTGCTCAGTCTGGGAGAACTGAAGTTAACTAAGGGGGAATGTGGCACCCTGGCACTTTGTTGGGCACCACAGAACTCTTGATTACGCAAATGGAGTGGAAACAGCAAAGCAACACTCACAAACAATACACCAAACAACACCTTAGAACACACCAGTTTCACCCCAAACCCCTAGGGGGAGCTCCACTGGTCACTTTGAGCCAGTTCCCCCTATAAATAGGGTCCTGGAGGGAGAAACACCAGAGTGCGCAAACGCTAGAAGAGCTGCAGTACATGTGCAACCACCGGTTCTGGCGCTATACTAGGCCCAAACCAGCACACCTAGCAAGTGAGAGACCCTTGTAATTGGGGTCATAGGAAAGGAGAAAGCACCTCTCAGGGACACTGGAGTAACCTTAACTCTCCCTCACCAACCGGTTACCGGAACCGAGCTGTGAGAGCTACCAAGCAACCACAGAGAACCAGCACACCTAACAGGGAGTTTAGCCCCCTGTTCACCTGATGCACCTACCGACGAGAGCCCAGGGAAGAGGATAGAATTGTCACCATCCCTTTCACAGAGCCCTCAGTGCGGTTACCCAGGTGAATCACGTCCCACTGGACGTACAACCAGGTCTGGCCAGATTCCACATCCACCCGACCTCATCAGAAGGACAGAGAAAGGAAGCCTAAACACTGCTTGCTGTGAAATTCCAGGAGCGACAACCTCATCACCCGGTCCGAGTGTACCTGCTTTCCACCAGTAAAGGTACCCAAAAGACTTTGATGTGTCTGCGTTTGATTCCTGAACCTAACAGCAGTACTACTGAGCTGCCTCACAACATCATGTGCAGCTCCTGGCTCCGGGGACTCTCGCTCGTCCTGTGGGGAGCGTCCCATCTTGCTGCATAACATCCCCCGGAGGCCTAGCAGCGCCGGTGAAATCACCAGAATTCCTGCAGGTGGCGTCACGAAAAGATTTAACCCCTTATCTGTTCAGCCATCCCCCTATTGATCTGGACCACCGGTCCCCACAGTCGCAGGAGCGGTTCCGTGACAAGAGAAGCAGATGCCTGAGATGTGCAGAACCCGGCTACGGTGAGTCAATGGCGCGTTCATTGAAGCGCCATTTTCTGGCGCTGAACCCAGCTCTTCCAGGGCCCTGGTGCGGTGGCTCACTGGGTAATAAAGGGGTTAGGGCCAGCTTTGCATTATCAGCTGGTCCTAAGCCGTAAATTCATGGCGGTCACGCTAATAGTTGACATTACTGCCATGAATTTCTAGTGAATTTTTAAAAAAACACAACACATAGAAAAAATATTTTTATTTGAAAAAAAAGCAAAAAACACTTAGGGACTCCATCTTTATTTAAAAGAAATCCTCTTCCGTCCGCCGTAGTCCTAAAACGCAATTTCAGCACTGCTACATCACTCTGCATAGACACACATGTCTATGCAGAGTGATTGCAGGCTGAGAAATAACAATCTCAGCACTGCTACATCACTCTGCATAGACACACGTCTATGCAGAGTGATTGCAGGCTGAGAAATAACAATCTCTGCACTGCTACATCACTCTGCATAGACACACATGTCTATGCAGAGTGATTGCAGGCTGAGAAATGAAAACAGTCAGGGTTCACCTCAGGTCATAGCTCAGGCTATGACCTGAGGTGAACCCTGCTGTCAAAGCCGAAGTCTGCCGACGGCCACCGGATATTGCCGACCGCCGGCAGAGCAGTGAATAAACCGAAAGTCTAACTAAATTAGACTAAATTATGACTTTTTTAGTCATTTTACAGGTGTAATTGCAATACTTTTATAGCAAAAAGACTTCATTTTCTGGAACAATTTAGGGGGTGCCAACAATTTTGGCCATGACTGTATGTAACTACATCATGTAAGAGAAAACTTTCCTCCTAATATATTTATCTTTTTTACAAAGGCATGGGATAGTTTAAATGTTCAAATTGTGAAAACTGTAGGGAACATGTCTTGACTTGTACTAGCTTTCTGACAGTAAAAAATGGCAAGTTTTGGCATACATGCATTTTGTCCAATTTGACTTCTCACATTGCTCCTGCTTCCTATAAAAAAAAAAGAAATACAAAAATTGTCTGTGCTTAACAGGAGTTGTTGGAAATGCAAAGGAGGGGGGAAATAAGCGGTTTTGAGGTGCTGCAAAAGATCAGAGCCAGACTTTTGGAAGATTAGTTTGTTTATTCAAGTGCACAGTCACTCACAACGCGTTTCGACGCATACTCCGTCTTCCTCAGGTGATGGAGCGCTATCAGCCCCCCATCACCTGAGGAAGACGGAGTATCCGTCGAAACGCGTTGTGAGTGACTGTGCACTTGAATAAACGAACTAATCTTCCAAAAGTCTGGCTCTGATCTTTTGCAGCGCCCTCAAAACCGTTTATTTCCCCCTCCTTTGCAATTCCATACACTTTGGTGTAGCGGTGAGGAGCAGCGCTTCAGATCAGTAAGCCGACTTACTAACTAACTGAGAGTCCAGGACCTGCGGTGACGTCGGTTACATGTGATCCCCTTCGTGACAGGCTCCCTGACAACCAGGAAGGAGGAATCCATGCGTGGTGCACGCTAGGCATCGGAGTCTCATACATCGGGTTGTGCAGGCTGCATAACCCGGCAACGTTAGTAAATCATCTGAAAAACCTTTTGCCCCAAGCCTATCCAGCGGATCTCACCCTGGAGCACTCCTCTGCTTTTCTCTTTTATCTTTATTAACAGGAGTTGTCGGGGGTTTGATTTAAGGTTCCTCAAAAATCTTCTAAAATTTGCAGCAAAACTTAGGGTAAATTATAGTGCAAGTCTAAGTATGCTCATAGTGGGTTTTCCTTTTTGGCACATTGAGAGGCAAAATTTCAAATTTATGAAAAATTATCTGTTGGTCATAAAAGGGTTGTCCACTACTAGGACAACCCCTTCTAATTCCACATGATTCCCCTCTATAAAATTAAAAAAAGCCCTTTCACAACTACCATAACAGCGCCATTCCAGTGGTGTCAGAGCTCACGTTCCCAGAGCTCACTTTAGGTTGTGACCCCTGGATTCTCTCTCCCCACCTTTGTACAGATGAGATAGTCAACAGGAAGCTTGAGCTGCGAAGGGCATTCACTTCCTGTTGATTCCTCCTGCATCCAAAGAAAGGAGAGAGAATACATAGGTGATTGGATGTGGGGCTTGCGTGACATCACAACATCACATGAACACGGGAACGTGAGTCTCATCACCGGTGGAACAGCACCACCAGGGAAAGTGAGTATGTGGAATCTGAAGGACATTCCCTTCTAAAACATATAGACAAACATAGTTACCTTTCGGGTTTATAGCCATGAGCATGAGGCTTTTGTGAATCCCAGTTTTGACACTCCAATCCAGACTTTGTTTTTGAAACTTTACCTCTGTAATTTTCTCCAGTACAATGAAAACATTCTTCTGCATAAAGAAAGAAAGCAAAAACATATTGATCACTTCTTATATATTTATCAAGCATTATTAAAGCACAATTCCAGCATTTTTTTTTATTGCAGCACTGAAGTGAATCTATGTCCCTAACCCCTATCTGATACTCACCTTCTGGCAGCTTCACATTTTTCCAGTGGTGCTCCGGTTGATCTACAGAATGTGTGGCCTGCTGGCAGCTCCAGTGTTTCATGGAGCATGTCAGAGGTGACAAATCAATATATCTCTATGAGAGCTTTGTTCTGGTCTTGTTCTTGCTTCATAGAGATGCTTTTAGCTCTTGTGATTTATCTTCAGACTTTCAGCCAGTCAGAAGCTATAAGCAAAGGATAATGCCGCGGAACTGGAGTGGCACCAATAAGAGGTGAAGATGCCAAAAGGTGATGACATGACCACATTAAAAGCGCCACTCCAGTGCTAAAAATAAATGCTGGACTAGTGCTTCAAGACTCAAAATGCTTGCACATCACATAGTTATCAATTAAAGGGGTTTTTCAACTTTGTGAATCCCCTCTCCCACTGGAGCAGTTTGCTTCAAATAAACAAACTAGCTTTATTCACCCTTCCAGGGTCTAACGCTGAGTCTGCACTGTTGCTCCCAGTGTTTGTTATTTTCTGGAGTGGTTAAGTCACATAGACAGCACTGCAACCAATCACTGAGTTAGTGATCTGAGCGATTCGTGCTGTAAGTGGTGAGTTCACTTTTTGGTTGCATCACGTCTATATGATATCAGTGCTGCCAACACTGGGAGGAATGGTGGAACCTTAGCACTGGGCCCCGGCGTGAGTAAAGAGGTGTTTTTGGTTTTGTTTGTTATTTAAAAGAAACTGCACTGATGAACAAAGGGTTTTCTGAAATTATAAAACAACTTTAATTTCATTTCCCCTTCTGACCTTCGCATTGTGGAATATTGCAAAACTCAAAGCGTTGATTTGGGTCTGTAGTGTAACACCATGGGCCATTTGGATCACCATCTGGGTTTCGACAAAAATTTGAGTCTAGGCCATCATTTGGGTAATTTGTAGGTGTGTAGCTGGAAAACACCAATGTTATAATAGCATTAAGAAAAAGATCATACACAGTAAAATAGACAATTTAAAGAGGACCTGTCACCTCCTCCCCCAAAGATTTCAATCTAAAGGCAGCGCAGCACTAAATGCAGCATATATGCTGCATTCAGGCAAGGGGTCTCCCATGTGTTTCTGATGAATAAATCATTAAATACAGCCTTTTAAAATATGTAAAACAAAGTCATGAGGGCATTACCAGATCCACATGAGTCAGCTCCTTCTCTGGGGGCTATTCCCACCCCTGCTTCTCTGTTTCTCCCTCCTCCCTGTCCTTGCTACCTCCTTGATGCCTGCCATTTCTCCTTGCTCCGCACCTGCGTCTCCTTGTACTATCACATGCAGGTGCAGAGCGAGGTGTTCCTATGTGTCGTGCCCCTACGCTCCTTTCTCCCCTCCTCACTCAGGGCGGGAGGAGGGAGCAGGAGCGAGGGGCCAACAATAGGAACACCTCGCTCTGCGCCTGCATGTGATAGCACAAAGAGACGCAGGTGCAGAGCAAGGAAAAATGACAGGCATCAAGGAGGTGGCAAGGACAGGGAGGAGAGAGAAACAGAGAAGCAAGGGTGGGAGTAGCCCCCAGAGAAGGAGCTGACTCATGGATCTGGTAATTCCCTCCTAACTTTGTTTTACACATTTTAAGAGGCTGTATTTAATGATTTATACATCAGAAACACATGGGAGACCCTTGCCTGAATGCAGCATATATGCTGCATTCAGTGCTACCTTTAGATTGAAATCTTTGGGGGGTTGAGAGGTCCTCTTTAAAAAAAAAACTGCAAAAAACTGGCATGCAATGATTTATTTACATAGGATTATGTATTCTGAATTGTTGACATACTACTCTTAAGTCTTTGTGGTAATCTCAATAATATCAAGCACAACAATCAGTTATTTTCTCATAAAATCATAGACTTTTGATGTTGTATGTCTTACAATATATTCTCATTATGACGGTATGATTAAGCTGCTGTAGGGCTGTGTTGTTTATTTCATTGTCATATGTTTAGCAAAATTAGCAACATCTCTGTTTTATGTCTTGCACTGTTTTGTCTATAAGATTGACTTGGAAACTAGTAGGCTCGGGCCTACGTCGGAGCATTTACTTCACATTTTTACGGTGTATTGTAAAAATGTGCAGGAAATGCGCTTAGTATATAGGCCAGCCAGTAAAGTCGATGTGACTTTGCCTATGATGTGCCGACATCAGTGCATTTTTGCGCAGCGTAATAGCTGCAGGTTTTTATGGATCTTTGATCAGTAAAAATCTGCATGGCCATGAAGACAATACAAGAACTGCCAAAAATTAGAAGGAAGAGGGACTCTGATATACAGTGTATTAGGCTGGCTTCACATCACGGTGTGATCCGGTCTGGGGCTGTCCGATATGAATCAGACAGCCCCGGATCGGATTTGAAAACAGAACCGGAGGGCAAATGTGGTGCTCCTGCGACCAGGGCGGCCACAGGGTGAACTGCAGCCTGGTAAGGTAGAGACGGTTGACTAAAAAAACATCCACACAGGTACACACACTGACCCTACGCCTAGGACTTTAGGTTAGGCAAGGGGTAGCAGGGGTTAAGAGTAGTGTGGGTGGAGCGTAGAGCAGCACTGAACAAGTGGGTGGAGAGACCAACAATAAAAAGCTAGGAACACACAGTTAGAGCAGAAGAAGAAGAACAGAACATTCAAGAGAAGAAGTTGAGGCAGATATTCCCAGGAAGAGAGGTTCCCTGGAGGACGCATAATCCTAGAGGATACATTCCTAGGAGAGAAAGCTCACTCCATAGCCGGAGGCGAGGGAAAGAAGCCAGAAACAGAGACATCCGACAGTGAGAAAGAATGAGCCTGGTGATACCACAGCCATACCTGGGACACTGGAGGCTAGGACGCTACAGCCAGAGAGTCGGCTCTGTAGAGGTGACCGGGGATACTCTAGGACCCTAATCATAGGACATACCGGTATGGGGCAGGTACTCCATGACCTGCAGCTTACCTACCACCACGCTCTAGGAACACAGCCAACAGACTAGGGCTAGTGACCCTGACAGAGAGGGACTCATCACACAAAAGCCCATGAAGGCAAGACCAAACCCGTGAGTGAGGAGACAGACAGAGGAAAGGGCCTGAAAGAACTTGAGGGAAGCAAGCAGAGGAGCTGCCTGAGCTGCAGAAACCCAGTTAACCGGAGCAGTGCTAAAGTGTGAGAACTGTAACATGAAAGAGCTGAAAGAACTGTAACTTATAAACTGTTGTGAACTGCTGCTAAAGAACCTTACGTAAAGTACCCGTAAGCTCACCATCGCCTCTGCTTTCTTCCAGCATTGCAGCAGAGTCCTGCCTGAGGAGCCAGAGACTGCTTTTTCTATACACTGGCAGGAGAAGCTGCAGCAGCGAAGTAAGTGTCTTGCACAGAGCACAATCCCTCACTAGGCCCCTCCATCACCACTCCACCTGCCCTGGGGACCCTCAGCCCTACCCGAGGAGGGCTTACCATCCACGCTCCCCCCCACCACTGCCCCCAACAGGAATACTGCAGTGGTGGTCCTACTGACCACATACCCCGGGTGGCGTCACGACAAATCCCCTGTAAATACTCCCTTTACTTGCCGCATCTGGGACAACAGGATCGGGCCTGGCACCTTGACACCCCCAGAGACAGTACACCCCGGTCTCGAGTACCCTGGTCCCTAGTGTGCGACATAAATATGGCTTCCATTCCAGTTTGCAGCCGGCTTCTGAAGTTCGCAGCTGCAGCTGCTGAATTTTCAAGATCGCAGCTAGCGGGCAGCTCTTGTCTATGGCTACTACCCTTTGCACCACTTCACAGCTACATTGCCCACATAGCAGATCCATCACATTGAGCCAGATCTCTTATCTGCACCTTTCTAAGCAGTTCAGTGTTGATTGGCAGGTGTAGAACCTGTGTCAAAAAAAGGATGTCAAAAGCAGAATCAACTATAGTCCTTGTGAGGCATGCCGGCGCTATGGCACGTGGCTGACATGACTCACATGGGCCTTGAGCTGTACACACAGGGTTAAGTGGTAGTTAGCTCTGTGGTAACAGCTAAAGGTGTTGATGAGACCAATGAGTGGCCTCTAAAAGAGCAGTGTGTTCTAATTGTTACAAGTCCGAGGAGTGGGTGTGCCAGATGTGGGTGTGGCAGGCAAGATAATAGTTGCCTAGGCCTGAGTTTGAGAGAGAGACCAGACATGATCCTCTGAGGGAGAGGACATGTCTCAGAGGGGTCCCATCCCCTTTGCGGGGATGAGGCAGGATGCCTGGCTCTCCATGCTGGAGACGTCGGTCCCTTTGAGCCGTATTAAGCATGTGGCCAGACCGAGAGTGGAGCACCTGAGTGTATGGGGGTCCTGGCTGAACTTGCAGGGGACTCACTCTACCTGTGTTGGTAAGGCTTGGAGGCATCTGGGCATCATGGGCAGGGTGAGGAGACCTTGGGGGACGCTTTGACTGCTCTGGAGCTCAGGTGGACCACAACCTGGTCTGGGCCTAGAGGGCTGAAGTCCATGCTGGACTGTGCTTGTGTGTGGTCTGGGCCTGACAAGGCTGATGTCCATGGTAGTCCATGAGTGACTGTGGATGTATTTGTGTGTGGGACCTGTGATGAGTTGGAGCCCATGAAGGCCAGGCGGTCGTGAGAGGGTCCCATTGACTGACTGTATGCTGTGAGCAGATAGATGCAGCCAGATTACGAGAGATGAGTGGAACCATGAGGTCAGAGGGCTGAGGGTTTGCAGCACCTGTAGGAGGGAAGACTGGCTGAGCCTGGAGGAGCTCGCATGGCAAGTCTGGTGCAGCCACTGTCCTGGAGGTCTGGGCCTGTGACGGCAAACTTGGAAGTGGCTGTTGACCTGGAAAACACGTGCTGAGGAGTCCTCAGGGATGCCTGGCTTGCCCTGGAGCTCAGGTGGCTGGACCCAGCTCTAGGCCTGGTTCTGACCAGCGACATGTGTAAAGGCCAGTGTGTGAGACTGGTATGGTCTCTGGTGTTCCATAAGGTGGGGACACGGACTATATTATGAATGCCAGGCGGAAAGCGATTATGACTTTGAGGAGCTACCTAAAGGTGGCACTGGAGTTCTTCCACTTCCTTACTGAAGTGCAAATTTGCATATATCTGAGAGGAGGGAAGTGGCTACAATCTCCTCACCTACTTAACTGTCTTCTTATGGTTGCAGGAAAACTTCTCTCCATAAGCTAGATAGCAAGTTCCCAGGCTCTGAAGTGATAGATTCAATATTGTTCCTCTATAAGAATAAGCTATGGAAAGCAAGTGTGGCACCCCTGCGGACCGGTGGCCACAGTATGGTACTGCAGCTGGGACAGGTAAGTTAGGCACCCTACACCAACACGCAACACAACCCCAATCCCTAGATCTAGTACTCCATGTCAGGCAGGGGATAGTGGGGGTAGCTGAGTGGTGAGTGGAGAGTAGGAAAGGAAACCCAGGAAAGGGGTGGAGGAACTAAAATAAACCCTAGGAAAATTAAGTTGGGGAAGGCTTTTGGAGGGTAGTGGAGTAGGAAGAGCACCCAAGCAGAGACACCCATGCAGCCCAGGCACTGACACACTTGCCAGAAAGAACACGGACCCAGCGGCCTGTGCCACTGTATGGCCAGTCCAGGTCCAAGGCTACTGACCAAGGAAGAAGCAGAAGGGGTCTAAGGTGGACCTGGGAGAACAGGTACACCGAGGGACCAGGTCGACACCAAGAGACCGTCCCTGTAGATGTGGCTGGGGAAGCTTCAAGCCCCTAACCATGAATTAATTGGCTGGGTACGGGGTCTTCATGTCCTGTACCACACCCCGGCACAACAAAGGAAAGTCAGTCACATAAGCCTAGGAGTCCCAAGCGGGAATCCACTGGAAAGTCCGTGACAGCTGGCCCGAAGTATGTGCGCGGGATTGAAGAGGCCCGAAAGGCACTAGAGAGGGGGTGCCTCTAGTAAGCCGACCCAGCTGCAGACTAGCCGGGACCGAATGACACTGCTGAACTGTAAACCGTACTGTGTAAAATGAGAACGTTGCAGTGAGTAAAGTACCGGTCAAACTCAGGACTTTGTGTGAGAGACTAATTCTCGTGGTGACTAGCCGGGGCTCGCCTGCACCTGCGGAGCCACTGACTGCATTTGCTGCACAGACAGAGACAGCCTGCAGGAAAGGAGAAGACAGTGACCGGACGGGAGCTACGGGAGCTCCAGTGATGTCAGTAGGTCTCACCATGGAACCTTCACACACACCGTATCATCAAACATAGACTATATACCGGCCCGGGGATAACCAGCCCTGCCCGTAAAGGGCTTAACACCTTGCTGCCATTTGCTATCATCCCCGAGACTGTGACAAGCAGCGGTGGCTCATATTGGCCACAAACCACAGGTGGTGTCACATCCATGACAAACTCTTTTTCCTTTTTATTTTTAATCCCCTTTTATTGACGTTGCCCAGGGCCAAGGAAACGGGCCGCGGTCACCACCGTGGCATCCCCAAGCAACAGAGACTGAAGGGGACCAGTCTCGAGTACCCCATGGCCCTGGCGAGCGACTCACAAGGGCATCCATAATGGCTAGTCGTGATCGAGTTTAACCAGTGTCAGTAAAATTTAGCTAAGAACCGACAGGTTCAATATGGTTCCTCTATAACAATAAGCTATGGAAAGCAAGAGTCTTTATCAGTGCTATTCGTGACCTAGTGTAACAAGTGTCAGAAAATGTAACTCATAAGTGACAGATTCATTTAGGATCTCTTTAGGAATAATCTTTAAGACTATGCTTTGCATTTGGGGTGGTTGCAGCTTCCTCCAAGAAAGGAGCCTAAAGTGTCAGTGTGCACTTAGCACAACCCTAGGGACTTCTGCCACATCCACAACCAGATAGAAATAAGGGCCAAAGAGCCCTATAAGGGCAAATAAGCCCATGACGAGCTGGAGGGAACTGAGGTCTGAAGGGGTTAAAAGGTTTAACCTACAGGGAACAATTTTGAGGTTAATGGATTGCTTGAAAGGTGGATCGGGGTGATTGAGGGAAAGGATCGGGGGGCTGGGCTCTGAGAGGGTATATAGAGGGGGCAGAGTTTGGGTACCTCCTCTTTGCTGGATGGTGCCAGATCCTGATGGACTGCAGCTCCTGCACTGGGATGGCCGACCTTGCTGCTTTGCTCGAGATGCTGCATGGGGCCTCTGAGGTCCTTGGTGTTGATGTTCTGCGGAAGCAGCTGGCCGCTGTGTTTGCTCCCTGCCCGGGGGTGCCTACCTCTGCACCCGGGCTTGAGCTGCATGCTAGGCAGTCACGGCGCCGGAGCGCTGAGGGGGCGAGGAGACGGTCTAGGAGCACCCTTATGGACCCTCCGCGATGGGGAAGCCGCCCGATGCCCACAGGGTTCTCCCTAGTCATCGGAAGGAATCCGCGCCGTGAATCCCGCGAACTGGAAGTGGGCGGAGCTACACAGAGCCCTACTTCTGGTTCGCGGTCTGCAAGGCACCGGGTCCGTTCTACGGCAGCACACAGTGACGGGAGGTGCCCAGCTTGAGGGGAATGTGGAGGACACTCCCTGCAGGCCGCAGGGGAGCAGCACGGGACGGGATCGGCTGCGGACCGAAGAGACCACCAGAGGGATGGAGGACGGCAGCCTGGGAGGAGAGGATGAGAGCTCCTGCAGAGGCAGGGGCATAGACTACGTTCTTTGATGACGGTTCCCTCCAGTAGCGATCGTGCTGGAGGGCGGACCCGGCTGGCAATGGACACCGTACGGTCTTCCTGCAGTTGGCAGGAAGGGAGACCAGTGGGGATATCTGAGGAGCTAGCAAGGTCCAGTAGCAGCAGATGAAGCCAACCAGCAGGACACGATGTGCAGATCAGGGTGCAGTGACTGTGGGGGTTGACGGCCGCCAGGAGCTGGCTGTCCCCTGCTGGTCCCCATTGAGGCTGCCAGCAGCGCTACGGATTCCGGAGAGGAAGGACACCTGTCGGTTGCGTCTGGAGAGGAAGAGCGTCAGCAAGAACCTTGTGATACTGCTGTTCCGGGATCGTCTCAGAGGCAGTCTGGTGAGAGATCATCGAATGCATTTAATGTTGCGGGTTGTGGGGGCACGGCGGCGGTTGTGGGGCCGAGTGATCGGGTTGTGGGTCCGAGTGGGCAATTAGCCAGGTTACCTGGGCCGGAGTTTTGGGGGCAGTTGTTAGGTGTGCTGAAGGGGCAGGTAACAGAGGGCTCGGCGGCTTCTTGATCAGGGACTCCACGGGAGCATGTGTGGGGCTGGACAGCCGGTGGTGGCGGCACAGGAGGACAGGGCATTGGCGGCTGGGGCGGTGGCTGCGGTGGCAGTGGCACAGGTGGCTGAGGTGGCGGCCACATCGGATGGGGCGATAGACAAGGAAAAGGAGAAGGAAGAGGAGTTAGTGCGGTTGGATGATAGGGCGCGTAGCGAAGTGTATGTGTGCTTCGAGAGTCCGCTTGGGACCCATTTGAAGAAGGAGGTGAGGGAAAAAATCTGGAAGGGGGAGTATGTGGAAATATTTTCCCTGCTTCCGTTAGAAAAGTTTAATTTAGATAAAATTAAACTGAGCGACTCCAAAAAGGAAAAGGAAGATGAAGAAAAGAGGAGATATAGATTGATTGCCAGGACCTTTATAATTGGCTACAAGCCTTAGCCATTCTGGCTAGTGTCATTGGGGAAAAGGAGTCGGAGCATTGCTCCGCCCTTTTCGGCTATATGGACTTGATAGGGGAGGTGTAGAGAGTGTATGGAGGCTTGGGATGGTTAAGGTATGATGAGCAGTTTCAGCAACGGAAAGCTCTGCGAGCTGGTATCAGGTGGGATCACAAGGATATTTCCTTGTGGATGCGGCTCCGGCTCATCCCTTTCATGGGGGCGCCGGGAGCTCAGGCGCAAGCGGTGGGTCCTCGGCGGGACAAAGAAAGGGGGCTTGTTGGCAGTATAATGAGGGACACTGCAAGCTTGGGGCAACATGCCACTTCAACCACGAGTGGTCCGGATGTGGAGGTAACCACCCTTTTGCCAGGTGTTTTAAAAAAGGAAAGGGGAAGGCAGGTGAGGGTGCTGGCAAGAGGGAGGATGCCGGTGAAGGTAGAGGCGATGCTTCCCTATTTAAATAGATACCCGGGTGTGCAGGCAGCTCAATTGTTGCGGTGAGGTTTTGTTGATGGCTTTAGGATCCCATTTGATCCTGATGCCCCCGTTTTTCGCCTGGGTAATTTGAGGTCCACTAGGGAGCATCCGGAGGTCGTGAATGAAAAGCTATTCAAGTGGGTGGAGTTAGGAAGGATGGCGGGTCCGTTCAAGGACCCTCCACTACCTAATCTTAGGATTTCGCCATTGGGGGTGGTACCCAAGAAGGAGCCGAATAAATTCAGGCTCATACATTATTTATCCTACTCGGCCGGGTTGTCGGTTAATGACGGGATCTCATCTGATCTTTCAGCAGTTTGTTACGTTTCGCTTGACAGGGCCTTGGATTTTGTGAGAGCTGCGGGACAGGGGGCATTGATTGCGAAATCGGATGTAGAAGCTGCATTTCGCTTGCTTCCTGTTCATCCGGATAGTTTTCATTTGTTGGGGTGCATGTGGGAAGTGGAGTTTTATGTGGATTGTTGTCTGACCATGGGTTGTTCTATTTCTTGTGCATATTTTGAAGTGTTTAGTTCTTTTATGGAATGGGTAGTATGGGATGTTGCAGGGGTCCATTCGGTGATTCATTATCTGGATGATTTTTTATGTGTAGGGCCTGCGGGGTCATCGGTTTGTTCATTGTTGCTGTTTACCTTGGAGAGGATAGCGAACAGTTTTGGTATTCCATTGGCAAAGGAGATAGCGGAAGGACCATCGACTGTCTTGTGTTTTTTGGGTATTGAAATTGATATGGTGGCAATGGAGTGTCGGCTGCCAGAGGGGAAGTTGATTGATTTGAAGGCGTCGGTCCGAGCATTGTTTTCTGCTAAGAAGGTGAGGTTGAGGAAGTTGCAGTCCGTGTTGGGGAAGCTGAATTTCGCGTGTCGCATCATGCCGATGGGGCAGATATTCAATAGGAGGTTGGCGAGTGCGACTGCGGGTGTCATATCTCCGAATCACTTTGTCAGGGTGACTAAGGTGATAAAAGGGGACTTGGTTGTGTGGGACTCCTTCTTAGACAGGTACAATGGGAGGACGTTCTGGATGAGCAAGGTGATGTCTAATAGACAGTTGGAGCTGTTTACGCATGCGGCAGGAGCTGCAGGCTTTGGAGCGATTTTTCAGAATCATTGGTGTGTGGGTGAGTGGCCACAGTTATGGCGAGAGAAGGGGTTGGTAAAAAACTTGGCTTTGCTGGAGCTCTTTCGATTGTGGTGGTGGTTGAGTTGTGGGGTTCGGACTTCGCAGGCAAGAAGGTTTGCTTGCATTGCGACAATATGGTGGTGGTCCATTCCATTAATACTCTCTCAGCAAAATCACCACCTGTGGTGGAGTTGTTGAGACATCTAGTGCTGCGTTGTTTAGACTTTAACATTTGCGTGGTGGCGAAGCATGTGCCGGGCGTGGAAAATGAGGTAGCTGATGCGTTGTCCCGTTTTCAGTTTTGCAAGTTCCATAGCCTGGTGCCAGGAGCAGATGAGGAGGGAGAACAGTGTCCAGATTGGTTGTGGGATCTGGTGTCAGTTTAGCCTATGAAGGGATCAGGAGATCGGTGACTGAGCGACTTGGTGCCGATATCAGCCGGTGTGGTAGGAGTGGGAGGAATTAGAGCGAGGCGGATTATTGGGACTGGGCTATGAAGGAAGGGTTTTTGGGGTGTTGTAGTTTGTGAGCGTGGATTTTGCAGTAGGCCGGTCAGTGTCAGCGATGGGACACAGGTTGGCCGCTTTAGCATTTTGGTTCAAGTTGCAAGGGGTCAAAGATGCCATGAAGGAGGTCATAGGACACCAGGAGGCCTCTTTCATTTCAATTGTTGGAACAGTTGGTGCGCAGTTTGGGGAAGGTGTGTTCCTTCTGGTATGAATAGAAATTATTTACGGTTGCATTTGTTTTGGCGTTTTTTGGGGCGTTTCGCATTAGCGAATTGGTTAGTTTTGCAAAGCATGTGTCAGGAGGTCTATTGTTAGAGGATGTGGTGATTACGGAGGATCAGGTGGAATGTAAGTTGCGTTGTTCCAAAACGGATCAGTTGGGTCGGGGATGCTTGGTGGTGATGTATGGTATATCGGGACATCAGTTGTGTCAAGTTTCGCAGGTGGCAGGTTTTTTGAGGCTGTGCGGAGGATACCCTGGGACCTTATTGCAACATGAGGATGGTTCATCGTTGTCAAAATTTCAGTTTATATCAGTGTTAAAGGTTTCTTTGGTATGGGTGGGACAGGTGCCAAGTGATTATGGGTCGCATTCATTTCGGATAGGGGCGGCGACGGAGGCTTCTAGATGGGGGTTGAGTGATGAGTTGATCCTCAGATTTGGAGATGGGAATCCTCTTGTTTTCACCTTTATGTGCAGCCGCATTTGTCGAAGGTGCGGGAGGATGTAGTTGTTGTTTAATACAGGGGGTTAACTATTGTATGACAGGTTGGTGGTATTCGTTAATGGTGTTTATTTTATAGGTGCGTGTTTGGTTTGGATCCTCGGGCACTCCTACGTTTACTGGGGGGTGTTACGTGCGGACGCACACTCGGAGGGCCGACAGCTTGGACTGGCAAGAGAGAGGATGCACAGGTAAAATGGATTGGGATACGCAGCATGACGTGGGGGAGAGTGCTCCCAGAAGTCTCGTATTATGCCAGGGTTGATCAGTACCCCAACGTCCTTGTTTTGCATGTGGGAGGGAACATTTGGGGGTGCGGACGGCCAGAGACCTGACGAGGTAGATTAAGTTGAATTTGTTGCAGTTGTGGAGAGAGCTCCCGGGTCTAATTATAGTGAGGTCCGACATAGTGGCTCGGACGAGGTTGGTCGACCGGATTAATAAAGCCCGCATTAAGTTGAATAGGACGATTGGTCAGTTTATTGCCAGAAATGAGGTCTGGTAGTACGGCATAGAGATTTGGAGGAGTCCGTGGGTCAATATTTACAGCAAGATGGGGTACATCTTACTGACATAGGCTTAGATTTGTGGATGCTGGAATTGCGGGATGGCTTGGAGCAGGCCATGGGTGAGTGGAGGGCCCGGGCCACATAAGGGGTCATGTGGCCGGTCTGTGGCGGGGGGATAGGTCCGATTCCAGAGGCTTGGAGTACT
Source organism: Allobates femoralis (assembly GCA_033576535.1). NCBI lineage: Eukaryota > Metazoa > Chordata > Amphibia > Anura > Aromobatidae > Allobates > Allobates femoralis. The sequence continues at coordinate 397,793,878 of JARQOC010000001.1, forward strand.
GATATTTGGTGGTATGAAGTCATTCATGGGTAGTGGCTTCGTAAAAGAATTTCAGAACTTGTGGGTGTAGGTCCTGCAGGTTCGGGGAAGGGGTATTTAACGATGGAACGTTGATACCTCACACCCGGGTCGGTTGGTCACGGCCGAGGTGGTTCCCTGGGCCGGTTTTAGGATACGTTCAGGGGATAAAATAATGGTTGCTTCTGGGATGGACCTATCAGTGTTAGGTTAAGGTTGTGTTATGTATATATATATCGGTTATGGTTGTTATGGTTGTATTAAAAGGGGGTGGCATGGAAAGCCGCGTAAAGATATATATATTATATATATATATTCTTAAAAATAAAGCTGTGGCCATTCGTCCTAACATACGTAGTCATGTCATTTATTTATGGGTTTGCGGTAAAAGAGGGGGGGGAGTGTTATAATTAAAACAGAGGTATCTCTCATAGCATCATCATAAATACAAAAAGGGGGGTTGGGGGAACAAGAGGCGCAATAGTGCCCTTATCACTAGACACTAAATTGGAAGCTCGGTGGGCAACAGGGGTTCACTCACCTAGTCCAGTTGTGTCACCCACAACTGGTTTGAAGACGTGTTAGGAATTATATCCTGATGGCTGCTGCTGGACCTTCACCGACCACTCAGAGTGGAGAAGCATCAGATTACTTGGGAAAAGGTGTTTTGCGATCCGCGCTGCCAGACTGACTCGCATCAAAGAAGACACTTGAAGATGAAGTGTTGATCAAATCCTTCTTTTATTCACCGACGCGTTTCGGTGCCCACCTGGCACCTTCATCAGGGTCCCTGATGAAGGTGCCAGGTGGGCACCGAAACGCGTCGGTGAATAAAAGAAGGATTTGATCAACACTTCATCTTCAAGTGTCTTCTTTGATGCGAGTCAGTCTGGCAGCGCGGATCGCAAAACACCTTTTCCAAAGTAATCTGATAGCATCATCATGACAGCATCTCAAAAGGCTGAACGTGTCCCTTCAAGAGTATTGTATACAGAACAAATCAAAGAGATATCACTTAGCAAAAGAAGAGCTCTTTTAAGCGTATTATGCAGGGAACTGGTACAGAGCTCAGGTAACATAACATAGTAACATAGTTTGTAAGGTTGAAGGAAGACTTTAAGTCCATCTAGTTCAACCCATAGCCTAACATGTTGATCCAGAGGAAGGCAAAAAAAAACCCATGTGGCAACACTAAGCTCCACATTGGGGGAAAAAATTCCTTCCTGACTCCAGATACGGCAATCAGACTAATTCCCTGGATCAACGCCCTATCAAAGAATCTAGTATGTATAACTGGTAATATTATAGTTTTCAAGAAAGGCATCCAGGCCCTTCTTAAATGTTAGTAGTGACTCACTCATTACAACAGCATGTGGCAGAGAGTTCCATAGTCTCACTGCTCTTACAATAAAGAATCCGCGTCTGTGATTATGATTAAACCTTCTTTCCTCCAGACGTAGAGGATGCCCCCTTGTCCCAGTCTCAGGCCTAAGAGTAAAGAGATCATTAGAAAGGTCTCTGTACTGTCCCCTCATATATTTATACATTATTATAAGATCACCCCTAAGCCTTCGTTTTTCCAAGCTAAATAACCCCAAGTTTAATAACCTGTCTTGGTATTGCAGACCCCTTAGTCCTCTAATGACTTTTGTCGCTCTTCTCTGGACCCGCTCTAGTTCAGCTATGTCTTTCTTATACACCGGAGACCAGAATTGTACACAGTATTCTAAGTGTGGTCGCACTAGTGACTTGTATAGAGGTAAAATTATGTTCTCCTCATGAGCATCTATGCCTCTTTTAATGCATCCCATTATTTTATTTGCCTTTGCAGCAGCTGCCTGACACTGGCCACTAAATGTGAGTTGTCATCTACCCATACACCCAGGTCTTTTTCAGTGACAGTTTTGCCCAGTGTTTTACAATTAAGCACATAATTATACCTTTTGTTTCCTCTGCCCAAGTGCATAACTTTACATTTATCCCCATTAAAGCGCATTTGCCATTTAGCAGCCCAATCTTCTAGTTTACATAAATCCTCCTGTAATATAAAATTGTCCTCCTCTGTATTGATTACCCTGCAGAGTTTAGTGTCATCTGCAAATATTGAGATTCTACTCTGTATGCCCCCTACAAGGTCATTAATAAATATATTAAATAGAAGCGGGCCCAACACTGACCCCTGTGGTACCCCACTGTTAACTGTGACCCATTCTGAGTGTGTTCCATTAATAACCACCCTTTGTTTCCTGTCACTAAGCCAGTTCTTAACCCACTTACACATATTTTCCCCTATCCCCATTGCCCTCATTTTATGTATCAACATTTTGTGTGGCACCGTATCAAAAGCTTTTGAAAAGTCCATATACACCACATCCACTGCATTTCCTTGGTCCAGTCCAGAACTTACTTCTACATAGAAGCTTATCAGATTAGTTTGACAGGAACGGTCCCTCGTAAAACCATGTTGATAATGGGTCATGAGGTTATTTTTCTTCAAATACTCCAGTATAGCATCTCTTAGAAAACCCCGAGGATTTTACCCACCGTAGAGGTCAAGCTTACTGGCCTATAATTTCCAAGTTCAGTTTTCGTCCCCTTTTTGAATATTGGCACCACATTTGCTATGCGCCAGTCCTGTGGTACAGACCCTGTTATTATGGAATCTTTAAATATTAAAAATAATGGTCTATCTATGACAGTACTTAATTCCTGCAGCACTCTGGGGTGTATCCCATCCGGGCTCGGGGATTTGTCAATTTTAGTGATTTTTAGACGATGCCGTACTTCCTCTTGGGTTAAGCAGGTGACATTTAATTGAGACTTTTTGTTATCACTGATCATATTGTCTGTCATGGGATTTTCTTGTGTAAATACTGTTGAAAAAAAGTCATTTAGCATATTGGCTTTTTCCTCATCCTCATCCACCATTTCACCCAGACTATTTTTAAAGGGGCCAACACCATCATTTTTTAGGTTCTTACTATTTATGTAGTTAAAAAATATTTTGGGATTATTTTTACTTTCTCTGGCAATGAGTCTCTCTGTCTCAATCTTTGCTGCCTTGATTTGCTTTTTACAAATGTTATTTAATTTTCTGTGTTTATTTAATGCTTCATCACTACCTACTTGCTTTAATTCCCTAAATGCTTTCTTTTTGTCACATACTGCACTTCTAGCATGCTTATTCCCATAGGGTATATATTGTGCACAGGTCCTATTCAGGATGCTAATAAACATCTCCCATTTGTGTTGTGTACTTTTATGTCTCAGGACATCGTCCCAGTTTATTGCACTAAGATCATCAGGGAATTAGTCTGATTGCCGTATCTGGAGTCAGGAAGGAATTTTTTCCCCCAATGTGGAGCTTAGTGTTGCCACATGGGTTTTTTTTTGCCTTCCTCTGGATCAACATGTTAGGCTATGGGTTGAACTAGATGGACTTAAAGTCTTCCTTCAACCTTAAAAACTATGTTACTATGTTACTATGTTAATGACTTAGGACTAATGACTAATGACTTAAGACTAATGACTTAGACTTAGGGCTAATGACTTAGGACTAATGACTTAGGACTAATGACTTAGGACTTAGGACTAATGACTTAGGACTAATGACTTAGGAAAGACTTAGGACTAATGACTTAGGACTAATGACTTAGGACTTAGGACTAATGACTTAGGACTAATTGACTTAGGACTAATGACTTAGGACTAATGACTTAGGACTGGAGGACTTCACAGGACTGAACATGCCAATGCTAGTGTTCCACAATGTGCAAGAGCATAAAAAAATCAGAAGGATGCTCTCTGATACATTTTGGAAGAGATGGTGATCAGGACCTCATAAACCATTGTGTTACCACTGGTAAGGAGTGGTACTCCTAGAGTGGTAGAGCCAATGCACTACGTGAGGGTGAACAAAAAATGCACCCATGGGGGTATACATATATCATATATTTTATGGGGAAGACAAGATGGTGCTAGCAAACAGACTGGATGCATTATCTGCCATTCAACTCACAACTTGTACACACTGTTCTGGCCTCAACAGTGTGATCCCCCATCCCCCCTGAAAATTGGGACAGGACCCTAAGTAGAGATGAGCTTCAGGGTGCTCCCACATCAACAGCAAGCCCAGTTTGCGTTGTCACACTATTACGTTCACGGCATGAACCACCACCAGAGACATGTCCACATCCCCATCCCTTACCATGCATTTTTTGTAAGAATACAGCTAAGAGTGATATTGTTAACCAAAAAAAAAAAATTAAATTGGCCCTGACAGCATTTGTAGCACCCCAGGGTCCCAATGTTACGCCTGGAAGCAAAAAGGTGGTTATCTATTCAGGTGGCACAGCATCCAACACTTTCCTGTCTCCAGACCAGAAGGGGGGCTCTAGAACCCAGGTTAAGGTAAGCTTCCCTATATAAAGTTCTGGCCTGGAGGTGGGGTTAGTCAGAACAGCCATGGAGTGAGTCTGAGGAGGAAGGAGAGGAGTACCTGTGGGGAGCGGAGCGAAATCTCGCTCACCCCAGAGGAGAGCGCAAGAAACCAGATGCCGGAGTCCAAGGCTGTTCGGGTACTAATGGCCCAGGAGCAGAAATCCGGCGAGGCAGGGGATTCCAGATCACCTGGCCTACCTAACACCTGCAGCACAGTAGCATACTAGAGCACGGGGTCTCCACTAATTAGCAGCCCCTGGAACAGGGCTCGCGCTGCCTGCTATACAGGTACAAACAGAGAAGGAGAGAGAGGCCGCAGCACAGCTTCATGCAGCAGCGGGGACTCACAAGTGAAAGCGCGGAAGGGAGGCCTCCAACCTACCTGGCTAGGCGGATCTCCTGATTGCCCAGGTCCACAGTAACATCTAAATCGGTGCCTCGGACTGTAATTGCAATGAACAAGTAAAGGTAAAGAGACTGCTACCCCCGTGTTGTTCCTTCAGCACACTGAACCCTGCACTCCCCACAAACTATCCCTTCCATAGACTGCTTATCCTGCGCCTGCAGAGCCACATGCTGATTTTACAATCTGGCAGTGGAAACTGCCTGAAGGGGCTGAGAGCATTATGCCAACACTACCAATATGTTAGGTCCCCTGGCACCGCTCTTCAGCTCCCCTGTCCTGGGTCTGCACCCTGCGCTCCTCTACCAATCGGTCATCTGGCGTCAAGGCGTGCTGTGTCTCGGAGCCATCGCCGGATCCCCTTCCTGTCTGCTGACCACTGAGCTCACACACTAGCACACTACAATGGTCGGAGTCATGGCCTGCTCCTCCCCTGTGAATCTAGGGGCCGGTGCGGCTCAACCTGACACTCCCCTTGACCAATAGCTGTCTGTCCTCCGGTATATCAGGCCACCTCCACTGATGGGAGGTGCCTGATTATTGAGTTAGTAAGCTTCTGCTTCTCTGGCTGTTAGTCAGGCCCTCCTTGTGCTCTCCTCTGGTAGACCCATTCCAGTTCTCCTAGCCTTGGGCTCTGATCCCTCGAATCCTCCTTAGCTATACTGTAGTATAGGCTAACCCTATGAGCCGCCCCTCTGGTACTAGCAGCTGTGGTATTTAGACCCCCTGGGCTTGCCCCTGACTATCCCTGATAGTTGGTTAAACTAGGACCATCTTACTCAGGGGAGTTCGGTACCATGGTCCAGTGGGTCCACCCTTGGGCACCTTCCCCTGGAAGCGTGACACAATACTACAGCTCTGGAGAATAGTCCTACCCGTGGAGGGCTCAACATCCTGGCTGCCAACCCTCATCATCCCCAGGGATCCTAACTGCAGTGGTGGCTACAGCTGGCCCCAATCCACGGGTGGCATCACGTTCATTCCTGAAAACTGTCCCTTTTATTGGCTGCCCAGGGCCACGGAGCCAGGTCTCGACCCCCTTGACTCCACAGCAGAACTGCCGCCTGCCTCCCTAGTGGGCGAGTCACATTTGAAGTCATACATGGCAGCAAGAAGGACTGGAAGGAATAATCTCTAACACGATGTTTATCAGATGCTAATCCCAATAGGTGTATTAATCCACACTAGACTAGATTGTTATTAGACCTTAAAATGACTCTCTGGTTGATTATTATTCCAGCGGGTATACAAATGGCGAAAACAAATCTCTCTCTTCAATGACTCAAGCTACCTCTACACTAACTCCGAACACACTGTCCACAAGATGGCTTCTGTGGGTCTTATATAGACCCAATGACACAATGTGGTCGGCCAATCACAGTGATGTCAGTAGCAAAGATGTCTACAGTATTACAAAGATTAGCAGAGAATCCCTGCATGTTTAGTGCCTGAAAATCAGGTGCCAAACATCTGGGGCATGGGCTCAAATCTTGCAATTCGATTACCAAAATACTTGGCTAGTAATGAATATCTTGAATATCTTAATAATTGAGTGGATAACAAACAGTGCCAAATATATTTGCTCATCACTACCTACAACCATTGGTAATTTGATGGCTAATTGAAGAAGACTAAACATGGAATACTGGAATTTTTGCATTCAGCTAGAAAGAGGAGTGATGTAGGTGCAAAATTCATTAAGGTGTTTAAATCAGAATTAGGACATAAAACACCTTAATAAATCACAATATTACTGTGCAACCCAAACATTGCTTGAAAATATTGTTACTATTGCCATTTATAAGTCAATCCTCTGGCAGGCCCCTTGTTTAAATAACGTTATAGAAAATGTAAAATAAGTTTAGGGTGCATGTTTGTTTAAGGCTGCGTTCACACATTTGCGTATTTTGCTGCGCTTTTTTGCGCGCGCTTTTTGCCGCGTTTTTCAGCCGCGCAAAAAAGCGCAGCAAAATACGCAGGGGCTTTCACACACTGCGCTTTCTTTCCCCCAGAAAGCGCAGTGATGTCACAGAGGGGAGGAAGAATCCAGCTTCCTCCTCCCCTCTGTGACATGTGTGACCGCCCCATTAGACTTCACAGTGTTAATACACACTGTGAAATCTAAATTAAACAAAAGCAAGTGTGTGAAAAATAAAAAAGAATCAATACTTCACCTCTCCAACGCCTTCTCCCGGTGTCTGGTGCCTTCTGCCACTCTCCGGTGTCCGATTCTAAGTGCGATGTCTTCTCACAGGACCTGTGGTGATGTCAGAGGGGGGCGTTCCCGGGGCGGTCCCATCGCTGATTGGCTGTGGTATCACATGAACGCGAGTGCCCGGGAACGCCCCCCCCTCTGACGTCACCACAGGTCTTGTCAGACGAGATCTGACTTAGAATCGGACACCGGAGAGCGGCAGAAGGCACCAGACACCGGGAGAAGGCGTCGGAGAGGTGAAGTATTGATTCTTTTTTATTTTTCACACACTTGCTTTTGTTTAATTTAGACTTCACAGTGTGTTTTTAACACTGTGAAGTCTAAGGGTACTTTCACATTAGCGTTTGCGATCGCTGCGCGGGTCTGCGTGGTAGTATTTAATGGAACGCATGCGTAATGCGTACCTATCCTTATAATGAGTTGCGCAGTGGCATGCTTTTGGTTGCGTTTGGTTGCATATGCGCCCTCTTGCGTTTTTATTCTGACCCGTCGAACGCAACATGTTGCATTTTTGGTGGGCTGAAATATGCGCACTAATGCGCATGCGCTTGACTACGTTCAAACAACGCATTGTTGTCTATTGACACGCAACAAAAAACAGAACCATGCGTTTGGCATGCGTTTGCGTTTGCAGATGAAACGCAGCGATCGCAAACGCTAATGTGAAAGTACCCTAATGGGGCGGTCACAGCTGTCACAGAGGGGAGGAGGAAGCAGGATTCTTCCTCCCCTCTGGGAAAATACGCAGTAGTAGCTGCGTAAACAATTGACATATCAATTGTTTACGGAGCTGCGTTTTCTCCCGGAAAACGCACTGCGTATTTTTACGCAATGTCTGCACTGCAAAGTGAATTTCCCATTCACTTTGCAGGCAGACAAAAGGCACATTGCGTATTTTGAAAAGCGCGCGTAAAAAAACGTGGCAAAATACGCAATGTGTGAACGCAGCCTAATAGTAGGTAAAATAGAAACAATAAATCATCAGAGCATAGAAAATATAGTTTGTGCATTATTTTAAATAGAAATGTGTTAAACAACAAAACATTTTACAATGTGCAGTTTAATATTCACTTATCCATAAATTTGGCATTGCTGTTCTATACTTTGGTGTATGAGGAGAGGATGCTGCCCAGTCTTGACATGTTTTCCCAGAACGTGTTTTGTATTCTGTTCCTCTGTAATTTTTACCATTTCCACTGATGCAGTTTTCCAGGTAGACTATAAAAAAGGTCACATGACACATTAAAATACTCATTTTAAAATTACTTGTTAACTCATAAATATACTGTACATAAATTGACCAACAAGAATTTGATAGTACGATTTATTAGTTATTGAAGAGAAACATATACAGTGTAAATGTGTTATTTTTAAAATTTATGTTAGTTCATATAAAGCATAAAGCCATTTTTTTAAGACTTGGGCCATAGAGATAGGTTTAATGCCATCACAGATACAACTCTGCTTTTCAAGTCCATGTAATTAATTATACAGTATCTTGAAAAAGTACTCATCATAATGTGAAATTTTTCACATTTTTTCCAGTTACATCCACAAATTGTATTTTATTGGGATTTTATGAGATTTACCAACACTAAGTAGTATTTGTGAAGTGGGAAGGAAAGATTACATGGTTTTCACTGCAATTACTTCTGCCAATCTTTTGGGGTATATGTACACCAGCTTTGCACATATGGATGCTGACTTTTTTGCCTATTCTTCCTTGTAAAATAGCTGTAGCTCAGTGAGATTGGATGGAGAGCATCTGTGCACAGCAATTGCCAAGTCTTTCCACAGAGTCCAAATGGGATTTAGATCTGGACTGTGACTGAGATATTCACACACACATTAATATGCTTTGATCTAAACCAGGTATCTCAAACTCCAGGCTTCAAGAGCCGCCAACAGGTCATGTTTTCAGGATGTCCTTAGTATTGTGTGGCGCCCATGCGTCTTGGTTGCCACAGGGGTGCTGCACCTAACTGACAGGTGTGGTGCCATACTCTCAGGTAAGCTGGGAACACAAAGCTGAGACACACCAAACACTCATCCAAACTCCAGGCCAGAGAGATTCTGTGCATCCAACAGGTTTTCTTCAGTATTGCCCTGTATTTATCTCCATCCCCTGTGCTCGGTCCCTGCATGGGTGAGAGGGCTGCTAGGACCTGGGACTGGGTATGGTGTGAGCAGGCTCAGAGAGGTAGTAACTGGCAGAGGTGAGTTGGCTGTTCAGGAACTTGGACCAAGTGGGGTGAGCACACTGTGGGAAGCGTGGACTGGGTGAGGGTGAGTGGGTTGCGGGGAGCAGCGGGCTGCAGGAAGGTTGGACCAGGTGTGGATGAGTGGCTTCAAGGAGTTAGACTGGGTGGGGGTGAGTGGGCTGTGCGGAGCTTGGACTGGTGAGGGTGAGCAGGCTGTGGGAGCTTGGACCGGTGAGAGGGACAGGCTGCAGGGAGGTTGGACCAATTGGGCGGGGGCGAGCAGGCTGCGGGGAGCTTGGCCAGGTGGGGATAAGCTGGCTGCAGGGAGCTTGGACCAGTCTGGGGTCAGAGGGCTGTAGGTAGCTTAGACCAGGGGAGGGTGAGTGGGCTGCTGGGAGCTGGGACCAGGCATGGTGGGTAAGCGATTCGAGCTGCTAGTAGCTTGGACTGGGTGGGGGTGAGCAGGCTACAGGGAGCTTGGACCAGGTGGGGTGAGCATGCTATGGGGAGGTTGGACAGGGGGGTGATTCTGAAAAGTTGTCACAGACCTGCTATCTGTGCACCCCCACTATATGTCAGTTAAAGGACCTGTGGTGATGTCACAGTCGTGTGATGTCATGTGCACCTGACTCAACCTATGACTGACAATAGCGCTGGTCCTATAATGTCTGGTAAGTCGGATCTAATTGGTGGAGCGGCGGGAGGTGGGCGGTGGGCTGCAGTTGCGCCAGCTTTGGATGTGGGTACCACCGCCAGTGGACGCCATCATTTAGCAGTGCTAACATGGCGTGGCTTTTGATGGCATGATGTTTGTGGGATTCATGGACATCCAGATGGAAATTGATGACACAATGAAAGTATATCATAGATGGGTCTGTTTAGATGTTCATATTTTGTACGAACAAAGTGTCCTACAAAAAAATTGGGGACATTTCAAACTCAACTCCATGCAAATTAATTGGTCTATGAAAAAGAAATAAGCGGGGGCGTGGCCTAGCGCTTGGAGCTGATGGCCGTTTGAACGGGGAGCTCCGAGACCCAGGGACTCTCTGAGCGATTACTAACCTGCTCCCCATCGTTTTTGCTCTGGTGCCCGCACCTACGGCTGCCTAAAAGACTTGCCCACTGAATGGAAAGGAGTCGGAGCGGTAAGAACAAGCCGCCTAGAAGTCTGGTAGACTTTTTCCCCCCAGCGCGCTCCTTCCCGCCATTACCAACTAACATGGCGCCTCCGCCCTCCTCTCCCTCCCGCTCCACCCGAGCTTCAAATAGAGGATCTGTATCCTCTCAGCCCGCCGCAGCGCTTAACACAGGCATCCCTCTGGAGGCTCCTATAACTCAATCTGCCATGAAAGACCTTCTGGCCACGCTGAGATCCTCACTCCAGGAGGATATGAGAGGCATGATGGCGGGCCTGAGGGGGAAGGTGAGGGACATTGCAGCCCGCACTTCACAGCTGGAGGAGGAGATGGGGAGACTAGTCCAGTCTCATAACGCTCTGATGGATGCGCATGCAGCCTTACAAGACAAATGGGAAAAGACTAATTTAAAAACCTTGGACTTAGAGGACCGCTCTCGCAGGAAATATTAAACTGCGAGGCATTCCTGATAATGTCCCTACCTCTGACCTCCGCTCACTACTGCAAAAATTCATTGCTTCTGTTCTACCTGGTCTCAAACCTAGTGAGGTAATTGTGGACAGGATTCACCGTTTGCCAAAGACCAGCAGCACTGGATCCCTCCCTCCCTCGGGATGTATTAGCAAACGTCCACTACTATGAGATGAAAGATGACTTCTTGAGGGTCTTGAGGCGGGGTGCAGAGGTCCCAGAAGATTTCCAACACATTGCTGTATATGCGGACTTATCACCAGGGACTTTAGAGCGACGAAGAGCTTTTTCACCCTGCCACGGCGTCCTCCGGGACCAACATATTGATTACAGATGGGGGTTTCCACTCAAGCTTCTAATACGCCACAGAGACAAGACCTATATATGCCTAACCCCGAAGGAAGCTCTATCCTATCTTCAGAAATGGAACCTGATCCCTCCTAACAGGAGCCCTCATGCTGCTACTGAGGACTTGGTCGCCTCGACACCCCTCTCTGAGAGAAATCCGGACCCGGAGTGAACGGCGAACTGAGAATATTTCAAGTTTGAATATAGATTGATTCCCTGGGTCTCTCTTCCTTTTCCTCTCATTCTATTTCCCTATTACTACTATTGTTCTATCTCTCTGCTTGGCCTGTTTTCTCCATTCTTTTCAGCAAATCCTGATAACTTTCTAATTCTTCATACCTCTTCCACTAGAGGTTGCTCTAAACCAATTTTTCACCCCTTTCTTAATCTGAATCTGATTCATCTTTTATATCTCCTTTCCCACTCTCTTCTTGTCCTTTCCTTTTCACAGCTCTTCTTACTTGCTATCCTCTTTATTCTAAATCCCACTACGGACTTATTGCCCCTCTGAGTGTTTTTTTTTTTTCTGGGACACTCCATACTACCCTGTTTTCCTCCTCCTCTCTCTACCCTCTTCTCGGATTTACCCATTTTATATGACCTTAGGCTATATAATCTATAGTCTGTTTCTTGCCCCCCGGAAATTCCCCCTATCATCGGGGCTTCCTGAGATCCGGGTGGGAATAGAAACTTCCTTCTTTGAACATTCTGATTAGTCTAAAATTGTTAATTATTGACTACTAACTGTTTGGTTTCCCCCCCCACCCCACCTTTCCTTATTTACCCTCCTTCCCTTGATACCTAAGTTCACATAAATCTCCAATTTTAATTCCCCTCCAGATTGTGCTTCAGGCTATTAAGAGGTCGTGTTGACTTTAAAAATCAATATATTGTTTTTGTTTTAACTTTAGATCTTGTTTTTCCAAAGCTGGTTGAGACTCTGGTAGAGTCATCATGAGCATCAATTTCGTTTCCATCAACGTGAACGGCTTAAACTCACCAGGAAAGCGCTCCTTGGTGTGGCAGCAGCTTAAAAAGCTGCGCGCGGATGTCCTTTTTTTACAGGAAACCCACCTCCTGGCCCAGGACAACCATAGAATGTCCTCTCCACTATACCCGACGCAGATGTACGCTAATGCAGAGAACAAGAAAGCGGGTGTGGCAATTCTCATACACAAGTCCATAGCCTTTCAGCTGATTGAACAGGTTAGTGACCCTCGGGGTCGTTTTGTGGTGGTCCGTGGCCTGATCAATGGCGTAATGTTCTCACTGGTGTCCTTATATGGGCCAAACAGGGGCAGGTTAGATTTTTCCACTCTCTGCTCGCAAGGTTGGAATCCATCACTACCGGTCTTGTACTGTTTGGGGGTAATTTCAACCTTCCAATGAACAAAAGACTTGACTGTTCTGCTCCATCTCAGTGCCGTGGTGAAATGGGTGATCTACCATTCGATCACAATTTACACGATATATGGCGCTACTCCCATGGGGAGGAGAGGGACTTCACATACATGTCTCCGCGATTTAAAACCTACAGCAGGATTGACTATTTCCTGGTAAATGATGCCCTTCTCTCCTGTTGTCAGACTGCCTCGGTGGGGCATATTACATGGTCTGATCATGCTCCCATCTCCCTCAGGATCAAAGACCCCCGTCAGGCCTCTCCCCCAAACATATGGAGAATGAACGACCACATGCTATCATTCCCAGAAAATATAACTCAAATTCATCCCATATAGATGAATACTTTAACATTAATGATACCCCTGATGTGGATCCTGAAGTCCTCTGGTATACCCACAAAGCGACAATTCGGGGTTTTCTCATTCAGATGGCCTCGAGGCTTAAGAGAGAAAGGGAGGGAAGGGTTAGAGAACTTACCCACAGGATAGCCGACCTTGAAAGTCTTCACAAACAACTCCCCACCTCCTCAACACTGACCGAACTTACTAAAACACGACAATCTTTGCGCTCCCACCTCCTAGCCAAAGTAGAACATAACTTAAAAAAACTTAAAGCTTCGTATTATGGTATGGGGGATAGGGCGGGCAAATTATTGGCCAGACGGGTTAAAAAAAAGCGTAAAGAAGCTAGAATAGCTCATCTAATCCGTGCTGATGGTCACAAGATACAAAACCCTTTACATATAGCAGAGGAGTTTAAAGCTTACTACTCTAACCTGTACAACCTGAGAGGGGATTCGGCTACCCCACAGCCTACACCAGACACTGTTCAATGTTTCCTCGATAAAATAAAGCTTCCCAGATTATCATTGGAACAATCTTCCCTATTAAATGCCCCTTTCACTGAACAAGAAATCATCTCGGTGGTGGGCTCTCTGAGAAAGAAAAATTCTGCACCGGGTCCCGACGGATTTTCCTACCAGTATTATAACACCTTCCTAAAACAATTAGCCCCCAGATTACTAGTGGTCTTTTCCTTCTGGAGAGATGAAGGAGCTGTTCGTCGTGAAGGGTTGGAGGCGACAATAGCCGCAATCCCCAAACCCGGGAAACCTACTATATCCCCGGCAAATTTCCGCCCAATTGCGCTATTAAATAGCGATCTGAAAATATACGCGAAACTATTGGCCACACGATTAATAGCGGTCTTGCCATCTCTTATAGGCCCGGAACAAGTTGGGTTTGTCCCGGGTCGACAGGCCTCAGACGGCACCAGAAGGGTCATTGACCTTTTGGATCTGATGGAGCGACGGTCTGCCCCCGGTGCACTTCTCTCACTAGACGCTGTGAAAACGTTTGACAGAGTGCACTGGGGTACCTAGAGGCCGTTCTTGGAAGATTTGGTATAGTGGGAGGGTTTTGGGACACAGTCATGGCATTGTACTCCTCCCCCTCGGCGAGGGTTAGAGCATCTGGTTTTTTATCATCCCAGTTCGAAATATCCAACGGGACCCGACAGGGTTGTCCCTTGTCTCCGATTATTTTTGTTTGGCCATGGAACCTCTGGCTGCCAGGGTGAGAGCCGACCGGTGATTAAGGGTCCCCTCGTCGGGGAAGAGAACACAGGATCGGGCTTTATGCCGATGATGTGATTTTCATCTGTTCTGATGTCATGACTACGATCCCCAGAATTATGGAGTTATTAGCGGAATTTTCTGAAGCTTCTTACTACAAGCTTAACTCCTCTAAATCCTTACTGTACCCGATCAATATACCTCCTGACCAAGCACAAAAACTTCGCTCTCAGCTTCCATTCACCTGGTCGCCTTCGCCTGGGTATTCAGATCCTTCGAACTGACAAAATAGTACAGCGCAACTTTGATGGCCTTCTCCATAATATTAACTCGGGTTTAATCTCACACACGGGTCTTTTTCTCTCATGGATCGCTAGTGTACGAATTATTAAGATGATTTATCTACCTAAGATTTTATACGTCCTTTCATGCCTTCCACTGACTTTTACCAAGCGGATGATTGCTTCATTGCAGTCTTCCTTGGGGAAGTTTATCTGGAATGATAGACCACACCGAGTGAGTGCCAAAGTCCTTAACTTACCAATTGACCGTGGGGGAATGGGAGCCCCAAATATTAACTCCTATTACATAGCAATTCACCTTTCTGCGGCGAGAACTTGGTGGGCTGACGACTCTCAGCCCCTATGGATGCAAATTGAAAAATCACTGTCGCCCCGTAACTCCACTAAGCTACTATTAGAGATGTCTTTGTTAAAATCTTATTACAGTCACACATTTCTAAAATCAATGACAACGTTGCTCAAGGTGTAGAACCTTAGCGGACGAGGCCTTCTCCCCTTCCTCTACAAGCATATTTCAATCCTTGCTGCGGAGCTGTCTGTGGAGTCTCTCTCTCTCTCCCACTGGAGAGCTAGGGGAGTTCTGCACTTAAACTAGGTCTTCGACGGAACCACCCTCAAATCTTTTGCTGAACTTGTCAACCAGTACGACCTTCCCCGTTTTTCTTTTTTCTGTTATCTGCAGCTGCGTCATTTCCTGAATACTATCACTTTACCCCACGGTTGATGTCTCGCTGTTTGATGGCTTGATCCAGGGTTTCTTCAAAGCTTCCACCCCGCCTGGACATGGTGTCTCTATTGTGTATGGAGCTCTGGCCAGGCGGAATGGTTCCAGCAAGCTCTCTTATATGGTCAGATGAGAGAATCTTCTTCAGTTTAATGCCACACTAGAACAATGGCATATGGCTGCCCGCCGTAGCTCGGCCTACTCGCGCTGTATAAATCATCTCGAGCAGATAAAGAAGATACACATGGAATGGTACCTCACACCTCTCAAGCTGGCCCACTTTACGGGTCACAGCTCTTCTTCTTCCTCTGCTCGAGAATGTTAGAGGCTGTGTGGTGGTTTGGGCTCATCCTTACATATGTGGTGGTCCTGCCCAGTCCTGGGGACCTTCTGGAGACAGGTGGAGACGCTTGTTGTCACTCTCTCGGGCATTACTTCTCAGCTATCTCCAATTCTGG
The DNA here is from genome assembly GCA_033576535.1 of Allobates femoralis. NCBI lineage: Eukaryota > Metazoa > Chordata > Amphibia > Anura > Aromobatidae > Allobates > Allobates femoralis. Next base: position 397,809,574 of record JARQOC010000001.1, read on the forward strand.
CCTTAATGGGTTTGGGTATAGAGGAGATTCCTGCCCCAGTCCGTCCTATAATAGCCAACATCCTCTTGGCAGCGAGACTATGCGTGGCCAGATGCTGGAAATCTCCTCGATCTCCTTCCCTCAATGACCTGCTGGATACTCTAAATACCCATTTTCAACACGAGCTGGCCTTGTCCCACAATTTTACTCGTCGTTCCAAAATACTTTCTTGGTGGGACCCGTGGATCTCCTCCTCTTACAATACTGTACAATGCTAATTTTGTTATACTGTTGATAATTATTATTGACCTATTTAATTTACCATTTGTTAAGCTCAAATCTGGATCTTTTGGGAATTCCCTTCCCCTTCCTCCTCTCTTACCCTCCCTTGTCTTCCCTCTTATTTTCCTCCCCCCCCCCTTTTTTTAATGGGAACAGTTTTTCCCGGTTATAAGAGCCTATGATAAAAGGCCTATGTTTGAATGTTGCCTTCGGGCGTAATTGTATTTGCTCTACACAGCTTTACACAGTTTTCCTGTACCTGTTAACTTTTGTAATTTTGAATACAAAATTATTGTTCAAAAAAAAAAAAAAAAAAGAAATAAGCATCGCCTACGTACCATAGAAACTGGTTTACTTTGTTTTTAATGATGGTAAAATTTGGCCAAAAGTAGATCAAAATCAGATCTACCACAGTAATGAAAAATGGTCATTTATTTTTGATATGCAACTAAAAAAGTCTAACTATTTCCTATCCTTAAGCATTAATATATGCACTGAAATTATCAATGGAATCATAATTATCATGCCACAAGATTCTACAATTCAGGATTGCTGGTGCCAATTTATAGATTGGAACGAACACAAGTATTTTTTTTAGCATGAATCTAGTCAAAGGAAACTTATAAAGCTGCAATCCTACATGCAGACATGTTGGTTTTATTATGTTAGTATACTAAGTACTTACTTCTTTTTTCATACAAAGCTATATCATTTCGTCTGTGAACAATTGCTGATTTCTGGTTATCAATGAGTGTAGCACAAAATTGAATTTTTTTGCTGTACAGAAATGATCTGCAAGAAATATTAGATTTTTTAAAGTAAAAATGCAATGCGAAATGGTGAATTAAAGGAAGCATATCAGCCCAAACTGACATTGTAATCTAAGCACATAGCCTTCTAGGGGATATAGCTCATATAAAAATTGCCTCTTAATGAACTAATTTCTGCATATGTTCTACATAAAATGAAGTTTGATTAAATATCATAGTTAGGGTGTTCAGTACAAAATCCATTTTGCATATCAGTTTTAACAAATGGTGTAATAATAATTGCGGATATCTCAGGAATCTAATGGTGTGGGAGGAAAGATATGACCATGACAACATATTTAAGTGAAAGTTTGTATTAACACATGTGACAAAACTCAAACTAGCAGGTGCAGCAAACAAAGCAAAGTTAAGAAATTATGCAGGTAATAGTACATTAAATGATGCCAATTGGAAATAGTCTATTAGGAATAGTTCACTCACAGTGATGCCAAATGGAATTGTCTCTTAATAACAGTTCACACTAAAAGAGACCTAAGAAATTGTTGCGCCACACTGTGCAAATTAGCCGAAGCAAGGGGTTATATTGATATATCACTCACCTTTTCTAGTTGCGCCCCCTGCACAACTAGGTTGATGATTTGAGGTGAGATTTAACCGCAGGCATAAATCCGTTGCTACGTGTAGAGAAGCCTTTCCTTATGGAACTTCAACGTCTCTCCCAGAGATCACGAGCCCAGGGAAGGGCAGCTCCTCTGTGTTGACCAAATCCTGTCCCAGAGCTGCTCTCAAACGACACTCCCCAAAGGGAGGATTTGGATTTGAGCACGATATGAAGTAAAAAGGTATGATAAAATGAGCGCTAGGGACAGAAACAGGCACTGGGCTCTTATCGAATATTACCTTTCAAATTTATTGTGAACAGTAGATGTTATAGGTCTCCTCGCCACAACATGTTTCGACACTAAAGGTGTCTTTCTCAAGTGGATGTCAGACCCATAGTAAAATTCCCCTTTTATTTTCAACCCCCACTAATCACTGATAAAAGAGAGGTGTGCTACACATTCCTATCTGCAGATTCAACTATATAAAGGTATATACATACATTATATCTACCAGAACATAAAAACATACATATACCATATCTATTATATACACCCATATATAAAGATTTTTATCTTTATATATGGGTGTATATAATAGATATGGTATATGTATGTTTTTATGTTCTGGTAGATATAATGTATGTATATACCTTTAAATAGTTGAATCTGCAGATAGGAATGTGTAGCACACCTCTCTTTTATCAGTGATTAATGGGGTTGAGACTAAAAGGGGAATTTTACTATGGGTCTGACATCCACTTGAGAAAGACACCTTTAGTGTCGAAACATGTTGTGGCGAGGAGACCTATAACATCTACTGTTCACAATAAATTTGAAAGGTAATATTCGATAAGAGCCCAGTGCCTGTTTCTGTCCCTAGCGCTCATTTTATCATACCTTTTTACTTCATATCGTACTAAAAGAGACCTAAAACAGAACAGTCTTTAAGTAATAGTTCACATTCAGGAAAGACTGGACACAGTATAGTCTCTGAGAACAAGTCCTGAACAGGATGCAGTGCAGAGTAATACAAACAAAGTCCTGAACAGTCCAGAGCACTGCAACTGCAACAAAATAAACTAACAGGGAAGCCACTGCAGAGATTTTTAGAGCAAACAGTCCTTAATTGAACTGAGGCATGCTGGCAGAAGCTGAAGCAGAAACACACACCACACAGAGCAACTTGATGCAGGAGGCAAACTCAAACCAGGTGTAGTTAGCTTGACATCAACTACAGAAGCTGGAAAGAGCTGAACTGGAGTAGCTGGAGCAGGATCACAAACTTGAGAAGTGCAAGGAGGAAGGGATCCAAGCAAAATACTCAAGAAGGACAGGAAGATGGACCACAGCTTATATAGGCAGAGAAGCAGGAAACGATGTACAGGAACAAGTTAGCATATGCCATTTTAGATAGGGGCGAGGAGATTCAAAAGGTAATCTGACCTGCTGGAATCCTGACAATTTGCCTGCTGGAGTAAGGTGCGCCTTACTCCAGTGTTATAATTGACGTATAGCTCCACCAGAAATGTTACTTAAGTCAGGGACTGGAGTACATTTCTCACAAAAGGTATGCCACAAATGCCCTGTTTGCCATTTTCATGGGTGTGGGTTACTTTTTTAATTATATTTATAAATAAATGTTAAGTTTTATTAAAGCTCACTTTTTTGCTTTTCCTTAACTTTGACTCTAGTGAGTTATTCTTTGGAGGTGGGATTTTCTATCCTGTGTATTCCTTTGCAATTTTGATCTAGCAGACTTCCTTCAAAGGGAATGTGTCATTAGAAAATGATCTGTTGTTTAAAACAAGTTTTTGTTTTAAATGTACACTATATTTCCAACATTTTAGGCAGGTTGTAGAAAAAATACTGCAAAGAACATTTTCAAAAATAGGGAAGTCAATTGTGTTGACCAGTCTACATTTGTTGGCAAGGTTGATGTTTCTGCTTTTCCAAATCCAGATGGATTAGTATCTGGCTGTATTTCTCAGGACTGAGGACATAATTAAACCTGTCCAAATTACCAACTCTATTTGTTAAAATACAGTCCCAAATCTTCAAGGAACATCCATCATCCTTCACTGTTGTCTGCAGACACTCATTAGTGTCTCTCAAGCCCTTCAGTGAACAAATAGTCTTTCGTTACAGCTAAATATTTTCCATTTTAACTCATCAGTCCAGAGCAACTGCAGACATTTTTTTGCACCCCTATTCCTATGAATTCTTTATAATTAAGGGGTTTGGACTTCTTTAGATGTCACAAATATAGCATTTTGATTGCAATTCTTTCACGAATACAGCTTGTGTTCAGGCTTCTCCAAGCAGTAAATAGGTGTAAATGAGTCTGACTTGGTGCTTCTTCAAAAGAGCTTGAACAGTGTGTTTTGAAACTTAAGTTTACTTTGCTAGATTTGCCTAGGAGAGACTTTACTAATAGTAATGAGCGAACCTGCAAATGTTCGAGTTTGGTGGAACCGGCTGGACATTTTTTTTTTTTAAAGTCCAGGTTCGGTACCAAGCTTGACCTGGACTTGAGTTTGAACCCCGAACTCAGACTTTAAAGTTATGAAATGATGTCTGGAAACAAAATATTGAGTAAACAACAACTCATACTTACCAGGTCTTAGTGCTTGTACTTCCATTGCTTCTCTTTAACTTCCTGATTATTCACTGCATGGTAGATGCTAGAATGTATGGGCTGTTTCCAGATTACTGTGTTGGCTCCAACAGCCAGTCACAGACACCCACTCTCTTTAACAGCATCTGTGATTGGCTGTTGTGCCCTTCACCCATTGTGTCGCTGTCTGTGATTGGTTACCATAGAAAACTAATCTGACATCATTGAGGAAGTGAAATTTAAGTAAAGCAAGGGTTCAAAATAAAAAATCTCTATTCTCTCCTTTCCAACAATCCCCCGACGTTGGCATCAAGCTCCCGATGGTTGCACTCCTCACCCACTGTCCTGACGTCTTTCATTGGTTGCCATAGGCAACCAATGATGGTATAGTAGTGTAAAAATAAATAAATAAAAAATTACATGGAGCTTCGCTGTATTTTTTGTTTCCAGCCAGGAACAACTAGGTAGCTTTGGGCTGGAATCCTCAGTGTGGGAGGCCCAAGTGTTCTGGGCCCCACACTACACACTGACAATTGCAGCCCACAGTCACACTAGAAAATGGTGCATTCAGCGAAACGCAATTTTCTGGCGCTGTACCCGACTCTTCCAGCTGCCCTGTGGTGGCAGACTGGGTAATAAGGGGTTAACACCAGCTGAATATTGCTGTTTCGCACCAAGCCTGAGGTTCATAATATCAGACCAATGTTAGACCCTGCCATTATGAACCTCAAGATAAATAGTTAATAATACACCACACAGAAAAAAATCATTTTATTTGGGAAAAACATAAACAAATGCCTCATTCTCACGGCAGGATGAGCAATTGAGTGAGCTTTGGCTCCCGCTGCGAGCGGGGTGACATCTCATACTAGGTCATCTGAGGTCAGCTGGAGCAATGTGACTTAGCTCTGAACTCAGGTGAACTTTCCTGTGTCTCCCCGCTCACAGAGGGACCCAAAACTAGTGACGCAGGAAAGTTTATTATTTCAAGTTCACTGCTGTGGGGCCTTAGTGACTGACTGCCACGGGTGACGCCATTCACTGAGTCACTGAGGTCTCACAGCAGTGAACTCAGGTGACCTGGATGCTGGCAGTTCAATGAGTTCACTGCTGCTGCGCCTAAATGACTCAGTGAGTGATGTCACCGCTCCTTACAGCACTCAATGTGATCGCAGAGGCTGCAAATAGAGGATGCTTGTTCTCTCGCTGCAGACTCTGGATGAAGCAGAGCCAGGATCATGTGCTTTGTGGGACTATCATTGTGGATTATCGTCAGAGCGATATGTGTGGGGTAATAAATTGGAAAAAAGAGGGTTGCCTGTATGATTTTTTCAAATAAAATAAATAGGGATTTTTCTCTGTGTTTTATTTCAAATAAATTATTTTTCTCTGTGTGTGTTTTTTAACTATTTCCTCACAGGATTGATAATGGGTGGGTCTCATAGATGTCTGACATTATAAATCTGGGCTTAATAACAAGCTTTCAATACTCAGTTGTCATTAACCTTTCCTATTACACCTATGCGAAGAGGGCTAGAGTCGAGGTGGGCGTAGGTGGTCTTATCTCGTAGCTGTCGGTACGCCTCCCTCTCATATACCTCACATGTCCATATCACAACATTTCCCCCCTTGTCAGCAGCCTTTATAATTGCATCGTCCCAAGCTTGTATCTCTTTTAATGCTTGTCGATGTTTAGATGTAAGATTATCAAACCTACGTTTTTGATTTAATTGTTTGAAATCTTCTGATACGAGTTTCGTGAAGATCTCAATAGCGGGACATATTGACAAGGGGGGAATCAAACTAGCCTGCGAAACGGACGTAGAGGTCCCTCCCACAGCGGTCCCTGGCCCATTAATACTTAAGGTTAAGTTCTGCATACTTTTACTTGGCACTTTCTGTAAGGGTCTTTGAACAGCCCCACATACATACACTTGTATATACATACAGATGAATACACCTGTTTGGTGGAGGCTGATACATGACTTGAGGCCTTAAGGGTATAGTGCAATATTTAATGTGTATGCATATTACTACTTGTAAAAGTTTATATTGTGAACCTGGGACTGTGTAATAGTTAGTCCTCCCTTTTAGTGTTTAGCCTGTTGTAAGTCCGATCTTAATAAAGTATATTAAAAGCAACAATGAATCCTCTTTTTGTTTGATGTTAGATTTGTTGCCTATGGCAACCAATCACAGGCTCCGGCACAATAGGTGATGGGCACAACAGCCAATCACAGATGCTGTCACAGAGAGTGGGCATCTGTGATTGGCAGTTGGAGCCAGTGCTATAACCTATAAACAACCCATGTATTCAAGCATATACTGTGCAGTGAATAATCAGGAAGTTAATGAGCGACCTCAGAAATACAAGCGTGCTGACCCAATAAGTATGAGCTGATGTTTAATCAATATTTTGTTTATTTTTAGACCCCCCCAGCTCCTGAACCCGAACAGTAACACAGACTTCTCAGGGAATTCCATGTTCATGTCCGTACCTACCTTGTGTCTTGTTGCAGTGTTCAGAATTTCCATGGTGAATAGCTTATAAAATGAAACTGTCTTAGGGTGCCTTCACATTAGCGCAATGTGAACGCAGCACCGCAAGCCCCTATGTTTAGAATGGGAGCGCACGGTGCTGCGCTTGACAGCGCATGACCGTGCGCACCCATTCACTCCCATATGTGATCTGTGCGCAGGCATGATATCCCTGAGGAAGGTGCCAGGTGGGGCGCCGAAACGCGTTGGAGTAGGAGAATAAAGAATGAGAATCTGTTTGATGTAACTCTGACTCTCTTGTGAGTATTTTTGGACTGGAGCAGCGCGAACCTGACACACCTTTTTTCCCATCATCTTTCCCTCCTACTTCTTGTATCTCTGCAGAAGACTTTGCAACATACTTCACCAACAAGATCGACCAGATCAGACAAGTCTTTGCTACTCAGCCACTGCAACCCCCATGTATACCGGATAAATCCTCTCCCACACTAACCCTCCTCCCATCCATCACTGAAGGAGAACTTACACACCTCCTCTCCAGATCGCACCTCACCACTTGTGCACTGGACCCTATCCCATCCCACCTCCTCCCCAACCTCGCCACAACACTTATCCCAGCCCTAACCCACCTCTTCAACCTATCACTAACTTCTGGTACCTTTCCTTCTGCTTTCACAGACGCAACAATTACACCTATCTTAAAGAGGTCATCCCTTGATCCCTCTTCCACATCCAGCTACCGGCCCATATCTCTGCTCCCATTCACTTCCAAACTTCTCGAAAAGCATGTCCACACTGTACTTTCATCCCACCTCTCATCCAACTCTCTCTTTGACGACCTTCAATCCAGCTTCTGCCCTCACCACTCTATTGAAACTACCCTGACCAAAATTACTAACGATTTACTCATGGCCAAAGCTAACAGACAGTTCTCCATCCTCCTCCTTTTAGACCTGTCCTCTGCATTCAACACAGTCGCCCACTGCCTCTTATTACAAATCCTCTCTTCCATTGGTATCACTGACTTTGCCCTCTCCTGGATCTCGTCCTACCTTTCCAACTGCACATTTAGTGTCTCCCACTCCCACACAACCTCCACACTCCATCCCCTCTCTGTTGGGGTCCCTCGAGGCTCTGTCCTCAGGCCCCTCCTTTTTTCAATCTATACTCTTGGTCTGGGACAACTCATAAAGTCCCATGGCTTCCAGTATCACCTGTACGCTGATGACACCCAGCTCTACCTCTCTGGCCCAGACGTCACCTCTCTGCTGTCCAGAATCGCGGAGTGTCTGTCAGCCATATCCTCCTTCTTCTCCTCCCGCTTCCTAAAACTCAATGTAGACAAAACCGAACTCATCATCTTTCCTCCATCTCACACACCTTCCTTGCCAAACTTATCTGTCACAATAAATTACATCAAACTTTGCCCTGTACCTGATGTCCACTGCCTCGGAGTAACACTTTACTCTGCCTTGTCCTTCAAACCACACATCCAAGCCCTTGCCACCTCTGCCGCCTCCAACTCAAAAATATTTCCAGAATCCGTCCCTTCCTCAACCCCTAATCTGCTAAACTACTAATGCATGCCCTCATCATCTCCCGCCTCGACTACTGCAACCTCCTACTCTGCTAACACTCTTGCACCACTTCAATTTGTCCTTAACTCTGCTGCCCGACTAATCCACCTCTCTCCTTGCTATTCCTCCACTTCTCCCCTTTGCAAATGCCGGCACTGGCTCCCAATTCACCAGCGTATCCAATTCAAACTACTAACGTTGACTAATCTCCCGTTATCATCCAACTCATAATCTTCGATCCTCCGAAGACCTCCTTTCTCCATTCGCCTTCCACGACAGCATTGGAGGATGTCGTCCACGCCCTATTGGGGGACAGGAACACAGAGAGGTTAAAAGCCCCTCCCCTTCCTCAGTACTCCAGTGTCTTCCTGTCCCCCTTGGGGCATGCAGAGGTTCCAGTGCTGTCAGGCCGGCAGAGGCAGCATTGGGGTGTACTTACAGCCGGGCCAGGGATGGACGTCGGGGGCGGCCTCCTCCTCCTTCTCGGGGCTCCCGTGGTGGGACCATCCGGCCTTCCTGCGTCCTACGGGGCAAAGCAGGTCGTGTATTGCAACGCCGGAGGCCTGTTCAGCTCTCCGGCGTCTCCCTCCTCCAGCTGCGGTCCCTGGAGCATGCATCAGAGGTGCCACGGAGGCACTTCCGGTTTCGAGTGTGGCACTTCCGGTTACGGGATGGCACTTCCGGTTTCGGGCGGCGGCTCCTGTAAGGGTTGTGGCAGGCTGGGCGCGGCTCCAGGGAACCCAGCAGGACTTTCGCGTGCTACTGCCCGCGGCCGGTGACCAGGAGGAGGGAGGGAACAGGTGTTCCTCGTTGGGGCACAGTACTTCTGGATAAGTACCCGCCGGAAGCTACACCCAGGTAAGACTGATCCCTGAAACATGGAAGGTGATAGGCTTCCACCTCTGCTTCTGCAGAGCCCAGCGTTCCCCCAGCTCATGTAAGTGTTTCTGGGGTGGTCACAAGGGGTAGAGTTATTTAAGCCCTGCACTCACACTGGGACCCCCTTCTCTTCCCTTTTTGTCTATAGGGAGACGAGGGCCGTCTGTGAAAGGGAGCAATAATGTGGCTGCGGCACAAAATTTCCCTCTTCCTACAACAAGGTGTCGGCCATGACTGACAGGGTTGTCAGGATGGACTCCACATCCTTGCTTGAGGAGCTCCAATCCATTAGGGAAGAGGTGCAGGCTTCTATCTCGGCACTGCGGGGTTTTGCTGCAGATTCCGGGCCTTCCCCTCCGTAAGAGAGTAAGCTCCAGGATTGTGACTCTGTGGATCTCATGGAGGCTGGCCAGAGCTCAGCGTTAGAGGACAGCGAGGATATTGCCGCTGTTGCCTCTGTCCAGACACGAGAATCTGGACACTACTATTTTTCCACGGAGTCCATGGGTGCATTGGTGGACACTGTCCATTGTACCATGGGAGTAGAGGTGGTGTAATCCCCTTCTTCTGTGCAGGACTAAATGTTCAGAGGCCTGAAGGCTAAGCGGCTCACCCCATCCGAGTGGATTGGAGGGTGATGACTTTGTCTGGGAGGTCCCGAAGGTGGACATCCAGGTGGCCAGGGTAGCAATCAGCTGCTATTGTAAACCCATTGTGCATGCCCTTGACACACTGTTGAAGCTAAGCAGCAGGAGCCTCAGTCACGGGCTGGATGGGAGACCTCATGAGAGAGCCAATGGGAATCTCTATGGAAGTCTCTATAAAGTCAATGGGACTTCTAACATGAAGGTCTATGGCAGTATTCCATTTGGGAAGCTTAGCATATAAGACCGCGTTGCCTTTTGAAGGTTCCTCCCGGTTGAAGGACCCCCTCGTTCATAAAATGGAGAGTGTCCTCAAAAAATCCTGGGAGGCGGCAGCTATGTCTTTAACGGTGTACAATTCCTCTACATGTGAGCAGGTCTCTCTTTAAGTGGCTCACCCAGCTGGGAGAATTCATCCTGCAGGGTACTCCCAGGGAGGAGCTTTGGACTCCATTCCACTTCTGAGATGTGCTACGGGCTTCCTGGCCGATGCCTCTGCTGAGTCGTTCCGCGTTGGCGCCAGGTGCGCAGTGTTGGCTAACACAGCTCGCAGGGCAGTGTGGCTTACAAGGTGGAATGGGGAGGTCACGTCTAAGCTCCAGATGTGTGGCCTCCCCTTGCAAAGGGCATTGGATGACATCCTGGAAAAGGTGTCAGACCGGAAAAGGTGTCTCCCGGAACAGGAGCCCTTTCAGAGGCAGTCCTTTTGGCCTGAGCGCAGCCAACCCTCCCAGTCTAAAGGGAAGGGTAAGTCTGGTCGCTGGGCATTCCAGTACGGGAACAAGACCCGTAATATCTTGCTCCCCCAGCAGCGGCATCACCAGCCGCCCCTAAACAAGGTCGCCTTCCTCATTGCGAGGCGGCTCCTGCGGTTTCTGCCACAGTGGCAAGCAATCTCCTTGTGCCCTTGGATCCTCTCGACCATTTGGGAGGGTCTACGCTTGGAATTCGAGAGCCAGCCCCTCCGTGTCTTCGAGTCCTCTCCCTTCCTCAGGGGGACTCTCGCACGGTTTTTCTTGTCGGGTCTGCGACACCTGTTGGATTCGGGTGTGGGGTCCCCGGTTCCTCCTGGAAAGGAGGGCCAGGGGCGCTACTCCAGGTTGTTGTGGACCTCCAGAACGCGTATTCTCATGTCCCCATTCACCCGACCCACAAGCGCTTTCTGCGATTCACGATCTCCGGGGCAGGCGGGACGGTCCATTCTCGGCTTAATGTGCTGCCCTTTGGGATTTCGTCGGCCCCAGAGGTTACCAAACTCATGGGGGAAGCGATCACATTCATCCAGACCCAGGGGATATGTATGCTTCCCTATTTAGACGACATGTTGGTGGTGGCTCCTTCGGCAGTGCTTCTGCGCACAAAGGTCTCCAACACATTGGAGATTCTTCAGTCCCTGGGATGAGTACCCAATCTTCGGGAATCGGAACGGGTGCCTGCAACCCGACGTCAATTTTTGGGAGTCTTGCTGGCTTCCTCCAGACAGACCTCGTTCCTTCCTGCGGCACATCAGATTTTGCGCCGCGTGAATCTGACCCGCTTCCGGGCAAGGGGGTCGCCCTCCTTGCGGGAAGCAATGTCCCTGTTAGGGGCCATGATGGCCTGCATTCAAGTCAGTAACATGGGCTCAGGCTCCTTCCCGACTGCTCTAGGAACACATACTGAGTTCCTGGGACAGACGTCAGGATTCCTTAAACTCGCGGGTCCGGACCCCGGGGTGGGTGGTAACCTCGCTTTCCTGGGGATGAATCCCAGACACTTTCCTGTGACCTCCGTTCCCACTGATGCCAGCGGTTCCGGTTGGGGCACGATGGTAGTTCGCACACCGTTCCAGGGGATTTGGAGTCGCTCGGTCAGTCGCCAGTCTTCAAACTTCTGGCAGTGGAGGAAGCGCTTCTTGCTGCAGCTCACGTTCTCCGGGGTCATCATGTCAAGGTGCTGTCAGACAATGTGACTACAGTTGCTTTCTTGCGGTACCAAGGCGGTACTCGTGGCTTACACTTGCAGGGGCTGGCAAGACTGTTCTTTTTGTGGGCAGTACGCCATCTTCTCTCCTCCTCCGCAGTACATCTGAAGGGAATGGCCAATGTACAGGCAGATTCTTGAGCCGCACGGAGGTCCACCCAGGAGAATGGTGCTTCCATCCGGAAGTATTTCGCTCTCTTACGGACAGGTGGGGTGTCCTTTCGATCGACCTGTTCGCTTCGGGCTCGAATACAAAGGTGCCAACCTTTTTCTCCCTGACGCGGTTGGACCATCCTCGGGGGCTGGCCGCTTTTGCCCATCCCTGGAACTTCAGGTTGGTGTATGCATTTCCTCCAATCCCGCCACTTCCCAAGACGTTGCAACGGATTCGGGCGTAGGGGGTGACACTATCCTGGTGGCTCCCCTGGGGCCCAAACTAGTGTGGTACGACGCCATCCGAGACCTGGGCCTGGAGGGACTGATTATGTTAGCCCAGTCTCAACCTACTGTCCCAGGGTCCTCTGTTTCACCCGGGCCCTCAGTGGCTCATTCAGGCGGCCTGGCTGTTGTGGCCGGGATCCTGAGGACCAAGGGTCTCTCCCAGGCAGTGATCCGCACGCTTCAGCAGAGCAGGAAGCCTGTGACAAACGCTATTTACGGGAAGGATGGAATCGGTTCCTGTCCTGGTGTGCTCCTTCCACCCCGACCATGCATCATCCTAATGTGGCCCAACTCTTGGATTTTTGCAGCGTAGCTTGGATTTGGGGCTTCGGCCGAGCACTCTTTAAGTCCAGAGGTCGGCACTTGGGGCGGTTTTTGCCCAGGATCTTGCTTCCCATCCATGGCTCAAGCAGTTTTTTACTTCTGCTTGGGGGTGCCATCCCCGGATTCGGCCTTCTGTCCCTCCCTGGGATTTGATGCTTGTTCTCCAAGGGCTTGCTCGAAGTCCCTTTGCACCCTTGTCTGCTGCATCCCTTACGTCTCTCTCTCACAAGGTGGCGTTTTTGGTGGCCATCACTTCTGCTCCCAGAGTTGGAGAACTGCAGGCACTCTCTGTCTGGGCTCCGTGCCTCATGGTGTCCGTTGTTCGCATTACGCTTCGGTTGCATTCATCTTTTCTTCTGAAAGTTGTCGGCTTTCCATCGGTCCCAGGATGTGGTTCTGCCTTCAATTTGTCAATCTCCTGCTAATGCGGCTGAGGCCGTGTTTCACTCCTTGGATGTTCGTCGGACTGTCCTCCTCTATCTCCGAGAGTCTGCTTCCTGGAGGTTAGATCAGAACCTGTTTTTTTGGACTTTTGGGAATAATACAGGGAAGAAGACTTCCCAGGCTACCATCACTTCCTGGATCAAGAAGGCGATCTGTGAGGTCTACGTCGCTCCGGTCCTTGCTCCTCCAGTGGGGTTGAAGGCTCCTTCAACTCGGTCTGCTGCTACTCCCTGGACGGAGCAGGCTGGAGCTTCATCGGAGCTGATTTGCAGAGCGGCTACGTGGTAGCCTCTCCTCACTTTTTCTCGCCTCTATAGGTTAGATCTGTCCTTCAGTCGGGATCTGTCCTTTGGTAGGAGAGTCCTACAGGCAATAGTCCCACCCTGAGGAGTATCGGTGGTATTCCTCCAATGCTGTCGTGGAAGGCGAATGGAGAAAACTGAATTAGTCCTTACCGGTAATTCCTTTTCTTGGAGCCTTCCACGACAGCATCAGTTCCCCCCCTTGTTGGTGTTTGGTTCCGGTTTGTATCAGATAATCCATGGCTAAGGGTGATCTTGGTAAACACTGGAGTACTGAGGAAGGGGAGGGGCTTTTAACCTCTCTGTGTTCCTGTCCCCCAATAGGGCGTGGACGACATCCTCCAATGCTGTCGTGGAAGGCTCCAAGAAAAGGAATTACCGGTAAGGACTAATTCAGTTTTCCTCCACACTTGTACATTCCTCATCTAACCGCCAGCAAGACTTCGTCCGAGCATCCCCCATCCTCTAGAACTCTGCACCCCATCATGTCCGACTGTCCCCTACACTCAGAACCTTCAAGCGGAACCTGAAAACCCATCTCTTCAGAACAGCCAACAACCTGCAATGACCACAATGCCGCCTCAACACCACTGGACCCGGCGCTCCACCACCATCGGACCTGGCACTCCAGCACAACCAGAGCAGACCCAACCTACTGTCTCCCTCCCCATTGCCCTGTAGAATGTAAGCCCGCAAGGGCAGGGTCCTCTCTCCCTTCTGTATCAGTCTGTCACTTTGTTCATTGTATTTTTAACTTGTCTGTATGTAACCCTTTCTCATGTATTGCACCATGGAATGAATAGTGCTCTATAAATAAATAATAATAATAATAATGTGGTTTGTGGACTCTTATTCTTCCTTGCTCTGCTATCTGAGCCTGTTTGACCTTAGTTTCTGTTTGTCTCATTTTCTGAGCCCTTGCCTGTGACCTTTTTACCTTTTCCCTGGATACTGCACCCTCCTCCTGGCATTCCTGACTTTGGCTCGTGTGTTGACCATGTATCTGGCTACTCCTTTTTCTACTGCACCCACCTCACCCCAGCTTGTCTGACCACTCTTTTACCGCTATGCCACTAAGTAGTGACTGTGTCATCTCAGACTTTTGTCATTACTCTGCACTTGCTGTGTCTGTTTCTGTTACAGTAGTGAGTGTCAGACTGATCATTATCACCTGTTTGGTGTAATAACAGTAGATTCTTATTTACCAGACAATAATAATACAAAATCCCTAATTTAGTGCAATTAAATTTAGTAGAATTAGTGCTCTTTTAAAAGCAAAGAGTAGTCACAACAAATATTGACTTCATTAAAATTTTTCTTTTGTTTACTACATTTTCATCTTGTTAATTATTAACAATAATTTGTTAAGGCTGCTTAAATGTTGGGACGTAAGAATGGTTTAATAAAATGGGTATTAGGCGCCATTCACACACTGCTTTTTTTACTGCGTATTTTTACGCACAAGCTCAAAAAAAGCCAGGAGTGAAACAATCAAAACCGGGAGTGGCACACTCAGAGGAAAGGTCTGATGGTGGGTTTACACACACCAATTTATCTGTTCAATCTCTGAACCAATCTCTGGTTGCAGTGAAATCATGGATACATTGCTCCATGTTGTACACAGCCACAAAATGGAGCAATGTATCCATGATTTCACTGCAACCAGAGATTGGTTCAGAGATTGAACAGATAAATTGGTGTGTGTGTAAACCCACCATAATAGAAACAAGTGCTCCACTTTTATGTTTAATCACCCACTCCTGGTTTGTGATGAGCTTGTGCTTAAAAATACGCAGCAAAACAAGCAGTGTGTGAATGGGGCCTTAGGCTGCTTTCACATCAGCGTTGTTCGCTGATCGCGGCAGTTGCAGTGAAAAAAACGCAACTGCCGCGATTACCGCATAACGGCCGCACTTGCGGTTCACTTGCGGCAAGCCCCATACAATGTCTATGGGGCTTGCGGCAGGTGCGGCAAGTGCGGTATCGGCACTTGTGGCACGTGCGGCCGCGAAAAAAACGCACACTTACTGCAAGCCCAATAGACATTGTATGGGGCTTGCCGCAAGTGAACCGCAAGTGCGGCCGTTATGCAGTAATCGCAGCCGTTGCGTTTTTTTCACCGCAACTGCCGTGATCAGCGAAAAACGCTGATGTGAAAGGACCCTAATACCTATTTTATTAAACCTTTCTTACGTCCCAACATTTTTTTTTATACCCACCTAAAACTTTAGCACAGCATCTGCTAATATGGAGCTTCCAGAAAACTGTTCTTGAAAGAACTGGAGACACAGTGGGTACGGAAAGTATTCAGACCCCTTTAAATTTAAATTTTTCAAACTTTGCTTCATTGCAGCCATTTGGTAAATTCAAAAAAGTTCATTTTTTTCTCATTAACATACACTAGGCATCCCATCTTGACTGGAAAAAAACAGAAATGTAGAAATTTTTGCAAATTAATTGAAAAAGAAAAACTGAAATATCACATGGTCATAAGTATTCAGACCCTTTGCTCAAGCATTCATGTTTAAGTTACATGCTGTCCATTTCCTTGTGATCCTCCTTGAGATGGTTCTATTCCTTCATTGGAGTCGAGCTGTGTTTAATTAAACTGATAGGACTTGTTATGGAAAGGCACACACCTGCCTATACAAGACCTCAAAGCTCACAGTGCATATCAGACCAAATGAGAATCATGAGTTCAAGGGAACTGCCCAAGGAGCTCAGAGACAGAATTGTGGCAAGGCACAGATCTGGTCAAGGTTACAAAAGAATTTCTGCAGTACTCAATGTTCCTAAGAGCACAGTGGCCTCTATAATCCTTAAATGTTTGAAGTTAGGGACTACCAGGCCAAGCCAAACTGAGCAATCGTGGAAAAAGAGCCATAGTGAGAGAGGTAAAGAAGAACCACACGATCACTGTTGCTGAACTCCTGAGATGCAGTAGGGAGATGGGAGAAAGTTCCACAGAGTCAACTATCACTGCAGCCCTCCACCAGTCGAACCTTTATGGTTGAGTGGCCGGACAGAAGCCTCTCTCCTCGGTGCAAGACATATGAAAGCCCGCATAGTTTGCTAAAAACACATAAAGGACTCCCAGACTATGAGAAATAAGATTCTCTGGTCTGATGAGACGAAGATAGAACTAAGCGGTATGTGTGAAGAAAGCCAGGCATTGCTAATCACCTGCTCAATACAATGAAGCACGGGTAGGGGAATAGGAATGTTGTGCCTCACCAGCATTAATCCCGAGGATGCAGGTGCCAGGAAATGATGGCCAGTTCCACCTGTGCAGCATAACAGTAACGTTTAATGTTATGCCCAATACAATTCAACAGTGAAACATGGAGATGGCAGCATCATGCTACGGGGATGTTATTCAGCTGCAGGGATAGGATGACTAGTTGCAATTGAAGGAAACATGAATGCAGCCAAGTACAGATATATCCTGAATGAAAACCTCTTCCAGAGTGCTCTGGACCTCAGACTTGGCCGTATGCTCACCTTCCAACAAGACAATGACCCTAAGCACACAGCTAAAATAACAAAGGACTGGCTTCGGAACTCTGTGACCATTCTTGACTGGCCAAGCCAGAGCCCTGACCTAAACCCAATTAAGCATCTCTGGAGAGACCTGAAAATGGCTGTCCACCAACGTTCACCATCCAGCCTGAAGGCACTGCAAGGAAGAATCGCAGAGGATCCCCAAATCCAGGTATAAAAAATTTGTTGCATCATTCCCAAGAAGACTCATGGCTGTACTAGCTTAAAAGGGTGCGTCTACTCAAAACTGAGCAAAGGGTCTGAATACTTATTGTCGCGCCCCGAGAAGGGGTACTCAGAACCAGACCCTTTTGTCGTCTGCAAGCTGCGGGATGTCACGGTGCGACAATAAAAGGGGGGATTGAAAAATAAATGGGGGTTTGAGGTTTTTTCTAGAAAATGCACGTGACACCACCTGTGGTTTGAGGCCAAATGTAGCCACTGCTGCAGTCCGGTCTCCTGGGGATGATGGGGGTTGCAGTCAGTGTTGCAGCCAGCTACCTCCATGGATAGGGCTGTTCCTCAGGGTTAGGGTGTTGATGGTGCAAAAGGAAAGGGGAAGGACAGTGTCAATATTCCTGGGCAACCTCCAGCTGCTAAGACTCCGTCTTACTCTGCCCTATTTCGGTTATGCAAGTAAAAGTTACACAAAGTTTTGAGCTTTTACCAGGTCTTTACTAAAGCTCCACTAGTCAGACAGTACAAACAGTTCTCACCATACCACAAGTTCTCGAGCGGCTCTGATCACAAACTATCAGCTGGGACAGCTTGTCAGTTGCACCCCCTTTCTGGTTCCTCTTGGCCCTCTGTTCTCAGTCCCGTGCAGAGACTATGGTCCAGCGGTCACTGTTTTTTCCTGGGCACCATTCTCCGGGATTCCTAACCCTCGTTCGACGGCCTTCACTTCATTGTGCCAGGGTTTGGGTTCCGGGCATAAAGACCCTTCACCCCGCCGGTTAATTTATGGCTAGGGCATGCAGCATCCTACCACTTCAACAGGGCCGGAACCCTGGTTCTGGCCCGGTCCCTCGGTGCCCCGTTAGCTCGGAGACAACTTAGACCTCTTCACTCTTCCCTCAGTACACAGCTTGGGACCCGGACTAGCCATACTGTGGCACAAGCCGCCGAGTCTGGGTTCTTCCTCTCTGGTATTACAGTCTGCTAGGCTTGTTGGGCGTATCGGCTTAGGAGTTCTGTTCCTTCTCCCATTACAGCTCACCAGGAACTCGAACCTGAACTCTCTCTCTTGAGCTCTCCTAACTTAAAGTTCCTGGGTTACTCCAGTTCCTCCACCCCCTCCCAGGCTTTTTCTCACTCTCCACCCTCCACTTAGTCCCTCCCACTATCTGCTATCCCTTTCCTGACCTGAAGTAACAAGGACTAGGGATCGGGGGTTGTGTTGGGTGTTTGTGCGGAGTGACCACTTACCAGTCTCAGCTGCTATTCCACTTTGTGGCGGCCGTCCCGCAAGGGCGCCACATTATGACCATGTGATATTTCAGTTTTTCTTTTGTAATAAATTTGCACAAATATCTACATTTCTGGGTTTTTTCAGTCAAGATGGGGTTCAGAGTGTATATTAATGAGAAAAAAATGAACTTTTTTGAATTTACCAAATGGCTGCAATGAAACAAAGAGTGAAAAATTTAAAGGGGTCTGAATACTTTCTGTACCCACTGTACGAGTGTTAAGGCCCCATTATAAGGTACGAGATCGTGAATGATATCGCTCAAACGTCACGGGTTTGGAGTCGTTCAAACGACGTTGTTAGGAGATACGACTACGATAAATCGTAGGATCGTTGATCGCAGATTTGAGAACATGTTCTCAAATCAAACAATCCTCGATCAGCCAACCTGCTACATCGTTGTGTGTGACACCGCGATAAGATGACATTAACGACTTCGCCTGTTTACAACAGTGAATAAGTATCATTCGCTGGGTTGTGTGAACGATAGCTGCTCGCCACATCATTGGTGCGTCGTCCACGATATCTAGATGTGTGAAATCTCACCAATGATGTTAAAAAGATGTTCTAATGTCCGCGCTCTCGTGAGATCGCTGGTGATATCGTTACAACATTGAAGCGTCTAACGGTACCTTAAGTTAGATCCAGTTGCCAATATTAGTAATTTTGTTTTTAGCAAAAATCTTGATTTGAAGAAAAACAAACATTGTTCGAAATGTTATTAAAAATATATAGTATCAGTACAGAAAAGCCTGATTTCAACACTGTCATTTTCTGATGACACATTTCCTTTATACAAATAACATGTTGGATCTGACAAACAGTTTATTCAGTTCTCTTTCAGATTATTTATCGGAAGGCAAACATGATAAATAATCTTGTGATTTACTATAAATGTTTATTACTTGAAAGAGCAGTGGTCAAAAACATTCACATTCGCTTCTATAAATATTCTTATTAACCCTTTCACTACTTCCCAATTTTCTCTTTTTCGTTTTTGTTTTTTCCTCCCTTTCTTCCAAGAGCCATAACTATATTTTTCCATCAATATAGCCGTATGATGGTTTGATTTTTGTGGGGATAAGTTTTATTTTTGAATGACATCTTTCATTTTGCCACATAGTGTACTGGAAAATGAGATAAAAAATCCAACTGCAGTGAAAGTGACTAAAAAAAAGTGCAATTCCACAATGTTTTTTTTTTTTTTAATATATCATGTTCTCTATAAAATTACCTAAGTTACTATATCATATAAAATCATGCTTGGATGCTGGCATCATAGCTGAGCTTGGAGCATGTGCAAGGCAATGGGACCCCGTGCTATGAATGTTTACTTATTATTAAAAACTGTTCACCCAACAAATATATTTCAAAAGAGTAATAGGTATTTGTGTGAGCGCTGGGGAATCATCCGGCACCAAGGCTATTATGAATAGTTACCTCTCGGCTTTATTTGTACAATAAAAAGGCAGGGTCCTTTAGGCCACAACGCGTTTCTACGCTCTCCAAGCGTCTTCCTCAAGTGGATTCCAAGGAAGAGGCTTGGAGAGCGTAGAAACGCGTTGTGGCCTAAAGGACCCTGCCTTTTTATTGTACAAATAAAGCCGAGAGGTAACTATTCATAATAGTGTAGCGACCGGTGGTAAGGCCGCGGGTGTGTGTGTATGATCTTTCTCAACAGAATCCCCATACTCAGGTTTAACCAATAATAACGTTTCTTTACTGGCAAACATGTTTATATCACAGTCAACCGAACTATATGCGCACTTGTGTATATTAGGGCCCTTTCACATCAGCGTTTTTCGTAATTTGCGGCAGATGCGGTGAAAAAACCGCATCTGCCGCGTTTGCCGCATAACCGTTCCACTTGCGGCACGGTTGCGGTTTTTCCCATAGGGAGTATAGGGGGACTTGCGGCAGATGCGGCAAGTGCGGTTTTGCACTTGCGGCAGGTGCGGCAGCGAAAAAAACCGCGGTCAGCTTAAAAGGGTGCGTCTACTCAAAACTGAGCAAAGGGTCTGAATACTTATTGTCGCGCCCCGAGAAGGGGTACTCAGAACCAGACCCTTTTGTCGTCTGCAAGCTGCGGGATGTCACGGTGCGACAATAAAAGGGGGGATTGAAAAATAAATGGGGGTTTGAGGTTTTTTCTAGAAAATGCACGTGACACCACCTGTGGTTTGAGGCCAAATGTAGCCACTGCTGCAGTCCGGTCTCCTGGGGATGATGGGGGTTGCAGTCAGTGTTGCAGCCAGCTACCTCCATGGATAGGGCTGTTCCTCAGGGTTAGGGTGTTGATGGTGCAAAAGGAAAGGGGAAGGACAGTGTCAATATTCCTGGGCAACCTCCAGCTGCTAAGACTCCGTCTTACTCTGCCCTATTTCGGTTATGCAAGTAAAAGTTACACAAAGTTTTGAGCTTTTACCAGGTCTTTACTAAAGCTCCACTAGTCAGACAGTACAAACAGTTCTCACCATACCACAAGTTCTCGAGCGGCTCTGATCACAAACTATCAGCTGGGACAGCTTGTCAGTTGCACCCCCTTTCTGGTTCCTCTTGGCCCTCTGTTCTCAGTCCCGTGCAGAGACTATGGTCCAGCGGTCACTGTTTTTTCCTGGGCACCCTTCTCCGGGATTCCTAACCCTCGTTCGACGGCCTTCACTTCATTGTGCCAGGGTTTGGGTTCCGGGCATAAAGACCCTTCACCCCGCCGGTTAATTTATGGCTAGGGCATGCAGCATCCTACCACTTCAACAGGGCCGGAACCCTGGTTCTGGCCCGGTCCCTCGGTGCCCCGTTAGCTCGGAGACAACTTAGACCTCTTCACTCTTCCCTCAGTACACAGCTTGGGACCCGGACTAGCCATACTGTGGCACAAGCCGCCGAGTCTGGGTTCTTCCTCTCTGGTATTACAGTCTGCTAGGCTTGTTGGGCGTATCGGCTTAGGAGTTCTGTTCCTTCTCCCATTACAGCTCACCAGGAACTCGAACCTGAACTCTCTCTCTTGAGCTCTCCTAACTTAAAGTTCCTGGGTTACTCCAGTTCCTCCACCCCCTCCCAGGCTTTTTCTCACTCTCCACCCTCCACTTAGTCCCTCCCACTATCTGCTATCCCTTTCCTGACCTGAAGTAACAAGGACTAGGGATCGGGGGTTGTGTTGGGTGTTTGTGCGGAGTGACCACTTACCAGTCTCAGCTGCTATTCCACTTTGTGGCGGCCGTCCCGCAAGGGCGCCACATTATGACCATGTGATATTTCAGTTTTTCTTTTGTAATAAATTTGCACAAATATCTACATTTCTGGGTTTTTTCAGTCAAGATGGGGTTCAGAGTGTATATTAATGAGAAAAAAATGAACTTTTTTGAATTTACCAAATGGCTGCAATGAAACAAAGAGTGAAAAATTTAAAGGGGTCTGAATACTTTCTGTACCCACTGTACGAGTGTTAAGGCCCCATTATAAGGTACGAGATCGTGAATGATATCGCTCAAACGTCACGGGTTTGGAGTCGTTCAAACGACGTTGTTAGGAGATACGACTACGATAAATCGTAGGATCGTTGATCGCAGATTTGAGAACATGTTCTCAAATCAAACAATCCTCGATCAGCCAACCTGCTACATCGTTGTGTGTGACACCGCGATAAGATGACATTAACGACTTCGCCTGTTTACAACAGTGAATAAGTATCATTCGCTGGGTTGTGTGAACGATAGCTGCTCGCCACATCATTGGTGCGTCGTCCACGATATCTAGATGTGTGAAATCTCACCAATGATGTTAAAAAGATGTTCTAATGTCCGCGCTCTCGTGAGATCGCTGGTGATATCGTTACAACATTGAAGCGTCTAACGGTACCTTAAGTTAGATCCAGTTGCCAATATTAGTAATTTTGTTTTTAGCAAAAATCTTGATTTGAAGAAAAACAAACATTGTTCGAAATGTTATTAAAAATATATAGTATCAGTACAGAAAAGCCTGATTTCAACACTGTCATTTTCTGATGACACATTTCCTTTATACAAATAACATGTTGGATCTGACAAACAGTTTATTCAGTTCTCTTTCAGATTATTTATCGGAAGGCAAACATGATAAATAATCTTGTGATTTACTATAAATGTTTATTACTTGAAAGAGCAGTGGTCAAAAACATTCACATTCGCTTCTATAAATATTCTTATTAACCCTTTCACTACTTCCCAATTTTCTCTTTTTCGTTTTTTTTTTTCCTCCCTTTCTTCCAAGAGCCATAACTATATTTTTCCATCAATATAGCCGTATGATGGTTTGATTTTTGTGGGGATAAGTTTTATTTTTGAATGACATCTTTCATTTTGCCACATAGTGTACTGGAAAATGAGATAAAAAATCCAACTGCAGTGAAAGTGACTAAAAAAAAGTGCAATTCCACAATGTTTTTTTTTTTTTTAATATATCATGTTCTCTATAAAATTACCTAAGTTACTATATCATATAAAATCATGCTTGGATGCTGGCATCATAGCTGAGCTTGGAGCATGTGCAAGGCAATGGGACCCCGTGCTATGAATGTTTACTTATTATTAAAAACTGTTCACCCAACAAATATATTTCAAAAGAGTAATAGGTATTTGTGTGAGCGCTGGGGAATCAACCGGCACCAAGGCTATTATGAATAGTTACCTCTCGGCTTTATTTGTACAATAAAAAGGCAGGGTCCTTTAGGCCACAACGCGTTTCTACGCTCTCCAAGCGTCTTCCTCAAGTGGATTCCAAGGAAGAGGCTTGGAGAGCGTAGAAACGCGTTGTGGCCTAAAGGACCCTGCCTTTTTATTGTACAAATAAAGCCGAGAGGTAACTATTCATAATAGTGTAGCGACCGGTGGTAAGGCCGCGGGTGTGTGTGTATGATCTTTCTCAACAGAATCCCCATACTCAGGTTTAACCAATAATAACGTTTCTTTACTGGCAAACATGTTTATATCACAGTCAACCGAACTATATGCGCACTTGTGTATATTAGGGCCCTTTCACATCAGCGTTTTTCGTAATTTGCGGCAGATGCGGTGAAAAAACCGCATCTGCCGCGTTTGCCGCATAACCGTTCCACTTGCGGCACGGTTGCGGTTTTTCCCATAGGGAGTATAGGGGGACTTGCGGCAGATGCGGCAAGTGCGGTTTTGCACTTGCGGCAGGTGCGGCAGCGAAAAAAACCGCGGTCAGCCGCGGTTTTTTTCGCTGCCGCACCTGCCGCAAGTGCAAAACCGCACTTGCCGCATCTGCCGCAAGTCCCCCTATACTTCCTATGGGAAAAACCGCAACCGTGCCGCAAGTGGAACGGTTATGCGGCAAACGCGGCAGATGCGGTTTTTTTCACCGTATCTGCCGCGAATTACAAAAAACGCTGATGTGAAAGGGCCCTTAGAGTCTCTGAATCTTCACTTCTGCCGGGTACGCAGCAAGAAAAAACACAACAATGAAGATATCTTTCCCTAACTTTCCCTAAAATCACGTACCAGTCTTATCACAGAAGAAGATGTCGCTCCCACGTAGCAGGCCTGGGGAACTCCTCAGTCTTCGTCGTTGGTCTCCTTCCGCAGGTAACAGAACTTTTCTTTTAATGTCTCTCCCAGTCTCAGGGCACACAGAGCAGCAGGAGGGAGATCACAACAGCCAAATGGCTCCCTTATGTCGGTCACGGCCCCTGCACATGCACTCTGGGTGCTCGGCGGGCAAGGTTTTGCAGAGCGGCCAGAGTCACAGCACCAAAGTCCAGTGGCCCAGGATCAGTCACAGGGGCT
Organism: Allobates femoralis; assembly: GCA_033576535.1. Classification (NCBI taxonomy): domain Eukaryota; kingdom Metazoa; phylum Chordata; class Amphibia; order Anura; family Aromobatidae; genus Allobates; species Allobates femoralis. The sequence goes on from JARQOC010000001.1 coordinate 397,833,684, forward strand.
TCTGCGGGGTGATTTTTCCGGCAAGGTGTAGCAAAGTAGTCCACTTTAAACAGACATCCACAGGCAGATCTTCTCAGCTCTGGATTTATACTGTGCTGATTCTCTGCTTTCTCTTCCTGGGTAAAACAACAGAGATGGTGGGGGATTTCCACCCTCTGTGATTGTACAGTCCACTGATGCCCCCTGGTGGACAAGTGCGGACTGTGCACAGTTCATTTCAGTGTCAATTTCAATAATACAATCTGAATTGTACACCTCATTACAATAGCCTTGGTGCCGGTTGATTCCCCAGCGCTCACACAAATACCTATTACTCTTTTTGAAATACATTCGTTCCTCCGCTATGCGGAGTGAGGTATGGAGCAGCTCCGGGCAATAGGACCTTGGATGACGTCCTGAACACGCCCACGGACCCACCACGTGACGACTCACATGTGAGGTGCTGGGATTAAGGACGCTGCAAAATCTTCATCATCCACAGCCGCTTATTAGCCGAGGACACAGGGAGATAAACATCAATGCACTAATTCTTGTTGTGCAGACAGCACAACAAGCACAGGTGAGGTTCCCATTCAAATAACCTGCTCCCGATGACAATTACAGAGTGGCGCAACAATATTACCTTCTTTGTCACCCAACAAATATAACACAGATGTTCTCACAATAGCATTATACTGCAGTATAAATTTTTACTATTATTTTCATAGATCATGTCATCTGATGCAGAATTAATTATTGAATTTCACGAAGAGATTGATATTATTGTGCTGTATACAGATGTTTAATGCTTTTCTGAAGTATATTGACTAATCACTGTATATGGAGTGTACACTATAATCAGTTTATGCACTATGAACTATGAATGTTTATGGTTTAAAAAAAAGGTTCACAGTTTGAAGATCTAGAACGCCTCACATATGTGAGAGAACAAAGATCACAGTCCACAGATTTTTTCCATTATCACACTTCTGTGCTGCCATTTTGGCTTTATGTCTATGGAGGATACTCGATCAATACCCTGATATTTGCACTTTTTTGGCTATATTTGTTTTGTCTAAAGCTGCTTTCTGACAATGCATTACCAAGATGGAAAAGTCATGAAATAATATATTTATTCATTTATAGAGCACTATTAATTCCATAGCACTTTACATACATCAGTAATGCTGTCCCCATTGGGACTCATAATCTAAACATCCTACCAGTATGTCTTTACAATGTGGGAGGAAACCAGAGTGCCCAGAGAAAACCCACACAAACACGGGGAGAACATACAAACTCCTTGTAGATAATGTTCTTGGTGGAAAATTAACCCAGGACCTCAGGACCTCAGCGCTGCAAGGCTGCAGTGCTAACCACTGAAATCATGAGTATTACAAGAGCAACATGTTACTGGTTTGCAAATGATGAAAAAATGGGAACAAAACTTTTAAAACAACTTGAATTATTAATAAACATGAGAGCCATCACTAATATTTCAAATGATCCTGCAATTTTCATAATTACACATTACAATTTTCCGTATTGTTGCTGCAATTTCAATATATATATATATCTCAAGGAAGAAGGACTCAGAACTACTGTTGTAATGATTAGTGGTGGGTTGATGAATCCTAGTGATCAGACATACAGTTGTGGTCAAAAGTATTGGCACCCCTGCAATTCTGTCAGATAATACTCAGTTTCTTCCTGAAAATGATTGCAATCACAAATTCTTTAGTATTATTATCTTCATTTACTTTGTCTTCAATGAGAAAACACAAAAATAATTGTCCTAAAGCCAAATTGGATCTAATTCCACACCAAACATAAAAAAGGGGGTGGACAAAAGTATTGGCACTATTAGAAAAATCATGTGATGCTTCTCTAATTAGTGTAATTAACAGCACCTGTAACATACCTGTGGCACCTAACAAGTTTTGGCAACAACTAAATCACACTTGCAGCCAGTTGACATGGATTAAAGTTGACTCAACCTCTGTCCTGTGTCCTTGTGTGTACCACATTGAGCATGGAGAAAAGAAAGAAGACCAAAGAACTGTCTGAGGACTTGTGAAATCAAATTGTGAGGAAGCATGAGCAATCTCAAGGCTACAAGTCCATCTCTAAAGACCTGAATGTTCCTGTGTCTACCGTGCGCAGTGTCATCAAGAAGTTTAAAGCCCATGGCACTGTGGCTAACCTCCCTAGATGTGGACGGAAAAGAAAAATTGACGAGAGATTTCAACGCAAAATTATTATCTATTATATAAAAGCCGAAGGCCACTTCCGGAGAACCCGAAGGGTTACTTCCGTGACGGCCTCCGACCATGCTGCTGACGTCACAGTGCGGGGTAGCCGCGCGGAACTTTCCGTGCAGCTACAGGCACCGGCGTTTCAACGTTCCGCTCGCCCCCCTCACTACTGTCTCATCAAACACACACACACACACAGCCTCTCTCTACAGTCCTCCCAAACACACACACACCATCCCAACCACATCACAAATACACACTCACACACTCACAAACCCACACAAACACACACCCACACACACACACAAACACACACACACTCCAGTATACTTACCCCGCCGCCATCCCGCTACACGGCTCCCGGCGTGGCTCCGCCCACCTCGCCGGCGTCGCTCCGCCCACCTCGCGGCGCTCCCGGCATGGCTCCGCCCACCTCGCGGCACTCCCACCGTGGCTCCGCCCACCTCGCGGCACTCCTGACGTGGCTCCGCCCACCTAGCGTCACTCCCGCCGTGGCTCCGCCCACCTAGCCTGCGCTGACCACAGAGCCCCCGTCCTGCGCTGACCACAGAGCCCCCGTCCTGCGCTGACCACAGAGCCCCGTCCTGCGCAGACCAAAGAGCCGCCGTCCTGCACAGAGCCGCCGTCCTGCGCTGACCACAGAGCCCCCGTCCTGCGCTGACCACAGAGCCCCCGTCCTGCGCTGACCACAGAGCCCATGTCCTGCGCTGACCACAGAGCCCATGTCCTGCGCTGACCACAGAGCCCCCGTCCTGCGCTGACCACAGAGCCCCCGTCCTGCGCTGACCACAGAGCCCCCGTCCTGCACTGACCACAGAGCCGCCGTCCTGCACAGAGCCCACGTCCTGCGCTGACCACAGAGCCGCCGTCCTGCACAGAGCCCACGTCCTGCGCTGACCACAGAGCCCCCGTCTTGCGCTGACCACAGAGCCCCCGTCCTGCGCTGACCACAGAGCCGCCGTCCTGCGCTGACCACAGAGCCCCCGTCCTGCGCTGACCACAGAGCCCCCGTCCTGCGCTGACCACAGAGCCCATGTCCTGCGCTGACCACAGAGCCCATGTCCTGCGCTGACCACAGAGCCCCCGTCCTGCGCTGACCACAGAGCCCCCGTCCTGCGCTGACCACAGAGCCCCCGTCCTGCGCTGACCACAGAGCCGCCGTCCTGCACAGAGCCCCCGTCCTGCGCTGACCACAGAGCCCCCGTCTTGCGCTGACCACAGAGCCCCCGTCCTGCGCTGACCACAGAGCCGCCGTCCTGCGCTGACCACAGAGCCCCCGTCCTGCGCTGACCACAGAGTCCCCGTCTTGCGCTGACCACAAAGCCCCCGTCCTGCGCTGACCACAGAGCCGCCGTCCTGCACAGAGCCCCCGTCCTGCGCTGACCACAGAGCCCCCGTCTTGCGCTGACCACAGAGCCCCCGTCCTGTGCTGACCACAGAGCCGCCGTCCTGCGCTGACCACAGAGCCCCCGTCCTGCGCTGACCACAGAGCCCCCATCCTGCGCTGACCACAGAGCCCCTGTCCGGCGCTGACCACAGAGCCCCCGTCCTGCGCTGACCGCAGAGCCCCCGTCCTGCGCTGACCACAGAGCCGCCGTCCTGCGCTGACCACAGAGCCGCCGTCCTGCGCTGACCACAGAGCCGCCGTCCTGCGCTGACCACAGACCCGCCGTTCTCTGCTGACCACAGAGCCGCCGCACTCACTGCTGACCACAGAGCCGCCGCACTCACTGCTGACCACTGAGCCGCCGCACTCACTGTTGACCACTGAGCCGCCGCACTCACTGCTGACCACTGAGCCGCCGCACTCACTGCTGACCACTGCGCCGCCGCACTCACTGCTGACCACTGCGCCGCCCCACTCACTGCTGACCACTGAGCCGCCGCACTCACTGCTGACCACTGAGCCGCCGCACTCACTGCTGACCACTGAGCCACCCCACTCACTGCTAACCACTCACCCACCGCACTCACTGCTAACCACAGAGCCCCCGCCCTGCGCTCACCACAGAACCCCCATCCTGCGCTGACCACAGAACCCCCGTCCTGCGCTGACCACAGAGCCCCCGTCCTGCGCTGACCACAGAGCCCCCTTCCTGTGCTGACCACAGAGCCCCCGTCCTGCGCTGACCACAGAGCCCCCGTCCTGCGCTGACCTCAGAGCCCCCGTCCTGCGCTGACCACAGAGCCCCCTTCCTGCGCTGACCACAGAGCCCCCATCCTGCGCTGACCACAGAGCCCCCGTCCTGCGCTGACCACAGAGCCGCCGTCCTGCGCTGACCACAGAGCCGCCATCCTGCACAGAGCCGCCGTCCTGCGCTGACCACAGAGCCCCGTCCTGCGCTGACCACAGAGCCGCCGTCCTGCGCTGACCACAGAGCCCCCGTCCTGCGCTGACCACAGAGCCCCCGTCCTGCGCTGACCACAGAGCCCCCGTCCTGCGCTGACCACAGAGCCCCCGTCCTGCACTGACCACAGAGCCCCCGTCCTGCGCTGACCACAGAGCACCCGTCCTGCGCTGACCACAGAGCCGCCGTCCTGCGCTGACCACAGAGCCGCCGTCCTGCACACAGCCCCCGTCCTGCGCTGACCACAGAGCCCCCGTCTTGCGCTGAGCACAGAGCCCCGTCCTGCGCTGACCACAGAGCCGCCGTCCTGCGGTGACCACAGAGCCCCCATCCTGCGCTGACCACAGAGCCCCCGTCCTGCGCTGACCACATAGCCCATGTCCTGCGCTGACCACAGAGCCCCCGTCCTGCGCTGACCACAGAGCCCCCGTCCTGCGCTGACCACAGAGCCCCCGTCCTGCGCTGACCACAGAGCCGCCGTCCTGCGCTGACCACAGAGCCACCGTCCTGCACAGAGCCCCCGTCCTGCGCTGACCACAGAGCCCCCGTCTTGCGCTGACCACAGAGCCCCCGTCCTGCGCTGACCACAGAGCCGCCGTCCTGCACAGAGCCCCCATCCTGCGCTGACCACAGAGCCCCCGTCCTGCACTGACCACAGAGCCGCCGTCCTGCGCTGACCACAGAGCCCCTGTCCTGCGCTGACCACAGAGCGGCCGTCCTGCGCTGACCACAGAGCCGCTGTCCTGCACAGAGCCCCCGTCCTGCGCTGACCACAGAGCCCCCGTCCTGCGCTGACCACAGAGCCCCCGTCTTGCGCTGACCACAAAGCCCCCGTCCTGCGCTGACCACAGAGCCGCCGCACTCACTGATGACCACTGAGCCGCCGCACTCACTGCTGACCACTGAGCCGCCGCACTCACTGCTGACCACTGAGCCGCCGCACTCACTGCTGACCACTGAGCCGCCCCACTCACTGCTGACCACTGAGCCGCCGCACTCACTGCTACCCACTGACCCACCCCACTCACTGCTACCCACTGAGCCACCCCTCTCACTGCTAACCACTCACCCACCGCACTCACTGCTAACCACAGAGCCCCCGTCCTGCGCTGACCACAGTGCCCCCGTCCTGCGCTGACCACAGAGCCCCCGTCCTGCGCTGACCACAGAGCCCCCGTCCTGCGCTGACCACAGAGCCCCCGTCCTGCGCTGACCACAGAGCCCCCGTCCTGCGCTGACCACAGAGCTCCCGTCCTGCGCTGACCACAGAGCCCCCGTCCTGCGCTGACCACAGAGCCGCCGTCCTCTGCTCACCACAGAGCCGCCGTCCTCTGCTGACCACAGAGCCGCCGTCCTCTGCTCACCACAGAGCCGCCGTCCTCTGCTCACCACAGAGCCGCCGTCCTCTGCTGACCACAGAGCCGCCGTCCTCTGCTGACCACAGAGCCGCCGCACTCACTGCTGACCACAGAGCCGCCGCACTCACTGCTGACCACTGAGCCGCCGCACTCACTGCTGACCACTGAGCCGCCGCACTCACTGCTGACCACTGAGCCGCCGCACTCACTGCAACCCACTGAGCCACCGTATACTCTGCTACCCACTGAGCCGCCTGTATACACACAATTAATTTCACCGCACTCCCCTAACTATTACTAAATAAACTATATATAGATTCTAGACTACCCGATTCTTTAGAATCGGTCTCACAGCTAGTTATTATTATTTATATAGCGCCATTAGGTTCCATGGCGCTTTACATGAGGATAGGGAGACAAGCACAATTACAATAACTCTAGACAATCAGTACAAATAGGTACAAAAGGGGAGGGGACCCTGTCCACAAGGGCTCACAGTCTACGAGGGGCGGGTGGGGATACAGTAGGCTGGGGGAGTGTCAGTTACGGGGCAGTCGCCTGGGTCTCATGGCAGGTTGTAGGCTTGACGGAATAGGTGAGTCTTCAGGTGACACTTGAAGCTTCTCAGGCTTGGAGAGTGTCTGATGTGTTGGGGCAGGGAGTTCCAGAGTTTGTCAGATGCCCGAGCAAAGTCCTGGACTCGATTGTGCGAGGAGGAGATGAGGGGGGAGCAGAGGAGGAGTTCTTGTGAAGAACGGAGGTTGCGTGAGGGTAGGTATCGGGAGACCAGGGCGGAGATGTATGGTGGGGACAGGTTGTGTATCGCTTTGTATGCCATGGTTAGTGTTTTGAACTGGGATCTCTTGGAGGCGGGGAGCCAGTGAAGGGCTTGGCAGACGGAAGAGACAGGGGAGTAGCGGGGGGACAGATGGATTAGTCGGGCAGCAGAATTGAGGATAGATTGGAGAGGTGTGAGGGAGTTGGATGGGAGGCCAGTGAGAAGGAGGTTGCAGTAGTCAGGGTGGGAGATGATGAGGGCATGAATAAGTGTTTTAGCGGTGTCGTGGGTAAGGAAGGAGCGGATCCGTGAGATGTTTCTAAGCTGCAGCCGGAGGGATGTGGAGATGGCTTCGATGTGGGGCTTGAAGGATAGGGAGGAGTCAAGGATTACCCGAGGCACTTGGCTTGGGAGACTGGGGAGAGGGTGCAGTCATTGACACAGATGGATAGGTTGGGAAGTGGAGGGGGAATTTCTCGGGGGAAGACTATGAATTCAGTTTTGTCCATGTTGAGTTT